>JARJLF010000052.1:0-594851 GCA_029378395.1 Mycena leptocephala | reverse complement strand
AAAAAAAAAAAATATACGAACAAGTCTACAAGTATGTCAAGTAAGTAAGGAATGAAATATGAAGTGGAAACCTCCACCAGTTGCGCCAATGTGACGGTGGGAGGATCCTGTCCACACGGTGGAGACGGGCGGAGTAGAGGTCCCGCGATATCACGGGACCGGTGGGATGAGGTGTGATGGTGCAGGACAAACAGTGTCGGATGGGGACCAGCTCGAGGCAGCTGTTTGCAAAAGGGATGGCAGTGCCACGGAGGTTTGACCTAATCCAGCCGGCCCAAGCTGATTTCGTCCCAGGCCGACACATGTACGATCAAGTCTGGCTCACAAAACGAATCATTGAACTGGCCGAAGCCACTAAGCAAAATGGGATAATTGTAGCCCTAGACCAAGAAAAAGCCTATGATAAAATAGAGCATGACTACTTGTGGAGAGCGCTTGGGATACCCGAGGAATTTATTAACACAGTTAAAGCACTTTACAGTGATGCACACACGTCCGTGGTTGTAAACGGGACTCTTCAACAACGGGGACGAGATAAAATGCCTTCGGGCTCACGACAAAATCCGGACGGTCGGTGACACGGAGACCTTGGCCGTGCGACTGAATTCCCCAAACCACAGGAGCAGACGCAACTGCGCATTTGTGAACTGTGTATCAACGAAGACAGAGTCCCCACAATGCGCGAACCCGCACAAGTGCTGCCTCAAAGCGAGGGCCCTGCTGAACCCACTACTATTGTGTCAGGTCATGCTTTTCAAAATGCCTGCCACTTGAATGCACCTTGATTGTGTCAGGTCATGCTTTTTAAAATGCCTGCCATTTGAACGCACCTCCATTGTGCCAGGTCATGCTTTTCAAAATTCCAGCCATTTGAAAGCACCTCCATTGTGCCAGGTCATGCTTTTCCAAATGCCAGCCATTTGAATGCACCTCTATTGTGTCAGGTCATGCATTTCAAAATGCCAGCCCTTTGAATGCACCTCTATTGCGCCATGCTTTTCAAAATGCCAGCCCTTTGAATGCACCTCTATTGCACCAGGTCATGCTTTTCAAAATGTATGTACAAGAGTCAGACCTGTTTTTTGACCACCTGTGGGAGTTACCCAACTTCTGGTTTTTGTGGATCCGTACTTGCCCCATTGTCCCCTCTTTTGTGATTGTTGACTGTCCTTAATGGGTGACATCCTGTTATATAGCTTCCGGCGCACTTAATTTCAGGCATGGGCTGTCACGGTTGACTCGACTTGTCACTCTCATTGTCAGTTGACCTTATAACCTACGGCTAAATGGGCTATTGATAATTTGTTCATAGGCGATGATGCCGGGTGCTACATACACATCAAGTGGGTCAACTTACCATCTACATTTTGGCTTTTGTTTAGTCAACACCAGAGATTTAGCACGGGATGTTCCGACTGACACTGGCCGCCATTTATCTGGGATTGACAAGATGTTGAACAAACATTCATTTGATCTGCAGTATATGTCGTTCAAATGCGGCACATTCCCTTTTAACCACGGAACATTCAGCTAATGTGAAGCACATTTCTGGGAGATACAGCACATGCTGCCAGAGAAATGTGCTGTCCATCAGCGCACATGTGAGTTTATCGAAGCATTCATGCAAGAAGAGAGTCGCAGAATATTATGTCAGGAGGACTCTGCTTTACTTGTAAGGAGCCAGGACATTTGGCACGGAACTGCCCTAAAACCACGATAGTTACTTCAAGAAAAAGGGAAAGCCGTCTGGCCTGAGTGCAAACCACACTAGCATAACTGTGGCTTCTGCCTCAACCTCGAACGATGCATTGTACGAAAGTACAGAAGTCGTGGAGACTCTCCACGTTGGAAGCCTCGGTTTGGAAGTCGAGGAGGGCGGGGAGTTCCTGAAGAGTTATGAACAAATCTTTACGAACCTTGATTCATTTTGCGCTGAAATGGAAGCCGCTGCGTCTTCAAGTGTCGACTCCCAAAGTGTACCCCAGAACCCCATCGGTGACTTGTATGCTCAGCACGCTAAATTAGCTCTGCATTTTGCGCAGCCTTACCCTGGTGAAGAGCCGATGGGTGAGGAAGAACACTCTGAGCTTGAACGCTTCGGAGTTTGTCGTCTGAATGAAACTCAGTATATTATATTCGACCACAGAACAAACGAAGACGTCCTTATCGACAATCTCTTGTTGAGAGATCCAGAGTTCATGATGGGTTTCTGGTATGCGCAACAGCGACAGGAATTGTTGGGACTGGACCCACTTGCCGTACCTTTAGAAGAGCGATATACTGCCGCTCTGGGAGACGCTCTAATTGAAGGTGCTTTAATCGCGTTCAACAGGGCCTATCCGAGCGATGAGGATCGGTTTGAAGTGACCGAGGGACCTTCAGACATGGTCATTATCATCGATAGTGGTCTTAATGTTGAAACCACCCTGCCAAGGGCTCACCTTTGCGACGATCTCATAGAATGGCATCAGTTCGCGGCTCGAGCGATGGATCCCGCAGCTGACGAGTACAATATTGTGTCTGCATCTTCGAGCGAATTTGAGGTTGTGTCGTCCGTCTGACGAGGATATGAGTCTTCCCTTGTCAGAGGATGATATGCCGTCCCTGAGAGCGGTTTCTGATACAACCGAGGACCAGGATGAGGCGTTTGAAGATCGCCTTCGTCTTTGGGAACGTGCTATAGCTCAGGATGAGAACAGGGCTCGCAACATGGTCTTGCCGCGTGCTCACCGTTTGGGGGACATCCTTGGTGAGAGTGCGGCAGCTCTCCTTGAGTTTCTTGAGCCCTACCTAGGGGATGAGCGCGTTCCTTGGAGCGATGAGCGTCGCGATCAACGGCGCTTCAGAGTCTTTCGTGCTTCCAAGGATTTCTATTTGGTTGAAGACGCTTTCTTCGGAGAGGATGCAGTGTTACCTTTGAAATACCTTCGGGATCCTGAGTTCAAGCTGGGCAGCTGGTATGCAGGTCAGAGAGCTGAACGACTCGGTTTGAAGGATTACCAACCACATGGAATCCATTCCATTACAGTGGAAGACTTGCTTGCCAATGGAATTGCGCAGTATTTCTCCGAAATAAGCCGTGAACTACCGTCCTTCGGCCAGATAACTGCCAGTCGGGCAAAGCGCCAGGGTCCAAAGGCTCCCAGGGAGATGGATTATTATTTGATCTTCATACCGTTGGATGATTTCGACTTACAAGAGCGAATCCCCGAGGATGAATTGTTGAACCCCCGTCTGGATCTGGTACAATGGGTCCAGAAGCGAAAGGCTAAGTTCACCTTGGCCCAGAATAATCGGTTGAATGGATGGTTAGATACCAACAAGAATGATTACCTTGGTTCAATTTTTGATGACCCATATCCCGAAGATTTCGCCGAAGGCGTAGTATTCTGCGGAGGTGCTCAGATCCCACCTGATAGCATGAAGGGAATTTCTTGCGCCGCGTCGATGCCACGCGTGCCGCAGCGTGTGGTGGCTAAACCACTCATCGTCGTTGTTCTTGTCAATGGTCAACCGGTCCGGGCCTTAATTGACTCGGGCTCTCTCGGCGATTTAATTTCTACCATTGTGGATCAGTTGAAATTGAAGTGCGAGGAACTCCGGAGCCTATCACCTTGCAGCTTGCTGTCCAAGGATCTCGTTAAAAAATCAATCACTCCGTAATGGTGAATTACCGTTATCAAGACATATTGTCCTCGTCAATTTTTGGTGGCCAATTTGGGCGGATACGACATGATCCTTGGAACGGCTTGGCTCTACCAGCACAAGGTAAGCATCGGTTTGAATCCGCGAGAGTGTGCATAGGAAGTGCTGATGTCTTACCCTTGGAAGGCGTTGCTACCCTCCGCATTTTCTCAGTAGCAACCGGTGTGACCAAAGACGAGTTGGAAGCCGCGAGGCAGGAATTACTTGAATATGCGAAGCCTATCTGTAGAATCGCGTCAGACACGCCTTTGCCTCCACTCCGAGCAATAAATCATATTATACCTCTGATTGATGAAGACAAGATATTGCCATGGAGGCTTCTCGTTGTCCGGAAGCCTTGAGACCTCAATGGGATGAGAAGCGGAGGGCGTACCTTCGGTCTGGGCAATGGAAGATCACAAATTCAGGGAATACCGCACCTATGTTGCTAATTCCTAAGCCAAAGACCAGTCCTCCGCGACTGCGCATCGTTGTGGACTTGCGGGCTCGCAACGCGAATACCCGTAAGATGACTTCGCCGTTGCCGATATGGAGGAGATTTTGCGGCGAGTAGCTCGCTGTAAGTTTCGCTCCTGATCGATGGCCAAGATGCTACGAGCAAATACGAGTGGTGCTGGAACACGTTGAACGAACGGCGGTAAGCACGCCTGACGGAAATATGGTTAGTTGGTACTTCAACAAGGAGCTGTAATGTACCAGCGACTTACCAGTCTCTAATGGACTACTTGTTTTCCGATTTTATTGGCCTTTATTGGCCGTTTCATGGATGTTTATCTGGACGATATTGTTATTTACTCGGACACTCTAGAAGAACACATAGAACACGTCAAGAAGATTATAGACGTGCTCAAAGATCAGAAGTTTTACATGAATGCAAAGAAGTTTCAACTGTTGAAGCCGAACTCAAGGTACTTGGTCGCGTCGTGGATGACGAAGGGATCCGTATGGATCCAGACAAGTCGACTCTGTTCTGGCTTGGAAAGTACCCACGAATCGTGAACTCCTGCGTGGGTTTTTGGGATCGGTAGGCGACTTGGCCTTGGTCCGAATCCCATGGGAGTCTTGCACGGTTTGACCGGAGATACGGTGCCCTTCCGTTGGAGCTACACGCATCAACGAGCATTTGAGGACATTAACGCACCGTAGAGGACGGACGAAACCATCGCCGTAAACCCCTTGAATATGGTCCCGATAAACCAACGATATGGTTAATAACCGATGGGTGCAGTACAGGAATCACTGGCGTTGTCTGCCAGGGTGCTCATTGGAAAAGCGCGAAAGTTGCCGCATTTTTCTCAGCTAAATTGAACTCTGCTCAGCAGAATTACCCTGTTCACGAAATAGAGATGCTCGCTGGAGTAGAATCGATGTTGAGGCATCGTGATATCCTACAAAGGTGTAAATTCGTCTGGGTGACGGACATAAAGGGCTTATTCACCTTTTGAACCAGAAAAACCTGTCCGGCCGGCAAGCGCGCTGGGTTGAAAAGATCTCGGGGTTTGACTTCGAGATCAAGTATGTACTGGGTACAGAAAATGTCCCCGCAGATGCGCTGTCGCGTATCTACTCAAACGAGGCCCTGGCACAGTCCGAGCGTGGTCGGAAAATACATATCATGATGTTATAGACAACAATGAATTAGAAATCAACTCGATTACCATGCCTGTATTTGCCGGGCGCGAAGCCGTTGCCCTGTCCAAGCGACAGAGTGACTCGGTTCTATGACACGTGCAGCCGCACAGAAGGCTGGAAACGCACCAAGTTCGGTTGAAAAGCCTAATTTGGGTCTACTATCCCTGGAGACCCAAAGGAGGGCGGGAGTACACCAAAAAGGCGATTCGAAAATTTCAACTGGAATTCAGAGAAGCCAGAGGACGAGAACGGCTTGACTTACCTTTGGAAATTACTGAAGAAATCGAACTATTAGATGATTCTTTACTTCATGTCGTCAAGAGCGGATGGCAAGGCTTGGATATCTCCAGCTATGTGGCTAACAAGTATGATCAAGACTCATTCTTTAAGCACATCCTTGAGAATCCCAAGGCTTACCGCAATTTTGAAGTCGAAAATGGACTGATCTTTATGAAAGGAGTGGATCGCCGGGTACTTTGCATCCCACAGGTAACATACCGTGGACGAAACCTGCGGGAAATTGTCATTTCCGAAGCGCATTCCATATTTGGCTCACCTAGGACCAAGAAAAACGGTTGATTACCTTCGAGACCACGATTGGTGGAAGGATATGGTGGACGACACACAGGTTTACTGCAACTCGTGTGTGACCTGCAAACAGAGCAAGCCCAATAATCAGAAACCTTACGGTCTTCTGCACTCGTTGAATCCACTCAACCGTGGAGTCGATAGGAATTGATTTTGTCGGTCCTCTTCCTGAATCCAAAAATCGGGACAGCACTTTCAACTCGATCACAGTTGTAATTGATCTACTCACCGGTATGGTTCACTTGATTCCCAGCCGCATTAATTACACGGCCCGCCAACTCGCCGAGCTTGTGTTTGAGCAGATCTACAAGTTCATGGTCTACCTAAATCCATTGTTAGTGATCGCGATGTCTTGTTTACAAGTATCTTCTGGCGACGTCTTACGAATTAATTGGCACTAAATACATGGTCTACCTAAATCCATTGTTAGTGATCGCGATGTCTTGTTTACAAGTATCTTCTGGCGACGTCTTACGAATTAATTGGCACTAAATTGAATATGTCGAGTGCGTACCATCCGGAGTCGGATGGTGGAACCGAGCGAGCGAATCGCACGATTACGCAGATGTTGCATCAGTGCGTTGGCCACAAGCAACGCGATTGGGTCTCCAAGTTGCCTATGATAGAGTTCGCGATGAACTCGGCGAGATCCGAGACCACCGGGTACTCACCGTTCTTCCTGAATACCGGTCGCATGCCCCGTTCATTGCTATGGAACGTGGATCGGAACCGAGAGTACCCCGGCGTCGCTAGATTTGCTCTTGAAAGGTGGCTGGCTATTATGGCGCCCATGACAGCATGCTAGCTGCCAGAGTAAAGCAGACGCGCACAGCGAATAAGAAACGCAGGCCGCACCTTTTTCGGTGGAAGATTTGGTCTATCTGTCCTCCAAGAACATTAAATTTGAGAAAGGATTAGTGCGAAAGCTGATCCCGAAATTTATCGGGCCTTACCGAATCATTCGGGATTTTGCGAACAACTCGTTTCAGATTGAGCTGCCGGATAACTTGAAACAGCGCGGTGTCCACAATGTATTCCATAATGCACGTCACTCTCTTTATAAAATTAGCCTGTCTGTCTGAAGCCTTTTCAAACTCCGCCATCAACTTCTCTCCGCCTTTCGTCCATCTGTGGCTTCGCTCTCATGCCGCGGCCACGGGCTGTGCCGCGTCAACGGCGCGTTCACACCGACTCTGCTCACCAACTCAGGTAACGTGCACAGTTTACTTTTTTTGCACTACTGATAAAATGAACCATTCAAAGCTTCAACCTAAAAAATTGACATTTCTGAAGGGGATGCGACGCCGCAAAGCGGCCGAGCAACCGCTTGTATTATATTGAAAAAAGTTCTGTCAGAGCCGTAAATAGGTGCAAAATAACACAATAGATTTCTACTCAGCCAAATTAATGTCCATAATACATTCAATAGTACGCCTAAAATCCCTCCAGAGGTACACTCACTGCATTCCGCAGGCTGTTCTGCCGACGTGCGTCGGCAGCGCCGGACGTCGGTACACTATGCCGACCCCTTCTGACATAGATGGTCATTTATTTCATCCCCGGTACGCGGCCTTCAGCGCCTCCAACAAGTGTCAAAGACAATCTGAGGCCTCATTCGTTTGGTGACATTGTGGTGACAGCATGGGAGTGATGTTCTTGTGGACCCACAAACCAAAACACGTGTGGCATTTCATAATTTAAGCGAACGCACACGATTTCGACTTAATCAGGACTCTTTCAACTTAAATATGATACTGACGGCTCCCAAAGCGCATGGGTGGTCAATTTGAATGCCCAAGAATCTTTCCCGAGGCATTCCGAGGGAAGTTGCGGGGGGCAAAAGGGTAAACCGAACACCAAATTTGGAAGCCCGTGTTAATCCCGTATCACGATGTTTTCATTTGTACTCTTACACGATGTTTCTGCTCTGTATTGCACCGGTTTGGTCGAGCGCAAGGCGGGCGGTGGCGAATTGAGGATCTCGGCCGAAGGAGGTCGGCACCAGCTGCCGACAAACGTCAGCGGGTTGTCAGTCATTGTCAGGCCAACTTTGCCGACGTCAAGTCGGCAGGCAGTGCTGACACACGTCGGCACTTGTCAGTATTTGTCTGGCACATGCTGCTGCCGACAAGCCCTCGGAATGCAGTGACTTAATTCAAAAACTTTTCTCTGGCCGATTTGGCGTCTAAATTTTGGTAGCGGTGGCTAGATGACCTGCACCATACGAGAGCCCATCCCTTCCCATGTCGCACTCGCCACCTTCTAGTTCTACACTACCTCCCCAGCCCGACTGGGTGAGGGAAATGTTACTGGATCCAATGGCTCTTCTGGGGCAAAAGCAGCTGCACCCAGAAGTACCATTGGTCCGTCTTGTGCAAATGCCATGCAAGGCTCCTGCAGATAAAAGGATTCTGCTCTTGGGAGAAACACATGTGAGTACTTTTGACTGTCTGCTACCAGTCATGTTGACTCTATGTTTTGCAGCAAAACTGATCAACACAAGGGCCTGAAGGCGTGGTGTCTGAGGTTCAGGGCTCATCCATAGTTTCAATTGGATTCCTTTGGGACATGGTGCGTTCAATTTGCGCTGCAAATGCGCAGGGGATGGCGTCCTAAAATTTCTGCCGTTGTCCAGAAATAGAATTTTTGCTCATGACATTTTTTCTTGGGACAGCTATAACTTTGATTTTCGATACTCAAATGACCTAAATTGTTGATATGGTGTAGTTCAACACATACCTCAGGGGATGGTCTACTACGATAGTGAATGTGGCTGAAACCTACTGTCCATTGCTCAGTATGGTGGAGCCCGATTTTGCTATTCCGATGAGCGGCACTGTGTATCGGTAATACTGTCTATCAACTTTGTATAAAGAGTGCCATCCCCTAGATATCATGTCACCCTCTTTATAAAATTAAGCAGTCTGAGCAACCAGCCCTCGACTTCCCCATCATTAACAAACTCCCTGTCCCCTTTTCGAGTGTGGGGTCGTCAGAAATCCTATGAGCATGAATGAGCATGGTACAGATTGCACATGGATAAATTTCAAACTGGTGACTCAAAGTACCATTTGAATGCACCTCTACTGTGTCAGGTCATGCTTTTCAAAATACCTGCATTTGAACGCACCTCTATTGCACCAGGTCGCACTTTTCAAAATGCCAGCCATTTGAATGAGCCTCTATTGTGCCAGGTCATGTTTTTCAAAATGCCCGCCATTTGAATGCACCTCTATTGCGCCAGGTCATGTGTTTCAAAATGCCAGCCATTTGAATGCAACTCTATTGCACCAGGTCACACTTTTCAAAATGGCAGCCCTTTGAATGCACCTCTCGTGCGCCAGGTCATGCTTTTCAAAATGCCAGCCATTTGAATGCACCTTTATTGCGCCAGGTCATGCTTTTCAAAATGGCAGCCACTTGAAATTGAATGCATCTCTATTGTGTCAGGTCATGCTTTTCAAAATGCCCACCATTTTAACACACCTCTATTGCGCCAGGTCATGCTTTTCAAAATGCCAGCCATTTATTTGAATGCACCTCTATTGCGCCAGGTCACGCTTTTCAAAATGCCAGCCATTTGAATGCACCTCTTTTCGAATGTAAGGTGTTGTTGACTGCGTGCAGTCGAAATGCTAACACGTGGCATCACGGTGTGTGACACATCATTCTCCTCTTCCAGTCCATTCATCTTAACCAGATTCCTCAGATTTACTGCCGCAGAGTGCCACAACTGGTACCCTCGAGTCCGTCTTCCTTAGGCAATAGCGAGCGCAATTTCAAGCAAAACTGTGTCTTGGGATCTTTTTCCCTTGGCTTCCTCATTGCAGCCGCAGCCTCGCAAAAAATCAAACAGGTGCAATCCCAAACCCAAGTGCTAGGTTTGCCTCTATAGACAGACCAGTCACTGGTATAAACAATCGTGACACGCCCCATCGTCCCCCCTTCGCGCTCGCTGTCCCTACGCCGCCGCCGACGTTGACGAAAACAAATATAACCAGAATACACGTAAAGTACAAGAAAAAATAAAAAAATATTAGTTTGATGGTGGCGCCTGCGTAAATTTGCGGAAAAATACAACAAAAATTGGAAATATTATTTCGGTGCGCGCACTTGCGAAGCGCTGTCTGAAACCGAGAACTTAAACTCGGATCGACCGGTCCGTCTATCGACAAAATTCATAGACAGACGGTCACCGTTCCATATTGCCCATAACCCCTCAACAAAGTACTCACAAGGGTCTCATCCTTCGAGCGCAATGAAACGATGGCGGTGTAACGGGTGGCCTCGCCTGTGAAAGACACGTAATATTTCTTGTGTTGTGTCGTGTCATTTCAACCGGTGCAGGTCCCCAGATATCTGTGTGAATTGCATCACCCATTTCTCCCGCTGCCTCGTGTTTGATGCCCTTGGAGATGGGTTTCCGGGTCACCCTGCCATGTAAGCATGACTTGCATTCGTCTGTGGAGGTAGGTTGTGTCTCGTCCAACTCTAATCCTTCCACCAACTGATTTTTAACCAGTTTCTTCGCGGCATTCACCCGTATGTGACCCATAATTATGTGCAGCTCGTCGGGTGTGACCACAAGCGGCCGTCCGCTGTATTCGCGCGATGCGTGGGAATTTCAACGCGAACTCGATATAGGCCGTGAATGAAGGGAATTGCACCGATTCGGCGATCTCGAGCATCAAAGATGCGGCACACCTGCTGTCGAAAATGGAGGGGAAATCCGGCCTGTGTGATGCGCGCGATAGAGATAAGAGACACCGAGTTTAGGTGCATACAAAACATCCTTCACAAGGACTTTTGTTGACCTGTCTTTGCCGTTGGGTACCTGGACATACATGTCACCCTTGCCAAGCGCGTCAAGGCGCTTGTTGTCTGCCGCCATAACTGCTCGTGGCTCAATAGCCCTATAATTTATCAACCGATGCCACGATGGAGTCATGTGCGGTGTAGCACCCGAGTCACCTCATATTGCGGATCAGTGATTACGGCTACCGTGACGAGTTTCTGTAATGTGAGTGATGTTTCCTCCGTGGCTTCTTCTTCCGTGGGACTATCCTCTTAATCGTCACTGTCCGAAACGTCCTCTACCGCAGGCATGTCCGCATACGGATCCTTGAATTCCCCCTGGTCCACGTCCGGTTCCTCGAATAAATCGAGGTCTTCATCGTCCGGCCCATAAATTGCTGCCATCCATGCAGCTTCCAAATCCTGTTCAACGTTTGGCTGTGTTGGCTTTGCCAGCCTCCTTCCTGTGTGGGTTTTGGCCTTCCTTTCCGCCTCCCTTCGCCCAGCAATCCTTTGCCATGTGCCCCTTTTTACGGCAGTTGTAACATTCCATCAATTTCTTCGGCTTCTTACGGCCGTTCCCGTAGAACGCGGCCTCTTTCTCGCCCTTGCCATTGGCCCGGACCCCTTTTCGGTCAGCCTCGTCACTGATGCCTTGCAGCACCGTGTCTGGGTCGAGATTTTTGCCAAGAAGTGTCGCTGCACCCGTAAGTGCTGAGAGATATGTTTTGAATGTGGCGGGGAGGGAACCGAGAACAATTGCGACAAAATTATTGTCCCCGGAGTGTGCGCCTATCGCGATGAGGTCCTTGCGAATATATTGCAGCTTGGTGAGGTGAGCCTTTACATCACCTCCTTCTGCGCAACGCTCGTCTTGAAGTTTCCGGCGCAGATCAACTGTGACCATCTTCGACTTCTTCTCGAATTCCCCCTTCACCTTTTCCCACATATTTTTCACAGTATCCTCCTCCTTCACCTACAAAAACAGTGAATCCGGAATTACCGAAGCCACACCCTGTTTACTTAGTAACAGCCTACTCCGATTTCCAGAAGCGCCGGCGTGACAAATATTCATTGTTGGCCCTATTGGCAGAGCTGGCGCCAGCTCTGCCAGCTCGAAAACATTTTCCTGATGCACGTCACGAGACATGATTGATTGAGTGATGTGCTCCTTCGCTTCGGTTGCTTTATTATCTTTCGCTTAAGCTAGCCGATTGCAAGCTCACGTAGCCCCAGTTAGCTGCTCTTGAGCCGCTTTGTAAATAAAAGCCAGTCATTTCGTTGAAGAAACGGTAAGGAGAGTGGCAGCGTGATGGACCAATAAGGTCATGAAGTGATCCCCGCTGTCAACTGCCACTAAGTATTGTGGGTCCAGCGGTGTCCCCAGGTCTCTTTCTTCCAATTTTCGCTACCTACATACCCAGCCAATATCCAATGCCGAGATTGAGTGTCCTCCATGCAGTCTTCCTCCAAGCGTAGACGAACTTGCTTGGCTCTCCCCTTCAGCGCTCACTGTCAGATTGTCGCCTTCCACCCTGCTACTCTGCTTCCTTCGAAGTCCTTACCCACACCATAAGATTGGCTTTCTATTTCCCCCCTTCTCTTGACATCCAGATTCAGCGCCCGCTGTCAGACTGTAGTCGCCGATCAGAAACCGCTTTCGAACTCAAGGTACGGCGGTCAATTCTTTGAATTTCAATTGATTCAAAGCGCCCTGCTCGTCAAGCCAGACGGCTCTATCGTCAGGTCATAGCACCTCTCGCGTGGAAACATTTGATCCTATGACAAGACACTGGAAGTACTCTCGAAGGGAAGATCGCAGATGTCTATAGGAATTGCACTAATCTAAAATACAAGTCTCTCTCTTCAACTCGCCTGAACTCATTGAAATCAATGGGATACTAGATGCTTGTCCCTGCCATTCATTGAGCTGAATGATGCGAACGAGAGACCCTAAATTTTGGTATCAAATGCCTGCTCTTGCTTCCCCGCTTGGTATCACTTCATATTACTTAAGTCGATGATGGTCTATTGGATTTAAGTGATTGATTCCTAGTACACGCTCGACTTCTTTTTTTATGGCGGAAATATTTTTTGCTCGATTTATCAGAATTTTTTGGTGCCCATAAAGTCGGGACTCGTGCCGAATTGATCGAAATTGCACGGTAATCCATGCAGTTTCTAAGAAATCTCTTCAGTTACATCATAATATTTTGCCTGCCGATATGAATTGAGTGCAATGGAGACGTGTTCTGCTACATCATAGACCGGTAACCGATCTGTCTACCAGAAAACAAGTTTGTCGGTGGACGGACCGGTCGAGCTGGGTTTTAATTTGAATAAGCCCCGAGCGATCACGTTTCTGGCACATGAAATGTATTTGCACCTTTGAGAAGTCCTTGACAAACAATACACAACTCATCTCTGGTCTGCTCCCTCACGCGATGCGACGCGATAAGACCCATCTCAAGACGTTCGAGATGCCGAAAACATTGCTCCATCAAGTTCGACGTACAAAGAATCCGCTGACACGCCTGAAAGCACCTTGAAAACGAAATCTGCCGGTGTGGCTCATCCCCCGCCGCTTCAGTCTACAAACAATTATGAGTCTTCCTTATCAACGTTATTTCGGCCTGCTAGAAAATTTCCAATATAGAAATTTGCAACTTTGCGCGGCCTGCGGCAGCCGGCCTCCATTAGCACGTGCAATTTACACTGTTTCGCCAAATTATATTTTTCAAAGGTGCAAAGTTCGTGAATTTACTTCAACAAGGAAGTTCAAACCATGTTGCTCTTCTCACCCATTGAAATAACTGGTCTGGAGAGCTCAGATGATTCCCAACTCTCTTGTTACAGTCTACGGCGATTCCACGCGCTCGCTCTCACTCATAACTGGACTAAAATAAAACTACACGAATTATTCTTGAAAGTCGATTATTACATTATCCTTTGCTTCAAGTCATGACAGCGTGAGGATGACTCAGAGAGTTCTAATAACCCAGTTTTTGGACCTAGAACGACATTTGTATGTCATTAACCATTTTATGTGGTGTAAACAAGATCAGAGTGCACCGTGCCTCACAATGTTCATTCAACATGGATTTCTGGTTAACGAAGTCGGGCGTGGTGAACCGGACAGTCCGCGGCAACAATCAGTTCGTCCAGGCTTTCATATTATCCGGATTCGGCAAATCTGCGCCCTGGGAAATGCCTTTCGTGGATCAAGTTTCGCATTCCTCTCCAGATGGCCGGAGTAGCCCAGAAAGTGCGAGATCAAACATTGCGTGCGTCATTTCACTCAAATTGTGCACATATTTTTCCCGCAGCCCACTCCGCAATCACCTGATCTCAAGCTGTGGCATAGTGCAGCGCGCCGCTTTCAATAAGAACGACGGTCCGAAAGGGCGTTGTACGGACTTACCGGATCGGAACCGACTCCACGATTGGATCTACCGTGCCTCGGATCATTCTTTAGGAGGCAACATTATACTGTAGATCGAATTGTATTTTCGTCCGAAGGCATTTTGGACACTCACATTTCGGTTGCAGACAAGAAGGACGACTACATGCCAGTCACCAACAATCGACCTATCATTGGGAGATTATCCGTGATCCTCCTCAAGGTGACTCTTTATGCCCTCTCGGCACCCTGGATGTGCCGACCAATCAAGATCACGATACCCGAAGCAATCCGAAAAAGGTCTATTCCAGAAATTCCAGAGTCTAGCCGAGGAACACCCTCATCGGCTTGGCCTGTTTGAGAACCGAATATCAAACGACGAGGAATTTATCAAGCAATATGAGGGGCTATCTCGCGTCATACTACGGAAGCATCCTTTGGGCAGTGTAAAAAATCATAACGTCAAAAGGCAGCTGACTTCAGCTCACAAATGATTGCGGCTATGGTGCAAGTCACCTAGCTGCCACTACCAGGAATTACTGGCCAAATCGGCGGGAGATTTTCTTTTTGATTTACAGCTAATGTCGGAACCGAAGGCGCGAATGAAAATCTCTTCTTTTGGGACATTTTCGGAGAATTGTAAAAATATCTCATCCAGTTCTCCACCGATTTGAATGAAATGTATCTAGATATGTTGGGCTAATTCATGCGGAATTAGTGACAGAGAATTTGTGAAAATACAAGCGCTCGGGGGACCGCTCCGCGGTCTCCCTCCCCCTTTATTGATCACAGAAATTCAAAAAATGTAAAAACCCTGTCAACGAAACTTCATCGAGCAATATTGGGGATACGCGAAGCATGCACCCAATTTGTAGTCTCTTATAAACAGACATATAACAATTTTTTAACCTCGTACCTCGGTTTGTTATAGTCTGTTGAAAAGTTTGATCGTGTGATCGCTGGCCTGCTTATTATATAATCACAGAAATTCTCGGTGCCAGTGACAATCCTACGACGTATTTCTGGGAATTTGGACTCTACAACAATGTTCAGTAAGCCAAAATGAACAATTTCTTATGCCAACACTCAACCGGAAAGTCAAAGAATGTCGAGATTGATTTTTGATGGGCCGGCAACGTCCGGCATCTAGGGAATGATTTAGACGGAAATAGCACCAAGACTCACAATTTCAAAGGGCGGGCATTTTGAAAAGCATGACCTGACACAATAGAGGTGCATTCAAAGGGCTGGGGGGTTCATCTGGCACCAGGTATCGTCATTCTCAGGATGTGAGTCACGATTTATCCATCTTTCTTCGGCCTCCTCACAATAACTCTTTACTGTCCATTCATCTTATAATGCATTTCGCCCCTCGGCTGCTGCGCTGGAGGAGCAGGCAAACGCCCCCATGGCGGACGTCGACACACTGCCGGGGATCGCGTTTAGGGTATGTATATCCCTGTTCCTTAAGGTCAAATTCGGCACCAATGCCTTCAAAATGTTTGGTCATCTCAAAGACATCAAATCGGGCTTGCCAGTGTTCAACGCCTCCTGATTGTCACTGGGTGCGTCGAGTTCCAAGTCATGGGCTATGTTCAACATATTTTAAGTAATAGCCCCGACAATAGAAAGCTCCATCTATGCCCACAGACTGAGCCGTACACCTGAATTTTGGACACATGTAGCAAAAATGAAGCAGAATCAAAACAATCGATCCACAGAGGGTATACACATGATTCTTGATGCCAAATTGGATATGAAGGGCGAGAATATATCCAGATAAACATTTCTAGGTGGTCAGACCCAGAATACTGCACAATTTTCCGCTGTAGTAAGCGAATTAACGGTTACTTTTGTCAATACCGAGTAGAGGAAGCCACTGGGCCGCTCAATTTACGCTTCGCGCGCGCCACGGGTGTTGTTGGAGTAATATTTGGCTGTGGGACAGTTCGATAATGGGCCAAAGAAGGTCCAGCCGTAGGAACAATCTCTGAATCGACTGCAGGTTAAATCCAACCAAGATATATGGGAGCGAAGTGGTACCTGTGGATGCGATAGCAACGCGAGAAATCGGTTTCCGAGGCACCCGTTTGGGTGCAGTATACGGAGCTCGGACCGACTGACTGAAAGACAGGGGCGCAATATTTGCGCGGGCTGCCATCAGGTTGGCTCTTTCGAGCCGGGTTAATCGCACAAATGAATCTTCTGCTATGTGTGTTTCGTCAGTTTCCCTTGATACAATTGTCCTGAAGTCTTGGGGACGGGATAAACCTGCCAGTGTATTCTTTGCCTCCTCCACTTCCTCTGGTGATCCAGTCTCCAGAATGGTATGAAGCGCCAAAATTTGATGTCGTGTCGCCTCATTTCGAACCTCCTCCGACTGGCGGCAAGTAATCTGGTCCTTTTTAAAGCTGTTCAAAATCAGTAACCCGTCCAACGAGGTAACTCTCGATATCATGACATACGGTGATTCGGTTCCTTTACATTGACGAAGGTTGACAACTGTCTGTTGTAGTGTCTTCCCTTGCGATTTGTGTGCTGTCATCGCAAATGCCGGAAGAACTGGAAGTTGAGTTCTCCGAATCGTCCTGGTGTGCTTTGAATGGTAATGTTTAAATTCAATGCTGACAGTATCCTCAAGAGTAACGACATGGTGGTCCGGCAATCCTTCGATGATTCCTGGTGAGGTGTCTGGGGCCTCAATTACGCATGAAATGGCATGTCTCCGACCTTTCGCATCCACTCTGTACCGAACACTCTTCAAGGTTCCGGAGCAACCATTGACTACGCCTCCAGGGACATCGAAGTTCTGTGAAATCATCACGGGCATTCCAATAACAAGTGGGATTTTTCCCAGTCGCTAGTTTGTCTGCCCAGAATCCATTCGGTTCAGCCTGTCAATAAGAACCTCGTCCTCAATAGATTTATTTCTTGACATCGTGTCACTCGCATAATACCAGTGCATCGTATGTCCAGTTGCGTCCGCAAAAGCTTTGGCAGCCCTAATATTCAATGCGTCTTTTGTGGCATTGTCCGGCACTATAATCGGGGCTTGCCGCCACTTATCCTCTGTCCAGTCGATGTCCAAATTTGATAAAACTCGGGTATTGAGCAATGCATAGTCAGAGTCAGTGCATCGACCTTCTCGGAGCCTGCTAAGTAGAGCTAAAAATCGCTCATTCTCTGGCCCGCTCTGACGCTTGTTCTCTGTTAGAAGGACTACAGTCTTGACCGATAACCAAAGTAATTTTCCGAACACAACATTCTGCTTCGGTCGAGTGTCAGCATTATAAAGAGCTCCGGGTGTAATTATATTGGCATACAATCTTTTTTTGGCCGACAGGTGGTAACTGCGAGAAGTCGCCAGCGAAGATGATGTTGATTCCCCCAAATGCGTCGGTATTTCCCTTGGCGATACTCAGGGCTTCGCTTATATCATTCAGGAAGGCACATCCAATCATTGAAACCTCGTCTATAAACAGATAATCAACTCCTTCCCATATTGACATTAAATCCCTACGAGCCTTACTGTTCATTCCAAATTTTGATTTCTGTCCCAGGTTCAATGCAGCGTGTAGCGTCATTCCAGAGATATTCCGTGCTGCAACCCCTGTATATGACGCAAGACGAAACCGACGCTCCTGAGACCTTCTCGTAAAGAAATCGGTCAATGCGTTTATAACTCTGGACTTGCCAGTGCCCCCGGGACCACCGAGGAACATGCGTAATGGCTGGTCTCCTTTTTTTAGACTGTGTTCAGCTATTAGCCTGAAAGCTCTTGATTGCTCGGTGTTCAAAGTGTACGCCGCAATCACATCTTCAATTGAAAGTACTGTATCTGCAGGCTCTGCGACCGACTCGGGTACATTAGGCAAACCACTATGAACGACTGCAATATCTTGGTAATCCATTGACCGAAATCCGGAACCATCTTGGAGTACATCAACAGCATGTTGATTTTTTGAACTGCCTTCAACAGTTGCTGGCGGGTCTTGAAGTGATGCAGACTTTTTCCATCTTTCCTTTCGAGTCTCGTACGACTTGTGCCATCGATGTTCTTGTACTGGGTGCTTATCTTCAACCAATTCGTGTCTTTCCGGTTCCACCCTGCTTTCAGCGGAATTTCCTCCAGAATACGAGAACATTCCGCTGAGCTCGGCAGATGCCACTGACTCGAGAATGTGCAAACTAACTTCATTAACGTGATTTGATCGTGAGAGATCAATTGTCTCGAGATGTTCAAGCATCGTACTTTCGTCCTCTTCATCAAACATATCCTCACCGGCAGATGCCCTTCGTGCTATCTCAACTGAAATACCAGCTCTTTTCCGGTTGCTTCTATTGGCAAAGTGAGCGTCCCGACTGTCCTTACATTCATGCAGAATCTAAATATTGTCGATAGCATTCAAAATGAACGTGGAACACTCATTCCTGAATGTCAAGTAGGCTTCGTACCAAGATTGCCCATGCAGCCGCAGGTCACTGGCGTGTCTCCAAGGTTTGAATAGGATGAGCATGAGCCTCGCATGTTTCTGTTTAAGATCTTCAACATCACGACGCGGCATTGCCGGACCAATTGGTACTGGAACCCTTCTGGTGACAGGAGATCTGACACGCAAGAAGTGGCTTGCTGCTTCAATATGACCAGTATTCAAAGACACCTTTGGTCTCAACCGTCCAGAATAATTCAGGATACCATCTGCTTGATCAAACTCATCCAGATATTCCTCGTCCTCTTCAAAGTCCTCGTCCTCGTTGTCCTGTTCGGGCTCCTCGCGGTGTTTTCGCTTTACTGATACCTTTGATACCTTCTCTACCTGAGCAGCAAAGTCCCAAACACAGACATCCTTCAAAGATTCCCCTCGACTTTGATAATCAGCCACCTGGTTTGCGGATGGTAACGGCCGGCCAGCTTTATCAAAAATCAAGGTAATCTCATCTACATCTAAATCTCCTTCCTCCGCACCTGAATCTGCAACAGAGCGGACAGCAGTCCCGAAATCAACGTGTTCCTCGGAGTTTGATGGGAGTTGATCGTTCTCTGCTTCCAACTCATCCGGCGCCACAATCGGAACTGACTCTTCCGGATTTTTGATACCGGAGACATAGCACTCTGTGCTGGGATCCTCGTCATTGATGAATTTCTCAAAACCCGTCCAATAGAGGCTGGTGAATTTGTGACTACGACTTGCTGGGCAGACAGTTCCTGCTTCGCTATCATCGAGTGTGCACATTTCTGCAATAATCGACGAGCCCTAACAGTATATTCATCAACGTTCGGATCATACTCCCCTAGCCTTCCGACAGCAAGTTCTAATGCTGCATACGCTACATGTGCTTGCAACTGCGTCTTTGTGATATAATCGGTAATGTAATACAGTATGGCCTTGGCTGCAGGTCCTGAACCAATGAATTTTATATCCATATTACAGCGAATAGCCTCCAACATAGTCTCATTGAAATTATTGACTAACCCATCCAGACATCTCAGGGTAAGTTCGCCAGTCTCGGGATCAAAGAAACTGATAGGAACGGTGTTGGTTTCGTCCAGATCAAACCGACATTCCTTAGGATCGGGTGGTCCGCGCCAATATTTGTAACATGTTGGGTGATGAGTGTGGAACTGGCATTTCTTTACCAAGTTATGCAGATCCTTTTGGCGGGCAGCCGATGGATTGTGAGTATTATCTGATTCTGTGGGGCCTCTTGTTGAACATGGGTGCACTTTCCCAAGTCCCAAATTGAAACTTGGATCTGGGTCCACAGGGATGCTGTTCGAAATCGTGTCATCTAGGAATGCCAGGAGTCTCTTCTGAAACTCCAGGTCCCCGCCATTCGCTAAAGCCTTATCCTTGATTTGATTCGGATTCAAGCCACCCTCCAGCCATATGGGCATATGGCAATGCAATGTACCTCGGCCCTGTGCTTCAACACACCCGTAATATGCCTTGACCACTCCGAGGATTCCCCCCTCCAAGTCTTCCTGCTTTGGATCGTACCCTAATATCTCCGAGATAAATGTCTTCATGTAGACATTGAAAAATTGCGCAACAACGGCTGGATTCTTTGCAACCAAGCAGGATTGGTCAAAATAGTCTGGTACAGTGTCCAGGGTCATCTTATCTAAATCTATTTCGTCACCTGCTAGAAATTTTACCAGTGGATTGTAGACGTCCGCTGGATTAATTGTTATATAGAAAGTGGGAAGACCTTTCTCTATCATTAATCCCCGAATCTGATTCCGCATTACAAGTTTAGATTGGGATGAGCCTTCCACATGTGCATTGATCACATTGACCTCCTGCATTAATTTTAACACCCGGCGCTCCTCCGCATTGTTGGCAGTCTTGGCATCACCGTTGGCAATACGTTCGGATACCAAGTGAACTGCTTGAGGTGAGACTGTTGCAAACTGAGCCGCAACACGATCAAAATTCTTTCGCTTCACCTTCAGGTGGGTTCGTAATAAAACCTGCCGTCGTTG
This sequence comes from Mycena leptocephala, assembly GCA_029378395.1. NCBI lineage: Eukaryota > Fungi > Basidiomycota > Agaricomycetes > Agaricales > Mycenaceae > Mycena > Mycena leptocephala. Next base: position 574,248 of record JARJLF010000052.1, on the reverse strand, counting down.
CAGCATATTAAATGATGTGAATAGGAAGGAGTAATGAGTCTGAAAGCGTCTGTCTGCCAGATTAAACAAGTGCTTAATATGTGTCTTCATTGCGAGGGGAGTTTGGCGTCTTTCATCTTCGCAACCACCAATTCCGTATGGATATAGTGTCGGATAAATCATAGGGAACAGTGCCAGATTATCGAATTCGTTGACAGGGTTTTTGTCGTGCGGAATACCAAGATAATTATTCCCCGGGAGGTTCATGTGTTTGACTGCGGCCTGGCGAAGCTCATTTGAAGAAGCATGCCCTTCAACATCCATTACAACCACAGATTCGAAAGGAAAGGGTTTGGTAGTTGGAGGATTCATAATTGTGGACAAATCCGGCACAACTATGGAAGGTTCAACATTTGTATTATTGTGATCTACTGTTGTAGTTTCGGCCTGCGGAGTGGGGACATAAGAGGATGTTGTCGAGTTGATACCTGCGGACGGCAAGACATGTTGCACATGAAACGGAAGGATTGCCTCGTCTGGTTGTCCGTCGAATACGTGGCGATTTATTTCGACGTCTTTGTAGAGCGGATTGTGGGATTTCAGCCAATCTAGAGCAGACATAAGTTTCTCCTTGCGGACTGTAAGCGGTTTAGCTTTTTTCTGCAGCCATTCTTGGGTTGGAGGACTGGAGCCAACGAAAATTACACAGATGGGAGTGACGACCTCTTCAATTGAGGGTGGTAATACCTTTGCAATGTCAGACGGTCGTTGTGGATAAACGATAACATGGCCTCGAACACCTCTTTGAGTAATTGGGGTCGAATAATCATCCTCTTCTTTGAGCTGGATAATCCAGCACTTAGCACGGCAGCGGGCAATCATTGCTTCCTCAATTACCGTGAGATCAGTGAGCTCAGGAGGTACGGCCCCCAAAAAATTATAGTTGGCCAATGAGAGACGCGGAACTTTACCGCGCTTTAAAATGAGAAACAATTTTTACAAGTGAGAAGAACCGGATTTCCGGCCTCGTCAGAACCAATACCATCGGGATCCACCAAGGCTTCAGCGAACGTACCCTTGTCGAATGGCATTGGAGGTGAAATGCAGTCCGGATCGAGCCAGGGATCTATGTTCTCTCCATCTGCAACTGCCGCATCAGAGTGATCAACATCCATGGTCCCATTTGGTACGTGAATATGTTCTGCCGCACCACCCTGTACATCGGAATCGACGTCCATAGCCTCCCAAGCAGTATTGTCTACCCTCATGTCTGAATCGGCCTCCGAAACCTCCTCATCGTCTTCTGCATGGTCTACGATGATCCAATCCGGTCGGTTGAGGAGCTTCAAGTCAAAATCTTCCAATCCAAGCCTGCGCTGATCCTTAATCAAAGTTCTGCCTGAGCAGCTAGCACATACGAACCTCGACTGAGATTCACCCGAGATGTGAAGATTAAAATTATGGACTAACTGTTCCTTAAGAGACTTCGGGACGAGTTTTGGCCAGTCACTGCATAAAGTTGCTTTTTCTCGAGATCTTTTCATTTCAGCAGCGTCGGTCTTATCCATCCGGGTTGTTTTGATGTCGTTTACCTTTTTTCCCCGGCGCAGACGTTTAAGATAAGCTTTGAGATGCTTTCGCAATTGGCCAATCTTATCATCCGCACTAAAATCGACGTTATGCATTTCAAGAATGTGTCTCAGCGGACGGGTAGACAACTTTCCCACCACAGATGTGAGAATGGCTATCTGAGCTGTTACGGGGTCGAATTCTGGAAGTGCCCACGACGACGGTGATGGAGATGATAAATTCAACAGGTTGGCGCAACCTAAATGACGGTAACCATATTTATGAAGCCCACATTTACCGCTACTGATATGAGTTCCGAGCAATTTACGGGCTTCAGCCAAGTTGTATTGGCCAAGCTGTAACCCATGCAAGGCTCCAAGCGCAACCAATGACGGTTTGGGTAACTTTTCAACCCTGTCAAATACAGAGTGCAACGGATTTGTTACTCCATGAGCTGAAACGAGTCCCGCTCGCTTCTCTGCCAACACTGACTTGACACCTGTGGCATCAGACAAACCTATGGATGCCGCCACAACAGACATGTCAGCATCAGATAAAGTTGAGGATAATAGGACGCTATAAGCAGCATGACTCATGTCGGCAGGCGAGCTAAATGGAAAACTGAGATTATGGCAGCCTGCGAGATGAGAAAAGATCTTACTTCCGTTTGGGGTCGCAGTTGCACAGCTCCCGTTTAAGATGTGGTAAATCAAAGACTGGCGGCACTGTTTTACACTCAGACCTCGGGATGATAGGCCATGAAAATCTAGTTGATTATATACACTATATGGGTCACAGTTCAGAAGATTAACAAGGGGATCTAATGAGAGAAAAACACCATCCAAACTGCTAGTACATTGAGACGGCCCGGATACAATGAATGAGGAAGATGAAGAACTGGCAGTGTGACTAGAGGATACAATATTTGAGCCAATCCCCGCGGAGATGGCCATCCTCTGCCCCGGATGGGCAGAGGAACTCCACCCCGGATGGGCGGAGGAAGCTCCCGCAGGGGCTAACGGAATTGAACCGGCTGTAGAGCCCGGAGGCAAACCACAGTACACAAGTTTTATAGGGGATACAATGCTTTGTTTGTTCACAGGCAAGGAGGGCGACGACGCTGAAAAACAATCAGTAAGGTCTGAGGAAGAGAAAATACTGCTTACGGTCCGGAAATCTCGCACCCAACACTGGGGACGGGCCTAACGAACCCGAAGACAGGAGAGGAGGGTCTAATGGGAACCAGTAAGCAGTGGGCTTGTGAATATCCTGTTAAGTGACTCACCAGGTTGTGCAGCAGAAATCAGGCCACCGATCAGTTCAGAGGTGGGGGCCAGACCAAGGTCAATGAGCCATTCGCGGGCACTGGCAGTCCAATCTAACCCTAGCGAGACATCTACAGCCAGATCTTGATGGACGGAGCATTCCAGGACAGTTGTAAAAGAGCCGTGTGGACCACCATTTATGGTGAGCGGAAGTAAATTGCTGTGGCGATCTGGGGCAACGCGATTGAGAAAGACGGCTGAGATGGCTGTCACGGGACAACGGGTCAAAGCCACGAGTGAGGTATAGACACCAGCAACCAGCATAGAACGAGACATGGAGGAGACGAGACGAGAGAAAAGCGAGTTGAGAGGGAGAAAGCGATGAGCTGGCAAAAAGCGTGACGTGACATTGACTTTGTTTGGCAAAGGCCTCTCGGTAATGGAATTAGACAGCGGAAGAAGCGGAGAAAGACCAAGTGGAAAAGGCAAAGAGTTTAGCGATAGTGCCCAAAGAGCATCTGAAATGCGGGGCTGTAGATATATTCCTGTAGGAAGATACCGATGGCACGAAGAAGCCACCCCAGACCCAATTGAACCTATCCTACGGTGGTGTTAGCGTGTCTTGGCTATCCGTGTGTACTGTACTATTAAATTCAATTCGTCAGTCACGCGTCACGCTCGACTTTCTTATTGCGGCAATAATTTTTTCTCGATTTATCGGATTTTCTGGCAATGGTCGAAAGTCACGTGATTGACGAATTGAATTTAATAGTACAGTATTTTTGTTGACGCGTCAGTCAAGCTCATGGCCGCCGTGAACTTCAAAAGGACAGACGTGCCCCTCAAAAGACTCTCTTTCTAAGGCACCACTTGTTTATGGTCAAACAATACAGGAGAAAAAAATTGACTCGAGCCCGAATCGAACAGGTGTATCTGCATTACTCCTTTCTCTTGTTTTATTAATGAGAGCAGGTGCGGACCCTCCGCCTTCGAGCCGTATAGCAGTAGAATAATTTTACACCTCCATGTGTAACAGCCGTCTGAGTCGTGGTCGGAGGTCTCCGTAGCGGTGACTGGCTTCTTGGAGAGAACACGCGGAATCTGTTCAAATTTTAATACGGGTACGTATTAAGGGCATTAAGTGCACTGGACTCGTAGACTCGTAAGACAAGGTACGGCAGTTCTTAGTGCAAGCACTTGGCCGTAGGCATCTGGCCACCAACAAGCTGCGTAAAGTTCTATTCTTTTACTCGCTCACGATATCACAGTTGCGTACTCCCCAGGCAAGGTGTCCTTTTTGGCAACGGTGCTCAGTCGGAAGGATACGTCGCTGGCCCAGGTATGTTGTCCGTTCGACTTTTGGATCCCACCGATCCGCCGACCAAATTTCAGCCCAATATTATCAAACATACAGCTGTCCTGCATGAAATCAAGATATTTTGGGTGAAATTTTCATCTGGGGACCAAAAAAGAAAATCAATGAGCCTGGTGACATTTATGAAACCTTTGGAAACTTTTTCCGAAGAGTGAAATAAGGGGTCGCGGACATATGGCTGTAATAATGTAACATTCTCATTTTGTACACTACTGGAGCTTTTGGGCAAAAATTTCACAACTGAGACGGAATTTGGCATTTTGTGCACAAGTCAGCACATTTTCAAGAGAAACGACGCCACTCTGAAATCACACAAAATACGCAGGCTCCATCGTCCCTTATTTTTGACACAACCTCAAAAAAAAAAACAGGTGCCATTTCCGCAAATATACACACCCCGAACACCGAGTGAAAAAATCACCGGTGTTAATCTGACTTGAATACACAGGTGAGTTTTCACACATGAAAAATACACACCCCCGGGTCTTAAAGACACTACCATCCGGACTTGGGCTGGTGGCCACTGCATCAAGATGGTTTCAAGTAAGCCTCTTGGCCCATAGTCTTTCGTTCCTGGCTCTACCATAATGGGATGGCAGATGATAACATTGGGCCTTCGTATCCCATGCTATGCCTGTTCATAACCTGCCTTCGCCGTCACTTCATCGGCACGAATGGGTATCTCTCAACGGAAAGGCGAGATGGCCTGTAACAGATTTGTTACCTTTAGTTGAACTCCAAAGTTACGAGTACTTATGTAAAAAGTAGTCGTCCATTTCAAATCTCATCCATATGACGATTCCGCACGCTCTCGAAAGTAAGTCGTTCGCTATCGCACCGACATAAATAGTGGCTGTGTTGAATGGAACTTGGTTAAAAAGACTACATTTTTTGTGATAAGTTAGTGGCTGTGTCCGGTTACATTCATCCCCGAGCTGAAAGCTGGTTTTTATGTTTTGGTTTGTTTGCACTTTTCCCCGAGTCACCCGGACTTAAGTGGATCTTTGGCAAGTTTTTGACCTGTGCCTCATGGTATGTCTCTACATATTTCCAACACCATTGTAGGGAGTCTAATGGAGTATAGTGCCATTTTGTTCGATGAGGAACGATTGGCCTCCTTGGACACTCGTATCAATTATTTACGAGGAGGTTGATGGGCGCCGCTATCCCATCTCGGCTGACGTTGACTTCAGAGCGTTCAAAAACAGCAATCCCAATTCACCTCATCCGCAATCGAGTCATACTCAAAACACTTACCGACACTATTCACTTCCGCCTCCCCGACTCGGAGAAAGCCTACAGTGCGGCCCGCTCCCAGCGCCCTCTCATTCCTGCCTTTGCTTTCACCTCACACAATGCTCAAGGGCGCTCGCTGGATTTCTGTTGTATCGATCTTGCCAGTTGTTCAACAATCCAGAGCGCATATGTGATGGTTTCGCGTGTTCGATCACTTAAAGGGCTATGCATCCTTCGCCATTTTAGGCTGGACCGCATACAGAATCATATCTCGCAAGAACTGCGAGAGGAGTTGAACCGCACCAATCTCAAAGCACAAAATACAAAGGCCTACTCTCGTGAGCGGTTAGCGTGGTTCTACGACTTGGTGCCGGAGGGACAGGTCAAACTACTTACCAAGAGAGACGTTGATGTTGAGCGTTTGGACTTGGATACGGTCATGGCATCTCTGAGTAGTTAGCGGGTATGTGCTTAAATTCCAGTGATTATGAGTTGACATATTCATATTGTTTTAGCCCACTTCTGCAGGCGCTTGGTTACAACCTGGTTCAGATTCAATCTGTATTGGACTCTGACAGCATTGTCCTGGCTCCTCCCATCCTTTTTCCGAACCGACTTGGCGGTGTTTGGTGCTAGGTGCGGATATCTGGTCTGTAAATCTCTTGAACTAACATGCAGTTCGAAGTTTTTCATGTTTTTGATGTGCCCGAGTGGCGAATTTCTTGAGAAAGTCGTAAATTGTGGGGGATGCCAGTAGGCTCAACAGGAAAATGACATTACGATGGATTCGATGTATCTACTTCGATGTTTCAGCTCAGCCGGAGCTCTCGGCACCCACCTGGCGAAAAGAGAACTGAATAACAATTACCTGCATCCTTGCGTCTATCCGCCCCCTCTTACCCAGAATCGGCTGGGTCACACCAAAGTCCATTTTTCCCTGATCCTCAATGTCACTGAGTGTATTCGGGGTATCGAGCTGCCGAGCATTGTTGTATTCAATTCACGAGTTAAAATGTTTCTAATATGAATACCATAACATTAATTGTACTATGTGATGGCTGAACGGTGTTGAAGCAGGTAAGGACACCTGGCAGCCATCACCGTAGTGTTGCCACGACTCAAGTCTCCCGGAATTGATTTAACGTCCATAGCTCCTCGCCGGTGCATATTAGAGACTTTGCGGTGAGCCACATTACCACCCGGTGGTTCCCGAGGCATGCGGTGCCGAGTGGCTCCACGAGCGCTACGCAGGAGCGACGTCATCCAGTGGCTCACCCGGTGGCAGCCGGTGGCTCATTTTGAGTGGGTTGCACGTCATTTTGGGCACCACCAGCACCGCATGCCTCGGGAGCCACCGGGTGGCTACTGGTGGCTCACCGCAAAGTCTCTATTATCGTAAGTCGGGTCTAATTCCGGTGTACTCATGAATGAGCGAGGAGATTAGCGAGGTGGCGACTCCCGGCATGAAGCCGAGAGCCCCAAGAAGACATGTACAGTGGCGGTAAAAAGTAATTGGCGCCCCTGTTTGAGCCCATTTTTCGACCTAATCCCTCCAAATAAAATACTGGCATGAACTTTGAGCGATTTCAGGAGCTTAGGCACCGTTTAACTTATACCGTACCTGTCTCGATGTTCCGTGATAAAATAATTCAGCGTTTTCTGGAAAATCGAGTTTGTGAATTCACATGATATTGAACAACGGTCATAGTAGCATTAAAGTACTTGAAAAATAGAGCATATTGACATTTTGGTTGGATGGAATTGACCAACATTTGGACTCGCAATGGTTGTGGCAAGTTGCTCATTTTTAGCATTTTTGGCCATTTTTGCGTGTTTTTGCGTGTTTTTGCTTAAAATCACCAACTTGCAGCGACCATTGCGAGCCCAAATGTCGGTCAATTCCACCCAGCCAAAATTTCAATATGCTCTATTTTTCAAGTACTTCAATGCTACTATAATCGTTTTTCAATATCATGTGAATTCACAAACTCGATTTTCCAGAAAACGCTGAATTATTTTATCACGGAACATCGAGACAGGTACGGTATAAGTTAAACGGTGCCTAAGCTCCTGAAATCGCTCAAAGTTCATGCCAGTATTTTATTTGGAGGGATTCGGTCGAAAAATGGGCTCAAACAGGGGCGCCAATTACTTTTTGCCGCCACTGTATAAGGGACGGTAGGGCTAGTACATATGTCGGATAAATCGTGTGATATGTAGGTAAAATGGTACATGAAAGTGCAACTGTGGACTGACCGGCCGAATCTTATGCGCACGGAACTAACTATGATCAGCAAAGTGCGCACCAAAGCTAGAATGTGTTCAAGGCTATCTGTTGATGAAGCGAGAGAATTATGTCAGCTCATACGTGTGATAACTGTCCCCAAATCCTTTCGATAGTGTGTCGTAAGATCGGAACTTGCGGATAAGAAAAAAAAGGTTTCACGGTAAAAATGCGAAAGCCTACATAAAGAAAAAAGAAGCAGAGGCCCAGCCATCTGATGCATATACACTGAAAATACGGAAAGACATTATGAACCAAGCAAGCGGATTAAATACCTTCGGAAGGTATATTAGCTGCGCCTCAACGGAACAAAATTTCCGCCCCAGCCAGCACGAGAAGAGACCCTACATCGAATTATAACCAAATCTTCTGAAAGTGTATAACCCAGCAGAATTATGGAAGCCGGGTGTGCCGTTTGTGGTTGAGTAACACCTCACGCCGAATTGAGGGCTTCCACCCGTTGCCGTGACGGCAACGGCCGTCGAATCGACGGGTACTGGACAGTCACGGGCCGTCTCGAGACGGCCCGTCGAGGGGTTGAAAAAATCCTTGACGGGACGGCACGGTCAACGGCACTGCGGTTGACGGTACCACGGGTATTAACGGGCGACATAACACTGAATTTTTGCTCGGAAGTTGAAGTCTTAGTGCCGCAGATTCCTGTACAACCTTGTGGTAAGTGCGCATTGGCCCCTCATTGCAAGTTGAATACACAAGACGGCACCTTGCGTACCAAACCAAGTTGAAGAACATGAGGACAAAAAAATTGAGGCATTGGATAACCTGGAGTTACTCAGCTATCCTTGAAATGAGGAATTTAACACCAGAAAATGTTCACAAACTCTTGAAAGACGTGAGTTTGGATCAGTTCCGGAAGGGGAAATGCCGTTTCGGCATTGTCCAAGTTGAGTTTCCTTGAGTACAAGTCACCACGGTGGCTCACAAAGGTTCGGGCAAGATTGAATATGCTTCACATACCTATATTTACCAGTTTAGAGACTGAAAATAGCTGAAATACAGTAGATTTACATTCAATTCGGCAGGGGGGTGTGACGCGTGACATCTTGAATATATTCGTCAATTCGTCAGAGCAAGAATTGATGGCATTTTCCAAAAAACGAAAGACAAATATTAATGATCATGCCGCAACTGTAGGCCAAATTGATGTCATTCACTCACTCATGCAAGACTCAGATAAGCAAGATGCACTCATCCAACCTCATTCCCGTACTCACTGACCACAGAATGGAGTGGTGCTTCCGACGAGACAGAAAGTTTACAAAATGTGAAAATAACAAAGAATTTTGGGACTTTGTGGTACCAGGTCACGTTTTGGCGGGGCGGATCCCGTTGATGCGCTCGTTGCGAGCTTGTTTGGGTTCGCATTTATGCCCAGAGCACGCTACAAAAATTTGAAGGACACAGAAAGTTTCGTATGAGCAGGACTGGTCATTACAGCTCTATTCATAGCTATGCGGAAAACGTGAAATTTTTTCTGGTTGTTTGGTTAAGCTTGTCCCGGCGCCTAAATCTTTGTTTCACCCTCCTCGGCCCACTACCGCCTAAATCTGGCCGGGAACTCCGTAATACTGGCCTCTGTGCGTCCCGGACACGCATCCGGGGGAATGGAACCTATCGTGACCCAATATACACTGTAAAAGCCGGAAAACTGCACAATCACACATATCGGTCCTACTTGCGACCATCCGAGCTCTCGAGAGGGTCTCATTTCCCATCGGAAACTCTGTGATACAATTCCACAACTCTAACAATAACCCTAGACGTGTTCATGGATGAATACGGGCATTACATTGCATCCACCACATTCACCACAACCGTGCGAGGTCTCCAAACACCAGAAGCAAGCAGTCACCGTCCACTTGGGAGGGGTGAAACGGGACTCAGATGTGCTAGGGTGCATATGTGATGGTCTGGAGGATATATAAGTGAGTTGACTTCGGAACGTGCCCGTTTAAGACCCACGTTCCTCCACATCAGCCTTTTGACATTTCGCTTGCGGCTTGTTACGGCTTGTGGGCTTGGCAACGCTAAGCGACAAGCTGCCAAGCTCGAACAAGGTCATAACCCAGAGATTAACCCCCCTCCGAGAGGAGGGATTGACCTGAAAATAGAGAAACTAACCTCCACAATTCATAAAACATGCCCCGGCACACATAAAAGTACACAGAAGCCCTCGTAGCGCCCAAAAGACATGCCAAATTTGGACGGGATTTTCAAGCTTGTGAAATTCGGACATAGGATTGTCGCCTTGCGAGCTTGTCCACGTTTTAGTGGGGCTTGTGACCTTGTTTGGCCTTGTACAAGCTCACAAGTCAAATGTCAAAAGTCTGATGCATGTTAGAGATTTTGGCCCTCAAATCTGTTCCTGTGTTCCATAGGTGCTGCAGAGTTGATGCAATGCTATACAGTAATCATCCACACATAATTTACTCAAAATGAAGGGCGGGAGCTCAGTGAAAGTACCAGGAAGTGCGAGATCAGACTCCGTTAGGGGCTAGTAAACAGGTGCAAACAACCGGAAAAAATTTCACGTTTTCCGTATAGCTATGAATAGAGCTGTAAGGGGTTTCCGCTGATAAAATATGACGCCATTAGCGTGAACAGTGAATAAGGGGAACTGACAGGTTCTAGTCTCCCATTGGGATAGCACTCACCACACGGCACATCCTACGACATTCGATATACATCCATTGACACACCCTGACTAGCTAAGACAGATTTTGCAGAACCCTCCAACTGCCCGAGATCTTCGAGAAAAGGTGGTTTTCACCGCCCTTTTTGACTTGCCACCAGAAAACTGTGACATCTTCTTCATTTACGATGAAATGACAGAGTCGATTTTTCCAAAAACCCCTATTTGTTTTACTACGGGACACCAGTACAGATGTTGTATAAATTAAACCATGCATACTATCTTGGAATCCCTCAAAGTACATACCAGAATTTGGTTTGAAGTGATTTGACCAAGAAATGACCCCAAACGACGGCGTGCAGAACTTTAGAGCGCCACTGATGTTCTAACCTTCAAAATAACGCTGTCCAAAGATTCGGGCCCAAAGAGCCAAAAGCGGGCGTGGGAAGGCTTCAGACAGACACCCATAATTTTATAAAGAGGGAGATACCATATCCGTGGCAACGATGGGGTGAACGACGAAGAAGACCGTCTTTTCGAAGAATATCAGCTCCAAGCATCCACTGGGTCCTTATATACTATTCCGACGATGGCCATTGAAGAAGGTCTGTGTCCTCACCCAGTTCATCATGCCTTCTAGCTCTGTGCGTACTCACTCGGTAAGTAGTTTCCGCAACTTCAAGGAATACCATTTCAATCTTCAACATGGAGGCCACTGTTATACAGGCTCAGCAAGCTGCGGAGGCGGTAGTAGTCCCGGGAAGGCGGTGGGTGGCCGGCACATGAATTAATATGTAATAGAAGCGAGGGCTCCACCGCGGCGGGCGTACCTCTTAGGTACCTTTCGCTACTACAGAAAAAGGTACCTAAGAGGTACACCACGTGACTTTTACGGTGGGTCCTGAGGTGATACAGTCCCCGTAAACTCTGTAAACTCCGTGAACTCCGTGAACTGCTTGGTAAGCAGTGAGTTCACCGTTGTTCATCGACCAAACAGGGATAAAGCTTTGCCGTTGGCGACGGCGCGCACTCCTCGAAACTATGGACAGCTGTGGACAACCGTTGCCCCAGACTGTAGCTTCTGCTGTTTTCTCCTCAAATGGCTCAACTTGAAGCGGCAGCACACCGACCACTCATAATTTCATCTCTCAATGTGCGACACACAACGCCCAACTACGCTCCAATTATCAGCTGCAGCCCGTATCCTCGCTCCTGGCCGATACGTGTAATCGGTGTGTCCCGTCGCACGTTTTGTTTGACCGTCCAAGTCAACAAGTATAGGAGATCTTATCAGCTCAACGTCGTTCAACACCCCCAAAAGGCCGCCGAATTTGGATATGAAAATCTCTCTCGTCTCTCGTTGACGCCTCCCATGATTGTTCAGCTCACGGTGCGCGACATGAACGGCAACTCGATTGTACCGTATGTATGCTCCTCCTGATGTCAAAAAATGCTGATAAGTCTTTCGAAGCCAAGAAGAGCTGCCTTTCCTTATCGCGCATCTGTCACTGTTCACTGAGAACGGAATGACGTCTCTAGACATGGGATCCTCGACCACCGGCTCGGCTTATAGGCAAGGAGCGCCGTCACCTATTTTATATAGTACAAGGGACTCCCCTTATTTGAATTTAATATAAAGTCATAGGGGCTGCAAGAGTTTTAGCGGATGGACCATTCAAAATTATGATACCACTTGGTCGATTTGAACAGAGTTGAGCTGGCGATTCACTTCGGCGTGGACAGTCAGTGTATGGGCGAGATAAATCTTGGTTCCCCTTCATTCCACCTCTGATGAAATATCTCAGTCTTTTTCTTTTTTTTTTTGGTTCACTTTCTGACCCTCAATTTCATGAGTTACCTGCTATTAAATAAAATTAATGACCGCGCCAGCCAAGCAAATGAAGATTCGACGCTGACATGAGATTGCGAGATAAGAGTGAATATGTGAGCCAAAAAGAGCAAGAAGGAAACATTCAATAGCGTTTGAAGCCTTGATTTCCAGATATTTTTGTCTCCCTCTTTATAAAATTGAGCCTGTCTGCTTTTTGTTCGCTTTCAAATTCAGCCCTGAGAGTGTGATCAAATGTGCTGTTTTACGCGAGGTTGCCGAGACTGAATCTCTTCCCGCAACGTGCCAACAATGCCGACGTTCGCCGCGGCAGCCTTTGCGGTGGGAGCCATCTGTCAATGTTAGCGCCGAGGCAGTGTCTGTCAAAGTTTGTTGGAGGGGTGACGTGGTGCTGGCGACGGTGCCGGCAACGCCGAACGTCGATTGCCTGTGGGCCGATGCACTCTGGAACCCGAGGATCAAGAGCGGCGAGCTGCCACGGCATACGGCATTAGCGGAGATTCAACGGAGTTTAAAAAGCTTCAGACAGACGGACACACGTAATTTTATAAAGAGGGTAAATCTAGCATCGTCTGTGGACCACCTGGAGGACACGAACAGCAACATGGGCCTGTTCTTTGTCTTCCCGGACGTCAGTATCCGCTGGCGCGGCCGATTTCAGTTGGGCGTCACCCTTATAATGATAAGCATGTCCGAACAGTCATTTGTTGTCTTGCTCTCTATCTCACTCTGTTTTTCGGCAAGGCCCGACCTGTGCGGCATCTCCGAGGAGGGCAAGACACTCGCGCAGACGCGCACAAGCACCTTTGAGGTTCTCCCTCGTCACGAATACATTGCAGCTCGTTTGTGCTCCGTTACGTTGGCCCTGAACCTCGCTTATCATGTCCTGCAGCTCAAACTCGACTAACACAGATACCTTAGTTTCCAGTTCTCACTTCGGTGCAACTGATAGGCGAAGTATCAGTTGGACTTTTTCCAATACCTATACAGGCATTCATTCGCCGAGGTGCTCGGATATTCGCATCCCTGCAAGGGTAATCTCCTGCGATGACTCTGAAATTATACGACCACGACTTAGGTCTTGTCTCTGATTGCCTCAACATTGGTGTATTCTCATTTTTCTGTCAACCACGCCGTATTCCGAACTAAAAACTGAAATAAATGCAACTTTTGCATCTCTTTCTACGAATCATGTTCTTCTCGATCCGGTGACCATCACCTTCTGGGGCAACTTCGATACCACTATGATTGACGACCTCAATAGTCGCGATAACTCGTCGATCTGTGCTGCCTGGGTATAGGCAAGTCTGCGCACTCAGAGATGGCACTGTAGCAGTACGCAACTCGACTCGCAGGTCCTCCTTCTGCAGGCATCTATCGCATCGCATCATCCCTCTCTCCACCCGGCGCCAGCAAGGGTGCCGAATCTTTTTCCATCTCGACTATGGCCAACGGGGGCGACTAAACCCGGCCCGAGCTACCCCCCAATCACCTTCGCACTGCTATATGCACCTGCAGAGCGCCGTCGCGCCAGCATCGCGCGCACCATTCGACGCATTGGTGTTGGATTCAAGTTCAAGTACACGAGCTCCGACTGCAGTATGAAGCACGGCACCAGGCTGCCTCGTCACCGGCACGTCCGCTTCTACATGGGCACGGCTGGCTACACTTGGCAGCGTAGTGCTCAAGATATGCTCGACCTCTTTCAAGTGGGCTTTTGGGGTATGAAGAGGAAAAGGAAAAAGAGAAGAAAAAATACAAGGGAATACGTAAGGGTATATCTAGGCCCCTGAGGGCGGGGGGAAGTCAGAGCGGTGAACGAACTCGATAACCGGTTTGGGGTCGGCACGCGAGGAAATGAGGAGGCGGAGGGATAGGCTAGCTGTGCCGAGGCGTCGGATCAGGTGGGGGCGATGACGCTGGTACGCGGGGCAGACGAGGAGAAAGTGCGGGACGGACTCGGGGACGACGCGACGGCCGCTTTGCTTAGTGACTGTATTGCCGCTGAAGGACACGAATTGATGTGAGTGCTGTCCATTGAACCAAGTGCATCTTTGAGAAAGGGGAAGAATTTGGGATTGTTGAGTATGGCTCAGGGACTGGATCATCGGCGGCAGGAAGACGAACATAGCGACTACAAAAGGGAGGGGAGATAATGGTCATTAAGACATGTCGAAAATACCTGTCACAAAAAACAAATTAGAACAAAAGATAGGCGGAGAGGAAAGTCAATATTTGGATATTGTTTCATTCGAATGCTGGAACCTCTCGCCAACATAGTGAATGGACAATCCCGTAACACATGTGTATAGGAAGATCGCGATCTATTCTTAACGAGTGGAAGCTCGTAATCTGCAAAGCCGCGGAATTTCTTCGCGTTTTCTACCTTATTTTCATGCTCGGTACCCTCCATTATCGCTTTAGGCCGGGATTCCACGCCCGAAATTATCATGGTCCGGATGTGTAAGCATGGGAAGCTGTATTTCTGCCGCATCACTCCAACATCAGTCGGACAGCCGGGCTCCACTTCCTTATCTCACAATCTCAAGGCTGTCACGCAGCAGCGGCTATGTCGAGCAAGCTCGCCTAACCTCCGAACACCTCTATATTATGTCAGGTTGCGCTGCGTTGAAATATCTAGTCCATATTCCGGCTTATCCCATTTTTTTCCGCGCGGCTTTGCACAATGCACATAAGCCGCATGCGGCTCATGCGGCTCATGCGGCTTTTGCGCAACGTCTCTATTACTCACTTACGCTCCACCGGGGGACTTAGACAAACGAAGGTTACTGCATATCCCGTCCTTCTCCTTACAATACGATCCCCGGATTTGTTTTGAGGAGATGGTTTTACTCTCCTGCAACTCTTGCGCCCATCAGCGCTCAGGCGTACCCGCCCTCGTCCCCATCGGCATCTGCACCCTCTGCGTCTTCCTGTTCGCAGCACCCTCTTCTGCCTCTGCGCACGCGCCGTTCCCATTCACATCGTTCGTCTCGACAGCATTCACCCCATTCGTCTGCCCCTTCCCCCACTTCCACTTCTTCTCTTGCTGAGCCTTTTCGTGTCCGCGGCAGCCGGTACTGCAGGCTGTACCGGCGGGGGGTATATCCCAAACGGCAGATACGGGTAGAAGTACGGCACCGGCGCAGCGCCCTCCTCGCGCCCGACGGCGGCGGCCCGAGGAGGAAGCCCATGGGCAGGTATAACGGGTGCGGGTAGCCTTCAGGCGGGGCGGAGAATGGTTGCGGGGCCATAGCAAAGGCAGGCGGTGCGGGTGACGCAGGTGCAAAAGGGGCGGCGGCAGCGGGCACAGGCGACGGTCCATGTGAGGCTGTCCATTCCATCCATTCAAACCTTAAATATGTCTAGTGCTCTCTTATCCCTCCTGCTCTTGGCTGAATTAAATTGTTCGAGAGTGGTTCAAAATGGCATTATGAAGCATGTGATTCAAAATGCCATTCTGGGGCACAGGGTTCAAAATGCGAATATCTCGCTGGCTCCATTCAAACCTTAAATATGTCTAGTGCTCCCTTATCTCTCCTGCTCTCGGCTGAATTAAATCGTTCGAGAGTGGTTCAAAATGGCATTACAAAGCATGTGATTCAAAATACCATTCTGGGGCATGCGGTTCAAAATGCGAATTAAATGATTCAATAGTGGTTCAAAATGGCATTACGAAGCATGTGATTCAAAATGCCATTCTGGGGCATGCGGTTCAAAATGCGAATTAAATGAATCAATAGTTGTTCAAAATGACATTACAAAGCATGTGATTTAAAATGCCATTCTGGGGCACAGGGTTCAAAATGCGAATTAAATCATTCAATAGTGGTTCAAAATGGCGTTATGAAGCATGTGATTCAAAATGCCATTCTGGGGCACAGGGTTCAAAATGCGAATATCATGCGGGCTCCATTCAACCCTTAAATATGTCTAGTGCTCCCTTATCCCTCCTGCTCTTGGCCGAATTAAATTATTTGAGAGTGGTTCAAAATGACATTACGAAGCATGTGATTCAAAATGCCATTCTGGGGCATGGGATTCAAAATGCGAATTAAATCATTCAATAGTGGTTCAAAATGGCGTCATGAAGCATGTGATTCAAAATGCCATTCTAGGGCATGGGATTCAAAATCGGAATTAAATCATTCAATAGGATGCGACGGAGGAGAGATTATAACAGAATCCATCACCTCCAACCCAAAAGGGAACAGAAGAAGAGATCCGTATGGAAATAAAGTTAATGAGAAAATATTCTTACTAAACGTCCAACAAGTTTTCATCTTAGGGTTGTCGATGAGCAGGTCGACCTTCGCATGGTGGCAGGTGCAGATGGGTTTGCCGGGGGCTCAGCAGGCTCGGGTTGTTGCCGTCGTCGGGCACTAGACATTATGACCTTGAAGGGAGTGTGCTGCTGAGTTGCTTTGCGAGTTCAGCCATATCTTAAATATGGCGTCCAGAAAATGGGTCTCTGTATTTCCATCTGTCATAATTTCAGCAATTAATCAGCCCAACTTTGGTTCACTTTGCGCATTAGAAACTTGTGAGAGTACGGACTCCAAGTTAGGGAGTCCTGGCTCACAATATCAGCCCGAAGTGCCTGAATCATTCTTCTCGCAACATGTAATTGAGGGTTTGCTGAAGAGCCGAGGTTCAAAAATTGTCATATGAAAGCAAAATGAAATGTTGAATCTGTCCTACGTCAAGTCATACGAGATGACGCTGGTGAAATTCGTGAACTGAAGATATTTTTGAGAAAAGATGAGTTTCGAAAACCATTTATGAAAGTGAAATGAAAGATTTGAATCTCCCAAGTTGCGGCGTTGACGGCCTTCGAAAACCATATATGAAAGTGAAATGAAAAATCTGAATCTGCCAAGTTGTGAGGTTGATGGCCTTTGTTATTTTGGGCATAGGCCTTGAGCAAGATAGTGCGCCATGCATAACAGAATTATTTTATTCATTGATCTTTGTTGTGGTGTGTGAAGTCAAAGTCAAGTCAACAGTGCCTAAGCAGGGGTGCATCCAAAAGATAAATTGTCTAACTGTTTACAGGGGGTTTACGGGGGACAGAATCAAATTCTGGCATCCCCAGCATCCCAGGCATTTGCCGCTCTGAGCAGACCTGGCAGAGCTCCCAAATGGGACATCCGGATGGGGACAATTCAAAGTTTTAGATGATCAGAGGGGGTACCAGATAGCGGTACGCCGGGGTACCAGGAAAGGTGGGGGTACCAAATAGATTCATCCTGGTCAAAGCTACAGGCATGCTTATGATGAGAATTTTAATCCCAGAAGCAACACAGAAGCACAGATTAAAATATTCGTGAAACATCAACTTTGACTGTCCCTAATGTCAATCAAGTTATATGAAAATGGCACGTGCAAACTCAGTAAACCGATGCAGCTGCTTGCAATATCAGTCCAAGATGACCGAATCATTGTTCTGGCAGGATGCAACGAATTTTATACGCGTATTGTTTCCCAGGAGATGAGGTTTGAAAACCAGATATGAAGGCGAAATGAAAAATTCAATCTGTTTGATGTCAAGTTATATGAAATGAAACCAGCGAATTGGAACTCAGTGTGAGACGATGTGCCCACAGCCAGCTATTGAACAATTCCGGATTATCAGATGGCCATCAGGATTACATCTTCGCAATATTTATGGAGCGGCAGATACCCAGAAAAATCAGCAACATGTCTTCCAACCCTCCCACCAACCCGGTGCAATATCTCAATGTTGAGATATGATCGGAAAACCGATCGGTCAATCATTTTGGTCGGTCAGTGTATCATCTCAACATCTCCTGTACGAGCTGTCCTATCCGCTGTTGTAAAACTGTAATTACTAATTTAATTTACACACTACTGTACCATCACCTATGCATTCTCATTCAACTTCCTTACCTACCTTGTACACACGACTAGTACCTAATTTGATTTGCCAATTACTGTACCATCGTCCATGCATTTTCATTTAACGTACCTCACCTACTTGTACACACAACTAGTACTTAATTTAATTTGCACGGTGGCCTGAGAAGTTGCGAGGAGCAACATTAGCAAGGAAAGGAGGTTGATTTTGATTTTTGATTTTGATTCTCAAGTTCGTAACTACATGGAGTCTAGCGACTATGGTAGTTGTACATACGGGTGGTTCTAGAGGTATTCGTGATGGTGGTTATATGAGTAAGGTTTTAATATTTAAGAGATAAGGAGAGAACTGACGAGTCTTGATGCGTAGTGGTAAAATATGGGATGGAGCGGATTTATGACTGGAGAGAGGATGGATTTTCCGAAATGTTGTCTATGGGGTATGCCGGTTCATGGGTATGATGATGAGTGGTATGCAAAGAGAGAAAGAGAGATTATGTTGGTATTTGTATAGTAAATTAGAGAGAGAAAGATAAAGAGAAAAATAAAATGTATCCGAAACGAGACTGTGGCACTTAGCGGAGCTATTGGCGGTCAAACCGATGGGAGGCATCGATAAAGGAACCCAAGGCTTTGAGAACTTTCTGCTCCGACAGGATGGTGGAGACATGGAGAGACCCAAAGTAACCAGCACGCCTCGCGGCATCATGAAGGGGTTGGCGGAGGGGCTCGAGGATGGGGCATTGGAGTAGGTAGTGGGCTCGTGTTTCGTAGGGCTCGCCACACGCCTCGCACGCTGGAGAGTCCGTGAATCCGGACTTGTGTCGATGGGCGTTAATCTTCTCGCCACTGATTCGCCAGTAGTCAAAGCAATGGGGAGTCGAAATTCAGCAGGCCTTACTAACAACATCAGGGAAAACCCCCATTGCAAATTGTTCAAATTTTGTTGCCAATTTTTCACATTCCTGGAAGACCACAAATTGTTGAAGAAATGCTGACATTTCTTCACATTTCTTCACATTACACTGAAAGCACTTTCAAAGCATGCAATGTGAGGGCCTCCCCTTCCACACCTTGTCCATACCGCGTCAACTCACCTTTCTCTCCTCGCCTTTTCGTTCCCTGTGTCACGGCCATCCTCGGCACCCTGTGTGGGTGAAGAGAAACCAAGATTCCGCGGTGCACGGTGGCTCGGCGGCCATTGGTTTATGTTTAATTCGTCAGTTGAAGTACGTAACCAGTTTTGATCGCTTTAAGCGCTTGTATATCGTTCTGTTGAAATGCAGGAGACGTCACCACTGTTGCAATACACAAGGCATGAGTGGAAAATTGTTGTAGCGTCCGTTTATAAGAGACTATCACCACTGCTGCCTTTCCTGATCCGTAGCATTATGGATGGCTCGAAAGGCACTCACTGCTTAACAATCTATCGTCTGCAGCGACAGTTGTGAATTTTGGCCTTCTTGTCCCTCAAGACGTACATTCCACTTTGGTATATGGGCAATGACTTCCTTGGGACCCATCAGACTTTTGACAATTAACTTGTGAGGCTGTTCAAGCTCGCAAGCTGCGCCACAAATGGACAAGTTGGGATCACACCCACAAGCCCACAAACTCATGTGTCCGTATTCACAAAGTCGCTCGTTCGACTCCATAAATCGGGCATAAAAGTGGACCTCGTGTGTCTGTTTATCTGAGGGGCAGTTGTGAGATATTGCAGAGGCATTCTCCGCATTCTCTGAACATTTTTGGTGTTATCCTGCATGTTTGTGAGGGGTATTTGTTCTCGCTTTGACCTTGTGAGCTTGTCGACAGGCTCACAAGCCCAAAACGGCAACAGGTTATTTGTTAAATCGCTGATGCCATTCCTCATATTCAACATTGGGTTGGCATCCAAAGATTTCCCTCAACAATCCAGTGCAGTGAAGGATCGTAGAATGATTGAAGAACGGCTTCGGGGTTGTCATCTGAATGTTCAGCTGGCAATGTTGAACATTGAGTTCCGGGGTTTACGCATCTTTCAATCCGTTGTAAAAGAGAGAAGTTCGCCGAGTCCAATTCAAACTCCGTCTGCAAATGACGTTAGAAACTTGAAAGTATTTGAGTAGCACAAATGTACGTACGTTGATGGGCAGTTTTCTCGAATACTCGAACTTTTTCTATATCCGGAAACTCGGCGACGTCACATCCGCCTCCAACACCCATAGCTATAGAGATCAGGAGACCCAACGTAACTAAGCATTTCTTAACCACGGGGAACCGGCACCCGGACGAGGTTCCAAAAAGGGCGGCTCTCATCAAATAAAGCCAGTAATTAGATTCAAAACCGTACTTACCCTGACGACGACATTCAGGTTTGGGCAGGAGGTCTTCTCCGCCTTATTTTTGTACGCCTCCACCAACTCAGCATTACTCCCAGGTACAAAGTGGTATACTGGCGGACAAAAGTTCTGCATGCGGGCGTTTGACTCATTTCTCCACCGAGTTTGTTCAACTAAAATTCTATCGCGAACGTTGAGGGATTTCAGAATTTTCACACAATTTAAACGAAATCATACCTATGTGGTTGTCCCACAATAAAATAATTCACCGGTTTAGGCCAGTGTCTGACCGGCAAAACCACCTGGTGGATTTTGAACCACCCGTGAGGCGTAAAATGACAAGGAATGAGCCAACAACCGTATAAATGGTACTGAAGATGATTATGAGGGCCTCAGGTATGCCGGGAATCCGGATTCAGAGACATACTGGATGAATGAACTTCGCATTGTACTCTCTCGGCTAGCGGAGACTGTCTCTTAGGATTTTTTCCCTCTGCTTTCCGCTCGCCGGCCGCTGCGCGGAGCTTTTGCGCTCGCCACGAGGCCCACTGCGTGGTGAAGCGAGAATCTAACGCGTGACGTTTCGATACAAAATAAATTTGGTCCGCTGCATTTACAACCGTTTTACTCTTCAAATTCCGCCGCAGGTGTCAAACCTAAATCGGGTAATTTTGATGGCGGCAAATTTCGGCAAATTCAAGCTCCGCTCCTTGATGTGTGGCTTAAACAAGGCACGTGTCTGGTCTAAACACTTCAGCTGCATGCTTGCCATTATCAGTCTGGTGGAATGGTTACTCCGTAGTCCCCCTCTGATAACGGGCGGCCACGGAGTGGGTTCGAGCCCGCATGTGGCAATTTTTTTGGCATTTTAATTTTTTCTCGGCCCCGCGAGCGCCAGCGCCACGCAGTGGGCCTGGTGGCACGCCTAAGAAGGTCTGCGGAGGTCTCTCCCGCGTTAGATAACCTCGCGTAGATCAGAATAAGCTTTAAAAAACAAAATACACGCGAGAAAAATATGATTGAGCTCCACGGTGAATAAATTATTTGTTCTGGGGAACGGTGTTCGATTAATTTTATTATACCCTTCCTACAATTGAGAACACTTTGAGTTAAGTTAGCACCGTGGAGTGGAATAATATAGACGGCATCCCGATGGAGGATACAAGGAGCCATATGCGGAATCGGGCCTCGTGGGGGTATGGTAATTACTTTGAATGATTGAAATTGCATAGAACTAGCAGTTACCCGTGCTTCGCTATTCCAATTCTGAATGAGGATGAAGGAAAATACATCCATGTCTGTCCATGTTTGGTTGGCATCCGTTCCCATTTTAAAAACACTAAATATGGCGGTCAATCTGCATATTTATTATTCGAGTGAAAGGAGGAGAAAGGATTTTTGTGACGTCCTATCTTCAGGATGAGGGTGACGTGATGGCGACGTGACACTATTATCTGCGACTGCCTGTTGGGCCACACTAGTAGTGGGCCACTTGTATAGTAGAAGCATATTGCCTGTGGAATCCCGAGATTTGGTGCTTGTAGGGCAGCGATGCCATATGTCAAATCTTGAGGCATGGTGATACGGCAATCAACAACTGTGGGAAGTTTTCTGTCGGGATGGCGGCGTGTGAACCTGATTTCTTATCTCCGAATGGTCGTGGTTGCCCTCTTTTGCTTCGCTCTCGACCAATTCTTCACCAATGGACATGTTTGGGGGCTCATGTTCATCCCTCGACTCCGCCGAATAATCTTAGGTTGTATTACAAGTGGAAATGGGTCTGCTTCGCTTTCGGGACCCGCCGAGAACATCTCAACCTGATAGAGAGTGGAACAACCTCGCAATCTACAGTCAGATTGCATAGGGTCGGTTCCCTGTATTGTATTGTATTGTTTACTTCGAGGTCATGCTTTCCAAATGGCAGTCCAATGTATTGTATTGTTTACTTCAAGGTCATGCTCTTCAAATGGCTGTCTGGTGTATTGTATTGTTTAGCTGGAAGTCATGCTTTTCAAATGCCCAGATGCTTGTTGGGCTCGGTACAAATGCCACAGGCCAAATGCAAAAAATCTGAGCCAACCCGAAGTTGTGCATTGACCAGGGCTATCCATTTAGGGCTATCTATTTCCAGGAAGCGCACCCTGAGCAAAGGGCTCCGGACTGTGTTACGGGCCAGACTGTTTTGTTTGAGGTCCTACTCTTCAAATGGTAGTCCAATGTGTTGTATTGTTTAGCTCAAGGTCATGCTTTTCAAATGGCAGTCTGGTGTATTGAATTGTTGAGATTGAGGTCATGCTTTCAAATGGCAGTCCGGTGTATTGTATTGTTTAGCTCAAGGTCATTCTGGCAGCCCAGTGCATTGTGTTGTTTAGATCGAGGTCATGCAGGAGAGGCGGGGGGGGGGGGGTGAACTTAGGCTCGTGGATCAGCCGGCCCGGTGACTTTGTTTTTATATGGAAGCCTCGTGCTAATCTCGTATTGTATGATATCGTGAGACCAGGATGTAACTTTGGCACAGGGAATTTTTGACAACTGTTGCTCATGCTCGTTCTACCTACAGTCATTCCGCGGTCCTTGCACGAGGTTTCAGACTTCAATTTTGCGACATATTATCAAGTGTATAGGTCGAAGCAAAAATATGTAGGGGAACTATTATAATAGCCCGATGATGGTACTGCAAAAAGATTTGGTATAAAATGCCGTCTTTGGCTCATTTGAGGCTGATTCGTCTGGGCCAACTTTTCCGGCATCATCGGTCCTTGCAATTTCGCGCAAATAAAAGCATAATATCATATTGCCACGGGAACTTTGATATTTTCGGACATTTTCCGGCTCTCTGCATACTCTTACATGTCCAGGTTGTGGTGGAATATGCTGTCACTCAAATGTTGCCGGTTCAGTTTGAATTTTGGCTTTTGCCAGTTTGAGCTGTTATTAACCCAACACTTGTTTTTTCCCCTCCTCTGTTGTTGTGGGTGCATCTGTGGTCTGGTAATGCCTCTAATAGGCTACTTTGAGAATCATAGAGTGCTTGAACCATCTGTGTTTGGTCAAAGAGCCAATATCATGTGGATGCGGCGGCTTTCTCTTCCAAGCCATGGTACACCTCATTCCCCTCAGTTTCTTTCTAGTGGACACTTGAGATCTAGTACATGCCCCTCATAATTTTTCCGTGCAAAAATCGATCCAATTGAGTGGACGTGGTTGTGTACATTGCAAATCATCTGATCACGTGCCCGTTCCACAGTTCTTCGGTAACATTTGACATCCCATAAAATTCCATGATAATTGTGGGCATGATACAAAGAGATTCACAAAAAAAAAAAAAGACTCCACAAAAATTTGCTCTCTGAGCCCAGAAAAAAATAAAATGCAAGGACCGCGGAATGACTGTAGTCTCTCTTGACAGACGCTTTATATCAGTTCTTAACTCGTGCCTCATTTGATATAAACTTAATAATAATAATAATAAAGTCTGAGTTTGACCTCCGACGCCTGGATGAAATACACCGGCTGTGGTCAAAGCAGCCAAAATGGCATTGATTCGCATACTGAGTTGATTCAGCATATAACGGCTGAGCATGGGCTGGACCGAACTGACCTGATCTCGACACCAATTAGACTCGCAACCAGTCTGCCAAGGTACGGCAATTCTTAGTGCAAGCACTTTACGACAAAGTGCTTGCACTAAGAATTGCCGTAGCGCAGACTGGTCACGAGTCTAGACACCAATAAGCAATGTTCTGAGGCCTCGGTTATTGGCTTCGAAGAAGATTCAGAAACGACCTTGTTTCAGCTGCATGTTCCAAAATCTAGACCAAGTCGCTGGAGACCGTCCTGGTAGTTGCTCACCTCCCACACCTTGGAGGTTCCCATATCGACGTGGAGGCATATGTAGGTAAGTCAAAGGCTGCACACTTGCTGAGTCAGTACCTGTCGCAAGCTCCTGACAATCGCCCCCCCCAAAAAAAAAAAAAAAAAAAAACCAGCTGCCATTTGAGAGTAACGGGCGGGGATTAGCGGCATCAGTAAGCGGGACGCCGTCCCGGTTTTTTATATAAAACCAGCAGCTCCCTCACCCTAATATACAACCGGAGGGCCAAGGTTCAAGAAGATGAATAAGCCAACAAAATACTTAGGACCCACGAAGCTAGAGAAATCCCCAAAGCCAAGCAAAAATGGGCGGAAGAACTTGAACAAGTTGAAGCCCACGCCACCCAAGGACCATAAGGCGGCGAAAGAGGCAAAACAGCGGGTTTGTTTGCACCGCACAATCAATTTTATCACTAAATACCCATGTAGTTGAAAGATTCCAGGGTTCCAAAACCTTCCCAGACAACCCTTACGCCACTCAATATCAACCGCAATTTCCAGCAAACTGCTCAGTTGAAAGCGCGGACATGGGCCGACAATTGTGATATGTTTATTCTGCAGGATGTTGACGTAAACGTCCTCAAAGCACGACCCAAAAACACAGACGAGCTAAAATCCCTAGCGGCTCAACGCATTGCTGGGATTGGGGACCAGCTTGAGGATGCCAGATCCGCAATATTCAAGGACAAAAACGGCATAACTCTGGCTTGCGTTTTTGCTCACCGCATTCCCGGTGTTCAGAAAATGCATGGGGTGCGTCCCGGATATTGATCATATTCTACAAATTTTCAAGGTATCCGCAGGTCAGTTATCCTGGCCCTGAAGGAAGAACCCTAATGGACGTTTTGGGAACACACGATGAAGGGCATTATGATGGCTTAAATGCATGTAGAAAACGTTATCCTTGAACGAGTCGTTCTCAACCGAATTTTGACAGGACCGTCTAATCAAGCGAACTTTGGAGGCGACTCAGGCGCTTCATTCTGTTCTACAACCCATAACGCCGGAACGAGATGTCCGACATAACGAGGACGATAAGTACATGGTCTACATTCCAGATGGTAGTACCTCAGAGAAGTCAGAAAGGGCTGGGGTAACCCACCTTGTCCAATGCTGGACAATGCAAGGACATCCGGTACGGATTCCCGGTGTTAGACCCGTGCGCCTCCCTTGATGTTTCCCGTAGCAAGGGCCTTTCATGCCGTCAAGCGACTTTTTCCGAGGATGCCAGGCGGCACTTGCAGTCAGATATTACTACAGATCGACACGGGAGGTTGCGATTTACCTCAGCTGTATGTTTGAAGTCGCATACCCGGAGTATCATGCGAAGTACACCAAGGCCTTCAAAGCCGGTGTTTGGGAGCCTGCGGATCCAGGGCCATGGATTGGAAGGGCCATTGTTTACAAGCTTCAAGTCTCGGAGTATGTCGATGGTTTAGATGACGGTCCAACCGCCTCATTTTGTGTGGGAGATTTTGAGGGAGGACCCATGTATCTACCTGACATCGGGATGAAACTTAGGTAGGTTGCCGCCATCACATTCTGTGGGGTTCACTGACAGGAAATGTTCTTTACGCACGCAGTTATCGGCAGGGGGACATATTGATATTTATGTCGGGACTTCTTTACCACTGCGTCGGGAAGTGGTCACCGGGGAAAGGGATTAGCCCCGAAGGAATAACACCTGGCAGAATCAGCCACGTATTCTTTTCTCCTCAAAATTCGATTACTCAGCTCGAGGGAAAACCCGAGGGATGGATGGCAAGGACCATGGGGGGCACGTTTGCTGACGCGGATTACGGCGCTGACGGCAATTAATGTAATGCGATTCACACTGATCGAAATATGGAATTTGTCAATGTTCACTGAGGGGGTTGCATCAGTGTTTTGACATTTTGATTGGGCTGTTTCCACGTGTTTTTGCGCATTTGCATGTTGTACTGCAAACTCACTCAGTGCTGTACCCGGTGTATATCCAAGAAGGGTGCTTGAAATTAACCATGGTAGTTGGGGTGGAAGTAGAGGCCCTCTGGGAAGGCCAAAGCCGCCTAAATTACCATCGGTTCTGACGCTATCAGCCGAAGTTAGTCCGGTGTTGTGAGAAAATTGGGCGTCTTGGCGTGTTTTGTGATTTGGCAGGGTGTTGGGGTCTTTGCATGTGTTTTTTGGCGTTGTACAACACGACAATAAATCTGTCAAAAGTCTGATGTGATCTGGTTGATATGGCGAGAATTCGCATCAAAACAGTATTTTGACCACTGTGCAATCATTTCAGGCCGGATCAGCGAAGTTTTTTTGGAATTGTTTTCTATCCACCCGGGCATCTATCTGCGAAAGAAGGGCTCGTTTAGCGAAACCGCTGCAGCACTTTTGGCATTACAGGATGTCTGGCGTGCTAACGGCGAACTTCGAAATCGGAGATGATGGTGGTCGGGATCAACTTCGGTATTTTTCATTCTTCAGAGGAGGCATCGGACAGAGTCTGACCAGCACCTGATTAAACCTGATATGCCTCCCCAAGCAGCCTGACCAGACTCTACCAGACCTGATATGCTCATCAGGTTCCGTCAGTCCCTGATAAGGTAAATTGGCTTTTTCCGACAACGATATCCGTGAGACACTGCTCAAACGGAGGCCAGAAGGTCCTGGAGGTCCCATCGAGCGAGGTCTCGGCATCAACACTCCCGGACAAGTGCAGCGGTACCCGCGAGAACGTCGCTCAAGCGGAGGCTCGGACTGCCCATGGAGCGAGGGCTCGGAATAGAAAGCCCAAGGAGCAGAATATGCTGAGACGTCTCCGCGTCAACACTCTCTACCCCTCTAGGCCTTCGGGGGTCCATATTTCCCCAAATTATCCTCTAAATCGGTGGAATCAAGTCCCGATTTGCAGTAATGAACTCGAATTATGATCTACAATATGTTTGTACACGGCGAGAAAAATACAACGAAGGGTCAGGCATGCAATATTCCGACAGGAGTGCAAGAGGAGAACAGGAGAGGAACAGAACACGATAGCGGCAATGTGAAAGCAGAAGAAGTCAGAGCCTTAACAGCATCAGAGCGAGTTGGGAGCTCCGGAGGATTCTGTGAAAAGATGCGCACCTAGTCATCATCGGGGATCTCGATGTGCGCATCCTCCAGGATGCCTTCCAAGATACCATTGCAGCGCACAGTATCCTCCTCCTCCATGATGAAAAATCGACGGGAGAGTCCTGAAGAAATAAATGCCAAGTCAAAAATGAAATGAAAGGTCGAGTATGTTGAGTGACAAAAAGTGAGGGCACGATCTCACGTGCATCAAGAACTAATACATATTTAGACACCAAGATACTACGTTTCCGCTGCCCCCAATGTTCCTTCCCGGACGCAATTTTTGGGTGATGAATGCTGTCGGGTTGGATAGGATATATGGTACATGCATTGACACAAATTACATGTTCACAGCATTGAAGCATACTGTATTACTTAGTCCAGATGGTTTGATAACTTTCAAGGCATAATCGACCCCATCATAAATTTCAGTTCTACAATAATCAAGAGTGTGGGTTGGACACTCCGGTACGTCGGTTGAATCCAAAACGCTTCAATCGTCTAGATCCCATCCTATATCTGGTATGGAATTTTGATGTATGTTATGGTACGTGCAGTTTATCCCAAAATATCAATTCAAGGTTCAAGCGTCTCAATGATGCAGGAACTTCTAGGTCAGAGCGCAAATTCAAATATAAAACTATACATTGGGGCGGCGGCTTTTGAATCTGCTGGTTTCATTCACAGCCCATTCAAATGTTAATGACTTTCGCTGTTATTGCAGAGAATTCTTGGTGGCCTCACGATGTGCAAGACACATCCTTAGGCTTGACTCGTTTGGGAAGGTTACCATGCGACGCTTGTACTCGAATTACTACGACCGCAGACCATCACGATACTCTCAACCCCGAACACCGCCTTCATGTTCTGGTGTCTCGCATTCCCTATCGAGATTCCTCTATACAGGAACTTCCGTTAAACAATATTTGCTCATACGCAACAAAACGTACTGCAGATGATCAATGAAACTCTTCAACTCCTCTGCAGTTGACCGCAGCAGCAGGGTTATGGCCCTTTCTACATCATCTGCGCAGTGGCCATGGAGGCCATCGGGAAGACAGATCGAGAAGTGGCGGATATGGGACGGGGGATACCAAGACGACGATGTAACTATTATGATGGCATCGGAATGTGAGAATCCAGTCGCTATGAGGCGGGCATAATCTGCTGCGCGTGTTCCGGGGACTGCATTCCAGGGCATTGTGGGCGAGCTCTGGCGAGAAAGAATTTGTTGATTCAGCGTATCTAAGGGAGTAGCCAATGTTAATGTTATGCACGTTTCATGGTATTTTTTTGAGCACTGAGTGTGTGCGTGGTTCGCACTAGCCGCAGTCGATTAGGGTCTATCGAGGATCTTCGGGGCTTGATGCCGTCCGGAAAAATACAATCAATGCTGCTTTTTCTGGAAGTGTTCTGTCAATCTTGTATAATCCCCAAATATCTGCTCACCGGGCGCTGTCGCATGATGGATCCTGGTCAGGGCAATCGCATCTTATTTTCTTTTGCCTACATCGAAGGCACGCCTATATTGCATTTAGCCATGCAGTAAACCCTTGTTTGCAAGATGCATACGAGTTTCGACTTCTTGACCTGAGGCAGGAGTTTTGGATTCTGGACCTTGGGCATGATTTAGGGGGGAGCGGGAGGAAACAAGAGGCGGTCGCCCAATCCCATTTTAAGGCCGTATGCATGTCTTCCGGGTCCGGAATTGTACCCCTCGAGCTCCGTAGCTTGGCGTCCGTCGCAATCTCGGGCCAAATCCTCGCCCCGTGAGGGCATTTATTTGTGAACCAGCGCCATCCCGGGGCCCGAAGGACATGAAGAAATACCTGGGACCCAATGAAATTCATCGCAGGGACCTTCGTGGACGAGATTTATGGATCAATATTGTGATCTGGTTCGCGGGAAGATCACAGAATCCATACGGGCATCAAGTACAAGGGCCGGCCGTGGCCCAGGAATGTGGATGAAGTTTGTGGATTGGACGTTCGGACCGCGGCTTAGTGGCGGAGGCTCCTAGTTTTTGCACCTAGATGTCGCTCCCAAGTGGGCTGAGTATAACGAACACGTGTCATTGATCTATTTGTCCTCTTTCCTTCGTCCTATCGTCGTCTCCCTTGCGTCTCCCTATTTAAGCGTGCTTCAACCAGAGCTCATTGGTTCAGTGGATTCTTGGAAATTGTTCCCCTCATACTTCAATTGGCACTATAAAGGTTCGCTACGCGTCCTTACGCCAAAGGCTCTACTCCACTGACTCCAGCACATCATCCCTAGGGCTGGACAGGAACCCCCTTCCTAATGGGCCCACGTCGGCTATATGCTATCTTGTCAGTCGAGGGCTGTGCGGCCCTTATAAAATATCGCCGCTTGACTCTGTGCCCCGCCCAATGACTCCATTGTGAATGGCAGTTATGTCATTTTGTGGTCCACAAGAAAGATTGGCCTCAAATAGACAACCTGAGACCCAGTTGACAGGGGGTCAACTATGGAGTGAGTTCTGAAGCATATTTCCTGTCTCAAGATGTGGATGTGAAAAAAAGAGTTGAGATGGTGCTCAAAATACAGACCTCCGTTGGGATCGTGGTTTATGTGGAACGAAAATGGCATTTGTAGCACGGTACAATAATATACTTTAGTGCTATCCTTTCACCGCCGCTGCGGATTCTCAGAGACCGATCCTGATCAGTTTCATACTCCAATCTCATTTCCCATGTCGTCAACAAAAACGTATCCACTTCCAACCACATTCAATCTCAGTCGTTTAACCGTTGTGCAACTCCACTTACGGATATTTTTGCTTCTTCCTTGCCCGACGTTGTTTCAGAGCTTTGGATCTTCCGACTTCACTCCTCTGGAGACCACATGCAGATCTTGTCATTTTGGAATGAGTTCCTCCGCTTGAATTTTCCATCGGCCAAGATACACTGGAAAAAATTTACCCATTCCTTTCCCCACTTTTCTCCTCAAGAATCCTGACCTTGTGTCTAGTGTGATATCTCAGATATCTGTGGGGACTATTATACTCGCGGATTCGACTTTTTCCACCTTTTACTGCCGGAGACTGTTGTTTATGACTTGGATCGGCCTAAAAATTGGTGTTCTGACCTCGAAATATCCGAAAAATCTGTTGTACAGTGAGTTTTTCGGTTTCCTCAGCGCGAGAACATTTGTCACGATTTTTCGGCGGTTTTACAGCCATTTTCAGGGCAACCGTGACCGCCCGCCATATTCGTCAACCGCCGCCGTGATGCGTGACGCCGACCAAAGTTCGGCGCCGTCAACCCCCTCCGTGACGCGTGACTGACGAATTGAATGAAAAAATACACGAGAAAATTTGGCATGGTTTGGCATTTACAAGCTTGAAATTGTGCATGTTTGCCTAGGAATGAAACCCCAGCATTGTCCGAGAAAGATATCTGAAGAGACAGATCTGCTTGAATTTTCGCTGGCTATCACCCACAACCCTGTGACCCGTGACCATTTTCGAGTGTTTTGGTTGGTTTGGACAGGGAAAAGGGAGCACTTGAGAGATTTAAGGTTTGCAGGAAACAGACAACTGGTTTGAATCCAGGACATACAAAAATTGCCATGTATACATGGTGTGGCTGGTTTACCAACAAATTTTTGCGAATTTTTGCATCAGGTCACACATTATAGACTGCAAGAACTTGGTCAGTCAAATCTGACTCCGGCTGGTTTCATGGCTGGAAAAATCAGAAAAAATTTACAAAAATTTTCTCGGCACCATTTGGCACATGTCGGAGAGGTTGTCGAAAGACAGGCTGGTCGATCTGAGTTTGAATTACCAATATAGAAAAGTTACCAAAAAAGGTTATCCCACACTGGCTTTCCATGTGGGTGATGTCATCACCAAACAACCACAAAAAGTGCGAATTGGGACCTAGCACCTTCAAAACTCGAGGATTAGCTTTCGGATAAAACCCAGTAATGTTATAAAACCTCACACAATGGGTTATTTACACCACCGCAATGGGGCCCCCGCAATAAGTGGGATTATGAAAGGGGGAATACTCTATATGAAGTGATATGTGGGTTATGATACCCTAGGGGCAGCCTTCATGTATGACATATCCAAGAACTAGGGCAATCGGAGCACTGTGCCCAAAGCTACAGCTGTCCTGCATGGACATCTTGTCAGATGGCTAGGAATTCCATTCAGGAACCGCAAAAGAAATATGAGGAGACCATTCCCTCCGGATTCTGCGTGTAAATTGATTGGGACAGATATCAAGGCACTCCGACAAGAACTGGGCACAGGGCGGCTGATCTGAGCTGGGGTCTGCACAAAAACATGGTCAGAACTGAATACATGTGCCAGGAAAGTATTCTGCGGCGACTATGGAAGATCTAAAAGGCCTGTTCTCTGCGGGCATCCCTTGCGAATTGAATGGTCCAACTCCCGAGGCAAACGAACGCGAATTGAGAACAGGGCGGCCGTTATGGGCTGGGGGATCAAGAAGTGCCCAAAATGGAAAAAAATCGTCCGCGCCTTAAGTTCTGCAAAGAGCTGTAAGAGAACGGATATCAGCCAGAAGCTCCATTGGGATCACATGGAGTACGACACCAATCTATCCTCTGACTCGTTGTGGCCGCGAGAGCGACGCGCTGGACGTTGATATGGTTGGACTCCGTTGCAGGCAAAAGCAACCCTTAGATCAACCTGAGGTACGTTGACAAACGGGTGTCATGTCATGGTGCCGAATCCGGCCGAAGCCTCCCGACAGGGGTGACGGAAGCACATACGGTGCAGACATGAACGCGCCATATCTCACTTGTTACTCAGGCCCCTACCTCGAATTCGGTATCATCAATCTCATCTAGCTCTCTCAATTCGTGCGCAGAGACACCTCATTTCTATATTTTCACGAGTTGTACCGGCCCGAAGGTGCCTTCGGTTCCCTTACCTCACGTCTGCCGCCGATGGCGGGTTCTCTCCAGGTTTCCCAAAGTAAGGCAGCCGGACCGCTGAGCCTGCGTGCCCCAGGAGAAAAAACGCACCTTAGACCGTCGTGGGGCACGCAAAAATCCAAGGGACCAGCCAGCCAGAGGATTCGAGACTGAGTGGCAGTGGTGGCGATTAAATGACAGGGTCGCCAAGCCAAGACGTCCCGGGAAAAATCTGAGTTGAAATGGCTCCACGCAGTCCAATTTAATGCTTCAAACCTTTAATGTGTCAAGTACCGCCTTGTCCCGGCCGAACTCCCAATTAACACCCACCGGGCCGAGGTTCAATTGCAATTGTTTGGATTGACATAGAGAGCCCTCAGCGTTCCTGAAAAAGCACCTGGGCTCTAAACAAGAATCTGAGGAGACAGCTCGACCTGAAATTTTGCTGGCTCTCAAACCAAGACGTCCCGGCAAAATCCGAGTTGAAATGGCTCTATGCAGTTCAATTTAATGTTTTTCTTCAAGTTCTTCACAAGATTCTCCGAACCGAGTCTTCACCTACCTTCACAGCTGAGCCACATTTCCTTATTTATTACAAGATATGCCGTCGCTTCGCTCCGGCTTGTGTAGGCATGGTTATTTCACTCATTGATAACCACATGGTGCTGCATAAATTCGCATAGTGACAACAGGTTCATGACTGCGTGATAAATTGAATGCAATTCTGATACATGCATTATCCAAATGAGTCCGCTCTGCAGAGGAACACGTAAATGTTCTATAAGTCGTTGGCTGTGCGTTGCGAAAAGAGGGACACACCGAGTACTTGGCCGCCACCCGGGATCGTCGGAAGAGAACTGGAAATGAAGGTTGAATTGCGCAACCTGAAGTATTGTCTAGGTCAATTTGCATCCGAGCCGCAGCGCGAGTTTATAGACTTATTAAACGGCACCGAGTACCATCGTTCTTGTGTAGGGAGAGAGCACAATGATCCTGATGGCAACCCAGTGTGCAGTCGGCGCAGGGTAAGCAATGGGCAAAGAAACATATAAGGATGGACACGGGTCGCGGGTACACCCGCGGGTTTGTACCCGCGGGTGTGGGCGGGTACGGGTACGGGTCGTGATTTCAAACCCGTGCTCAACCCGCGTACCCGACCCGTGTACCCGCGGGTTTTTTGAGCTCCAAAAAGATTATTTTTGCCACACATAAGCAGGCAGAAAATTTTTGAGACAAAGCTTCGCACCCAGTTCAACCTCTATCAAGAGCGCACAGCATAGAATGAACCCGAATCTAATGTGGTATGGGTATTTCTTTGCTCGTTGGTCTTTTTAGTTGAGCGTCATTCAGCCTTCACAGGATGTTGCTCCCAGTGTAAGCCCTTCTGCTGCGCTGAACTTCAGCATGTTCCAAAACCTCGTCCCGGGATGAACTCGCTGACTATCTGGCTACTCCGCGCGTAAAAACTGATGACCCCATAAAATGGTGGTGGGCCCATCGACGCGAATATCCCGTCCTTCATCAGCTTGCGCTGGACTATCTTAGTGTGCCATGTGAGTATTTTTCTTATGCTAGCTCTTCATTCCATAACACAGACATTAATCAATACATACGGAAGCTACTTCTGTCGCCGTCGAGGGTGTCTTCTCGCACGGGCGCCGTCTGCTGCACTTCACCCGCAACCGCATGTCCGCCGCCTCTTCCCGCCACCTGCTGTGTTTGGGGTCTTGCTTGCTTCGGATAAATGATTTGATAGCGGCATGCAGCCCAAAAAAGCGCAAGCGCGGTCGGGCCCAGAACGAGGCAGATAGCTCGGGGAATGAAAGTGTTGAGATTGTAGAGTAGTCTACATTTTACCGCACTGTATTTGACAGTAAAATATCATTTATGCTGGAAATTCCGCCGGTATACCCGACGGATTTGGGGACCCGCGGGTAACCCGTACGGGTTTTAGACCCGACCCGTACACGGGTACGGTTTTTGCGGGTACGGGTACGGGTACATAGGCCCGAAGGTACCCGCGGGTGTACCCGTGTCCATCCTTAGAAACATACAATGGGTTACTCCACCAATTTAACTTTCTTGTCTCGAATTCATGAAGTCAGTGTCATACTCCGGTGCAGAAGGGACTTGAGCACGTACCATACGCGCCCCCGTGCAACAGTTTGTAGTGTCTTGAGATGCGCGATGGCAAATTTACGACCTGTTGCAGCGGCACCCTAAGCGGATGTTGATGTCGAACGATGGGATATTTGGGACAAACCTGATAGGGTTCAGGACGAGGCGTACGTCGTGTGCAGGAAGAGATCTAGGTCTAAGTCAGTCTGCATGCGAAAGTGCGTTTTGTTCAGGGATAGAATCCATATACACGCACCTTTACCTTGCGGGTTAAACCTGTTGTGTTGAGAAGGAACAATCAACATCAGTGAGATCTGGCTGATATCTGGGTCAATTACCGGTGTGTCGCACGGTCGGCGACACTGCAATTTCCACCTCCAACGGCAGGAAAGAAAACTTCGAAAAAGTTGACGATATTGAGGTCGTTTGCATATGCGAAAGGGTGGGACGATGGGATTACAGCGACCAGACATTGAGAGGTTATTGTTGCTTGACGACTTCAGCGTAGAAGGACAGGGCTTGTGGTCGTCTTGAAAGGTTTGAAGGATCTTGCAAATCGTGCTTGCGATCCTGCCGTTGCTGAGAATTTGAACCCCGAGAACCTTTGCGCATCAAAATAAGTCTCGAACCATGCTTGCAGGATCATCTTTTGATTTCAATTGATACATTGACTGCCAGTAAGCACCGTATTGAGCGGGGACGCACACTTCAGGGTGTTAGGATGATGGTGGGGGGGAAGAACAAAGAAAGATCCGACATGCCTTCCTTTTGAGCGGGTGTTGAGCGCTCGATTGTGGTCGTGTGATTGACGTGGATGGAGCGGCATCGGATTATGCCGGAGTTCTGAAAGTTAAAGCGTCATCGGCCTGGAACAAAAAAAAAAGAATAAATACGGTAAGGTCCGAGCCAAAGCTCTGGAACAGGGATAAGCGCCTATGTTTTTGGAGAAATGAGCTAGACAAACGGGGTAGCCTCGGAGGGCCAAACATGTGCACTCTGATTCAGGGGATCTCCTTAAGATACGAGTAATTTTCATGAGCTGCTCTTACTTCTTCATCCCATAATGGCCTTAACCATCCCTGTTTTTCATGGTTTAGTCTAGGCTACCGCAAAGAAAGGAACACAGTGAAAACTCGGAATTCAAAGTAGCTTCAAGCGAGTAGGGGGAATTACGGCCCATTGCCCATAATCAATTTGGAACAAATCCGCAAACTAGACAATGTATCGAATGAGATTGAGACTAAGAAAAATAATTTCCGACGAGCGGCACTGGCACTCGCGTTGTGAGTTGTTGCTGAGCGTGTGCATGGTTGTTCTTCCCTCCATTTCCCCCGGCTTAATGTTTCTACGAGAAGGCTACTGCGTTTCCGGCGCTTCTGCAATTTTCTGGCCGGAAACCCTTGACATAACCATGTTCTAGTTGATTTCTAGTTCAAAATTTGATCTAAACGCTGCATTAACACTATTCCAGCCATCTGCAGGACTTGGGGCGCGGCCCGTTTTTATTTTATTTTATTTTATTGGTGACCAGATCGGCTATTTCGGGCGCAATCCTCCGATCACGTTGAAAATAGGCTCATTTTGTTCGTATTGAAATTACGAAGGGCACAGCACACCACGATTTTTTATGGCCACCCTGAGATGACTCACTGGCTTAGGCCATGTTTTTTTGGGTCTGAGTACAGAATGTGTCCCATACTAGCAGTATTGGTCCAATTACCAATTGCTCTGGATTTTTTATTATGTTGTATTTGAGAGTAGTCTGGAAGATTATCGACCTATGCCTTCGTTGACCGCCCCCCCTCCTCCTCCCCCGCCGCAATGCCATGGTCCGCCTGGCATGGTCCGTCTGGCTCTATTAACCGAGATGCCGCCAGACAATTGTAGTCCAATTGTCCATCGGCACTATTAGTGCATTGGGGAGGTTGATTTCCAGGTCCACATATGGGATCACCAACGGCGGGACTGTGGCGTCAAGACCTGGCAAGGGGTGTGGATACAGTATGGATTGCCCTCGTCTGGATGGCCTGGAATTTTCCCCCATTTCCCATAACTCCACCTGAAGGCAACACGGGGGGGCTTTGCGGACAATAATCAGGATCACTAAATTGACCTATGATATCGATAAATCAAAATCAGAGTGCAAAGGAAGAAGACTTACATGACCGCTTTCCAACCACCAACACGCATCATGCACCAGTTGTGTACGTGATTCGGACACCCCAACTTCCATGACGACGACAGGCAGGGAGTTGAGCGGACGCGCGACGCTACAGAAGCTTTGGTCCGCTTGCTTGCTTCTCGTAGGGGTAAGACGGAACGCTGGTCTTTCGTGAGCTCTAAGTACATGAGGAAAACATGAGACGTACTTTGAGTCCCACTCGGATAGCAAACGGCAGATATGTTACTATTGTTTGCGACCCAATACTGATTGACGATTTCTGCCATCAGGAGGTTGGCAGCTACGTCGTGCGCGCCCGATGGCATCAGCTTCACAATCCATTCATCAGTTGAAGAGTCATGGCCGAGGCTAAAGAAGTTGGGGTGAGAAAGACTGGAGAGAAGAAAAAAGATGGAAAGGACAGACATTGCATTTGGGAAGAGCCTGAGCTTTTTCTCGATATCCGTTCCAATCACCTTGACGGCTTTGTGGAAGGGGGTTGCTCTGGATAGGGGGGTTGCCAATTGACAGTAAGAGCTTCAAGATGGCTTACGATTTGACGCA
Organism: Mycena leptocephala; assembly: GCA_029378395.1. Lineage (NCBI taxonomy): Eukaryota > Fungi > Basidiomycota > Agaricomycetes > Agaricales > Mycenaceae > Mycena > Mycena leptocephala. The sequence continues at coordinate 537,126 of JARJLF010000052.1, read as the reverse complement.
GGATCTAAGTTCTTTGGTGAGAGCCTTGAGCAGTCTATGGATAGAGAGATCAGAACGCCGGGGGAGGAGAAGCTCGTAATAAATCACGTACTTGAGTTCAGTTGTGGATTGGGCGGCAGGAGCGTCGGGACGCGAAGAAAAGAATACGGTCGAAGATGCGACTTCATAGCCGGACCCGCAGACCGCCATGGTGATGGAGCGGCCAAAAGATGATGGGCGGATGGTGTATATATACCGCTCTGTCACACCTTGTCACGCGTGACATGACTCAGGGCTGGACTCTATAACTAGCGAGTGTTCTATATAGGATGTGGGTGACGATCACTCGGTGACTCGTCCCGATCGCTCCTGGTCACTCGGATTTCAAACTCCGCTAAGCGTGTGCCGAGCCTGTTTGGCGGGCAGGTCACCGCCTCTCCCCTCTCCGCCTCCCCTTTGGTCACCGCCTTTTTGGTGGTCCGGTCACCATCCCGGTATGGTAATTCCTATCTTTTCAAACCTCTTGCATCCCATATATGGCAATAATTATTCGCACTTGCTCTTTGCGTTTCTGTTATGCTTTCTCACAATCCCTCCGTATGTCTTGGCCGTACTCGGTGGCAGAAATAATGAACTTTCCTAATGAACCTCAACCTTTCCCTTCCTTCCTTCTTTAAGCTCTGTTTTCCCCTCGTTGCGTTCAGTGTATTTTCAAATTTGTATACCACCAGTCGAACAATTAAATAAACTTTGTAAATTTCAGGTTTATTCACATTAGAAACCATGACGAGACTTGCTATTTTGCGGGGCAATACGCACTAAAATACATTGCATTACAGGAAACTGCCAATTTCAGTGATCACGCTTCATTGTCCAGATAAATTGAGGAAACATGGGGGCTCCCACCTCGGTCCTTGTCCTTTGTCCTTGGGGCCCATGATCCCGGGTGGAATCCCATTTAAAGCTTGTCACGCAATGTTTTATAAGACCTTCTGCCAGTCAGTCATGAACCGTAGACATTTAGGATTTTAGCACATGTGCATTTAAATATCATCTTCGTCCCGGTTCATGAAGTCAGGACCTTCGGGACCTTCAGCATATGGAAACTGCTCGGGGAAACTGCTCGGACGCATTGAAAGGATGGTTCGTATGCTTATTTTTAAGGATTATTAACGACATACAGCAAGAGTAAGCGGAATCGAGTTCTAGAGATCAGCCGTGAGGTCAATGATCCCTTCGTGCATCAAAGTGCGATGCGCGTTTGCAAGCTCCTCCTCGTCGAAGTCTATTACGCCGCCCGCATCTCCCTCCGAGCCATCAGAATCATCCGACGTTGTGTCTTGCTTGACCATTGCAAGTGCAACCTCCTCCTGCTCGTCCGAGTCCGAGTCTGTTATGTCGATCACTTCGCCACCGCCGGTACCTCCCTCCAAGCCATCAGAGCTTGAACTCACCGGGGAATACGCGTTAACTGCAAGAGGAAGAGATGTCAATAAATTTCGCATCAACCCATGTATAAAAATGCTAGCTCACATCAGTGGAAGACAGTGACGTATCCCGCAGAGCTACAGCAAGGATAACTTTGGGGATTGAAACAAGTTTGATGTCGGCCTCGGCTGTGTGCGGCAGGTGGCTTAGAGATGCCAAGTGGATGAAATTGTCCGTGGATGCCCGGACACGATACAACTCGAGGCCAACAGAATCGGCGAATGCGGGATTGCATTTTTTGAGTAGGAAGTGCTTTAGAATCCGGGCTCTGGTCGAAGGGGTTGCTAATAAATTGGTGGCGGGCTTGCGAAGGACGTAACAGTAGACTTTCTTGTCGGAGAATATAAATAGATAACCCAGCAATCGCAACTCACCGACGAGATCATTCTAAAAACGACACCAGGCCATAGATTGGAAGCGAGTTTCTTCAGTCCTGTCAGTCTCTGATGCAAGCGCTGCCCTGCCCAGAATCATGTCACATGAACCCCGGCTCTCGATGACGCACATTGATCCGTCGATGCTTGTGGCTTGCTTTTGGGGAGGAGGCGCTCTGATTTCGCAGGATCTCTCCTCCTCGGTGGTAATTGATTTTTCTGTCACTAAAGGGTGCCCAGGCTGATTTTGGCACCCAGGTGTTGACAATCCTGTCAGTCTCTGATGCAAGCGCTGCCCTGCCCAGAATCATGTCACATAAACCCCGGCTCTCGATGATGCACATTGATCTGTCGATGCTTGTGGCTTGCTTTTGGGAAGGAGGCGCTCTGACGCAGGATCTCTCCTCGTCAGTAATTAATTTTTTATCAATAATGGGTGCCCAGTCTGATTTTGCCAAAATCAGAACCCGGCTCTCGATGACGCACAGTGATCCGTCGATGCTTGTGGCTTGCTTTTGGGAAGGAGACACTCTCACTTCGCAGGATCTCTCCTGTAATTAATTTTTCTATCAATAAAGGGTGCCGAGGTTGATTTTGGCACCGAGGTGTTGACAGTCCTGTCAGTCTCCAATGCGAGCGCCGCCCTGCCCAGAATCATGTCACATGAACCCCGGCTCTCGATGACGCACATTGATCCGTCGATGCTTGTGGCTTGCTTTTGGGGAGGAGGCGCTCTGACTTCGCAGGATCTCTCTTCCTCGGTGGTAATTGATTTTTCTGTCAATAAAGGGTGCCCAGGCTGATTTTGGCACCCAGGTGTTGACAATCCTGTCAGTCTCTGATGCAAGTGCTGCCCTGCCCAGAATCATGTCACATGAACCCCGGCTCTCGATGACGCACATTGATCCGTCGATGCTTGTGGTTTGCTTTTGGGAAGGAGGCGCTCTGACTTCGCAGGATCTCTCCTCCTTGTCAGTAATTAATTTTTCTATCAATAATGGGTGCTCAGGCTTATTTTGGCACCCAGGTGTCGACTGTCCTGTCAGTCTCCAATGCGAGCGCCGCCCTGCCTAGAATCATGTCACATGAACCCCGGCTCTCGATGACGCACATTGATCCGTCGATGCTTGTGGCTTGCTTTTGGGAAGGAGGTGCTCTGACCTCGGAGGATCTCTGCTCCTCGTTGGTAATGAATTTTCCTATCAATAATGGGTGCCCAGGCTGATTTTTGCACGCAAGTGTTCTGTATTGGCCCTGGTTGAATGTTGTACAAAATGCACGCATCTCAGTCCGGCAGCTTTTTCCTCAATGCGGGTTCCCCCACGTTTCCCCGACGAGGTTTTGACGCACCCACGGCATAGATAGTTGTAGATAGTTTACCTACCTACTATGGTCTTTATTTTCTTGCGACGTTGTTACTCGTCTTGTCTTTCTAACACCAGTTTCGTGCCACCGCTCCGCTCGTCCCGCCTCGTATCCGTTTTGCTCGAGTCTCGGAGCAACCCGTACCGTGACAGTTTGAGAGGACAATAGGACCTTCGACAGGAGGAGAAACCTTTAACTCAACACACGAATTTCGTCTGCATCCGGGGAATAAAGTGTAATTGAGCATCCTGGGTCGACATACCATTCTTTTTCCTCGCCATTGCAGCAATGTCGGCCGACTCGGAATAAAGGCGAGGCTCGTGAATTTGGAGGAATTAAGATGCCTAGATTATTGTATAGAAGTAGATATGTATGAGGCTGCTGAGGCGTGCAAAATGGCGCACCGCAGCGGCCCAGAGAGGTACACAGTAAAAAAAAATTCGGCCTTCGGCCAATTTGGGACTAGTACAAATTAGGTGGTGATTAAGCGACGGGCACCATACTAAGGAAACGGGGAACTGATAGTGATCTGAGAAGCTCGGGGACTTGCGAGCACCCAGTGTGTCATACCACAGCCCGAAACCTAATCTCAAAGCGTCAAGGCTGCTTTCTTCGCTTGGAGTTGAACCTGAAGCTCAACTTGCAAATGGACAGGAAACAAAAGTTAATGTGCTCTTCACAGAGAGTGTCTTACTGTGGTCACTAGCACACCCGAAAACTGGGCACAAAATCAAAGACGAAAATGATACTGATGTGAGAAGCTCGGGAATTTGCGAGCGCCCAGTGGGAAGCTAGTGGATAGCCACTATCGGGACAAAAGAGTGACCGGAGTGACGGGAGATCAAATTGCCTCCAACCGACTTGGATTTGTACGTAAAGCCATGCTGATTTGCGGGAGCACAGAAAAGCTTAATTCAGTCAAGTGCTGCCCTTTTCACTAGCTTCCTGCCCAGAAATTGCCATTCTGGGTGAAAGCGTGACCGTGGATAGCCACTATCGGGACAAAACCGTGACCGGAGTGACGGGAGATCAAATTGCCTCCAACCCACTTGGATTTGTACGTAAAGCCATGCTGATTTGCGGGAGCACAGAAAAGCTTAATTCAGTCAAGTGCTGCCCTTTCCACTAGCTTCCCGCCCAAAAATTGCCAGCACTTGACTGAATTAAGCTTTTCTGTGCTCTCCTGCATGACGGCACGTGACCGTTGTAACCATACATGCCCGTACAGTAATGCGTAGGGTTCGGGATAGGCTTATGCATTATGAGGCTGAAATATTTGAGCAAAATTTGACTCTTACTCCTCAAAAAACTCGCATTAAACATTCAATAGTCAATTATCGACTCGAACGGAACTCCGGAACACCAAGGGGTACCCGCCGGTGAAAGCCGATACACATCCTCGCCGTGGGAGCAGAGTGTTAATGCATCACAGAATTACTATACATGGTCTGACAGGAACCATATATAGGTATTGATGCAATCATTATTACGGAGTCTGTCTCCAGGCCTCAGGAATTTTTTTTCGAAAGTTGTGCAGAAAGGTCCAATTCGCTCAGAAAAATAAGTGGTTGAGGGTTTCCTTTTGGGGAAATTTTTCTTTCCCACGGGGAGGTTGTGTATCGGCTTTCAGCGGCGGGTACCCCTTGCGGAACACGGTGTAGCTCCTAAACGCGGTCACGGCTTGGGCATCGTAGCAATCAAACATGTAGTCAAACTCATCCAAACATTACTCGCAAGGTCGGACAAGCTGCTTCGCAGCCGTACAAACGCGGTGGCCGCCCTCCAAAGCCCTCGAAGGACACCTACCCCGAAACCTCAGCGAGGACGAGGATGACATACCGGGCATGGCAACTGCAGACATTCTCCATGCTCTGCCAGCTGCTTGAAAAAATATGTCTCCGAGTCACAAAAGGCCAAGTTGATCGGAGCATAGTTCTTGCAAAAGAACTACGGCAATTTTGTGCTCATGTTCAACGGGATGAGCCAATAGATTGAAAAAATGTAGTACAGTAACTTCAAGAATGCCTGAATATCAATTTTTTACACAGAATGTCACGCCATGTCACGGTGTGTGACAAAAACTCGTCCTGCATAAACCTCATAATGCATAAGGTCAAGAGGTCCACGGATCTTATGTATTATGAGCCCCGTGACTGTATTTCTCCCGCTTTTGCTGATGGAGCAATGAGTTCAGGGTTGGGGACTCGTTGGTAATGGCGACGACGGCTTTCTGCAGAGTGCTACTTATTGCAATCAGGTTGGCAATGACATTTCTTCTTCTTCTTTGGCCGAGTCTTTTTAGTGCGTTCTGGAGGCATGGATACGACTCGGAGATGTGGGGGGCGAACGGTGTTAACGGAGAGGAAAGAAGCTAGTGATGACTTATAAGAAGTTGAAAGTCGCGCTGGGGAAGAAAATGAACGGTAAGAGCGTGAAACGAGTGTTTTCAGGTGCATATACTGTACGATTTCGACCGGGTATTCGGTCATGGCCCGCCGAATTGAATACTTGGCAAATATGTCCCAGGTCACAGCGATTTTGGATCGATGTTTTTGAGCTTCGGTGTCCCAAATAAGCAATTTTTCGCGCCGGCGGCGCCGGAATTCTTCCCAAAAAGGCAACTCGAATACTTTAGATCTGAATACTTATGGTCACAGGTCACAATGGGCGAATACTTGGTCGAAATCGTACAGTACAAGGGAGAAGAGAAGGTCGATCGTGAGTCGTGACGGATCAGACATCGAGGGCTTCCGCTCCAAGCAGGCACAAACCGAGGGTGGATTTCACCTTCTGGGCACTTAATTGAGCCAGAGGAACTCAGAAGATGGATCTGAAAACTGAAGGGGGGACACTCAACTGACTGCATTCAAGGCAATTGCTTTGTGCGCAGTCGGTATGAGTGTATCGAGTTGCAGTCAATTTGCGCGCAGTCGGATTACAGCCGATGTCAGTACCGAGGGCGCGGATCGAAAATTTTCTGTTTTGGGATGTTTCCAAAGAATTCCCTATATCTCTGTCAGTTCTTCACCGATTCACATAAAAACTAAATAGATCTACTCAGCTAATTCATGCACAATTAGTGATAGAGAGGAACTTGCGAAAATATTATGTATTAGGTAATTTCTGTTTTGGGGCTGTTTTTGCACTGAATACCGTCTAGCATGGCCAGAACATGTCCCAGTGACCTAGAATTTTGGGAGAGACAACATGCATACCTGACAAAACATGTGATAGAGCCAGAAATATATGAAATGTCCAGATGAATGTGATCTTGGCAATATCTCTGAAAGCCAAAAACTGCCAAATGTTTTCACTGGAGCTAGAAGGACTGTAACTAAATTATCCTCACTTCTGGCTATATCACATGTTTTGTCAGGTATGCATGTTGTCTCTCCCAAAATTCTAGGTCACTGGGACATGTTCTGGCCATGCTAGACGGTATTCAGTGCAAAAACAGCCCCAAAACAGAAATTACCTAATACATAATATTTTCGCAAGTTCCTCTCTATCACTAATTGTGCATGAATTAGCTGAGTAGATCTATTTAATTTTTATGTGAATCGGTGAAGAACTGACAGAGATATAGGGAATTCTTTGGAAACATCCCAAAACAGAAAATTTTCGATCCGTGCCCTCGGTACTGACATCGGCTGTAAACGCCCGAAAAACCGATCAATTGCTTGCACACTTGATCCGACTGCGAACTCCTACAGTGTGTGGTGACAGTTGTGCAGATGATAAGTCCTTGATAGTGTAGCGGTAAACCTGTGGTATCACATTGCCATGTTCCTAGTTCCATGGCAGAGGTCTTCGGTTCGAATCCCGTCGTGCTATGCGTTTTGTTGAACTGATTTAATCGCGCAAGATTAATCTTGAATTTCCCAGATTAATCTTGAAATGTGTCTTTTCCCCCCTCTCAGGGTTCGTAATACGCGCTACTACAGGCCCCAAGCAACACCAACTTGTGTGAAATTTTAATTTTTTTCTACAGCAACTTGTGTAGAAAATGTAAAATTTCCAACTCACCAACTTGTGCGAAAATTAAATCTCAAGTGCTGCAACCGTTGGATCTTCTTTGCCCATATCTCGATGAGTTTTGCACAGATTGAGATGGGGCATAGCTAGATAATTCAGGGTAATTCATGCGCAATTAGTAATAGAAAGATAGTTGCGAAAATATTCTGTAGTCGGTGAGATGGGTTTGAGGGTGATTTTGGGGGTCAATCCAGTCTACCGGCATCTAGGCAGTGATATCAGGACAGTCGAGTTGCTCATATGGAATACCCTCGGGAGAGGCCCAGGGGCTATTCCATATGACGATTATTCCAGACGACATTTTTTTATTATTTTCCAAAAAATAAATTCGTTTTACACTACTGGGCTGAAGAACGATGATATCTGTGTCTGAACCTTGTTTTCCTCGATCTCCTGCTTCAGTTCACCGCGAAACTTGCGCAGCTGGTTCCCCAAAGGCAAAGCCGCCTCGAAATCCGGTCGAAACCGAAGCGCCCTTTCGAGTAGCAGGCTGCTGGAATAAGAGTTTGCCACCCTCGGCATCTGGCCGAGAAGAAAAATATTTGACAACGGCCATTTGGGACATCTTTGGGTGTTCATCCAAATAGTCGAAGACGTCCACCCAGTCGCTGTAGGTGAGATCCTCGCGCCGCTCGTCCTTTTCATAACGAGCAGATGTGCGGGGCAGGTTTTTGGCGGGTTTTGGACCTGGTTTAGCAGCTGGTTGCTTCGGTTTGGGTGGGTTCTTGTCTCTTTCACGGACTTTTCGACTCTTCTGAGACTCGGTGGGTGCCATGGTGGTGGCAAGAGAGCAAGCTTATTTTATTTTAGCACAATGGCGCATCAAATTCACTTTGGCTCGCAAAAATTTCCATTTTCGGCCACCCGCACAATGGAATATCGACCTCGAAAGGCTATTCCATATTCCGGAGCCCGGTTAGTGGAATAATTGGCTTGTCCGACCTCGGGAGCTGCTCAAAAGTCATTCCATATAGCGAATATTCCATATGATATTATTCCATGTGAACAACTCGACTGTAGATAGGATTAATTTTTTGCACGAAATTGTACATCATCAAGATTAATTTTCGTCACATTTTCGTGTGGCTCAAGAAATTTCATTTTGGCCCATTAGTGGATGACAATTTAATTTTCGCAGATTGGGTGAGATTAAATCTGATGAAAATCCAAAAAGTGCACCGCAGCAGGATTGAACTGGGGACAATGGGATACCACAGATTACATCTTCAAAACACGCAATGCGTGATTACCACTAGAGCAAGAGGACCAGCAGAGGGATCAAAAAGCTTCTTAAACTGACTGGAACATTTGGTAAGCATTTTTGCAGGACCCGCTAAACCAGTGTCGGGACTTGGAATTGTTGACCCCTGAACCTTGAAAAAAGTGTTAAATTTGATGTAGAGAAAGATGATTATTTTTTGATTTCAAGTCCAATGAGCGCAACTTGTTTTTCAGCATATAGTGGAGGCCGTGCTTATCGTCACGGGGTCCGTGCGCAGACGACGATCAGCACCTTTCAGAGAACTCAACAAAGAAGTTGGTCTCATTCGGCGTGGAATTGAAAGTTATTCAATATTCACCAAGGGACTTTTCGAGATGCCCTCCGGATTTGCATTCTGATTCTGCACAGATAGTTTGTAGAGATATAAACCCAATATTGAGCCCGCAAGAACAAAAATGAGAAAATTTGACAAAAAAAAAAAAAAAAAAAAAAAAAGGCTGCGCCCTAAGTTCCGCAAAGAGCTGTAATACACACAGAGCCCCTTCTGAGCTGACACGGATGGTGGACACATTTGAGAATATCTCGTGAAGTGACAGCCGATGTTTACATGCTTACAATGGTTTTTACACCCTTAATGAGTGCTCAGGAAGAGCTATGGAAAATTTAACCGCCGGCGGTCCAACTGTTGTAATATTTTTTGTCTCTGGGCATGCAGTTCTAACTACACAAGCCCATTTTGCTTTTTCCTCGTTCAAAAGTGGAATGGGTACTGATTTCTCGTTCGAACTAGGTTCCTTAGCATGGAATGAGTGCTCAGGAAGAGCCATGGAAAACTTAACCCAGGGGCTCAAGTGGTGTAATATTGTTCGCATCTGGGCAGGCAGTTCTGACTCCACAAGGCCATTTTTCTTTTTCCTCGTTCAAAAGTGGAATGGGTACGAATTTCTCGGTGGAATTACAGTGCATGAACCATGTTTTTTTTTTTTGTAGAAGAATCAACACCATATGGATGTGGCCCTTTATCTGCGTGTTCCAAGCCGCCTCACTCCTCATTTCCCTCAATTTTTTTGTACTGGACACTTGAAATGTGGTAGATGCTCCTCAAGATTTTTCTTTGCAAAACCCGATCCCATTAACTGGACGTGGTTGTATAAATTGCACCTTGCTGGTGAAAATTGTGCAATTAGGCCGGCTTTCATGCACTGTGACTCACTCTCTTCAGAAATGAGCAAAGCGGAATTCTGGTACGTCTGGTCAAAAAATTGAGGCCGTCGTCCACTGAGAATCCGGAGCGGCACCGAAGTTCGACAGGCACTCCGGAGTCTGGGCTTCAGAGATTGGTCCCGAGTTTATGGCTACTGGATTTCGGTGGATGGAACCTCCGAAACCCGGGGCGGACACGGGATATAACTTCCCGAGAACATATATAAAGGCTTGGCTTTTCAGGACAGTTCAGCATCCTTGGCCTCTCCTCATTCTGTGGGTCAAACTCATCCTCATTGAAGTAAGAATGCGAGCGGCTGCGACCGCCACCGCTGCCAGTTTTGCGGTACATGGACTTTTAGCTGGGCCGAGTGAGCGTGCGGACTGCGATGGACACGACGGTGGGAGCAAAGAGTAAAAGAGCCTGGACCCACATCTTACCCTCATCACTACTGCCGTTCGCAGCCCTGAACGGCTGGCAACGTGGCAGGAGTGGCTCAAAGTTAAAAGCCGATAGAGCGAAAGTCTAAAGTTGATATCTGATGCCCGGCGGATTCCAGTCTTGGCATTGATGCAGTGATGGTGGTGGACGGCGGAAAGAGCCGAAAGTGTTGAAAAGGTAATGTTTGATTAAATAAACACGAAATTAACCCCAGTGTAGGTGAGTAGAGATGAGTTTAGGTACCTACACTGATCTAGACAGACCTACACCGACCTACACAGGGTCAGCTTAGGTGACCTATACACATCTGGTCGGAGACTACACGCACCTTGCCACAACTGTGGCCAGGTCGGTCTAGTAGTCCTACACAGGGCCCGTTTAGCCGCCTACACATAGCTGGCCAGACCTACACGCACCTTTACAGACTGAGGCTAGGAGGGCCTTGAATGCAGTGAATGGTTGCACAGTGGTCAAAATACTGTTTTGGTGGTGACATATAACCCATTTTAATGGTAACTCCTGTCGTTGTGACTCCTATCTGACCTGTACTTCCAGCCCTTTGTACATTGAAACCCAATAGGTTATTTTTTTTACCACCCACCCATATGAGTTTGAGCCTTGGGATGAATCTTTCCCTCATGTGTTTGGGCTATGAATGAAGTATTTCCATCTTGTGAGTTGCCCTCTGATGCAGTCTTTCTATGGTTCCAGCACAACTGAAAATGATTCGTGCCAAGTTTAGGTTAAAAACGCAACATTGATCGCAGCTGAGCCCGGGATTGAACATCTCCTCCTGACAACAATGCTCTGAAACCAACCTTCATCCGGTCGATGATCTTATGAATCTTCATTCTCAGTCCGGGTCTGGATCCAAGAAAACAACATCTCGACATCGAGGTGGGAGGCCAAAATTCAACATTCAAAACAAATTATATATCTTCACCTAGTCCTCATCCTGCTCCTCAAGTTCATAAATGCTACCTGCAAACACTGAGGAGTCAGCCTTCATCTGAACTCGTTTGCGTAATTTCGCTTCGACCTTGATCTTCTGAAGTTGCCTCAAAATTGTGTTCAGCTGCCGGAACTCATTTGATCCATGCTTCATCCATTCGGCGGCTCATTTTATTTTAATTCCGTGGTCCTCAAAACTCCGCCTTCATCTTGCAGTGTCATCTTCTTTGCTAGATAACACCTTCGTCCCTCTGCAAATATTCAACCGCCAGCAGTGTTTGAATGCAGACATCAACATCTCGACATCGCGGTGGAGCCAAGACAGTAATTCAACATCGGGTTGAACCGTGGGCCGGATACAGCCGGGAGCTCCACCTGACTCCACTTTGACGTTTGTCTAAGACACTCACATCTGTTCTTATTGCTGAACCTTTAGGTTTGGCTACCCAGGAGAAGATGGATTTCGGGCTGATTTTTGCTACAAGTACAAACAAGATTTTGTCATACAGCATTGGTCATCGCAGAAATAAATTGGACAGAAGGTGGGGAAAGACAATAGAATGCCAATATATTTTTCAGCCTTCTCACTTGTTTAACTGCCTGTGTGCCAACCCGTTTCAATCCCAGAAGGCAGAGAGATTGTCCAGGTTCAATTTTGACTATGAGTCATTTCTGCTTTATGTTCGGGATATCATCCGTTGACGTGAGAATCGAACCCGGAGAACAGTCTCCGAGATCAATCGCTTCTTGCCAGCGCATACGAATCTTTGCTTTCTCCTTCATGTCCTCCCTTGCTACCTTCTGCAACTTGCCTGTCTCTATGGAAAGCCAGAGCACCACACATTTGATGGCCGATAATTCCTTGATCAGGCAGTCGGACCCAGGATACCGATGCCACTTAGCCTCGCCATCAATGTGCACACCCTCACCTAGCTTGATGGATACTCTCGACGAACTTCGCTCACTTTGCTGACTGGGCTGTTTCATCTTCCCCAATTTGAGTTGTGTTGGGATATACTAGTTTGAATAAATTGCTGTACTCTGTCGGAATTTTATTTTTAGCCTTATAAGAGAAATCATCCATTTTTTAATATATAGCCTTGCACAGCCTTGTAAGATAACCTGTGGATAATAATAGCCTTACGAGAGGTGCGTCACGAAAATCTTTTGGCAACTGCAGAACGATTATGGTCGTTCCTGCCCAACCTGGTGCATCCACAGTGCTTAATAGACCGAAGACTTAATTTCTGAAGTCCCCAACTGGCCGTCCAGGCCCTGGTTAATAAAAAAAGTGTTGATTTTATGAGATATCATTATTGCCGTAAGGCCTTATGAGAGTCTCGGCTCTTACGACCTTATAAGGGCTTACACCGCCTTATGGCACAAATTACGTTTTTCCGACATCAGTCTGCTTGACCCAGTAGAAACAGAGTGATAGCGAAAAGATTAGTGATTCAATTGCGCCGTTGAGTACGGTATACAAACGGCTGCGCCCCTTGTGCATCAAGAGATGTATATTTGCAATAATATTCATAAAGCCTTTGCAGATGCTATGACTAAGTTCGAGGCAATAATTCCGGTTACATGTCTGGGTCAAAATGGGGCGAGCGAAAAGAGATTGTGGAGAGTAGCTAGAGGATTGGATTTCTCAGTGGCTTGCTGTGCTAGTGGCAAAATTTGCAGGGAAGAACAACTTGACCGGATTTGGAGCACAACTTTGCCGAGTTCAGGTTAGTATTGAAAATTTGAGTATTCTCCTTGACATCACAAGAGCCCTAATAAATCGTTTCAAATGATTCTGCCTTGTCGTCATTCCACGACGCGGCCTCCAAAAACAGAAAATCAAACGAGCACGTGATCGAGAATGATGCGAAAGTGTGCGCATCAACCGCACCTATTATAACCGTGTTCGACTGCGTTCAGCCGCTAATAAGCTGAATGTCGGGTCAGGGGACATTGAGTAGTGGAGATGAAAGGAGTGGTCAGCAAATACAGATATACCGTATCATTACGTTCAAATCGACGGGGGGTGTGACGCGTGACAGTTTGAACCAATTCGACAATTCGACAGACCCTTCAACTTGGTGTGACCGGCACCAAAAATTCGACATCGTACCAAAATGATGCAGGACGTCAAGGATGTGAGCTCGGAGCATAGCACAAATATTTGAAGGGTTATTGAACAACAGTTCAGATTTTCAGTTGTATTTTTTTCCAGTACAGATTTGAGCAAAAAAACTACTGGGAGGCCTCTTTTTTGTGTCCCAGACTCGGCGGAGGCAAAATTCAACCCAATTCTGCCTTCTAAGATGCCTGAAGGCCCAAAATAAGCTGTCCTCGAATTTATAGCCATTTTCGACCATTTTTTGAACCTTTTGACCAATTCGACAACCGGCTGCGTGACGCGTGACCTCGACCAAATTTCGACATCGACAAGGGGGTGCGTGACGCGTGACTGTCGAATTGAACGTAATGATACGGTAGCAGTAAATTAAGACCCCCCATGTTTACGAATATTTTGCTGTTGCCGAGCCGGATCACGCCTTCCTTTTTTTGGGGGTTGCGTTTATCGGGCGCCTTTTATCTAAGCGCCCCCGGCGTCTATTGGCTGAAGTATGATGCTATAATCTTAAAGGTTCAGCTACCGCCTCAGAGAGGCCTAATCCAAGTCATGTAGATTGATGAAACAATTTTCAGCGGTTGAGGCGGGTGTTTACGCAAACACACTTGTCACTGGTGACTGGCTTTGCTGCGAAGGTTTGTCGGAAAAAACCTAAAATCCGCGGCGCCGTGGCTTCGGGTAGGCCGGAGACATTGACGGAAAGGGAAACCTTGCACAATGTGTTGGTAGTACTAGTTTGAATAATATCCATCCTTTTGTGAGACAAGATCCAAGCCTGCAAGATCTATACGACGGGAGCAGGGCAGAGCACAGAACAAATTTCTCTCGGCTTGCTCAGCAGAAAGCTTAAATGCATCAGGGGGCATCCCCTGCCAAATGTATACACCCCACACTGTCCTGGATCAGGTGCTCGGGGCCGGTCAACAATTTAGCGGTGCTAGACTGTTTGATGGTGTTGATTTGAACGCAAAAAATGCTCAAACCGTGTTGAATTGACCAAATTGCCCTGCTCGAGGCTCGACACTGGCGTGCATTGAGGCGGAGTGTGACCGGCGTCGGCGCGGGAACCACACTAACGATATCGCTTGAGATGTTTGACAAATCGTTCAAATGTCAAGTTATAGCCCAGTCGATTGTTGGCACTTCAATATTAATGTAATTATGTATGTACAACTCCGACCAATTAAAGTCAGCCCAAAGAAACTGACCACTATTTCTCCTGAAAACAGGGTATTGGAAAGTTTATTGCGAATAACCCTGTACCTAATTATACATATGGGTCAAGAACCCTGATATACCCTTCGTGGTCGAATCCGACGTTACTTGCAACCGCCAGCCATCGGACCTTGGTTTTTTCAATTCGTACCGCTGATATGTAGTGTATACTTCTCTTGTTTCCGCCTCTTCCTTTTGGTCTGACCTTTGCCCAGTACCAATAACCACCGACTGGGGCAGGCTGCGCTCGGGGACGGGCCTGAAAGACCCCATTATAATGCCGCACTGCGGCTCCGTGTCTTTATATAGGAATTAAGACAAGAAATATTCAACTTGACTCCTTTGACTCCAATTTAGTAATTAAAAGCCTTGGAGGTCAAGAGGAGAGTAATAAACACGAAGAGTGAGATGACAGTCCATGAAGATGTCCGCGCTCGTGAGACGGGGGTGCTGCCGATGATGTCTAGCGCTCGGATCGCGCTGGTGACGATCTTTGAATGCCTCGAGGTCAGTCCCGTTCGAATTTCTAATGGATTATTATTGTACAACGTCAACAAAGTTGTGGAGTTTACAGAGTTCGAAATGGGGGTGGTTACCCGTTTTGGACAACTGACCCTCGTACTCAGTTTTTTCTGGGTCAAATATCCTGTAAATTGACGAGACGCGGCCTTAGATGCATATTTATGATTTCAGAACTTGCACAGAATTGTGGAATTTACGGAAGGATCGGAATGGGGGTGGCTACCCGTTTTGGGCAACAGGCCCTCGTACTTATTTTTTTGGTGGGTCAAATATCCTGTAAA
This sequence comes from Mycena leptocephala, assembly GCA_029378395.1. Lineage (NCBI taxonomy): Eukaryota > Fungi > Basidiomycota > Agaricomycetes > Agaricales > Mycenaceae > Mycena > Mycena leptocephala. The sequence goes on along the minus strand of JARJLF010000052.1, from coordinate 521,927 downwards.
TCGACAAGACGCCGCCTTTAATGCATATGTATGATTCCAGAACCTGTATTTATATTTTTCCGACATAGATCACGCCGCAGAGTGGCGCCCTTAAAAGCGCACTGAACTCAACAATTATAAAATCAGTGTTCCAGAATGAATATGCTCTAGAGAGGCAGAGGCGTTGTGTTGAAAAGAGGAAGCGGGTGGTCCCCTTCGGTGCCGGTAGGTCATTCTCATATAAATCCTCATATAAGGAACGGGACAGCTGCAACTCGGCCTATTACCTTTTTACCCCCCACTACCCACTACTACCACGCAATGCAGGGAAAAGTAGCAGGAAAATCAAAGGACGATAAAGCTTCGAAGAATCAGTCGCGCTCCTTCAAGGCTGGCCTCCAGTTTCCTGTGGGTCGCGTTCACCGTCTGCTGAAAAGGGGGAACTACGCGCAGCGTGTTGGCGCTGGCGCACCCGGTGCGTAGTCCAGTACTTCGACTTCCAATCTGACGCATCTCTCCATCATCACCAGTATACCTTGCCGCTGTCCTTGAATACCTCGCCGCAGAAATGCTCGAGCTCGCCGGCAACGCGGCACATGACAACAAGAAGCGTCGTATTATGCCCCGTCACATACAACTCGCCATCCGCAATGATGAAGAGTTGAATAAAGTAAGTGGACTCCGTGGACTGGGAGCATTGCAGCTCGCTCATGCCACCCGCAGCTTCTCGACTCCGTGGTCATCTCTCAAGGCGGGGTAGTGCCACACATTGACCCGGCGCTACTGGCACTGACAGTTTGTCCTTTTGCCATTCTGCCTCCTTCTGACGTAATTTTTTTCACCAGAGAAGATGAACAAAAAGAAGGACGAGAACTTCGAGTAACGTGGAGGCTCTTCCGGCATTCACGTCCTAAATTCAATGTTCTGTACCATCTTCAGCGAAGTATAAAGTCTACCACAATTCGAAGGTTTCTGAGTTACCGAGTTGAATGCAAAAATTAGATATGGCTTGGCACAGTGGCGGCAAAAATAAAATAAAGTCATTCAAATATAACTGCACAAAGAAAGGTGCTGTTGGCACCCCGTTGAATATTCTGTACTTCGAATTCATTGAATGATGGCCCTCATGAAGCATCCCGAAAGGACAAAAGTCCCAGGACATCAGTCGTCCGGCACATTTGATCCAGAATAACCCACACCACAAGTATGCTTGGAAACGGGGCTCAAACACTTCTAGAATTCATCCCTCCCTCCCCCCCCCCCCACGGGCGATCAATTCTCAAAAAAGCTATTCTATAAGCACCTTTTGGCGGGGCGCGCTCCGATCCAAACAACGGCAACTTCTACAAAATGGATTCCTCCTCCGGAAGTACGGCGAATTTCATCAAGCACTGTTGTGTGGAAAGAGTGTTCTGATATCTTATTTCAAGGGATTCCCGTAATGAGACGGAGACCGGAGGTTGCTTTTCTAATAGCCTTTTTGGGAAAGTCGCGCGTACTGTAGTATTACGATCAAAGGTTCAGATGACGCGTGACGGAGGGTCATGAACTGAACAATTTTGGTCTAGGTGACGGTGACGGCGCGATTTTCTGCCCTAAATAGGCTCAAAAACAGCAAATTTCTAGTCCGCCATCCGCCGGACTTTCCATTTATGGGAAATTTCTCGTGATTTCCGAGAAATGAACACCAACTTCAGTGAACAATTGAGGCTACGGGCGGGGAAACCTAGGCTCGTTACCAGCCTGCCTACGATGAGCAAAAAAATGTGGCGAGCACTCTGCCGTAGGCAGGCTGGTACAACTCGCGACAAACAAAAGGGCTGAGGCCGGAGTTTGAAAATTTTCCTTTTCTCTCGATCTGGGCCCATTTTTAAGTCGGTTGCAAAAAATTCAAAAGACATAGCAGAGTCTCACCATCAAACCCTCGAAATCTGTCTCTTCAGAATTTTCACTAAGGGCATATTCGGCGTGCTTTGAACGCTCAAATTTAATTGAGAATTGATGGCATAACATAGCCATCGTGATGCCGTTGATCGGCACCACTCAAATTTTCAAACTCCGGGCTCAGCCCAATTGGACAGCCCGAATTGTACCAGCCTGCCTACGGCAAAGTGCTCGCCACATTTTTTTGCTCATCGTATCCAGGCTGGTCACGAGCCTAGGGGAAACCATACATATGCAAACAGACATTCGATGTCACCCCCGTCGGCCGACTCTGCTCTATTGGTCTTCTGCAACGCCCTTCGACGCATTGACATGCCACAGAATGAAATGCCCGACTTTCCATCTTCGCCACCGAAGCGGACCAACTACGTACAAGCGGCGAATATGTACCTCAAGAGCGTATTCAAATGCCATTCCGCTCCAGGATCAAAACATTACGGGACTGCCACTCAAGACAGGGCTCAAATTCGCAAGTCTCAACGAGACACGGACACAATATTTGCTGGGGGACTTCACGCCGCGCCAGGCACACCTCAAGCCGCTTAAGATCTCGGTGGGAAACTTCAAGACGCCTCAAATCTTCCGGTTTCAAGGCCCAAAATTCAAGAGCGTCAAGACTGGAGACTTCAACTCAACTCAAGATGCCTCAATACTCAAGACTTCAGGTCCAGATGACGACACCCTCAAAAGATATGTAATCCCGGTTTCCTGTCTTGATCGAGGCAAGAACATGGTGCCAGTTGTGGCAGTGGACGCGCTGCGTCAAAAGGAAGATGGTGACCTTGACGTCACGCTCGAAAACGCGATCCTCTATAATCGCGACGCGCTATTCTATGTCGAATTTATTCAAGCAATTGAAAAAGGCGACATCGGCCGCGTCCTGAACGTGCTCTCGATCTGGATGGTCATGATGCGAACTCCCAAAGCAATGCCTCGATATGCGGACGCTATATTCGAGACTCTCGTGCGGCCCAAGAACTTCCCTCCAAAGCTGCGGTAAGTTTAATTCTCGGTGTATTAAGTCGCTATTCACATTTTAGTAGGGAGCTCTTTCTTGTAAACTGGCTCGTTAACCTCACCGGACGGCCGTACAGGTTCAAGCCAGTGGACCGGTTGCAGGAACACCAAAACTTTTGGGCGAAGATCATTTACACGGCGAAGGGCACCAACAAAAGCTGGGAATGGTTGTCAATGACAACCGTGTGCATATTTACCCTACGCGACGCAATGCGAACGGTGCAAACTGCGTTTGATATTCCCGCATACGGCGAGAAGCACAAGACTCCCCTGATCAAAGATGAGGTCGCACTGCTCGCCAACGCCCTTCAAAGCGAGAAGATCCAAACAATTGTCTCGCGGCGGCCCGCCAACGACCACGTCGACCCGGTCCGCGATCTGATCAAGGAAGGCGAGCTCTACGGTAACGCGCGCAAGGCATTCAAGCGATTTACTCACGACACACGCAAGGCCGAAAAGCGTGGTTTTATAGTGCCGGGGCAAGTTGCAGGAGAAGAAAATGAGGAGGACGAGGATGAGGGACAGGAGGAGGATTACGAACCGACAGAGGAAGATTTGCAGGCAGATGATGAAGAATTCTTCGACATGACTGAGCCGATGGAGTTATTTTCTCGCGCGGCGGCAATGGTGGACGATATGATAGCAGAGCAGATTGAATTAATTATTATTGTATTGCTTCTGTAGAAGGCGACGGACTACTAGGTGGAGAAGGCAGATTTACCACTGGAAGATAATTATGAGTATCCTGCCAAAGGAGTATAACAAAAACTTACATGGAAGGTCATCGCATCCCGGGATATCATGCAAGTTACTTAGCAGGTAGAGTTGGCGGTCAAATACTTTCTGTAAAAATTCAGCATCCTCATAAATCTGTGAGCCAGGTGTGTTATATTGGCGGGCATTTTTAAATAGAAGATGCTAGTCGTGCCGGTACTCATGTAAGGTTTGATAGTAGGTGGGTTTTTGCGACCATGCCTTGATACGGAGCATAGAAATCGGGTTCTTGATGTGCACATAGTAGTCGGGGAAATGCTATCAAACTAAATGAGAGAAAAAAAGATAACAATATGGATGGACTTGCATCGACTTCGGAAGCTGCAGGAAGCGTTTGCAGATTTGACGAAGCTCCTTGGGTTTCTTGGTCTTGCGAGTCCAAGGCGGAACAGACTCGCGCTGAGAAAAAACCGCGTCGTAGCATCCGTTGAAGACAATAAGGAGGCGGTTACGAAGCTCCTTTGCAGCATCAGCATCCAGTGTCCGTTGAGTACGTTCGGCAGCCTCTCGCTCTCGGGCGACCTTTGCGTGGTCGGGGAAAAGAATGACAACATCTTGAATGGCCTTAGTCTGTAGTTGACCGCGCCACGTGTATCGGTGGCCTGCTTATTACAAATCATCGGAGTTTGAAATCTTGCGATGCCTGTTTAGCACTTCCAGGACCACTACCTTCAAACTTCCAGAGAGAAAGGGTATTTAAATGCATGTCTGACCCCAAAATATCTCCTCAAATTTTATGTTTTGACTTCCATGCTCGCGGATTAAAAAAGCAGATTATGTCAGGATTTGTCATCCGTTGAGCCATCAAAGTTCAAATCCCTAGTTCTTCAACTCTGCCGCTGCGAGTTGGGGGGAGATGGTGTTCATCTCATGCTGGTAAATACTAATAGGACCTCACATTTGTGAAAAACACTTTCTGGAATGCATACCAGCATCCCACATATTTTTGTGATTTGTAATAAGCAGGCCAGCGATCGTTCAATCAACCTTATCAACAGACTACAACATGCGAGGTACGAGCACTAATATTGTTGTAGCGTCTGTCTACGAGAGACTAGAATGGCCTTCACGATGGTCTCCCCAATTCTCGTGGCCTGTCCCCAGCGCGTCTGTTGCAGAAGGGTATCGACAGAGGTAATGAGCCGAGCGCGTTTGGCCATTGTGTCGATAATGCCATCGGCAAGAATGACATTTCCCGTAAGAAAGTGCTGATTGGGGTAAACGTCGGCTACAATTTGGTCCCGCACCACATTCAGCTTGTCGCGTACGGCTGCCTCGAGCTCAGGCGAGCTCTTCTCTTTTCGACCTGTTTTCAAGTTCTGGCCTCCCACCAAGACAACATTCTCCACCTGGAACTTTCTGGCTCGCAATTATCACAGCATGGTCCCTCCGGAACCGGGAATACGAGACGTTCTGCAAGGCCACGTAAGTTCTCGTTGTTCTACAATATAACCAACTCACTTTTATCCTTATTTCCGAAGAACTTATTCCACGGAATCCGTCGACACCCCTCGGTCACAATGTACTCGAGCAGATATCTCAGGTCTCGTCTCTCCAGCGCGGACATTCGATGATGGCGCAATTTACGGCGCTTCGGAGCTGGCGCAGTTTCCTCATCATCGGATTCACGATCTTGTGCTGCAGCTGCGGCATCGCGATCTGCCTGGGCACCGGTTTCCTCTTCGTCTTCAGGTTCCTCTTCTGGGTCCGACTCCGATGAATTCTCATCATCCTCGCGGCGCATTATGTCAAGCTCGGTACAGCACCGCGCATACATGGCCTTCGTTATGTAGAGAACGGCCACACCTCGCTTGCTGTGGTCACGTATGCAACGACCAATCTTTTGTATAAGAGACAAGAAGGTACGTGGCGGCATCCACAAAAAGACGCGCATGATTGCTCGAAAGTCCATCCCCTGTAGGCAAGTAAGTACCGGAATGGTGAGCATAAATATCACACTCACCAGACCTAAAGCATCGGTAGCAGGCACCCCTCGCATCGTTCCGTCATTCAGGCCGGTTTGAATGGAGGTTTTCCGGCCATCTTCGATGTCCTTGTGATAGAACTCGAAAATCTTAGGATCTATTCCCTCCGGTGTGTTGTCGCGCAAAAAAATCCTGCATCTTCTCCACCTCCTGACGCCCGTTGACGTAGAACAAAGACTGCCCGAAGTCCTCGGGTTTTTGAAAGTCATCCGGGAATATCGTAATAAGGTCAGCAAAGGATTCCGGCTCCTCCTGCAAAATGCGGACCACCAATGATACATTCAGCTTCTCGTTCGACACCTGGACGCGTGTAGTATCGTCTCCCAAAGCCAGGTACTCCATAATGTCTTTAATGACATCGTGAGGAGCGGTTGCCGTTGCAGCAAGGATTGGGGTGCCGGCCGGTAGGCGAGCCGCAAGCTGGACTATCTTGCGGTATTCAGGCCTGAAATCGTAGCCTCCCCACTCACAGATGCAGTGGGTCTCGTCGATAACCAAGGTGATTATGTTGTCCGTGAATAAAATGTTGTTCAGGACTTTCTTGTGGAATGGTGTGCTAAGAGCCATTTCTGGGCCTACAAGACCGACACGGAACTTGTTATTGCCAAGGTCCTGGATAATACAGAGTATAAGGCATCTCCTACAACACTGAATTAAGCCTGGCTGCGCACCGTAAGAAGTTGCTCGATGTTCTTGCTTTTCGATGTGATTGCAGCTGCCGGTACACCCTTTTCATTCAAAGTCTTCGCTTGATCCTCCAACAACCCCACGAGAGGTCCGACTAGAAGGGTGATCTTCTGGCACTCTTTCGCAGTGTTGCCAGGCTGCCAGTGGTAGAAGAGAGCAAACCAGAAGGCAATTGTTTTGCCCCCGCAGGTCGGTACATCTAGGAAGGTACTCTGAGAATATTTTGACCAGTTTCCTCCTGGTGTGGATGAAGGGACGCGATGCCGAATACATCGCAGAGAGTTTGCGCTGCGATTTTGAGACGCTCGGGGTCGAGTGTCGCGACGGGAGTGAAAGGCATGTTTTGGCCCCTATCAGAAAGATCGGGTCGGGGAAGATTCAATTCTCAGAATTTCACAATTTCGAAAATAGGAAGTCTTAGAATTCCAAGCTCTACAACTTTCTCTCTTACAGTTTTACAATGGCGGAACTTTGTCGCAGACCCTCGTCGAAATTTCTCTAAGTTTTTATTCCAGCTCAGCAATCTCCATCTATACTAAAACGCGTGATTATCTTCCAGTCGCTATTTCACCAGTGTATTGATCAACCGTCATCAATTTACACCCGTCCCCCAATAGCGACTAGTTCGAGTCTAGGTGTGGTTCCAGCCCAAAGGGTCGAGAGTCGACGAGTCATTCATCATAGCCCGCCGAGAGCAGTTTGCAGACCAGGATCATGCGAGATGAAGGCAGGTTTTATGGTTTACATCGGCAAGAAGGGTGTTTTCTATGCTGATCACGCGCAGCAATCGGATACAAAGTCTAGACGGGGAAAGATGTCCATCCAAACAATCGAGCCGGTGGGCAACCTTCCTGGTTATCGATAGCCAGGGCACAGCGTCGGTCGCGGCAGCACATTGTCCCCGAGCCCCAAGCCTAAAAAATGTGGAAATCGCGAATTTTTTGACGCGCCCGCGCAATCGCAACGCGGTTCCTTCTCTGGCTGTGAGTGCTGCCTTCAATGACGGAACCATCGTAGTGGACCATTGCGCAACCGGAACCCCGAAACCCAAAGAATCCGTGCTGCAAATCCTCGGATGTCTACGACTCGTTCGGTTCGTTAAGCGCCAATGCCAACTTGGGACTGATGGCGAACATCGGGGAACAAAACACCATATCGTCCAGGAATATATACTCAACACCTCTCAATCTTTCTTGAACATATCTGACACCTATAAACTCGTGTCTTTTATCCAGCACATCCTTGATACCTAACACGGAGTGGTACGTACTGCCGCTAAGCAAAGCAGCCGCAGTTCCTGTCAATGCCAACACTGGGGGAAATGGCTAACCGCTGTCTTTTCAGACATGTCATACAGCATAGAGCGGCCGAAGGCTCTCGTAGCTCTATCCGAGACCAGAACCTCGGATCTTAATGCTAGACTGTATGTTTTGAAACTCACTCACAACCCACTATGGGGGGATGTAGATCTCTCCCCAATGTGGAAGATTCTGCCCGAGGCGTGGTTCGAATGCGGTCTTGGGAAGTCTGAAGACCATTTTCTTGCCTCATTCAAAAAGCCATGGTCTTTGGGTGACATATTGAAAAAGTCAATGCGAGAACGCTTAATGCCTGTAAAAGGTGACATCCGGGATAACCGTTTGGCCCTGATTTTTGATATCACCTCCAATCGCGCCTTATGCAGCCCTCTGGGCTGCGCTTTTGAGGAGGTGCGATGTACGGTGTTGTAAAAAATCAAGTTGGCTGGTTATTTTAGATCTTGAATGTATGGTTAGGTACAGACAACTGGGAAAATTTATGTGGGCAATCCAGATGATGGAACACAGCGTAGGACACTGGACAAAATGATTGACCGATCGGTTTTCCGATCATATCTCCACATTGAGACAACATTTTTGGGTCAACCAAAGTATAGGATTGGAGAGAAGGACCCGGCCGACTGTTCTGTACTACTGACGAGATCAAAATATATTGATGCGCCATCACTCCGGGCGAAATACTGAAAAGACTGGAAACACGAATTTTGAAACTCGAGCCAGGATTTTTTTGGGCATAATCCAAATCAGCCATGAGGGTCTGGGCTCTAGCCAAGCAAATAACCGTACATGGAGCTCTTGATTTTTCGATTTTTTGAGGTCTTGATTGTGCACTTGCCATTGCTTTTTTGGCTTAACTTCGGAGGAAGAGTTTTAGATATAGGCTATTTAGACCTATTAGAATTTTTTTGTATTTATCAGTGCCTGTTTTCCTATCTACTGGAGGCCACACTCTTTTCGGAATGTGGTCGGTGGCTGTGAAACTCGGTCTCTTGAGTGGAGAAAAGGCTGAAATCTATTTTGGAGAGCTTCACGTACGGTTATTTGCTTGGCTAGAGCTCGGACCCTGACAGGGCTCCCAAATTGGGTTGTCATGAGAGGCTGTGTTCGAGACTACTCGGAAGATTGGTTTGAAGTCGGACTGCCAACGCAAATGGCTCTCTGGAGTGTTTCACTACCAGGATTGGGAGAGATTCGAGTCTCTCATGTGTCTGGTCTTCAGAGAGACCCTTATGTACGGTCAGATCACTGATAAGGCTATCGCCTTTCAGACCATGATCAGTCCTATCGACGCCGGGAAACCTCAGGACGGTGACGTGCAGTTCCTTGATTTTTTTATTCGGTCGGATGAAATTTAATTTTTGGTACAGGACCCGGAGACAAGCTTACGCGTAGCGTGCCCTCGCATATGTTCAGCGGTCGCTCTCCTGCCAAGTCGTCTAGTCCTTCGAAGCCCGCATCTGGTCGTCCTAAAACTCTGTTGGCGTACAATGATTCTGGTCCGTCTTGATGATGTTTCTTAGCTCTGGCTTTCTCAAATTTATTTTCTTCAGTTCCGATTTATGACGCTCGCAGAATTGTTGTTGACTTCGCGGGCGATCTTGATCGTCTGGGTCAGGTCAAAACCAAGATACGCCCGCTTGTCGACGTCATGTACGGCTTCAAGAGCGGTCAGAATAAGAAGACAATCGCCTTCAATCGGAAGCTCGCCGAAGATCTCAAGGAAGGCTCTGTGTTCGCATTCAAGGTATGCGGCCGTTATCAGCACGATCTTGTACTAATTCAGCTTAGGATGTCGAGGCCAAGAAGGGCTTATACAAGCACCCGATCCTTCAGAGCACCGTCAACGCGATGTGGTTTGCCAATCGCCGGGACGAGGGACCGACACATCCGGAGTTCTTCAGTCCGCTGCGCTCCAGAAGCCTTGCTGCCATCCTCACTGCAGTACGTTGATCCTTATCCAATGTTTCTCTTACTCACGTCCTCTAGGTTGAGAATAATATTGACGAGCGTTTGACCGGCATCATGACTGATGTCCCTTTCACCGTCAACGACTACCGCAGCGTCTACGAGGCCCATGTAAAAGCACTGGAAGAGTTCGCGGTCCACACCGACAAGTATCAACTCTTGGACAAGATCTTGAAGCGCCTGCACACTGTCGGGCGGTACGTGGTCCTATCATTACATCTCATCCCTTGATCTGATTGGTCTTTTTACAGTTTCCATTCCGGCGCGCAGCCTCTCAACACCCCCTCCACCTCCGCTTTCAGCAAGCAAGTCCTTGATGCCGCTCTCAAGGAGTACGAAGAGGGATCGACCACTGATGACGCCTCTGATGCAGAGGAGTAGTTTACTTGTAATATGTCTGTCAAATAATTATTTATTACTTTGCGCCTTTTTTGGTCTGCGAACGCAATAACTATGAAATGCCAAAGAAATATGTATAGCTACATATGAATATGTAGGCTACGACGCTACAATGCTTTGACACTATGTGTACATGGCATGTAGCTATACCAACTATGGAGCACTATATATTTTTGGCAGAAAGCTACAGTGCGCTATATAATGGGGGTCAAGCTACAGCTCTATCAAAACTATGCTGACTCGCGGCCATAATCCCATGAAGCGGCTCTTGATGTGACATCAATCCGCAAGCGTGGTTGGCCGGTTTCCTTGGGCATGTCGGAATTCAAGATGTGGAATGTGAACTGTTTTCATGAGCCTCCTCCTCCATAGCCGTCTTCCTCCATCTGAATGCTGGCGAAGGCCAAAACTCAATATCTTCATGTCTGTCCGCCTGCCTTGTCTTCCGTGTCCGCGCCTGCCCATGTCTCGCGGCCATAATCCCATGAAGCGGCTCTTGATGTGACGTCAATCCGCAAGCGTGGTTGGCCGGTTTCTCTCAGCGCGTCGGAATTCGAGGTGTGGAATGTGAACTGTTTTCGTGAGCCTCCTCCTCAGCTGTCATCCTCCATCTGAATGCTGGCAAAGTTCACAACTCAATATCTTCATGTCTGTCCGCCTGTGTCCGTGCATGCTCATGTCTCGCGGCTATAATCCCATGAAGCGGCTCTTGATGTGAAGTCAATCCGCAAGCGTGGTTGGCTGGTTTCCTTGGGCGTGTCGGAATTCGAGAGGTGGAATGTGAACCGCTTCGTGAGCTTCCTCTTCCTCAGCCGTCGTCCTCAATCTGAATGCTCACGAAGGTCAAAACACTTTGGAAAGGAAAAGCACTGTATACCGTCATCACGCATAGTACCCCAGACCCATAAGCTCTAAAAAAGCCCACACATTTTCCATGTCTACTGACCTCGTTCGCCTTCAAAAACCGATCAATCTCCCGTACCATACTTTTCTGCGGATCAAAAATTCGAGTTTTGGTTAAGTTGGAAATGGGAGGAAATATGATGGAAGAATTTGGCAATGCATATTCCTCATAGTGCATACGGCCTGGGTGTCCACCGACCTTATGCGTTATGAGCCATTGAACTGTACTCACCAGACATACTGTACTACTCATTATCACACTCTTGTGGCCAGATTCGTAATCCACGACAAGTTTGGCCTAGATTATGACATTTGAACCTGAGGTGCAACACCTTGTACTGAGTACAATATTAAATTTCGGAATTGATCGAGAATCGATGGTATTTCCTTTTTAGGTATTGTCGCGATGGCAATTCTGGGTATCCACGTAGGTGAAAATTAGCCTTGTGTCTGTTGGAATCCACACCCAAAATTTTAAGGGCGGAAATACCTCCTCAATGCCTCCATGAATAAACTAAAAAGCGGGCAAAATCACTGCCCTAATCAAAAAATGATTTTGACTTTGATTTTCACAGAAACAAAAGCAGACCAGACCCTAATTTTTAACCTCCAATGTTGAGGTATGCCCCTTTGTTAATTCTAGACATAGAATCTGCCAAGAGTCGCTGTATATCCCGGGGGTACACCATTTCCGGTTACTTTTTGTCATGTATTATATCGTTCAATTCGACATCGACCCTGACTTTTTGGCGACAAAAGAATCCTCATAAATCCTGAAAATATTATTGCCGCATGAACGAAATGGTCGATACACTTACCGCGAGCTCGATCTCCACGTTCTAATAATGATCAAGACCTTAAACATGGCTTTTAACCTTTGCTCTTTCTGCTGCGCAATAAATACTGTTCATTATCTCAAGCTGTTGAATGATTCCCGTAAGAGTTGGTGAATGCGGTTCATTGATATGGGATAGATTCCCGAGGTTTATGAGCTTTCTACAATCCGCTGTGTCACACCCTTATACAATGTCTTCACCACGATCGCCAACATTAGCTCCTCTGAGCTTCTGGTCTTGCTCACCTACAACACCACGGATACATAGGCTGGGGAAAATCATCTTTAATTGGGTTTGTTGTTGAATGTTTTAACCAGACGAAGACATTCAGGAGTTGTGGCATCCGCGAAACTGTCACCGTGAGCTGGTCGACGCTCGGGCATCGGCCGAGTGAACCTTTGAGCCGTATAGCAATCTTTGGGCTGATAAAAAAGTCTAGGGAAACAATGATATGCGGTCTTGGGAGCGGGCCGTGCCGCTCGCAGGCCTTGCTTTATGGAAAGAAATTGGGTCGCGTTTTACAAACGGCTATAACAGACAATCACAATCTAGGTCTACGCGCCCCCTTCGGTTAAGTCCCTGCATTAGCGCCCAAAAGCTTAACGCTGATATGCCAAAGAATCGGGGCTGATTTCCCAAAAGCGGAGTTTAAAAAGCTTCAGACAGACAGGGATCGAGAGAGAGAAAAGAGAGATATGTGTCCCATCTGTCGCCACAGGCGGTGGCCACATTCGACCACCAGCTGGTGGCCACATAGACGTGGCTACACTGTGCAGCCATAGGAGAATGATGCTGGCGGCAACCTGCACACATCAGGCGAACCTTTCAGCATCCGTTGACTTTCATACATCCCAGTTGTTTGTGCCGCTCAGTTTTTTTGAATGACTTATTTCAGTGCTGTCGGAATCTTCAGTTTCTTGGCCCATGAGAAAATACATTGGGATTTGAGTTCACACCATGGTTTTTATCATCAATATTAAAATAATCTCACGAATTCAGTCTTAAACTAGGAAGCGAAACACTACGTAGAAGCGAAACAGCGCCCCGTGCACGCACGTGATGTTTCGATAGTTTTGCTCGAACGAAACGTAATGGCTCTCGAAATACCCGAAAATATTTGGGAGACTTCATGGGAGGTATGTAAAGTCCTCTGGACGTACCCTGTGGAATCTGAGTCCAGCTGATACTGGAATGAAGGGATTGAGCATTTGCCTGAGCCAATTCAAACTCCGCAATTACGTAATAACCGCGCACTCCAATCAAACCCAATCGGTAACTAACAGACTTCAACAAGCGAGGTACAATTTCAAACTATTGAAGTGTCTGTCTATAAGAGACTACCCTCAGCCAGCTGGTACTATCATAGCCCCCCAGTGATAGCGGCAGTGATGGCGCCCGATAAAAGATTTCTCTTCCAATTAATTGTGCCCGGCAACGATACTTGGGCTCCCTGGCATCCGTTCTATGTAAATAATCTCAGATTTTCCGTTGTCCAGGAGGAAAGATATTGACACTCACTCTCAATATTTTCTCTCCTGTAATTCAGACAGTCAGACGGCGACTCTCGTGCCAACACCTCGGCCATCTCGGACAGCGCCAGGGATTGAGACGTCAGAGGGCTGGTCATCCTCTCGACAGAACTGTGCGGGTGGTGTAACTCCCTCTATTCTGTCTTTGCGCTATTCCTGGGTGGTTCGACGGTTGAGGTGTGACTCTTTGGGTAGAAGGCTTCGTCCCGCGAACCTATATCGGACGCCGAGGCCTTTCCACTTCGGAGGCTCGAGACTCTCCAGATCCACAAACTCCCGGGTATTTGGATCATGACAATTGTAGACCTCTCCAGCCCCGGGCCCGGATGGATCCACAAACCAGTAAGAGTCTGAGAATAAAATGCGAGGCAATTCGGCTGCCCATGCACATTCGCTGCGAATCACGCCCAAGGCTAAAGGCGTACGGAAACAGGTATACACCGTTCAAATTGGGTGGAAGGGTTCGGCCCGCAAACCCGTACCGGACGCCGAGCCCTTTCCACTTTTGGGGCTCGAGACTCTCCCGATCCACAAACCCCCGGGGATTGGATCATGTCAATTATAGCCCGGGCCCGGATGGATCCACAAACCAGTAAGAGTCCGAACATAAAATGCGAGGCAATTCGGCTGCCTATGCACATTCGCTGCGAATCATGCCCAAGGCCAAAGGCGTACGGAAGCAGGTATACACCGTTCAAATTCACATTCTGCAATGTTCTCACATGGGATAGGCGTGCCTGCGATGTCATGACAAGAAAACCCGATGCGACGGTGCTCCTCCATGCAACGAGTGTTGGTGAGCAGAAACCACCGAAGCTTTTACGATGTGATTCATCTCACATAAGAGAAGGCGCACTGAATGCACCCCTCGAGGCGGTAGGAACCGGAGAAGATCCTCCTCCGACAGCAAAGAACTCCTGATCATTCAAAATACGCAGACCCGCGGTATGTCACAACATATCCGATGCTGTGCACTCTTGAAACTGAGTCAAAATATTTTGAATATAGTCAAGATAGATTCGCTTCAAATCACGATTTTGGATCTTCGCCAACGGCTCGAGATTCTCAAATTCAGATAACAGCCTCTCAGGACACTGTTTAGGCCTCGGCTCAGTCACGCACTCCTGGGAGTCTGATCAAGATATTCCCTTCAGCGTGGACTCGTTCATTGATTCTGGTGCGGGTCCTTGGGATATATCCCCAATTTTACCTCCACAGACACCCTGGAACATGGAACCATCCGCTTCTTAGTGCTGCATCCCAGTCGTTTAAGGCCTCCTACCGGAGGGCGAGTAACGGATCCAAAAGAGGCCAGCGAAGCGTACACCATCATGATGTGGAAAATAGCCCTCGCCGTCCTGAGGCAGTCAGTGCAAGGTATCGGCCAATCCACCCAAAGATGCACCGCGCATCAACACCCCGGACGGTGCTTTGGGGTCCCAGGGTCCGCGAGTGGCCAGAATTTGGGGATTCCAAAAAGTGACATGGTGGTAATTATGTGTCCATAGGAACATCAGGTTCATTGTTCGCCTCGCCATCATCCAAGAAACAGTCCCAACCCGTCTTCCCATCATCCTCGTTCTCCATCCCGGCCTCCAAATCATCTGCGTCCAAATCTATAATCTCAGGCTCACGGAATAATAGGTCACGACAAATTCGGCACTTCAAGTGCTGCAGGGCTTCGACAAACGGTTGCGACATTTGCTGATGTTGATCCCAGCGGAAGAAAAGGCCCGCTCCGGAGACACGGAGGAGCCCATGATGGCGAGATAATCACGCGCTAAGGATCCCCAGACTGGGTAACAATGATAATGCAACTATGTGAACTCTGTCAATCAATACTGAAGAGCAAGAAAATCAGGACGTACACCCCACCACTGAATTGTGTTGGCGCAGATAAATTGAGGTACAGGGTTGGACGCGGTGAACGTCCTACTTCACGCAGATGGTAAGGTACACCCCATCCACCCTCGACAAACGTCACGTGTTATCTCCTTATCCGGCGAAACAGAGAAAAATATTTATTATTGGAATGACTAGGGACATTAGAGCAAATCCCTTCGACCAGATTACGGGAATACATACAAGGCATCCACAGAATTAAATCTGGGTTCCCTCGGCGCTTGTGTGTTGAGGAGTTACACCGTTAAGCAAGCCACCTCAACTCCCATCAACCGTGATCAAATAATGATCTGAACCGATGCTGCTGCCCAAATCGCTAACTCCTCAACCCATGAGGACTGGGCAAGGCCGAATATTATTTTATAGGTTCTTTACCTCTATTTCTGCAATCTGGTCGAGGCGATTGGATGTCCCTAGTCGTCCCAATAATAAATCTTTTTCTCTGTTTCGCCGGATAAGGAGATAACACGTGACGTTTGTCGAGGGTGGATGGGGTGTACCTTAGTTGTAAGCAAAATAAGTTAGATCCATAGTATGAACTACAAGGGTTTAAATACTACTGGTGAATAGCCTTGTGAGTCATAGAAGACTGTTCTACACTACCCTACAACAGAACAAATACTCTACAAAGTTCCACGTAGCACAGGTATGCACTGGCGGCTTGCCCGAGATGCCCGAGATGGCATCAATTCCAACAAATTGTGGTCATCCCTACGGGAACAGACTCCCGAGCATCAAGGTAGCTGTTGAATTCATCAAACCAGGGATGGTCGGGGCCGATATGAGTCTCGGCGAGCCAGGAATCATCCGCATCTTCCCCATCTGGAGTCAGCGCTCGAAGCCCGGGCGTGTTGGACGGACAGGATTTCGTTTGCGGTGCGGAATGTGCTGCATTTGCATTCATCTCGAGATACAGGTCCTGAGACTGACATTGTGTAAGCAATGATCATCGAAATGAGAAGAAGCCATACCGTTTTTTCCAGGCTGGCGAGGCCCTCCTTTTGCAGCGTCTCGGACCTTTCTTACGGGGATCCAGGATTTTAACGCGTGATGAGTGCGGGGGAAGCATAAATATTTTGCAGAACTCCGAGTGCAATTCCCCACCAACGTTGAATGATAGCCGCTCGCTGTTGGCAGACACGAGCCGATCATCGATGAAAACCACGCAGTCTCACCTTCAGTTCTGAGTGTAAGTACTAGTCGGCACTCGGAGCCGTGTTTGAAGTTTGAACGTCAAGTCTCCTTTGTAATCTGTTGTAATTTGAGAATTGTTGCAGTAAAGCTCATCACTCACGCAGGAATCGATTCCTTTATGCTCTGAATAATCAAGATTGCAATGCGATTGAAAACACAGGAGTAACATCGGAGGCAATTTTGTCGTGCAAAAGACTGACAGGCAGAGGAATATAGAGATCACAGTAGTTGACGGGTAAAGCTGGGTAGCCCAATGTATACCACGCCCCAAGCTACAAAGGTTTGTGTACTGCTGGCACAGGGCTACTTTAACAATCGAGAGCTATAGATCAATGAGCCATAGCTACGTGCGCTACTCACTGCTATTTTCGGCTTCGTATCTAACCGGCGAGGTTTCTCCCACAGAGTTATTCCTGATGTCACCCATTGCAAACATGTAGGCATTGGAGTTCGACGTCTTTTCATAGTATTCTTCCACCTTGCTGAGGGCACCCTCAATCGCGTCCTAGAAGTCGAGAGACTTCACATCTTTGGTGCGACGAGTCCACGCCGCGTGCAAATTTTCCAGCGCAGGAATAGCCAAATGCAGAGTTGATCGGAAGTCTGCGGAGAATGGACTTTGTGCCTTCTCTGCGCTCTACAGAAGTGGTGATGAGCCAGGCCTTCCCAGAAGAAAGCTCAATGAAATACCTTGAGGACGTGCACAAAAAGGTCGACTCGAGCCCACTTCTCATCGGTCAGCTGTAAAACTGCGAGCGTCATACTTTCACCAGTTTCATCCCGAGCGGGCCCACCGTTGTGGAGCACTTTTATTTGTGAGACATGAGGGGTGCTTTTCAGCGCCTTTCTAAAGCATGGATGCAACTTGGCTCATCTTTATCAATGCACAGCAGATGTCACTAAATTTAACACACAGTTGCCTTTCTACCGTTGAAAATCTAGGTATGTTGGAGAAATATGCATAAATCTGTATAGTTGAGCCATCTGGAACTCACGTTGAATTCCCAGATAAATCAAGACATTTTCAGAAGTCAGTTCACCCGAAATTCAGCGTAGATAACCACCCAAATCAAGTAGCACATTCTTTTCTACGCATCTTCGCCCCTGATCCCGTGACCGTGGTCCGTCCCAGGAGGGATCGCGTACCGTTGATGAGGCATGAAATTGAACATGCCTAAAATAATACAATTTTGCGACCTTTCAGTTGGATAGACTGATAAAACCCGTCAATAAGGTCATGATAGAGTGCTAGTCTATCCCAGGACAGAGTACTAGGCTGCTAGACGCGTTGAAATACCAGTTTCAAACATTATATTCATCACACTGGCTATAGAAACACTCCTGCAAGTTGTACTGATGGTGCAACAAGTTTGAGTGCAATATGGACGCTAGGCCGTATATTAAACACATGGGACGTTGGAAGGAACATAGATACAGTTACAGGACGAAAGGATAACCCTTGGTTCGCTCTCAGGAATATTTGGAAGAGGATACATCCAATGCAGGTACTAACTTACCTTATTTGGTAACTGTGGAAATTCTCTGGGATTTTGTGGGCTTGCCTAGGTCGGAGACAGCTGAGCGCCGTTGTGGACATCCAGGCATCGTCTAGAATAGACTTGGGCGCTGTCTTCTGAGTCCTAATGAGTCACAATTGTCATGGAAATATATGACACAATTCAAAAGGCTGTGTTATTCCTTGGGGAATAACTCGGTTATGGCTTGGAAACACTCGGACTTGTTGTGGGGCTGAATAGACTGACTAAAGTGCTTATAATTCACGGTCACATGCAGAGAACTGCTGCGGAACACCCGGACTTTTGGGTGGATCTTTATATTTCCATTTATCACAAGGCTGTGCAAGTATAGTATTTAAACCCGCGTGTAAATTAGATACGACAGTGAATCCCACTCCCCTGTTGGCATATATTAGACCTCTCAGACATTGGATATTCGTCTGAAGTCTTCCTTGAGCTATACCAGTTTTATAGGACTTAGTCCTTTTGGGTGATTAACTTGGTTAAACTCAGCTCGGCCTTGTGCCAATTTGCCTAAGTCCAACAGTGGGTAGTTGTGGTAGTAACTAGGATAATTAATAAATTGGCATTTATCATTGCACTACATTGTGTGAATTGGCAAGGATCTAAGGTTTCTCTGAGATTGAAGGACGATACGTCTGTCCTACCTCCCCGAACACACACACAGCATTGAAGTTGTTAGTAGTTGGATTGGGATATATTGGAGTATAGACTTTGTCTAACTCTTTTGTATTTGATTTCACTGCTGCACTTTGGTGCATCGTTTCACCGTCACTTTGTCACATCACACCACCCGTGTCTAAGAGATTGTTGCCTCAAGCATGGAAGCATTGAAATAAAAGTACGGAGCCTTGAGGGATTGAGACTAAATTCCATTTTGGGACACGGGAGGTTTGGAGGTGAATTACTTCAAAGGGAAGAGGTGGCTGACCACAAAAAGAGATGCCCATGCCGGATTCGTCCATTTAGAGGAAAGCATCGGCTTGCTCGGGCGTCTCCGGAGCGCATCACGGCGGGACGATGGCGCTAGCCTGGTGTGACCGCGTACCTCAAGCGGAGCGTTACTACGGCCATCTGGGAGGCCGGCCCGGCCATCACTCGGCCGACCTGATATCTATATATATGTACGTTTTCGTTTTCGTTTCTCGTATATACCCAGATGATCTGGCAGATGCAATGATCCGGAGATCGATCCGGTCGGGGACTCTGCAACACTTGTCACGAGAACTATTCTGGAAATGTATCGACAACACATTTAGAGTAAGGGACTTCTGGTCCCATATTCACACACTGGAGATAAGAGGGACATGTCATGTTTGCGATATTCCTGAAACGTTAGAACACATAGCCTTGGATTGCATTGCTCCCGGCCAAAAAATAATTTGAAACTTCGCTGAACAGCTCTGGTCAATGAAATACGCAGACTGGCCAACACTATTGATTTTGGGTTGCAATCTTGCAAGATTTAAATCTGTAAAAGGCATAATTCTACAGGTAAAAGGGAGGCTGTTTGCTATCATAGTTTCTTTTGCGTGGCATTTAATCTGGATGGACAGGGTAACAAAAAATCCGGACAGGATTCTTACTGTGAACAGTATCTATAACCAATAGTTGAAAGCGGTTAACAGTCTTAGGACGTGATCGCTTTCTCACCGACAAGATCAAATTTGGGCCACTGACATTTAGGAAAGGTGTTAAACACATGGTCTGGTGAACATTTCTCTCGCTTTATTAGAGTTACTCCGGTGTCGGGTTTGGGGCTGGGTTTGGGGCTGGGTTTCGGAAATGATGTATTATCTAATATACTTACACAATACTTACGGCACTTTTTCTCTGCTCTTTTTCGTCGACGCGTCGCTCTCTCGGGCGCGTTTGACCCCCAAAATGCCCCCCAAGGACTCGGCCAATTGGACGGCAAACCCTGAGGACCTCACCAATGTCCTCCAATTCCTTCATTCACAGAAAAGCCATGCCGGACAAGGCGGAAACTTCGACAAAACAGTATTTTCCGAGGCTGCAGCTTACATGGCCAAGGAATTCCCACCGAAAGCAGGAGGACCAAAGACGGCGAATTCTATTGCGGACAAATGGAAGGCCGTGCGTGTCCTTGCAGGTTACGAACTTCTTGATAACTGATGATTTTTCGTTGCAGTGTAAAAAACTCCATGAACACTTCTTGAAGATAAAGCAGGGGGTGTATGTAGGTGCGTCGGGTTGGACGTACACCGACGAGGGCGGGTTCAACGTCACGGATGACACCCAGGACGCATGGCACAACTTCGTCAAAGCTCATCCGCACTTCAAGAATTTTGCAACGCGCAGGTGGGCTCACTTCCAGGTCGTCAACGAGATTGTTCCCTCGCGTGCCCGTGGACGTTATGTTTTCAGTGCTGGGGCTACGCAGGCTGACGGCCACGGGCTCGGGACGTCTCTGGGGTCTCCAGATGATGACAACTCCGACGCACTCACACAGTCCTCCGACTTGTCTCAACCGCTCACCGACTGGTCCCAAACCAATTTTGACGGGTCCCAGACGTCCGACGGCCCCGATCCAGCGTCCTCCTCACAATTCAGCGCGACACAGTCCACCTCTCAGGTGGCTCATCGCATTCCAGCCACTCCGGCTCCTGCGCTCAAGCGTGCTGCAGCCGAGGATGTTGATGGACCTTGGAGCAGCAAGCGCAGCCGGATTACGGGTCCCGAATCAATCCTTGCCCTTGGTCGCTCCGTTGACGGCATCGGGAAGGTGATCGAGAATGTTTTTGCGCCAACAAAATCCTCTGCGATGTCCCCGACAAAGAAGGTCACGGTGGCTCGCAAATTGGCTCTGGAGGATGCGGATGGAGGTTATATTACTGCGTTGGACCGCACCCGCCTCAACATTTTATTTGGACGGGATATCACTACGGCAGATGCTTAAATTTCTGACGAGGACCCTTTCTTGCGTGCGGAGACTGCACACGAGCTTCTGAACCCAACCCAGAATTACCAGTACCCTCAGCTACAACAGTACATTAGTCTAGTTCCAAATACAAGTCATTTTCGCGGCCTCCTCCGGGCTCTGATGGAATCTCATAATACATCATTTCCGAAACCCAGCCCCAAACCCAGCCCCAAACCCGACACCGGAGTAACTCTTAGATTTCGCCCAGAGCCATTTTTGCGTTTTCCATAAGGCATCCAATGTGAAGCGCGTGCTTCGATCGCCTTGCATTTAAGCCATTTTTGTAAATTTTTCATTCATTTTGAAGCACGTGCTTCAATGACCTTCTTTTTTTAATTCCACAGCAGTCCTAAGACCATTTCAATTTCAATGAAGCCCCAGAGCCATTTTCTATAGCCCTAGTCACTGCGAACATTTACAGCTACATATTCAGATCGTGCTCGGAGGCATTATTGCGCTTTCCAGAGCACAATTAGCGGTTTAAATTTTGAACTGCGTGACTTCATTGTCTTTTCAATGGTCCACATTTTGAGACACGTGACCTGACATCCTGCAGACCATTTCAATTCCAATGAAGTCCCAGACCATTTTCGATAGCCCTGATCACTGCGAACATTTACAGCCATTGAGATCCCGCTCGGAGGCATTATTGCGCATTCCAGAGCGTAATTACTGGTTTACATTTTGAAATGCGTGGCCTTTGCAATGGTCCACATTTTGAAACGCCTGACTTCACATGCTGCCGTCCGCATTAACGGCATCCATTGCCAGGACAGCGCGGGCCGCTTTGACCTTGACCTCCTGAGTAGTCCTGCTGGGCATACCGGCCTGGCTGTAAAGCGCGGCGTTGTCAGTGGAGGAGCAGGCACCAGCAGAGACCGCCCTCGTTCCAGGTCCCCTAATGGAGGCGGAAACCAAATCCGTCAAGGTGACCACAGAGTTGAATGATTCTGCGCACCTCCTCGACATCTCCCTTTTCCCAAGTGAATATGAAATGAGTCAGGCAGATTGGATGACTTCGTAGAATTCTTTCTTCAAGTTCATCGGGCGGTTACAACTGGGCTAAGGTCGTTAAGGCAGATTGTAAAATTCAATCAACAAACGTCCCCGCTAACCACTGGTTCGCTGGGCAGAAGCTATGAAACTTGTCCAAATTCAGCTGCGGTATGTGGGTGGCGGTGCTATTGCATAATAGGCCATCAATTTACCTGCACCCCTTTGTTGTTGTTTTCTTTTCAGATCCATTATGTAGATACAAATACTTGTAAGTAAACTTGCCCGTCGTCCTTCTAATTCCACTGTATGTTTTGGGGCCTGTTCGGCGGCAGAAGCCCGCAGAATCTCGACGCTGAATCCTGAGGCAGACCGGTATTTATGGCATGTACATAGAAGTAGTGGTCTTACCAATTGTATAAATTCAATCTATTACCAAAATTGCCCTTCAGAAAGGAATTTCAAGCTGTCGCAAAGTTCGGAGAATCTGAGTTATTTCCTTATAAGGAAATAATATCTGGCCAGAATCTGTTGCCGAGCAGGCCCTTACAATTTGTACGTTTACAATTTGTCTGCGTTGTCGTAAACCATTAGATGAACTTGATGAAGAGGTACACACTTCGGTCATGAAAGAACATTTTGCCATCTGAAACACATGACTTGCAACTAAACAGTGCAATACACCGCGCTCCGGGGTGATTGAAAGCCTGCCATTTGAAACACATGACTTGCTGCTAAACAATGCAATACACCGCACAATTTAGACTGTACCACACTCCCCAGGCCATCCCTCGGGGTGCGTGTGCCAGAAATGGATAGCCCTGGTCAATGCGCAACTTCTGGCTGTTCAGAATTTTTGTGGACGCGTCTGGGCGTCTTCCCGAGCCCAAAGAACATTTTGCCATCTGAAACACATGACTTGCAACTAAACAGAGCAATACAACGCGCTCCAGGGTGATTGACAGCCTGCCATTTGAAACACATAACTTGCAACTAAATAATGCAATACACTGATGCAGTTGCAAATGATGCACAGGCAACCCTGGGGGATCTCGGAAAGCGCTTCATCTTGCCCTCATCTTATATTGGAGGTTCCCGCTTCATGTTCCAGCTTTACCAGGACTCCCTCCCTATTGCACGATTTGCGGGGAAGCCTGATTGGTTTTTGACAATGACTGCCAACGGAAACTGGCCTGAGATCAAGGATGAACTGCTTCCCAATCAAACTACTGCCGATCGCCCGGATTTAGTTGCACGTGTCTATAGGGAGAAAGTCCGGATGTTGCCAAAATTTATCGAGGGGCCTTTGGAAAAAAGGTTGGTGTTGTGTACATCATTGAATTTCAGAAGCGGGGGCTGCCGCATATCCACATCCTGAGCTTCATATCTCCAGAAGCACGTGCACGGCTAAAAAATGCAGAGGATATTGATCAAGTTGTTTCAGCCCAGATTACTCGTATCTTAAGCAGATGTGGTGATTTTATGTGCGCATGTTTACATCCTTCTTTTCTCCCACTCCCTGTCCAGCAGCTCCCGTATGTCCATCCCATTTCCAATTCTATTTCTGGGGTCCGGAAGCCGGCCCTTGCATCAGAATTACGTTCGATCCAGGGATTTGGGCCCTCCACACGGTTATTTTCGACCTATAACATCAACTGCTTTGCGCAAGATCTCTTTCCTTCACGCCCTCATTGTGTCCTCCGATTACGCAAACACCCTGAATCAGATTGTAAAGGTTTGTTTCCCTCCGAGTTTACACCTTTCTTTCTTCCTTTCCATCCATCCGTTCCACCCTGTTCCATTAACTCGGTTGCCTCTACCTCTATTGTGCCAGGTCACGCTTTTCAAAATGCCAGCCATTTGAATGTACCTCTATTGCATCAGGTCAGGCTTTTCAAAATGCCTGCTATTGCATCAGGCCATGCTTTTCAAATGCCAGCCATTTGAATGCACCTCTGGAAAGGTCAATATCGCGTCTGAGGGGAATCTGAACAGACCAAAATGACCGGAATGATCAGGGCTATCGACTGCTGGTACAATGACATGGAGTGAGGGCAATATAGTCACGTGTTTGAAAATTTATTGAATTGCAGTGCAGGCAATGGGGTCACACGGTTGAAAATGTAGCTGCAGAAAAACTAAATCTCGACAATTTTCGGTACACCAGTTAGTGCTGGCTAAAATGAGTCAATGGAAATTACATCCGCCCAATTTTACATGTAAATTACAGGGCAAAATACGTATTTTACATGGAGGCCCTCCGATCTGCATGTAAAAAACTGTGAAAAAAACCCACTCCAAACGGGCTCACAGGGCAGTCTTTTGTCGTCTTCTGGCCCTGCCGAGAACCTCAGGCCAGCTAATAAACACAGAACCCCTTCTGAGATGACACGAATGGTGGACACATTTGAGGATATCTCGTGAAGTGACAGCTGATGTTTACATGCTTTACAATTTTTTTATACCCTTAATGAGTGCTCAGGAAGAGCATGGAAATTTTAATGGCCGGCGGCTCAACTGGTGTAATATTTTTCGCATCTGGGCAGGCAGTTCTGACTCCACAAGCCCATTTTGCTTTTTCTTCATTCAAAAGTGCAATGGGTACTGATTTCTCCTTCGAATTAGGTTCCTTAGCATGGAATGAGTGCTCAGGAAGAGTCATGGAAAATTTAACCGCTGGCGGCTCAACTGATGTAATATCTTTCGCATCTGGGCAGGAAGTTCTGACTCTACAAGCCCATTTTGCTTTTTCCCCGTTCAAAAGTGGAATGGGTACGAATTTCTCGGTGGAATCAAGTTCGTGGGCATGGAATGGGTACTCTGAGAGACCCACAGAAAATTCAACCACCGGCAACTCAAGTTGTGTAAAAGTTATGAATCAATAAAAGACCTACTCTCTCCAGGAATTTTATCGATGTTTTCGAACCGAAGTTTAATCACTTCATCAATTCGCAAAAGCATCAACCACGCCAGGAGATGCGCAACCTAACGTGACTGTCAAGCAGGTAAAAAATCTCGAATAGGTCAGGAAGACTTACATATCGTACAATTCCCGCACGTCTCTGTCCAACCGTAAGCCTTGGGTTCATACACATAATCATGAAGTCTGTGAATGTCTTCGACGGCAAGTGCGCGTGAAGATGATACTTCTCCAGATTTTGCCTTGGTCTTTTCGAGTGCGACCATAAATTGAATATTACATACCAGGTGTTGGTGACTGAGTCGAGGCACCACTCTGTCAAGCTCTCGTTAGGTCAGATACTCCACAGGGATGCATCTGGCTTGGATTGGCCCCGAAAAGCTTAAATCAGGCACGTGCTGCCATTTCCCTCCAAATACCAACCCAAAAATCGAAAAATGGACGTTATGGGTGGACAGGAATCCCATAAAATCGACGGCCACACGTCGTCTATTCTGCGCTGGGGATGCACCTGGCTCGGGTTAACCCAGAAAAGCTTACAGCTCTTTGCGGAACTTAGGGTGCGGACACTTTTTTCCTGTTTTCTGCTGTTTCAGGCAGAACAGCTGTTGCGGGCTCAATTCTCGTCCGTTTCCCTTGTAAGTATGCTCAATTAATTTGGAATCCCCATGCGCAGTTTTCTGTGTCCTCGGATTTGTTACCTGGGTCTTGGATCAAATTAATGACATTTTGGGACATTTGCAGGCAGGACAGTTCTCGTAGTAGTGTTTCATCCCCGATTGCCCTAGATTTTTGCCCTAGATTTTTGATATGGTGGACTTCTATGTATAATCTAATTCCAGAAATACCGGGATAGTGAATATGACGCCAGGCTTTCATATTGAAACAGCGGGCCGATTGAAACTAAATCTGCCCACTAGCTTGAAACCAGGGGTTGGATTCATTATCCCGGTATTTCAGAGACTAGATTATACATAGAAGTCCACCATATCCAAAATCTAGGGAAATCGGGGACAAACATTGAGAATTGATATTGAGGTCGCAACGACCAAAAAAGACCAAAACGATCAAAATTTGATAAAATTTGATCCGCACTTGATCCGCACCCTAAGTTTCGCAAGACCCTGTAAATAAGTTTGGGGGAATGTGTGCCGAAATTTCGGAGTTTGGGGCCCATCGGCAAAGATGGCCGAATTTGGAGTGCATGAGATTTTATTGCCAGAGAACGGCGGAGATGTGATATGAATTAAACTGTTCAAATCCGCTTGACATCACTCAAAGTCAATGCCTGAATTTTATTTGAAGTCATTCGGCCCAGAAATGAGCCCGAACGACCGTGTGCAGAACATTGTAGCGCCACTGTACCTTATTGCCTATCCAATGTCTGACATAGTCCAGCAGGAACGGCAGACAAAGATTAGTGTAGCCTACTGTTTTAGGAATACTCAGTGCGATGAGCCTCGAAAAATGTAAATCTCGATGATTATTTTACAAAGGAATGACTTCTTGGATCTTTGCCATCCCAGACTCAGCTCTTCAAAAGCTGTCGATTGCATATTTTCCCGCGGAGCTGATACGGATTACGGCCAGAATTTTTGCTCTTTCAGACGCAACTGCAGACGGACAATAGGTAGAGAACGAATGTAATATACAGATATTATAATGGATGTGTGTGGAACGAATAGGGTGTGTGCGCCTTTAAATGAATAGGGTGGTTTATAAACGAATTATAGTCTAGGTGAAGTCGAATCTCGCTTCGACAGATGAATCGGCTAGTTGAAGTAAAGTAGTCAGCTCCTCATCAACTGGGATACTCGGGGTGGCCCACCTTCTGCATCTGGTGTGTCCGAGACGTTTGCCGCACCAAACGCTTCCAGTCCAGGCAGATTTCCATATGTGCCCCAGTCGCGAAGTAGTTCTATGTTTGCCGGCTCGTTACGGGCATTATCGAGCCATTGGAAAGAGGTGCCGAAGTCGTACGTGGCAAGGGCGGGAATTCGGCGGCCATGGCGACCAGAGTTTCTGATGCGAACAAACAACACAAGGGTGGATTTCTGGCTCTCGGTGAGCTTGTCGAACCACAGTGTGTGCAGACCGTGAACTAGATCCGACATCTGTCTTTGTTGTTAGATATTCGCCGCACTAGGAGTGTACAAATTACCGCATCCGACCGCCAGTCGCAGATCAGGACCTCTGGAAACTTGAGTTTGTCGAGCGCGTCCCGTGAAACATCAGTAAATCCGCCCAATCTGGCCATATCTCGCTTCCATGCCGCATGGCTCTCATACGTGTCGTCCTCGGAGTCGGGCCCCGAAGCCTCATCCGACATGTGCTCTTCACACAACAACCCGCTAATCGCAACGGGATCCAGGCCATTCTTCACGGCATACTCGTCAACCGCCTTCTTAATCTGATCGAGTTTCTGGCGGCGTCAAAAAACTTAGCGTATGTGGACATTAGTGGTGTTCAAAGTTGCTCCTATTCCTCTCCTACTCGTGCTCCTACTCGCTTTCCTACTCGTCTTCCTGAACTCAGAAGGAGGATGAGCAGGAGATGGGAGTAGGATCCTTTTTGTCAGTAGGAGCATCAGAGCTCCTTTTTGCAAAATTTCTCCTACTTGAATTTCCTTCTCAATGACTATTGCTCTTTACCCCAATATTTTTTCACAAAGTTGTAGCATTTCTCTACATACACCAACCTATAGAACCACCTCCTTGGCCATTTAAACCTTAGAAAACATTTGCAACATTTTTGTTCTCCTACTAATCTCCTACTCGCAAATTGGCCAGGCAATGGTTTCAGAGTTGACCATTTTGAGCTCCTACTAATCATCACATTTAAACCCCCTACTCCTGGCCATGCAATAATGGCTTGAAATATATGGCTCAAAATTGACTGGGGGGTGCAGAATAACATTTCAGATGGACTAGAATTTACCCGAAAGAAAAAGTTGCATTTTTGACCAAGAAATAACAAGTAGGAGCTGAAGTAGGAAGATGAGTAGGAGCGTGAGTAGGGCCAACTTTGAACAGTACTAATAGATTACCAAGAGAAAACCCAGGGTGACCCGTCGTTGAAGCCAACGGTTCGTACGTTTCTTAATTTCGTCCCTTTCTTTGGCCCCCTGATCGACCTGCTTCTTCCAGTCAGGTTTGAGATTCCGGAAAGAATTTCGAGCCATGTCTTGGATAAGATCCTGACTCCACTTGCCATTCACGGCACGAGCGGCATTGGGTCAATTTCCATATATACTGGACACCCCAATGCACATGGTGCGAATCTCTCTCTCTCTCCCATCATCCCCACCCCAGATCCCTTGAAAGAGAGCTTCAGCGACGGAATAGCATGCATCTGAGCGTCCCCACGACAATGCTTTCGAGCGGTACGCGTTCTAGACCGAGAATATATTGTTCTTTGGTCGCAGTTGCCCATAAGAGTTCAACTATGGATGAGTGTTTAGCGTCACGCATTATTTGCACCTCTTTTAAATTGATCAGGCGCGGTGCATTCTACTTAGAAGCATGATAGTCTACCGTTTAATACATCGTCGTACTGACGAAACTGGGTTAGGGCAGCGCAAACCAGCAAGGCAGAAAAATACACGCTAACCTCGTACTCAGATCTAGCGATTACTTTGACTGTGGAGGGCGAGAACGTTCGTCATCATTTTGGAAGCAGTGTGAAGACTTGATTGTGTACTTGCTACTGTCTTGTTTGTAGTGAGATCGATAGCTCGGTGCACGGTGGCGAAAGTCCCTCTGAATCAACACAATAAGCGAATTGATGAGCCAAAGAAGAAGCACCCTGACTGGCCCAACTCCTCGCATGAAACGTCTGGTGGACGACATTTGTGAATGAGGGCATGATTTCCTTTAATTTCCTCACCACAGATATGTTTGACGGCAACAACAAGCTCTTCTCTGGTTACTTCTTGCGCGCGTTTCACGGTGTATGGGCGAGTCGCAAGGTATGTCTCTCGCCATGGGGTGGGTGTGAGAGTGCTGTTATTAGCAGCTCCATTGGGTAACGCCGTGCTGTCGCCGCTCGCCGCTTCCTGTCCGAGAAGCGTCGGATCAATAAGGCTATTATCCATGGCGAGTGTCCAGCGAGGTCGAGAGAAAGAGACAGAAATGCTACGGGAGGTACAAGCACTGGTATGGGAGGTAGAATAAGGTAAGACCCTGACCCCTCTGGACCCTCGAGCGGTCACCCAAGTCTGTGACCTGACCCGCTTCGGCAGTGGGCAGGTCACAGAATTCTTGTGACCCGATCGATTAAAATACCGGTGGGGTCTCCACGTTCCATATCCTCACGTTCTTCTCAGACTTTGGTGTGCGCTTGTCGCCCTCTTGCGCTCTGCGCTGCAAATGTGGCCACACGAAGCTCTAGTCTTCATGTTTCAAGCTCTGCCACGCCGCGGGTGCAGTCAAGTAAGCGCTGTGCTCGTGCTTCTCATGATGATCATTGTGTGAATAAATCATCGGCATCTAGGGTGTCACACTGTGAGCTGGTCGACGCGCGAGCGTCGACCGAGCGAATCTTTGAGCGCATTTCCGCCTCTCGATATGACTATGATCCTTGTATGAATAAATTATGGCATCTAGGGCGTCTCAATGTGAGCTGGTCGACGCGCGAGCGTCGACCGAGCGAATCTTTGAGTGCATTTCCAGTTTCCATTAATCCGGCCTCTGTAATTTTATAGATAAATCTTACATCGTTTGTGGTGTACATAATTTAGGGTACAACACAACGCATCTCCCTCTGGATCCTGAGCCAGGTTCTAGGTGCCAGGTGCCCGGAGGACCTTGCTATATTTATTTTTACAGTAGGTGTGCTATAGTCTCTCGTAGACAGACGCTCTATACCATCTTGCTCGTACCTCGCTGTATAGAGGTGTGCTATGGGTTACGTAAATGGTACGCAAAATTTTGAAATTGCTCAAGCTCCATGTCCACCTCTTATTTGAAGTCTTTTGACACAGCAACGAGCTGAAACTGCTGCGTGCAGAACTTTATGCTCACTATCTTCAGTAGTGTTTCCTGAAGCGCCCTATTTTAGCAGAGGCCCCGCCAAAATTTAAATTCTTCCCTTTCAAACAAAGTCAAACTTTGAAACCCCGTGGTTCCGAGTTCAAACCTGTCTGGATAACTCGTGGGAGCGCGCTTCGCGGAAAAGCTCACTATCTCTCGCTTTCCGATCACTCGGCATGAGTGTCATTCGCCGTCCGGCAATTTTTATGGAGAGCTACATTGCTGCTGCACATTTGCCAGAGCTCTGGACAAACACCCAAAACTGGTAAGACGATTTTATTCTGAATTTTAATGCAGCTCGGCCCTGCTCAGGTAGAAGCCCCCAAGCCCGAATTTAAAGACGCAAGGCGGGCAACGTTGGTTTATTCAGGGAATTGCAGAGGCGCCCAAGCAAAGACCCAAGCTACGACACGAAAGACCGTGGAATCAAGATCAGGGAGGAAGCAGAGAATTAACCAGGCAACAGAACACCACACGAAAGCGAGAGATTGAAAGGAAGACGTCGAAGCCTGTCTCTTTATACGTCCAAAAGCCATACGTGGCTGCAGTGTGACAAAAATCGGTCGTCCTGCGGCGTAGTGGGAATTTGAACACGAATAAAGCATTTTCTGCGGACTGGCAATTCACGGGACTTGCCTCTGCACCTCGAACTTCCCAATCCGTCCAGTTTTCGACAGCTCGCAGTGATTCCACAGATCCGCAGAATCGGAAGATGTGACCTCAATGGGGAAAAATGCACAGCACATTTGCGTGGCTTAACTACGGCGAGGTTTACGTATGACGCAGTGACGGCGTTGAAAAGACCCCGCGCCCAACTCGTGCCAGTCCAAATGGGGAGGCGCACTGTTATTTGAACAAGGAGAGCGGTGGACCAGCCAATGGAGGTAACTACATGGGGCAAGAGCACAGCTGAAGAGGCATTTCGTTAATCGGGTTTAAAATATTGTTTACGCAAGTCTAATTGGCGAGGCCAGTCCTCATGCATGCAATCCCCGCACAACTCACTTACCCGAGTATTCCCACCTCTCAGGTTGCAAGCGAGATGCAGGACAATATCCACCTCTCTGGTCGGAGGCAGTATTGTCTTGCTGGGAAAGCGACGTTGGCTGTCTCTTCGACGGCAACACATTGACCTCGCTCCAGCGGCCGAAAGTAGGTCAACTCGGTACCCACATCCCCACCTCTCAGGAGGTCGCAAGCGGGATGCGGGACAATATCCTGGCCGAAAGTAGGATAACTCGGTACCCGAACGTGTCTGCAACACACATAAAACCTGGCGAGACAGAGGTGCCCCACTAGTCCTCACTCTGTCTCGTCAGTACCGATACTTTTATTCGTTCTACTTCAATATACATATTCCATCTACATCTCATCGTCATACATACTATGACAGATGGTCTCCCTCCACCCCAATTCTGCTCAGAAGACCTCAAATCCCTCAAGGAAATCGTGCAGCAGTGCATGGATGAGAAACGTGATCGTATCTCCTGGGCAGGGAAAAGAGGGCACTTGGCAGATTTAAGGTTGGTAGGCAGCAGACCACCGTTTTGAATCCAGGTGCACAAAAGTTGCGATGTAAACATTATCTGGCTGATTTACCAGCAAATTGTTGCATCTGGCCACTGTCACAAGACCCTGTGATCCGTGACCATTTTCGAGTGTTTTGGCCAGTTGGGGCAGGGAAAAGGGACGTCCACACACGTTGGCCAATGTCTGCAGGGCTGTGTTGACGGGTCCATTGAACACAGTGAAATTGCAGAAACATTGCAAGCAGCTATCACACTGATCCTGGACCTAAACTGCATTCAAGTTTCAAGGTATCATACCCTATACATGACTAACAAAGGAATAAAAACAATGATGCAAACGTCTACCGGAACAGATGAAGACAATTCAATTGTGGATCCAGCGAGGATAAGGAAAATGCTTAAAGTCCTTCCTTGGCTTGTTAGATCTGCCCCTCATAACTGGACTGCTGATCCTCGAGAACCAGCTCTGCTGAGTCTGTGTGCGCTCTTCCTGAGCCTCCCTTTCTATGCGCTTACGAGCATACTTGCCAAGTTCCCGGCCGTGCGCGACCGTTCCGTGTTCCGGGCAGGCCGTGGCGTCCGGTACGACGTCACGTTTGCCGCATCCAGACTAGTGTTCCCAAAGTTCGGTTCGGGAAATCGGTTCGAACCCGAACCGGAATGAACTGAACGCAAAGTTCAGGTTCAGGTTCAGTAAATGCCTGAACTTGAACCTGAAGTTCGGTTCAGGGTTCGAGGAGACAATTTTTTGGTTGAACCGAACCGAACCCCGAACCCGAAACCCTCCATTCTATCAGGATCGTGTGAGTTTTGAGGATGGTTTGGCCCAGGATTTTGCATCAAATGATTATTTAAACTTTCAGAACTGAATGTACACTCACTTGAACATGTTTTGGTGTTTAATCACAAACTTGTTCACATACTGAATGTCTTTGATTTCAGACTCAGCGTGAGAGAATGGTCGGAATCCAGCTCCAGCAGGATAGAATGAGGAGGGGATCATTTAGGTGCGAGGAAACACTTTATCCACCTTCTGTGGAATATCCTTGACATAGATTTTCGCGATTTTGGGGGTGGAAAATTTGACAGGTTCGGTTCGCGTTCGAACGCGTTCGAACCCCGAACGCAGGTTCAGGTTCGGGGTTCAGGATAATACCTGAACCGAACCGAAGTTCAAGTTCGGCGTTCGGAGAAATGGGTCCCGAACCTGAACCGAACCGAACTTTGGGAACACTAATCCAGACACGCAAGTCCGAGGAAGCTGATCCCGCGCTCATCAAGGACCTCATGAGCACCGCTTTGTCCTGCCACGGTCCAGTCCGTTTCCTCTCCCAATTCTCTTGGTGCTCGTTCGCTTTGGGTGCAGTCTTCACGGAAGAACGGCTATGCGATCTCTCCAAACTTGACCCGGAGCAAGGCCTGCGAGATCTTTCTGGGCTTGACGCCCCGCCGCCGCCCACCGAGGACGAGAAACTTTAGTTCCCCGTGCACTTCGACCAGCCGCAGCATTAGTGGAGACTTTGAACACATGAATATTATTCGAATTGTTATCGAGGATTGAAATTCATCTCTTGTCAAGGACTGCGAGCTCAAGAACGAGCATACCTTGCTCAAGGAAAAATTGAGAGATCAGCAATTCGATCTACAGCCGATGACAGTACCGAAGGCGCGAATGAAACATTTCCTGTTTGGGATGTTTTCAAAGAATTCCCCAAATCTCGGCCAGTTCTTTACCAATTCAGTTGAAACCTGCTCATAGAATCCAGCCTTCCAAATCGTTCTGGACAGACGCCATGTCCACCGCAAGCCAGATCTTTGACTCAATTAGTGATAGGAAGAAACCTGTGAAAATACCATGGATTGAATGATATGTGATTTAGGGCTGTTTTCACAATAAATGATGTCTAGCGTGCTCCAAGCATGTTAAAATGAGCTGATTTTTTGCAACAGAGGACCTACATACACTTAGAAAGATGTCATAGAGCCAGAACTTTAGATAATTTAGTCTAGAACCTTTAGGTCCCTCGGTATGATCGATGCCCCATTGACACTGGAAGAGGCGCCTGCAGCGCTTGTATACAGTTTTCCCGGTCACCAGAGGTACAATTGTCT
Source organism: Mycena leptocephala (assembly GCA_029378395.1). NCBI lineage: Eukaryota > Fungi > Basidiomycota > Agaricomycetes > Agaricales > Mycenaceae > Mycena > Mycena leptocephala. The sequence continues at coordinate 488,428 of JARJLF010000052.1, read as the reverse complement.
GCCTCGGTCTTGAGTATCATTATTATTATTATTGATTCCATTATAGTAACTGCCCCTTGGGGCCCATGTCGCACTTCTACGTAGTACATGGTGGTATCTAGCTGGCGCAGAAGGAGGCAAGTAGTGAATAATGTAGGGAGGGGTATATCCTTGGCCAGTAACATAAGTTACTGGGTCTTAGAGAGCCCTAATTTTTCGATTTTGGCCGTGTATCACATTCTCGTCAGCGGTTTTTGCGTAATCACCTTTCCTTTCTGCCAAAATACTTTCGGCTTGCCCCAGCCGTTCGGTTTCCGATGATTGCCGTTACCAGCTGATAATCCTGCTTATGGAGGTGTTCTCGATCCTTCCTGAATCCTTCGTCTGCCTATGCTTGAGTAGTTCATGGATTACCTAGGTCTCTGGACGGGTCTACTACTTATTTACTAGATCTGATCTGTTATCTGTCGTAAAGCCCTTTGCTCGAAAAAGCCCGGAGAGACCCTTCAAGCTGCTCATAGCCTGAGATGACTTGAAGCTTTGCGTCGTATGACTCTTACCTCTGGTCTTGCCTTGGTCAGGTTTATAGTCTGTAGTTACTGTGCTTGATACCTGGTAGCCTGTGTCATTATATACAAGAGCGCGGCGGGGCGCTTCGCGCCCCACCACTTCGGTTGAAAGGTAGCCGTTGCTTGTAAAGGCAGTTGAGGATGTCTTGATTGAGTCGATGCAACCCATGACATGAGCCTACTTGAAAGAGAAGTGATGAACAGTGATTGTGCGAAGGCGCCGATTGCAGCACGAATGCCGAATTCGAACCGAAGTCCCTGACGGCCTGCCGAACAGCCCGGCATTGAATCCGTAAGCGGAGATGTAAACGGAGATAGCTGAGTTTAAAAAGGCTTCTACAGACACACGTAATTTTATAAAGAGGGTGAAGCTCCCGTTTTAGGAACTCACATGCACACTCTCTGACGCGACTCCGTCTAATTACACGACGCGTAACGGCCTATTTCGCGCCAACCAAGTGTATTTTCACGCGTCAAATTGATTTGTCACAGTTTAGCCCGCATTTTCTGGCCCGCTGAGAGCGTATTTCCCCCACTATTCCTACCAACCACTTCTGTACCATCTGTCACTAACAAAGCCGGGTTCATCGTCGTTTTCACTAGTTTCCTGGGCCAGTCTTCCCCGCACGACGTCGCAGAAACATTACGAACGCCTATAAAGATTGAGATTGTCCCACACGATGACGAATAATGGGGATGAGTAACTCATTTCAGCTCAATTCTTCATCGCGAGATTAGTTTTGGGGCAGAGAAGGCGGTAGAAGGCCACATACTGAGGCGAGCTTCTGGAGGTGAAGTGGGAGGGAAGAGAAAAGATGGCGAAATGATCCCCATCATCCATCGACAGTGGTCTGTGCGTTGTCGGAATCGGCCGTCGCTAATGGTCTGAAGTCATTCTGATCAAATGAAGACAAACGAAAGACAGCTGTGATATTTTTCGAGATGGAGAAGTCGTCTATGCCGCCGAACTCCAGGTCACAAGGCCGATACGGATAAGCCCATGTAACTCAAGTTTGAAATCAGTTTAGATGGAATATGCCGCTCGTCGTCAACCTTCAGCCTTCGGTTGACTCCTTGCGGCCTCTTCAGATGAATTCAATATGAGCCTGGACCCCGCATAGTTCCAGCTTTATTCTCACAAGAGCGTGCTGGGCCGCGAAGCGGCCCAGCACTTCGGTTAAATAAGTTGAGCTTCATGTGAAAGTTGAGCCTCGTGTAAAAGCTTAACGCTGATTTTCTCAAAGGTTGACGTTAGCGTTCCAAAGAGTCGGAGCTGATCAACCAAAAGCGGAGTTTAAAAGGCTTCAGAGGGACACCCGTAATTTTATAAAGAGAGAGATACGCACTGACCCATCCCAGATGCGATGAGCCATTTGAACGGTGGATTTAGCCAGCCAGCATATCCACCTCTCGTTCATAGAATCAAGGTTCAGTGGCTGGTAAATATCAACGCAGTTACTTATGTTTTAACACCGTTCTTGAATCTTTTAGCCGGTTATTCCCATTGTCGAAGGTTACAATTTGAGATTCATCCAACCCAAAATCCGATTGGAGTGAATTTCGTCCCCCAAATTCGCCCGGACCCCATCCTTTTTCAACAGGATTATAATGTAATATGTATCCGATTTTCGGAAATCGCTCCATGAACTTATACCTATGCTCAATTATACTGTTCTCACCGTAGCGAAGCACGGGTTAGTCAATTTCTAGCAATGTAGCCGGTGTTTGTCGTTGTTTGGCTTTTGTCCCAAATCTCCCATTTCTCCTACATTTCCCCGCCCCCACATTCAAGTTTTCTATATAGCCCCAAGGCTTCCCTCATCCCGCCAACGGAAGAGGACAAGCTGGCGGCGGAAATTGCGGGACAATCAAGCTGACAAGCAACATTGGTTTAGACCGGCATGGATCATCCGGATGATCATCCAGATATATCCGTGCGGAAGACGGATCATCCGCGAATGATGATTGGTCATGTTGTTTCCCTCAGTATTGTTTTGTATCTTCAGCCAGTACAACGATAAAATATTGTTGGAAGGGGGGGGGGGGGGGGGGGGGGGGGGGGGTGTATATTATACTTGCGCCGTCCACAACATGAACAACGAGTTTACTGAAGACAAACATGTAGGCATGTATGGATGGTTATCCTGGGCAGCAGAGAAGGAGGCAGAATTATGGAGGACGGAAGCGGGAAGGAGTAAGCCTAACGTGGCACTATTGCACCTCCGCAACCTTCCACCCGTAGTCGGCGAGGTACTCCGCCGCAAGCGGCGGCTGCGGCTGCGGGTGGTGCAAGTACAGCGCGTGAGCTTATACTACCTCATTCACTCAGGTTGATTTTCATTTTACATTAGCCTTGGTCCCGAACGTTAAAACCGCGTATAAAGAGGAGTCGTGGAATTCACCTGATAAAGTTTGAGGCCGTGATGCGGTTCCTAGTTCGATTTCTGTAAAATATTACCTGATTGTATCTTTTGTCAGTTCGATGCTTATTACTTGCTGTACTTACCGCGGACGTTCCGGACGTGGCAGTGGTACTGAACGGTGAGTGTACATATATCTTGATTTTCCTGAAATTTACATGTGGCGGGATGGAATCTTTGAAAACAGAAAACACAGTTAACAGTAAAAATCATTCGTGTGTCCCCGTAGCGTAGCACGAGTTACTGCTAGTCTACTAGTTGAACAGTTCAACGGTTCAACTGTTCAAGCCACAGGGAAACCTGAGTGAAATAAACTTGAATGCGCGTCCGAAAATATCACTGCATGATCAGATTTCCACCACCGTCTGAGCCTGCTTGGGATTGTATCCCGCCTGCGGAGTGTCGCATTGTCATTACCTGCCTAGTACTGCTTGGTAAGAGATCCAAAACACTCTGCTCAATGGATTTGGGTGTTCCTGTGGGGGGAAACTGCTCAGAATGTGTCTGGCTTGCCGCGGAAACAGATCCCGTTCGTAAATTGGCACTGGAAGCTGAGAACCAGTACGGCGCCTCATTCACGCCCACAGCGGCACCTCGGGCGTTGGAAATTGATGTGTCGAACCCAATGGCACGCGCTTGGGATTGCAACGACTAGTTCCGCTCACAGAGCAACCAATAACAATTCGCACTGTCACACTGCTGCAGAGTCATAACTTAGTCATATTGTGGGATTCGCTTCGCATCATAAAACGTTGTCACGATGGAATAATTCCTGCATATTTTCTTCAATTCTCATTCGGAAACCTGTGTGCAAAATAATATCACTCAATTGATCATGCATGCCATACCCTGTGAACATAATTCATGTTCTGGACAAGGGAATAAGAACTCAGAACTTAGCAGCGTTCAGGCCGAGAAGAACAGGAAATGTTATCGAAAACAGCGCAAGTCATAAGAACAAAAATATCTGAATCAACCCAACCACAACCAAACTCTCTTGAATATCTCTGTCCAGGGTTTAAGCGAGGGGTTCTATCCTTCACCAGGCCCTACAATGGTGGTTTAGCTCAACAATCCCCAAACCCATGTATTAATGCATCAGTCAATGTAATTCCAACTGAGGCATTGACGCAGAGTGGCGCAAATACCGGTTTATTCCGTGTTACATTCTCTGTATTAGCATCTTTGGGTTAACACTATTGGAATCGGATAATAGTAACTCATCGAGGCGAACTTTTGGTCGGGGGGAAATTTTCGAAGGAGAGGTTCACAAGAATATTTTTTTGTATTTCCGACTCTTTGATCTTAAGCCTTGAGCGACGGTCTCTGGCACTTACCCAGACTTTCTGGGACTTCTTGGAGTCGATTCAACCATCAATCTCAAAACATACATGTAGATATGTTAGTCAACGTCTGACATTCAGTGGCTGTGCACTGACGCAGAGCAGCACGCAATTGACGCAGAAGGCACGCTGACTTCCGGGGCTCTCAAGAACGAAGCCTTCTAAGTTCTTCGCTGGCACCCAGTTGTTTGAGATTATATGGAAAGAGCTTGCACCAAAAGTCAAGGTACACCATAATTCTGGGCCAAAAACAGGTGGAGTCGATGGGGTCGCGGATTTTTCAAATATGTATTCCCAGGCTCCTAATGATAGAGAGGGGGTCAATTTAGGTCGGATTTATCTCGGGATGGTATGGAGGTAAGATATTAGTCTTTGTCAAACCATATCAGAGCCTTATTTGAGAAACTCTGAATGGTGGGACTTCTTCCAATTATTAACGGACAAGCACTTACTTTCAACACATGGCCGAAATCATATCCCCTGAGCTCAGAAATTCAACCTTGTATACTTGTTGCGATTTTCTTCCCTCTTGAGATCAGTAAAGGTCTGTTACACGGTGTTTATAACCCAATTTAACTATCTATCTACAAAGGCCGACTTGAGCGACTCCAAGTCGACTTCTGCCGACTCCGGAGTCGAACGGAGTCACGCCAAGTGACTCGACTCGACTCGACTCAAGTCGACTTCATTAAGTCGACTTGGGGAGGTGGAGTCGGGAGTCGCGGCAACACTAGTCACGTTAAATATTGGGTTGGCATCGTAGATCTACCTCTCGAACTCTCGTGGGAAATAGCCCAAAAATACTCAAAATGGTCAACTTGCAGGGCCGGTGTGAATTCAAATCTCTATCAACCCACATGCGAATATGGTCGCTTTTCCAAGTAATTTCATGCTGTATACACCATTTTTGCATACAGGATAAATCTGAGAACTGGATTTTTCAGGAAACCACAATTTATGTTATTACGAGACAACAATACAGGTGAGATATGCGGTAAATTGTGTGAAAAGTCATGAAAACGATAGAACATCATGATAGGATTTTATTTGAGGTGATTCGGCCAAGAAACGAACCTGTACAGGGGCGAGCATTGTTTTTGGCCGCCACTGTACAATGGAGAGAAACAAGGTTCAGAGAACTCGGAGGTAGGGCATTGATGTTGAAGGGGAGGTGCAATAGGAATTCAGACAGCGTTAGAATGAGCATGGATAGCGAGAATTCCTAGAAAGATGGAGGGAGTAGTAGCAGAGGAAGCATCAAGGTTGCGTGATGGAGATGCCAACTTACAGGTCACATAGCATCGACGGTAAGATTTGTCAAACCACCAGAACCCGCTTGAAGTTGAGGCCGCAAAGGAGCTGGATGGCGCAGACAGAATGTTGGACTCTGAGAACGCTCTAGTTCCCGAAGACGGGGATCTTCCGAAACTCAGATAGAAGCGCGGAAACTACGCGGAAAAGAAGCGGATGTAGAATCGCTTGAGAAATTGAAGACGCACTTCACTGACGAGGCCAATTTGGAAGGCTAAGCTCGAAATGCCGTAGATTAAGTGGGCATCAGACTGAGATAGCGAATCAACACATGGAAGCGATGAGCTATGGTAGATCTTTTTTTTTTTTTTTTTTTTTTTTTAGTAGATTGGGGAAGAACGAGCAAGGTGTTGAGGGATGGGTGCCTTGAATGCCCGTAATAATCCGATGGAGGGAGTATTCAGTGGACGCGGGAAATTAGAAAATGATATCAAATGAGCGGATACTATTGTGGAGTGCGGGAGACTGAGTGATGAAAGGTGAGAAACGCGCAGCTGGTCAAGCTAACACAGAAATGAACACGGCTGAAGTAGAGCGCAACTGGACAATGCTTGGTGTGAGCGGAGAAACCGGATAGGGCAAGGGAACACGGAAAACCGTGTTGGACGATGCATGGTTTGAGCGAAGAATCAGAATGGAGGCTAAAGCGGAGCGGAGTCGACTGCGAGTGTCATTAGTAAATGGAACGCCAACAAGGCTCAATCGTGGACTGCGATTTAGGCGATGATCGAGAAGACAGGGTTTGTGGATCAGCGGACGTCGGGGATCAAATCCCTTCTGTCCTCTTCCCTCATGTCCCCCGCAGCAGGACTTCGCCTGCCTCTCCCTGGCAGCACAATTTTTCGTGGTCTCCCTCCCACCCTGCACTGATTATTTCTACTTTCAACTAGGTCTTCGTTCTACTTATTCTAGCTGCAAGATTTTCTCAACCTCCCTCCCACCCTTTCACGATTTCTGTGTTCAACTACTCCGTCTGCCTTCAATTTTTCTATCTATATATTACTACTATGTACCATGTATCAGGGCCAATGTTCGGGTATGCGCAACAGGACCCCACAGTGTGCCGGAGAGCGTGTTGCACGCACCTCTCACCCGTTTTCCAATGCCAACGAGCACGAACCATCTGGTCGGAGCACAAAGCGCAAGCGTCTTGTGCACAGGAGGTTGGGGCTTGGGCGACGAGATAGCACGTCGGGGGTGTTCAGTTACGCCGCGTCGGCCCGACCTCTACTACAATCAAGATGCGACCCCTATTCCTCAGACCTCCTGGCAGGGCCAAACCCAGTATTACTATTCGCCACTGCCGCCTCAGGCTTTCACGCCAGTCCAAGCATTCCCCGTTGCCCCATCCTTCCGACCGGACTTTCAGTTTCAAAACAGCTTCCAGTCGTCGTTTAACCCTTGCCGTTCCTGCCCATGCCTCGTCTGCGATCTCGCGTGCAGTGCACCGCTCGGTGTAAGGAATCGGCACGTGCTTATGGTCCCGATCGGGCCGGCTAGATAGATTTTCCTATAACTCATTATAACTCGTCTAACTGGCTTGCGTTGAGGACACGCGATGGGTAGCAAGAACGCAACCACGTCGTCAGCGCGGCCAGCAACAGGTTCTGGATGAGATTCGACCGAGGACCGTAAGAATACATGGAGTAAGTATAAAGAAGTGTTGAAGCAATGTACCAGGGATGGGATGGAGGGTGAGAAAATTCATCACTAGCGTGCAGTAAATGTCAGAGACGAGACAAAGAGGGAGTACAAAATACAAGAGACAAACACTGCGTTCAAGGCCCTCCTAGCCTCAGCTTGTAAAGGTGCGTGTAGGTCTGTCCTGCTATGCGTAGGTGGCTAAACGGGCCCTGTGTAAGGCTCCTAGACCGACCTGATCACAATCGTGGCAAGGTGCGTGTAGTCCCCGACCAGATGTGTGTAGGTCACCTAAGCTGACCCTGTGTAGGCCGGTGTAGGTCTGTCTAGATCAATGTAGGTACCTAAACTCATCTCTACTCAATACGCTGGGGTCAGCGCAGCAGATGGCTGTATTCCGAGAAGGTGACATCTGTCTAGGAAGCTATGCAGACCTAGCCTGACATATACATACCTTGGCAGGTCTACACACAGATACACACGGCTACACAGAACTATACGGAGCTACACAGAGATTGTGTGTGGTCTGCCCAGCTATGCATAGGGACCTTGCCAGAGGGTAAGTCTAGGAGGGCCTTGAACACAGTGAATGGCAGGAGAGAGAAGAGCCGAGGCTCCTCCGTCTCCACTGGCATTTTAAATGCTTGCCAGGTGTCTCAAGCTGATCAGCGGATCGTTCCACTCGTGCGCGGCAGTTACACTGCATGCGCCGTGGACCGCGCAGCAGGAAGTACAGCGGCCTTCCAATTTAGCGCCTGAGGTGTAAGACCCCGGCATTGAAAGGGTGCGAGTTCTTGCTAAGCCAACATAGCGCGCCTGTTAGACTTTTAAACCCGACTCGCACAAGTTTTGATGCAAAAATGATGAAAATCTCACGACCGCCAACTTTTATGAAACCAGCAATAAAAAAAATCGGGCTGTGAATTGGTGTGAATTCGAGAAAAGAAATTAACGAGGCTCCAATAAGGGACAAAATAAAAATTCTGTCCTGGACAATACCTTCGAAATGTAAATGCAAGAAGATTTCCCAGCCAAAGTGTCGTCAGAATATTGACACCTGAGTCCTTGGTGCTTAGGGCACGGGGATAAAGCCGCCAAAAAATGGATGGGCGCAACCAATGAGCTTCATTGGGGCAATAGCCGACAGTGAAACGTGCGAGCCACTCCCAGGCCGGGCTAAGGTCATGCACTTTGAGGGCAAGACGAGTGTTTGGAGGCAAGAGATGGGGATAAACTCGGTGAGGCGGTCATGGCTCAGTCATGGCGCGGTCAGACAGGTGAGAGTGCTCAGGGTCAGGGCCAGTTTGAGGCACAAAATCAGTAATTTCAGGCGGCGATCATGAAAGATACTAATTGTTGAGCCTTCAGAAATCCAGACCGAAATTTGCAACAGATCTAGGAAACCACAGAACCACAAGGAGTCAGGCAGTGATTAACTGGTATGCTGCAGCTGAGCCCAGATTGAGAGCGCACTTCACACGCAGGAAGGCCATAGGACATCATGGTCGAAAGCAAAGTCTCGTAGACAGACACTACAAACATAACTTACCTCGTACCTCGGTTGTTTGTAGTCTGTTGATCAGCTTGATTGCTTGATCGCTCGCCGACCTTATTACAAATCATCGGAGTTTGCACGTGCCGTCACAGCTCGTCACAGGCGACAACGACGCGTCTTCCTGCATCTCTGCCATATCTACGGCCTTTATTTGGTTCTTCTTACGCGTAAAAATACCTATAGCACCCGCTACATTGGATTCCGAGTCGTCAAATGCTGCCTGTTCACGACTTTACCATTTACCACTCAGTCAGCCATCCCTCCTACCTTAATTTTGCAGACGACGTGTGTCCCATGCAGCGCGGAGTGCGGCACGACGAGGTCAATGTGGCCTCGTACGGTGTGGTTGGTGAGTCCGCGCGGGCACGCGGTCAAACGGGGACACTAATTTGCTTTCTCTGTTGCGTTGCTCACTCAAAATCGTGCGCCGGAGATTGTTAAATGAATTTCATTTTCATTTATTTAAATCTACTTATTTGGATTCACTACCGACCCAAAGCCGCCCGAATCCGACGCGTCCCAGGGCACGCGAACCGGGAGGCACAGCGCGGTGGATTCGTCGCTCGTACTTGGAGCAATTGGGCGGAGCGGCCGGTCCGAGGGGTAGTGGGGCGGGGCTGCGAGTGCGCGGTGCACTGCGAGTTGCGCAGTGGACGAGGGTGGCGAGAGTCGGCATGGAGCAGCCGCTCGCCGGACGTCTGAGGGCACAGAGGAGCGGCGCAGGATGAGGCGGGGGACGCGGGGAGATGGTCAGCGCAAAGGCCAGGGAAGGTACAAGATACAGTATGCACCTCCGATGCGCAGTGCGCGCGACGCGGGACTGACACAATCTCCGGTGCAGCAGGCCGCACGCCGGCGTGTGCTCGATGCGGAAACGACTTGGGGTGAAGCGGAGCACGGAACATGGGGAGGCGAACTTGCAGCAACGAGGTGATGTGGAGAGGCGATTACGCGGACAGGCGGTACGGACGCGCGGCGGGCGGCGACATCGGGAGTAGTCGGTGAGGTGGAGGTAGACTGGAGGCTGAGGTGATTCCGGCGGCACGCAGCAGGCATAACGACCAGCTGTATAGCTACAGGATGATTAGGTTACAAAGCGCGCGATGGAATGAGGGTGAGCAAAGCAGGGAAAGACGTACTGGTGAACACTCTGAGGCGAAGCGTCAGAAGCGGCGGCACATGCGGAGAGCAGCATCGAGGCGGATTTTGATGGGAGCGACAGGCGGGGAGTCTGCAGCACGCACCTCAGAAGGTGTCTCCAGGGCTGCTGTGGAATTAAGAAGGTCAATGAAGCACGTGCTTCAAAATGAATGGAAAATACAATAATGGCCGAAATTCACGGATTCGAGTTAGACCCCAGAGAACTCTCATGGGGTCTTGCCGAGTCATCCACTGAAATCTCCCATTTCTTTCCCCCTCTTTCCTTTTTCGTGTTTGCTCCCGTCGATACCCAGTAGAACCGTTCCAAAACTATTCATGTTCACTCCGAGGGCCTCAACCCCAATTCTTGCGCCAAGATTTAGATTCCCTCCTCCGCAGGCTCAAAGCTGATATGAGTTCGAAACATTATTTATTTTGTATGGTGAAATGATCCACGGTCCTTGCATCAGAATGATTGCTCCGCTGCAGCAGAACGGCGTCAAACCTCAAAAGTGTTTATGGTACATATCAAAGAGGGCTATACAGAGTATCTATCTCACCTTTCGTTTTAAAATTTTGGTCCATTTTTGGTTGTAAACGCGGGGAAACAAAAAGTCGATGCAAGGACCGTGGAATGACTGTACTTGTTTTTTTTTTGGTGGAGAGTCTCGGCAACGGTGTGACTGCCAACATAACAAGTACATTTTTCCCTGTCTGCCATTACACGTGTTATCATCAACTGGGCCACTCTGGACCACCACTCTCCTGGGATTGAAGCCAGCCCTTTGAGTGCACCTCTATTGTGCCAGGTCATACTCTTCAAAATGGCAGCCATTTGAATGCAGCTCTATTGTGTCAGGTCATGCTTTTCAAAATGCCAGCCATTTGAATGCACCAGGTCATGCTTTTCAAAGTGCCAGCCTTTTTAAAGTGCCGTCCCTTTGAATGCACCTCTATTGTTTCAGGTCATGCTTTTCAAAATGGCTGCCATTTGAATGCACCTCTATTGCATTTGGTCATGCTTTTCAAAATTCCAGCCATTTGAATGCACCTCCATTGCACCAGGTCATGCTTTGCAAAATGCCAGCCATTTGAATGCAGGTCTATTGCACTGCTTTTCAAAATGCTAGCCATTTGAATGCAGCTCTATTGTGTCAGGTCATGCTTTTCAAAATGCCCGCCATGAATGCACATCTATTGCATCAGGTCATGCTTTTCAAAGTGCCAGCCCTTTGAATGCACCTCTATTGTGTCAGGTCATGCTTTTCAAAATGGCAGCCATTTGAATGCACCTCTATTGTGTCTGGTCATGCTTTTCAAAATTTCAGCCATTTAAATTCACCTCCATTGCTTGTGCCAGGTCATGCTTTTCAAAATCCCAGCCATTTGAATGCAGGTCTATTGCCTGCTTTTCAACATGTCAGCCATTTGAATGCAGCTCTATTGCGTCAGGCCATGCTTTTCAAAATGGCAGCCATTTGAAATTGAATACATCTATTGCATCACATGCTTTTCAAAATCCCAGCCATTTGAATGCACCTCTATTGTGCCAGGTCGGGCTTTTCAAAATGCCTGCCATTTGAATGCACCTCTATTGTGTCTGGTCATGCTTTTCAAAATGCTTGAATGCACCTCTATTGCATTCAAATGGCTGGCATTTTGAAAAGCATGACCAGATGCACAATAGAGCTGCATTCAAATGGCTGGCATTTTGAAACCGCAGTGCAATAGAGCTGCATTCAAATGACTGGCATTTTGAAAAGCATGACCTGACGCATACACTCTAATGATACGGTATGAAGTGTGGAACATTTGAGGAGGAATTGTCGCGTCAAGCGGTGATCACGCGCCCCTTCTTTGTTGATATTTGCTCCGGGCGCTTCTTTCCTTCTAAATACAATCTCGCCGTCTGCCCATCTCCCACGCCTTTTGCCTCGCTTTATGCGTCTGAACCGGTATGCCCTACTCGAGTACATGTTCCCAACCCCTACCGTCAAATCGAGACCCTTTAGAGGTGTAACCGTCGTCCAGTACTGTACTATTTCGACCATTTGTTCACGCCATGTCACCCGTCACCTCAAAAATTCACTGGATAAGGTCTTCACTTCTCGGCAATCACCCCAACATTGCCATAAACGGCAGTCCGGCGAATGCCGGAGCGAAATTTTTCGCGGTTTTGAGCCTAATTGGAACAAAAACCTCCAGTGTCACCGTCACCGGTACCAAATTCGTTCATTTCACGACCCTCCGCCACCCGTCACCTGAAAAAATGGTCGAAATAGTGCAGCAATCCCCAAGTAATCGCTTCAAGATGTCCAGCATAATTGACGTGTACGCGTCTTATATCGCATCCCACGTGGGTATCGGCGAGCTACTTGAGGATTGGAACAAATACCCCGAACCGGCTGGGTGCGGACTTCAATTAGGCCCGAACATCGAAGGGGAAAATGCAGAGGTTGCTTTTTGAATTGGAACGACTTGTGCAAGTAGTCAGAGTAGTGGTATCATGATATATGCAAGCCTTTCAATCGATACATGTTCTTACAATATAGTACTTCACAAATCTTAGGGCCTGATCGTGTGCACTAGAATTTCCTTAGAATTGCCTTAGAATCGGACCATCGGGTAAGATCCGTGTTTAAAATAGATGCACGGCATCAGTGCCGAGCAAACAGCTATATATAGCGTCACTTCATGGTCTCCGCTTTCAGGTGTGCGCGGCTAAAGGAGAGCTGTGTGCGTACGGATTTGGGCGGGGGATGCGGCCGAAGTTCGCCCGAAGTGCCTTCGAACCATCGCAGCATTGATCCATGACTGGAAATGGGATTTTCCGGCGTGGCGTGACGGAGCGTGACGCATGACATGCGGAACTCATGCGGCGGCCATCGGTTTAACGGGAAGATTCTATAGCACACCGGATAGAATCTATAGAATCGGTAACATTCCTGTGACCGGCAGAAATCAATGGCAGCCGGATGATCCGCGGATGGCATACGTTTCTGTCACGGGATGCCGGATGATCGGATCGCCTTCTAATCATGCATCACTGCGCTGGCGCGAAGACAGTTCGCGACCATGAAAATACCCCGATCCCGCACGGAATTCGGCAACAGTCTTCCACTCCTCCACCGAGAAACGGGAGCCATAAAGTGACAGTCGATAAATATTCGGGTGTGCCGGAGCCCTCGGCCATCGTGCCGCGCATCTATTTTAAGCACGGATCTTACCCGACCAGCCGATTCTAAGCCAATTCTAAGGGAATTCTAGTGCACACGATCAAGCCCTTAGTCTTCTGCTATTGTCTCGCCGAAGTCGTAAGCTGAAAGTGAGCTTGGGTAGTGTGAAATATATTAGATTCGGAAAACCATTTCTGCAAGCTGAGACATACCCGATCCGTTGTCGTCGTCATCCAAAGAGGAGAGTCTGTGAACCCAATTTTATCTCAAGCAACTTGGCAGGGAATATTGCTCATTAGAATCACAAATGGCGGACACGGCTCTGCTCTGCACGGTCACGACCACGTCTCTCTGCTGCCTCTCCGTGGCTTGTGGCGCGCTGTGCTGGGCGCACTCTTCCTTCACTTTAACTTGATACCCAACTTCATATTACCCTATTCTATGATATGCCTTCACGTTTCTCTCCGAGTCGCGGAGCGAATCATTCCTCCCACTCCCGTGCTAATGCGAGAGTGTCTTCTCGACTTCCAACTCCTGAACCGTCTCCTGTGACACGAAGAACTCACAAGCAAATGAACCAAATGCGCCTCCCGCGACAGTAATACCATCACGGAAGCGTCGTAAAAACGACACTGTAGCAACCAGATCCGAAGAGCAGCTGGTGGAATTTGGGTGACAAGGAAATCATCGGTGTCTGGCATATCGCTCATATTCTGATTTCAGTCCGCCAGAGCTCACTGACCAAGAATGTTGAGCCAATTACTGACTGGACAGACCTTCCCCGCTTCGAGCAAACACCTACACGGGAGGCCCGTGGATCGGCGTATCCATGGTGTCCACTCTCCTTCTCGCTATATACAAGTTTGATATGGGCAAACAGCAGCTTGAAAGGACATATGAGGGAGCGCCGGAACTTCCAAAGAGAATCTGTAAGGCATTCTACGAGATAGGTAGGTAGGTAGGATTACACGGCACGGTCCCGCTGAGGAACGCCGGGGCCCAGGAATTATCTAAGTGTGAGCCTCTTGAGCCTCTTATCGCTGACCGCCTTTCGTTTGAAGCCGAATCGCTAGGGCTCCTCGACGACTCGCAATACGGTGGCCGCCCAGCCCACAGTACTCAGGACCGGACAGAAATTCAACATCAAAGTACGGACAACACCCATCCGAGGCAAGGAGTCATACTTCTGAGTCTCAGAGCCCCGTGAGCAAATTGGATGAAGGGCTCAGAGCAATGTGATTGGCAACAAGGATTTATTGGTGAGGATCGAAAGACTGCTTGGAAGGAAGCACACGGCACTTCGCGCTCCACGCCGATGGGATTGTATCAGTTTAAAACCTCATATCCATAGTGAAGTAGCAAAGCCACTCACAACGTTAACAGGCAAATCGGGCTGGACATGGGGCGATGAGCAGTGGGAGCCTTTCCAAAAGCTGAAACTGAGGATAGCTGAAGATGCAGTACTTGCTCTTCCCTTGGACTCACGGAAAGTTTCGTCTATAATGTCGGAAAAATCCAATTTTTCTGATCAGGTCTGGTGAGGGCCTTTGCTAGAAAATAGACAGGTTGCGCAACAGCCACCGAGCCACGTGGTGGCTGTTTTGACGACGACGATGACGTGCGCACGTCACTGGCTGATGGCTGCTGATGGCTCGCCGATAATTATCGATTTGCTTTCTTTAAGTCTTTACTATGGAGGTCCAGATACTGGCTGCCTCCCTGGCATTCCACACACTACTAGCAGACCTTCTAGATGCCCAAGACCAACGTTGGATCGCTCTCGAGGGACGATTCCGACCGGGTGGCCGCGTCGGCCTTGACGAGCTTGGAGATGCCATCTGGTTGGAGCAGTTTCGGTATTTTGGTCTCACAGTGCCCTACCTTCCATTTGTAACTATTCTTTTTCTGAAGTTTTACCCGGGTGGAGGTTTATAAGCTTGTTGAAGCTCTGGAGTTGCCAGAAGTTATCCAGTGCCCTGATTCGAGAAACCAAGAAGATCGCGTAACAGCCCTATGCATGCTCTTGTGTCGTCTAGCCCACACATCTCGGCTGGCAGATGTGGAAATGCAATTTGGCTGGGAGCGTTCCCGTTTTTCGCGAATCACCCGACTTACCGCGACGATCATCTGGGAGCGATGGAAACATCTCATGCGCTTCGATCCTACTCGACTCACCCGCGAGAAATTAACCGAATTTGGGCTCGTTGTTCATCAGAACGGTGCGCCGTTGGATGTCATAGTAGCCATGATAGATGGAACCCTTCGCAAAAATGCCCGTCCCGTGCGTAACCAACGTGTTCTCTTTAACGGTTGGAAACGTATCCACTGCTTAAAGTATCACGCGATCCTGGCGCCGGATGGGATTGTAATCCATATTTATGGTCCTGTCGAAGGGAGGCGCCACGATGAACTGTATTCCAGCAAAGCGGTGTCACGCAGATCCTAGAGAAGCATTTTTGGACAGTGGACGGTCGCGCACTGTTTATTTATGGTGATCCAGCCTACAGTGTCTCGGCACATGTCCTCGCACCATACAAAGCTGCTACAGTCACTGCCGAGCAATCTGCGTTCAATTCGGCAATGAGCCACTGCAGGGAAACAGTCGAGTGGGCCTTCAAAGAGGTTGTACAGCAGTTTCCGTTCCTCGACTTCTCACGCAATCAAAAGGTTCTTTTATCGCCATGCGGGTTATACTACCTAGTCGCTATGCTTCTCGCAAATGCGCATACTATCCTACACGAACCGCAAATCACTCAATACTTCCGTTGCAAACCACCAACGCTCGAGGAATATTTCACTGGTGGACCTATCAACGACGACGAATTAGATCAGTGGTGTCTGGATACCCCATGGAGCGAAGAAGAAGTACCAGAGGACGACGCAGAGGATTCTGATTAGAGGATTCTGTCAATAGGAATAGAATGGGGTGACGAATGCATGAATACATACCAGTTTCTGCGCGACAACACGTTGAGACTGGCGTGTCTCTCGGCGTCTGTGGCTCGACGCTCCGCATCTGCAAGCCGACGCTCCGAATCCATTTCAGTCAGCTTGGCTTGCGCAGTCGCCAGAACAGCAAGCCCCTCAGACAACTTGCCGAGGCCAGCTGCCATGTTCTCCTGCAACATGAGAGAACGTTCTTGAAAACCGATGGTCTCCGTGTGTCTCTTCTCGTCAATCCTGCGGGCCTCGTCAAGTCGTTTGAAATCTGCCGCGTTGCGCTGTTTAAGGATGTCGGTCAGCTGATTCCGCCTTCGCTTTGGCTTCCGTTGACTGTAATAGATGGTGTTGTCATTTTCTTTGTCGGAATTATCATCATCGTCAGAAGAACGGCGGCGCCTACAACAGATCAGTACTTTTCAATGTGCAACGGCAAATACGGACTTTCGCTGGCCCTGTTTCTCGCGCACGGATGCCCCCTCGAGGGACGCAACATCGGTTAGAGCCTCTCGCCGAACGAGGCCCCGCATCGCACTGTCACGCAACTCCAAGGCGGCCTTCGTCTCGACATCAATCTTCTTCCTAGAGGCCGCGGACTTCTCGTCTCGTGCGAACTCGTGAGCGTGGACAAGCTCCGCAACTTGGGTCAAGAGCTAACGATTATTTATCGAAAATAATTGAAGAAAAACTATAGAAAGCGACCAACTCACCTCGATATGCTCATTGACCTCTTCGTCGGTTCCGGTCTTCTGAAGGGATTTTGTTTGGTCCGCCTGTGGATATAGTTATTAAGAGACGGGAAATGTTATAGTGCCTCACCTGGTGAGCCTTCAACAGCTTCTGGAAACGTGCACGGGACGCCGCGCCGGTGCGATCAATGGATTTGCCCTGAGCAGCGCTGGATTTTGAAAGTTCAGCCGCGACCTCATCCCACGCGTCTTGGGCGGGAGCGCCTCGCGCAGCATTGAAAGGCCTCAGTTTATCGACCTCTTGGATGAGGAAACGATCTTGCCAGGCCTGCCACGGAGCGCTACGAGCATTCTGAGATTGTCTAGCGATGTAAAATACACTTGGAATAGAGTTATCTGGGTCTGAGGCGTCGGAGGCCTCTGGCGTAGCGGGATCGGGTGACTCGCGTGGAGATTCCCTCTCAGAGGGGACGAACGGACTCTGTTCTTTCTCCCCTGATTCGTCCTCCGAGCGAGCCGGCGACGGGCTAGGTACTGGGGTGTTCCCGAGATGCTTCATCAGGAAAATGTTTTTGAGCTGGCGCGTCTGGCGCCAGGCCTGCCAACAGCGCCAGCACGCCAGAATCGCACCTGGCGACATAAAAAGATAGACGGCCCCAGAATCGATTCTGGTGCCAGAATCGTGCCAGAATATGTATTGGCGCCAAAACACGGCGCCGTTTGTTCTCATTACATTCCACTCAGAGAGCTCACAAAGCAATAAATGGGGTAGAAATGAATATATTCATGTGTAGAGCTACCAAGGGTTTCCGTGGTCCTATAGTACTGCTGCCACGGGCACAGAATCACACACCTCTCCCACATATGTGATGCGATGAGCGCTCCGAATCCTCCTGCGGAATATTCCTGCCCATGCTTGCTCGGCGCGCACGCACGAATGTTCAAGCCGTTCTTGGTGATTTCAAACTCAAGTCAGCAATGTACAACATAACACACAGGTATGCGTGACGTACCGCATACCCATTTGCTTTGCCGTGCACGGCCGCCAGTCACATACTAGCGTGGATTGGTTCGTGTGGTAGCAAAAGGGGGGACGAGATACTGTAAGGAAGCATTAGCGCATGTCCACATCGACAACAAAGACGACGTACCGAGGCAATCGGCTTCAGTAGCACCGACATGGTTGTAGATGGAAACAACGGCGTAGGATCATGGGTGTGCTGCGGGAGTCGTCAGCCCGATAAAGTCAAAGAAAATAAATGGGTACCTTTGCCGAAAGAAGAACTGCGGGTTAGTGTTATGGGATGCGGCGAATGTATGTACCATGCTACATAAAGGCCACAGGCGGCTCGAAGTGCGAAACAATGCACAGAGGGAAGTGAGAAGGAGGGGGATGAGAGGGACATAGACAGGATGAAGCTCCAGAGCCCGAGGGAAGCAAGCACCAAGCCAAAGTGTGAGAGTACTTGCGGATCCAGCAAGGCAAGGTCAATGGATTTCAAACGCGCGCAGACTGAGAACCATTGATATCCCGACAGATAGATGGCAGTTTGAGGGCCTTGATACGTTGAGATGAGGAGCTTGACGAGAGGACGCAGAGGCGAGATGGGGGGAAAGAGCAAGAGACGTGGCGACGGTTGGCATCAACATCACGCCATATCAACACGTGCAGCGGAGTTTAAAAGACTTAAAACACGATTTTGCTGTCAGTTCAATCTCCAAAGCTTCAAAATGAGTTTTGCGCCTTTCTCGTTGAATCCGAACCATTGCAGAGATAAATTGTGGTTTTGAACGACTTTTAGCGATGGTGAGAGAAAAATTACATAAATCAATTCTGGCAGACATTCTGGCATGAACTGGCGAGAATGCGCCAGCAACGCCAGATGCGCCAGCTGTGCCAGCCCCCGCCAGCCCACGCCAGATGAAAAACATTTTCCTGATGTTCTGAGCCTTAGAACGTGTTTGCATAGCAGGTGGTCGATAAGAATAAGAGTGGTGGTGCGAGAAATGTAAACGAGATGCGTCACTGTGGAGCCACTCAGCCAGTGACGTGCGCACGTCAAAACAGCCACCACGTGGCTCGGTGGCTGTTGCGCAACCTGTCTAATACAAGTTTTCTTCCCCAGTCGATGACTGGTCTTGCAGCCGAGGATGCTAAGCACTTGCGTCCGATAGTAAATGATCAGCACTCATCAGGTATGATCAGGCGAAAAAATCAAGGTATGTATGACATATATTTGTCTCTACAGTCATCGTTGTAGTGGTTACAGCCAACGACAGTACCGAAGGCGCGACCGAATTTTTTCCTTTTTGGGATCTTTTCAAAGAATTCCCGATATCTCTGTCAGTTCTGCACTAATTTCCATGAAACCTAGCTAGATCTCTCGGAATAATTCATGCGGAATTAGTGATAGAAAAAAAGTAGCCAAAAACTTTATTTTGGATGAAGTGGGTTTTGGGGCCGTTTTTGGGACAAATGTGCTCTAGGACCGTCAGCACCGGTGCAGCCGATCTGGTTTTTTGTGAGGGAAGACTTGTATACATTCTAAAACATGTCATAAAATCGAAACTGTATATAATTTAGTCAGCGATCCTTGTAATTACTTTGGGAGAACAGGCAATCCAGTGTGATTCAGAAATATTGTGAGATTTGAGTCCAGCCATGAACTTTAGGTAATTATGACTCTATCAGATCTTTCCAAATCCATGTAAGCCTTCTCCCCCTGAAAGCCAGGCTGTTTGAACATGTCCTGAGCTTGCTAGACCAAATTCAACCCCCAAACAGACGAAATCCTAGATCATCTACTATGAGATATCTTTGCAAGTTTCTTTCTATCACTAATTCTGTATGAATTAGTCTAGCAATTCTAGCCAAGTTTCGTGCAAATCCGTTAGGAATTGACAGAGATATAGGTAACTCTTTGAAAACGTCCCAAACGGGAAAATTTTTGCTCGCGCCTTCGGTACTGTCGTTGGCTGTAATATGGCTCTTTCAGTTGAACCCGTCTTGTGTTTGAATACTAACAGCAGTGTAGTTTAAAAACTAACCAATTTGTGGCCCTGACCATTCAAAGTAGGAAGGTAAGAAATGTCAGATTTTTTTGTTGTTCTGAGCTCGGGCTGATCAGGCTCCGTCAGACGGTCAGGTCAACGAGGAGTGCTCGGGTAAAAAATCTTAATTGACAGTCTTGCTTGAAATTCTGCTGACTGTTATCCAGCAAACTCCGACTGCAAAATTACTCGAAATCCCAGGCTTCATATTTTAGTGCACTCCAGACATTCCGAGTAAGAAACAGCAATTTATTTCGAGTCTAGCTACATGGTGTTCATACAAGTTGCGGAATCAGAAGTGCAGTTGCGTCATCATCAGCAATTGACGAGTCATGTTTATCAACGACATACCGAGTTCGAATACAGCGGAGTAAAATTATGCAATGCTAGAACAATGAAAAGGAGGTGAGAAAACAGTAGCGGCCGAATTTCAAAGCATACCTTGAGCGACAAGAGAAGAATTGAGTACTGGATGCGGGATAATCAGTGTCGTACAGAAGGCTGCTACCAGCCACGACATCAGCAGGCCGGTAATCCAAGGAATCGAGAAGCACTTACATCGTTTAAGCAGCTGAAAGAACACCAGAATTAGTCCAGGGTAGTCATACCATTTGAAAGGCGTACTGAGAGGCAGGCTAGAGGGCCCGGGGGCTCTTGGGATTTGGATCAATATTACCAAAACGATCCGGTCCAATTGAGGCGGGATTGAGTCATTGGGACGGATTGATTCCCAACGAATGGATGCGCCAAAATGCGATTCATTCGGAGTCCAATAAACAGTTGAAGGCTCGTACCTCGCATGTTGTAGATGGAATGTACACGGTGTAGCTACTCTGCTTTTATATCTACAGCTGTACATCCTATGTTCGTCCGCTGTGTTCATAAGTGCTGGTTACTCTTTCCACCACCGAAGCCGAATACGTGGCCGCCACACACGCCACCAAAGAAGCCATGTGGAGGTGGAAACTCATAGGGGAAATATTCCGCCCGTTGACTTCACCCACCACACTGTTCAGCGACATCAAATCCGCCATTGCACTCGCACAGGACGGCCATTACCACGCATGCACGAAGCAAATCGATTTGCGGTACCACTATATCCGCTACATCATCGAGGCCGGCGCAATCAAGCTCATTTATTGTGCAACTGACGAAATGACTGCCGACTCATGAAAGCCCTTCCCAGTGCGAAGGCCAAACATTTTGCTCTCTTGGACTATCCACGGTTTGAGGGGAGTGTTGGAAATACAACCCATGGACTCGGACGTTTCAGCACTGCGTCTCCGAACGCCGCTTGATACCTTGGAGTTAAACTCAGAGAAAGAACCTTGGCGGCGGGGAGCACTTAGTATTACCGGTGTTCCGTTCTGAACCGATTCCGAACCTGAACCAAACCCGAACCGGAGCTGATTTGGGTTTCGGGCAGTCGCAAAAAACCGGACCGAACCGCGGGTCAGGTTCGGGGTTCGAGAAAAGTTAAAATTTTCGAACCTGTGCGAACCTGTCCGGACATGTTCGAACCTGAAAATTTCCCTCTCAAGAAATCTAATTCATTACCCCCTGCAAAGCTGCTCAATGAGTGTCTTCCAGCTCCATGGTGGGCCTCTGATTTTAGTTGGAAAGATTCAAGTAACAGAGATTGCTGATGAAATTTCTCTGGATCGGCTTTGTGACGCCACAGACACCCAGAAAGGCATTCAAATTGGAAACAAAGTTACAAAAAACAGCATATATATCAGTCCTGTTGCCATGACTCAGAAAGTCGAGTCACGACTCGGCAAATCGACTCGGTTTAGAAGTCGACTCCGCCGAGTCGACTTAGTGACTTGGAGTCAACTCAGTCCACAAAAAATTTCTAAAACTTTCCTAACGCCTCCAGACCTCGTAAAAACTTGAAAAGTAAAAAATGATATTTTATCTGTCACGGAATGTCACATTGGTCTCAAGTACCCGTCACGACATCACAGATGTCACAATTTTTTCTGAGGTCCCTAATCGCTTCCTCTGATGAAAATACACAACCACTTAGGAACCGACTTGAGTGACTCAAGTCGACCTGAAGTCAGTTGTATGGACTCGACTTGAGCCGAGTCAAGTCGACTTCATTAAGTCGACTTGACGGGCCGGAGTCGAGAGTTGTGGCAACACTAACCACGAAACAATGCCAACAAAGTTCGCGAGGTCAGTCGAATATCCGAAGACCTTTATGTACTCAGTAGAGCATTCTCAATACCTTCTAGAGTTGCATAAATCCTGCTCATGATATTTTGGATGGGGTTTGAGCTGCCCGAGAAGCCATGTCCTTCAAGGATGGACAGCGCATAGTAGACGACAGTTACACGGAAATATTGTAGTTAATTGCTCCATGCGCAGCATGTCCTTCCAGGACGGACAGCGTATGCCAGACGACAGTTGCGTGGGAATATTTTGGTCAATTGCTCCATAAGCAGTGGATCAAACCTGTGTTCTGTTCTCTCATTCGACTTCCTGATTCTGCTCTTGACCTTCGTAAAATTGGGCAAATTGGGGAGACAGGGTGTTACCAGTTAATACAGACCAAGGAAAAGATTCAGAAGCTCCGTGCCCGTCTTGCATTTGGCACACCAAAGCTTTAGCCTTCCTTCCTCTGTAACACGCCAGGGGCATGTGAGTACAGCTGGGGAAGGGGGTGGTGGAACGGATTTGCACGTTTGATCCATCGGTCGAGCCATGGGTTCGGAGTGAAGTGAGGTATGAGTTGGACGGTGCGAGGAAATGTAGAGCGAAGGGTACAACGATCAGGCATAAAATTCTGGAAAGGAAACTCACCTGATTCCGATACTCGAGGTCCGATATACAGGGAGAGCCCACTCGAAGCACGAATAGAAATGAACAATAGACGGCGTATGAGAGTCGGTGGGACTTGGAGACTTGAGGTAGATGGATTGGAATGTGGAGGTGCGCAAGAAAACGACCCCACGGGTCAAATAGGGGTAGGCATGAAGTCTGTAGACTAGCCTGGCAGGGCTGAGGATGAGTAGCAGAAAAGATTTTGTCGACACAACGTCGGAGAAGGGCAGGATTGAAGCTGCCATGGGGGATCTGTGGCGACGTGCCGTGGCGCCGTGGTCGTCAGGAAGAGGAAAGACTTCCCCTTCCGAATGCGACTTCAAGTGCGCAAAACAAAAATTGACAATCCAATCTATGTACGCAACAGACGTATACTTCTTCAGGCGGAAGTCACTTGAGCAGGGCGTGTACTCTTTTTTTTTTTTTTTTTTTTTTTTTTACCTGTATGTTATTTAATCTGCTGCTGTGGGGCACGGGGTTCAAAATGCAGTCCTGAGGCATGGGGTTCAAAATGCCATTGCGGGGCACGGGGTTCAAAATGCCATTGTGGGGCATAGGGTTCAAAATAGCCGAAATACATTGGTAGCATGGACGTTTCTCAACCGCTATATGCTCGTGGGGGAGACCATGCTTTTGGAATTCTGTAACCCGGATATGGTATAGAATCGGACCCATCGGCGTGCGGATGTCCTTCATGAATGCGGACAGATATCATTGAAAAACTCGTACAATGAGATCGGGGCGATCATTTGCCGACTGTCCATTGCCTTTAGAAATAAGAGAAATAAGACATCTGACTTCCGGAGAAAGGATCGTTCTTGGTTGTGATTCCGATCTTCTCACCCATTTTGAAGAACTCGCCGCCAATGATTGTCTTCCAACCCTCAACGACCTTTTAGATCAGGCCAGCATCATACGTGAACGATATGCATGTCAAGCGGCTTACGATCAGTCTCTGGACAAATCCGACCAGGATGCTGCGGCAGAGCGAACAAAATTCCCCGAGGGATCAGTTTGGACTCCGTCAAACGCACCTGAACCACCCGCAGTTCCATTAGACCCAGACATCAATATGCCAGATCCAAAAGACGTTCCGAACGATCCAAAAGACACCTCAGACGACGAGCCTTCTCCAGAAGGTCCATCGATAGTCCCCGACCAAGATAGTCCAGAATCAGCTGCCGACAAAGATGGGCCTAAGATACACAAAGAGCCCCCAGGATTTGACGGCGACAGACTGCTTAGCAACGCCATTCCATTTCTTATGGAGTTTGGGTGGTGGGTGGAGTTAAATTACGCGATTCCGGAGGGCGATGTCGGCAGAGTTCTTGAAATTCTCAAGGTATTTAATCCTGCCTCCCAGTTCAATCGAATTGATTCCGACTTCCCTCTCAGATTTTTATTTTCACATTCGGTGGATCATCAAACCAAAACTATATGGGATATATGCTTGACCTTTACGCGCTCCTCGAATTCGAGTGCTCCCCGGACTTGAAGGAAGCATTGTTGAACAATTACTTGTTCAATCTTGGCGAGGAGGTCGGGAATTTTATTGAGGGCGATCTCATGCAAGAGTGGAACAACAGGTGGCTCCAAGATGCTTCTGGGCGAGGCGGAGGCGATTTTGACGATAAGTTCTATCGCAAAACAATCTCTCCGAATGTTCTTCACTTTCTCAAAATGAAGGAAGACATCGAAACCGCGTTCGAACTCAAGCGCCGCAGCAAAGCTCACCCTTCTCCCCACCTGCGCGACGAAACCAAGGTCCTTCTCCGCTTGTACCAGGAGGAAGAGCTCCACCATTTTCGTTCTGGCCGCAGCATGGGTCATGCAGCAGTAAACCGCTTCGATCGCGGATACCAGCGGCTGGATAACGAAAAAATGGCGGAGTACCTCCAGCGGAGCAAGGAATATGCGGATGTTTTGGAGGAGATGGAAATTCTGCGAAACGGCGGCACCCGCAAGACTCTGTCCATGAATTTGGATAATGGCGATGAATCCAACTCATCGACTTCTTCCTCCGACTCCGATGAAAATCAGCCCCAGAATTTGGGTCGCATTTCTTCGCCAGATGATCGCGACTCCATATCATCTACTCCTTCATCTTCGCCCTCTGCTCATAGTGGCGGCTTCATATCACCTGCTCCTTCATCTTCTCCCTCTGCTCGTAGCTGCGGCTCGGCAGCATCCCGTCTGGCCGCTGATTGCGTAGAGGAGTGGGATACCGTTGATCATAGCGATAAACCTCTCTGCAGAGGGTCAGACTTCGCAGTGAGAGTGGACCCCGAAACTAGCAGATTATCCGACGATTGGTATGAACCAGAGGAATTCGAAGATCTCCTGAAACGGCTGTGTGGCCCAGAAGTGGAGGAAGAAGTAGAAGAATCAGAGGACGAAGAGCCGGAGAGTGACGAGCCAGAGAGCGAAAGTGACGGCGAAGATGTAGTAGAATAAATATAAATTGGAATCTATTACACCTGAGTACCAAATACAAAAGTAACGACGTCCAAAGGAAAGCAATACAATATTGAATAACAATAGCAGTTCCAACGCATTAGTTTTGTACGGCGCGCCGTCGGGAAGTTTTATAAGGAGCTGAATACGATTGACTTACTTCTGCGGCACGTTGCAGGGGCTTCCGGGCAGCTTTCTTGGCTGTGGGACGTGTAGACTTTCCCGTATTCGTAACCTCCTCCAGAACTCGCCGCTGTCGCTTGGGTGAAGGAGGAATAGGTGAGGAACGCGCATGAACATCCTCCTCTTCTTCAGTACTCGACTGATCGTCCGACTCGTCCTCTCCGTCATCCTCCATCTCATCCTCCGATTCCGATAGGTACTTCTTCTTTTTCTTCTTCTGACGTGTTACGCGCTGCTTTGCGTTCCGTTCTAACCGTTCAGTCTCGCGCTCGAAGTTGATTGTAGTGCGAAGGCTGTGAATGACAGCATAAAGGCGAACACGGTATCCATTGGCAAAGCTCCATGAATGTAGAATTGGTTGGAGCTTGTCCAGAGAATCAAGAGAGAGAAGGCTATCCAGGAGGGCGCGAATAATCGAGGTCGGAAAAAATGATGATCTGGGTCGGTTCTGGTGAGCCCTGTTTCTACGCTCAGCCCGACGGACAGTCTCGCCGAATTCAGTGAGGGTAGATTCGGCCTCGTCGCGTTCATTCTTCGTTAATTTCAGCTTATTGTATGATCCAGGAATGGGTTTGGTAGGGTGAATGAAAAGAGGGAGCTTTACGTTGCGAGGAAGCGGTGGTGCGGGGAAACTGAGCTGAGTGTTCTCGCGGGCGGCGCACAAGGAGCAGGGAAGACGACGTCGAGCGCTAATGCAGTCCAGGGTGGTGATTTCGAGGGGAGGGTTCTGGTAAATTCGGTTGAGTGCCGCAATGTAGCATTGCTTTTCTGTCAGAAGCAGGGCCTTCGCGTGTTCGAGCGGCTTAGGTTTCTTACGGCGCTTAGATTTTGTCACGGTAGTGGGTGCTCTCGGAGTCGACATAGCCGCGGAGGGACCTAAGGGATACAAATTAATCATATTCACGTCAAATTTCGAATTAAACACACCTGCAATTTGTTTCTCGGCCGCAGCAAGATGAGTCGGCTGAAACAAGACTACTCCCCGTGCGGCGGTGTCGGGATCCCTTCCAACCCGTCCCTTTTCTTGGACAAGCTGAGCGACGGTGTCTGCAATGCCGAGCGATATGCTGTCTAGTAACGTCTTGACATTGAGTCCGTTTGCGAACGCGATTGTTGCGATAATTACTTGACATTCGGGATCTTCCTCGAGGAGCCGAAGAATCTCCTCGTTTTCATCGCAGGATCATAGTGAATGGTACATTTTGAGTTGGCGAAGTCGATGGGGTCCCGGGGGAAGTGCCTTCCATAGATATAGAAACACGCGAAGAACGTCGTCGATGGTGCGGCAAAGGATGACAGCCTTACGGCGCGAATTCAGATACTTGAGAAGCTGGGGAAAGACCTTCCCTCCAACGCCGTTCTCGAGGGGTTCCATTATAAATTGGGTGTTGGGGCGTTCATTGCTGCTCCTGAAGAGGTAAAAATTGTCGCCAAACATACCCAGGCTTGAGCAAACAGATCAGGCTCAATTGTCGCTGAAAGAGCCATGATAGAAGCGTGGGATGGGATACGGCCACGAAAGAATCCGCCGATATGCCTGAAGTCTGGACGAAACTCGGCACCCCAGATATCGATGAGATGTGCCTCGTCGACACAGCTGTACACAATATTGCTGCGATAGATGGTAAATGCAGTAATTTCACGCCAAGCGCTGTCGCGTAGATGTTCGGGGTCGACACATATCACATTCCACGTTTTGCATTCCCGGATTTCGTGCACCAGATTACGTCCAGCCTTGCGAGCCGCTGTTACGGTTTCATGGCAATATGCGAAAGCTGGAATGCCGAGTTTTGCCAAGTTCAAGCACCTAAAATGTTTCATATAAGCACAGGATAAGTAGTAGAACCGTACGATGTTAGCGGCGAGCCTTTGTCGGCGTGACAACAATCCCTTGTGGTAGCGTGCGAATGGGAAGATCTGGGTAGAGGTGACGGTTCCGGGACATTTCGCGCAGTATAAGGATTGGAACAGCAAAAGGCGCCGACTTTCCTCCACCAGTTGCCATACAGCATAAGATAGCTTCGCCGTCGAGTACGCGCCTGACCAGGTTATCTTGTGAAGGATAGAGCCCGTCCTTCCATTGCGGGATTTGCTCTTTGACGATTTTGGTGACGGTCCGGAGTCGCGCCAACGATACTTGGGCGCCATATTGGCAGACAGAGAGCGAGGAAGGCCAGAGTGAGCAAGAGAGTAGTAGCGGCGCGGACCAAAGGCCGTGGGAAAAGAATTCAAGCTCCGATGATTAGTAATAACCAGGCCACATATGTACGGTGGCGCGGTTAACTACAGACTAACTGTCCAGGGCGCAGCTGGGAAGTTATTTCAGGCCAACGCGGGTTGGTGGTAAAGGTGACGAATAGGGTGACAGGGCCGAAGGCTTTGCGGAGCGCGAGACAGTCGGAGATGTTGGCTGCTGACCAGGCCGGGGAATGAACCAATGTGGATGGCAAAGAAGCCCTAGGAGTTTTGATTAAACAGACAGCGTTGAGACGGTAATCCCGGATTTAATCCGGGATTAATTAATCCGCCACGTACCGCAGTTACGGGCACTATGAATCGGATTAAACCCGGAAGCAGCCACGTTTAAACGGGAGATGGTCTGCCAGCTGAGTCCATACATGCTGCATCTTGACGAAACTGCGGACTGTTCGCAGTAGTTCAACCAGTTTCTGCTCCTTCTGTTCTTGCCAGCGCTGCATTTCTGCCTCTGCGCGGAACCATTGGACTCGGTCGCCTGAAAAATATAGATCAAAATATATGAGGCTCAAGCAAAAAAATCCTCACCCTCACTGGACCATGCATCCATCTCGTTCTGTGAAAGCTTTCCCATTTTCCCCAGTTGCCACACCCATCCTTCCGGTCTTTCCTCCGCCTTATTCACTGCGTTCAAGGCCCCCCTAGACTTACCATCTGGCAAGGTCCCTATGCTTAGCTGGGCAGAGCACATCTGTCTAGGGGCCTACACAATCTCTGTGTAACTCTGTCTAGTTCTGTGTAGCTGTGTGTAGATGTGCGTAGGTCTGCCAAGGTATGTATATGTCAGACTAGGTCTGACTAGCTTCCTAGACTCACCTTCTCGGAATACAGTCGGAAGTGTTTGAAAATTTAATTTTTCGTTGAATAAACACGGGACTGACCCCAGTGTGGTTGGGTAGAGATGAGTTTAGGTACCTGCACTGGCCTACACAGGGTCAGCTTAGGTGACCTATACACAACTGGCCAGGCACTACGAACACTTTGCCACAATTGTGATCAGGTCAGTCTAGTAGACCTACACAAAGTCTGTTTAGCCTCCTGGGCATTCCTTTACAGACCTATACACCCCTTTCCAGACTGAGGCTAGGGGGCCCTTGAATGCAGTGATTGTCTTGTTGAGCGTCGACCATGGGCTTCAAGGTTTTCTGTCGTTGAGCTATATATTTGTCATCACCAAATGAACGAGAATGAAATATCTGTTGGGAATAAAACACGTACTTGATTTCCGCGTGTTCATCTGGGTGCCGCTAAGACCTAATAACAACGCAGACCCACAATAAATCCCGAGTTCTTTGAATAAAAGCCAAGCAACATACCAGTTGTGTTATCGCCACCTGCTGCAGATGTTGTAGGAGCAGTCTCTGTTTGACCTGCAGAACCTGCCCCTCCTGACACTCTCCAAAGGAGACCATCAGTAAATCTCGAGTCCCCTACCCGCCGAGCCTGTCGCACAGATTTCATAAATGTGTCTCCCTCTGTCAGTGGTGGATAACTGGTGTTTGGTCCATCCTCCAACGCGTCGAGAGAAATCATCGCGCGTCGTGCAGCGTTGTAGGTTTGCATTTGACGATCACGACGCTTGATGGTCTCACGTATCTCCTCACCCGCTCGGGTGTTATCCTTTTGCTGCCGATCATTTTTTGTCTTGCGATCGCGGACAGCAGTGAGAGCTTTCACCACAACCTGTACAGCACGTAGGGCATCAAATACTTGACCCTCTCGCCATCTTATTTCCTCGACGCCAAGAGTCACAACATCAAGCTCCAGTCGCTCCGAGGCCGTAAGGTCAGATGGAAGATAGAGAACCTCCTTCTCCAGTGGAATAACCGGAGATGCAGCTGCTTGTGCTGCAACCTTGTCCCCAAGCATCGGAGTCATGGACTTTTGCTGTTGTCGCCACGCAGCAATCATGTTGCCGACTTTGTTGCGACGTGATAAAACCTCTTTAGCAATGGATTCAAGATTATGCTCAGTGTGGGTTTGGATGGCGACATGAAGTTGACGTCTGCAAATATTTAACCCAAATGGAGAGATTGAAATGGATGACCCACTGTTCATCCTGGATCTTCAGTGCATCGTTCAAGAAGCGTGCTACTTTACTCTTCGGGGTCAGACTTGATTGAAAGTTGTCGTCCTGGGTCAGCATGGCCTGGTATATCGCACGTTGCGAAGGAACTATCCTGGCATTAAGTGTGGGGTCTTTCCAGGTATCTCTGTACACGCTAACAGCTTCCTTTCCTTGCTTGGATGGTGTACGATCCATATCTGTCCAGGCGGCTACGCGATCATGGAAAGACACTGTGAGGCCGATGAAATGATTACGCTTGGCTATGTATCTGGCTTTGGCCAGCGCAATATCATTTGCTAATGTGACAGCTGAAATACAATTAAAATGTATATTGTAATTTCTCATGCACACACGGTTCACGCACCCAATCTCATGGTTTTCGTATGACTCCAGTCTCCGCGATGAATTATCATAGTGTCCTGTCGATGGCCGTTGTTCATCTGACGTACGTGAGGGCCAAGTTGGTTTGCCTCAGGCCAATAGTGCTCCGCTGTTTCACCGTGAAAATGTCCAACACACTCCATGTATGCTGTTCCGAACAGATAGTTACAAGAGTCTTGATGGCCCTGCACGTGGAGAGAAGGGACCCCCCATCGCATGGACTTGACGTCTTCTACCAGATCTGGGAAGTGTTCTTGGAAGCGTGAATTCAGATGCACAAAGTATTCACATGCAATGTCATAAGTTGTGACTTTGTCAATATCATCAATCTCGAATCTGAGTGATACCTCAAATCCTTTGGTCCCCTTGTGCTGGCGTATTTCGCGCGCAAGTGCAGCATCAGTATTGGCAAATCTGGATTAATTTCGTCAACGATATTGTGTGTATGATCATTCTGTCTCGGCTTACCTTTCGCCGTATTGTAGGTCGACACAGGACAATATGAATACGTGGTTACATTAACAATTAACTGTCCCGGGAATTGCCATGTTCTTGAATTTTTTCTTGTCCTGCTTATTGACAACTTTGAGATAGTTGCATGCGGATTTCTGGAAACACTGGTTCAGGACTTGACCGAAACCATATGGCAGAAAGCACTTGCCTCGCGTGAAACTGGGATACTGGCCAAGTATCGCTTGTATTCATCGTCCGGTGGGAAGTAACCTTTACCGGTTTCATTTTTCCTTACCTTTAATCTTCTCAGCAAGCTATGTAGGTTTCGGCAAAGCAACAAAATAACACCAGGATGATCGTTTTTCTCCCTGTACCAGGTATGGCTGCAAATTCCATAGGTTAATGGCTTGATTTCTGGTGGAGATGTCCAAGATTCGTTTACCGCCCTCAGCAATGTCTAGAATCATAGTTTCATGTGCCACTCTGGCCTTTTCTCCATCCCAAAGGAACACATGTTCTGCCTTAATCAGTGTGTTTTCTATGTCCTTTGGTGTGCCCTGTACTCTGGTCAAGTATTGTGTTCTGCCTCCAATGACCATGTTTATAATATGTCGCTTTCCTTCAAGACTTGGTGTTGGTGCCTTCCATCTCTCAAGGTTACCTGAAAATTTTTCAACCACTGCAGGCCACGATGTGATATATGGCACCTTATTTCCGATCCATGTGCCCAACATACAACAAGTTTGTCCATCTGGTATTCGCATTTCACTGTTTATTCGTCTCTCCTGTAGGACCTTTGCTTCATAGGGAGATCGGCCAAATGCTCGTTGAATTTCGCTGTTGATGCTGCGCACCATAGGCGCAAAATTTTCCATAGTCTTTCCATTGAATCCTGTGATGAAAGTATATTCTTGTATCATCTGCAAAGAGTGATGCAACAAGATCTTCGTCTTTTCCGCGTGCTTTAACTCCTTTGAGGTCCGAATTTCGTATCAAACAGGCTAGAGGTTCAACAGCCAGGTTAAATAATAAGCAGGAGAGAAGGTCTCCTTGCCTAACTCCCCGAGTAACTATGAAAGATTCACTCAATTCTTCGTTGATCACAATAGTCGCGGCATTTGTGTAAAAACTCTTAATTGTGCTGCAGAATTTGAGAAGGAAGCCCCGTCGAAAATCAACGCAAACCTTTTCGTGGGATCGGCAACGAAATCACACCTTCTGTCAGTGGGGAGACAGTGTGATGCAGTGTAGCTGAGGAAGGATACCACAGACGGGTCACCAAGTTCCCTACCGTTCGGAGCTCATGAAGGAAAAACGAAGGGCATGGGCACTGGCTAGAGACAAGAAATCAATGGATCCCCGAGAATGGGAAAATGGTTGGTCAGATGAGGCTTATGTCTGCCTTGATGCCAAGGGTCGAGTTTGGGTGACACGTAGGCCAGGGGAGGAGCTGTTGGATAAGTGATGTGTGCCAGTTGTCCCCCAGAACCCAATTCGCGTCATGGTGTGGGGGAATCATTGCAAAAAGCTTCAAGGGGCCACTCGTTGTCCTCGGGTATCCTGGTGGGAGGAGTGGGTGTATGACAGCCCAGCGATACATTAAGCAGGTCCTGGAGGGCCCATTCCTTTATTTCTACCAAGAGATGAAGAAGTGGAGGCCAAATTTCAAGTTCCAACAGGACGGTGCGCATCACATCGTGCAAAAACCACACAGAAATGGTTCAAGGAACACAATGTCATTATTTTCCCCCATCAACCGACTTCTCCGGATCTTTCGCCCATCAAGCCTGTGTGGCATATCCTCAAGAAGCATATCCGAGAGTTCTGACCCCAACCCTCGTCGTATGAGCAATTGTGCGATGCAATTTACAAGGCATGGGATCAAATCACTGTTGATGCGATTGATCAGTTTGTGGACCGGATGCCAGAGGTGATTGAGGCTGTAATTGAATCTAATGGGGGACATAGTCGCTATTAAGATGTACCATTAGTTAAAGTTACAAAAAACTACATATTTTGTCCATAAATGTGAATTTCCGGTTAATTATGTGGATGATGAGTATATCGCATCAATTGCTTTCTACTGTGCTCAAAACCCGCTATAATATTCGCATTTTGCACTGCTTCTTCTTGGGGCATGTGACCAAGAAGCACCTCTGTCATATTTTTTTGAGCGCTGGCTCCATTGAGAGAGAGCATCTCTGAGAGCATGAGTTGAATCTATGTCGGAAAAACCCTGTTTGGGTTGCAACGGCTTGAACAGGATTATCGGCTTGCAGGTGATTATAATAGGTTATAAGCCGCTGGCGGGGCGGCTTATAAGCAATCTCAAGGCGTCCTAAGGTGTGTAGTACCCATACGGGCTTGCAAGCGATTATGGTGAGTTCCAAGTACTGTTGAGACCCACGACCAGATCTTTATTGTATCGTGTCAAAAAAAAACTCTTCATGCCAGATTGCAGCGGAGTGGAGGAATTTATTTAGTCAATGTTATTTACACGCAGAAACATGTCCCCGTCAGCACAATCAATCACATAAAACACCTCCTTGGGGGCCCCGAAAATGGGGCAAAGTAACGCTCCCCGTGTAATATGCTCCAATGAAAAAGGAGCCAGTGCTCCATTCGCATACAGGACAGTCAGTACGTGTCCTGGCAGCCCAGGAAGACTTGCGGTACTGTAGCAGGGTTTGGGTTTAAACCGCATCGTGTCCTACGATGCCCCTGGGTTTAAACCATGTTGGTTTAAACCCTTACTATTTTACCTTTAGAACCGGTCTCTTACAGTGCAGTTTGAACCACGGTTTAAACCAATGCGGTTTGAACCATGGTTTGAATCGTGGTTTGAACCATGGTTTGACCCGCGGTTTAAACCAACCACGGTTCGAACCGTGTGACTTGTCACAGTCACACAGTAGTCGGATACAAACTGAAGAAGAGACTGTTTTATTGTAGAATGTGTACACAACAACCCAGGTTAATTTCTGATTCTGTAACAAACTCATATGCTCAAACCAATGTGGTTCAAACCAGTGTGAATGAATGAAATTCAAGTCAGAGGGATGTTTGATCCATGAAACTGAAGCTTTTGGCTTAAAGGATTATGTGTCATTTGTATTGAGATTCATGCATCAGCAGGGTCACTCTGTATCACATATGCTCTTGAGACTGAGAGCATAATGTGATCACTTGAGTTGGACTCATCTTATCATGGTTTTATAGTACTGTTATTTGAATCAGGGCACTTCATGAGAGATTGGAATGCAGGTTTAATCCACTGGTCAACCCGAAACATGCAGGCGAGTTGAAACTGTAGTGCAGGATCAAAACTTTCCCCCTTGCGCTCGAATTCAGCAATTGAATATGCTACGCCATCGTCCAGCTCAAAGAAGGTTGAGAGCTGGAGGACTGAGACGAGGAATTCGTATGTCTTTGGGTGCTCACTGAAATAAAAGCGATTATTTTGGAGACTTCAAGGAACAGATCACGACAAACCCTAGCTAGGCCTTTATAAAGGTACAGGAGAAGATTATCAAAGTCCGAGGGGGTGGAATGGTTTGGAAGTGAAAGCAAATTGGATTGTGATCCGTCACCCCCTCCATACATGTACCACGAGCGCTATTTTGCAGAGAAAACATGGACTCAAAAACATGGGAACGTGCCGTCAATATGCTGGAGTGAAGGCGATATAACACGCTAGGCTGAATGGCAAGCTACGAGGATGTGAAGGTTGACTTCTGGAAAAATTCAAAGAGCAACCAACCTAAAAAAACTGCCGAGCCGTCGCAAATGTAAAAGGTTGGTGGCGTTGCTTGTTGGTGCTTTTCGAGCTCGTTCCCAGCTCCTCAGAAGCCTAGTCATTAGATTATCAAGATCCGATTATAACTACTTACCTCCAGGCCAGGAACTTATGCTCGTGTTGTCCGTATGGAACGGCATCTGAGCATGCTGGAAATTTACAAAGAAGAAAGAAGGGGTCAGCACAGAGCAAGCGAACGAAAAAGGAATACACCTTCGCATGCCGCATTCTAATCGTCCAGAGCATGCCCTAGCACGGCAGATCGATGCAATCTCCACTTGAGGCGCACAAGAGCTGCAGAGATGGTGAGCAAGATTAGTATGCATTTGGATGCACGCTAACCTTTGGCTTTGATTTGGCAGGAAGTTGGGGGTTGGCACGCCGCGAGCAGTGGTGCAGTTCGAGCGTGGACACACAGTCGAGAGCGCAAAGGGGATTTGCGCAGCGAATCGTGAGGTGAGCTCTGTGCTAATTCCGTGTGCCGGGAAGGATGCGATAGTGGACGCAAGACGAGAAGCACGCGCAGCGCACGAGCCCCGTACGTGCGCGGGGATTGGGCTGCAGAGCGGCACAGAAGGTGAGCGGTGTTTTTGCAAGAACTATGCGAGCGACTTACCGATGTGAACGCATGGAGTGCAAGTGTTCTTGCTGGACAAATATACCAAGTCATCCAGCGCAAACTTTTGTTCGCGTTACGAGTCTGCTTAACGCGCGTGGCAATCATACTGTCATGCACTCGACATGTTGAGTTTGACCCCAATCAAGGAATGCAAACGCCGCCAAAACGCACTTGTAAAAAGAACGTCACTGTCACTCACAATATTCCTAGGCAAGCCATGAAGCTTGTATATTTCCTCGAATATGAGTTCAGCCATTTGACGGGCGGTGTAGTTAATGCGCGAAGGTATGAGATGCACCATGCTGGTAAGCAAATCAATGACCACGTTGATGGAATTTAACACCGAGTCCCAGTTCCGTGCTTCGGGTAACGGTCCGACAAAGTCAACACCGATCGATTCCCACGGCTGTTCAGGCGGATTGAGAGAGTGCAGCAGGCCGTAAGGCCGCTAATTTCTCAGCTTGCTCTGCTTGCACGTCTTGCATGCATCACAGTGTCGTCTACCATCTCTTTCCACCATATATTAGACTCATGAACCAGTCAGCCAGCGCATTGATCTCAGACAGCGGAGATAATACTCAATTGGGAACATCAGACAACAAGAGCAACCAACAATCAGACAAAGAGAGAGCAAACAGTGAGATCAAGCGCTAGCGGACTCCCTTAGCATCACTTTGGCGTGAAGATTTTCCCGACTCTGGACTACTTGAGGGACCATGTATGGTTAGGCTCGTCCCCATCCGGCTACGCCCATAACAAATGTATACACATCACTCGCGGAACTCGCAACAGGCGTAGCCGGCTGGGCCCCTTAGGATCACTTTGGCATGAAGATTTCCCCCCCGCCATTTCGGACACTCGACTTGAAAAAATCGAGCTCTCAGTGGTATAAAAATGTGTAAAAACTTCCTATATGAAAGTGCGATAACTTTTGATTCTGAGCAGAATGAACCTATGATGTTGTGGGCTGTTAAATCAATTTCCGCTCGTCGTCAGCGCACGGACCATTTGACGATGGCGCCGCCATTATGATTCCATCAAAAAAAAAAAACAAGTCTGGCTCATTCGAAAGAGAATTGAAAACCATTCATGTTTCATATAGGAAGTTTCAGCACTTTTTTTTTTCTCCAAAGTTTGGGAGTGTTCTGACGAAGTCGAGTATCTGAAATGGCGGGGAAAAATCTTCATGCCAAAGTGATCCTAAGGGGCCCAGCCGGCTACGCCTGTTGCGAGTTCCGCGAGTGATGTGTATACATTTGTTATGGGCGTAGCCGGATGGGGACGAGCCTAACCATACATGGTCCCTCAAGTAGTCCAGAGTCTTCTTAGCCCCTAACACTGTGGGGGGTATTTACAGTCAGCCTGAGTGCATGGAAACAGTGGGGCTGGCTGTATGGAACAGTCAGCCTGAGCCTGACTGTATGCATTCAGTCAGCATGACTCAATACATGCACTCAGCCTGATTGAATTTTGGCAGAAATCTCCATCAGCCTGAGTGGGTCGTACACTCAGCTTGAGTGACTTCATGCAGTCAGGTTGAGTAGATTAATTCAATCAGCTTGATTGTCCATTCACTCGGGTTGAGTGCTTCAAATGAATGCATTTCTGGTACATAAATACAGGGGTCCAAAGCTAATCTAAATACCCAACGAGTATTCCCCATTTCCAGCGTGTATCCCAAGCCTATTCAAAGACGTGAGCCAAAAAAAAAAAAAAAAAAAAGAGTCCTAAACTTACCGCAGAATCAAGTCGAGAATGACATCTAAAGAACTGACAAGCCCCAGAGTAAACGGCACTCATTCTACGAATAAACGAACCGTGTCGAGGTTACAACAAACCAAACTTTCTTGCCGAAATAAGAATACGGTGGGAATGGATCAGCGTTGCAGATCTGAACCAAATATGATAACACACCTAAGAGTTACACGCAGCGCCACGGTATCGTGTGTGAATGAGTAACAACCGACTTGAAGCAATGAGGCCCCCGACATGAGTCTTCCGGTCAGAGTCGAGCTCCTTGATGCCGTGGCGCGTGCAAGCCTCGGTTCGAGCCCCCATGAGTGATATTTGCGGATGGAGGTGAGAAGCTTGTGGCGAGTGCAAAGGATATATAGACCAAGGACGCAAGGAAGGGATAGAAATGAAAACGAAAATTGCAATCCAAAGCTTTGGGGGTATCCACTTAAGACGAAGAATCGCAAAAAGGGCGGAAAAAATAATCGGGAGCACCTGAACTCACTATTAGAGAGTTTGCGGTAGCCACCAGATGAAACTGGTGGCTTTCACCACGGACGAATTCGGATGCGGCTTCTTCTCACCTAGCCACTATTTTATAGTCTCCCTCAGACCTACAAATAGTGGCTGACTTGGTCCGGCAGCATTGCCCACTGTGCAGGAAAATTAGCCACCAGTCCGATCTGGTGGCTACCGCAAACTCTCTATTCGCCGCTTCTCAACGTGATACTATTTTTGACCAGCTACCTGGCCACCTAAGTATTTATCCTCCATCTGTAGCCATTACACACGGCCCCTCCGGACACAACTATGTCAGAACGAAGGCAGGTATCCTACGAACATTTCAAGACCACTCCCGCCCAACTATATAAAGATTTAATATCACAGTGAATTTCTTTCGGGCGGAGGTGTAACATGGCCAAATAACAGGCTAACTGGCCACCCAGCGAAATTAACCATTGACGCTCGACAATAGGTGCAAGATTGGATGGGAATCATACATAGGGATTGTAGCAATTATTCGAGAACATAATACTCTACGTGCAAGCCATATGAGGAGATTAAATAGTCGTCGTCGAGATGCAGGAACGGCCGGAATTGGGGCGCCCCAAGTAACGGAGCGTCTAAAGAGAGAAAAAGGCCTGTGGTGGCTGAAGTTAAGATTCAGGGAGCTCAATAGGGAGGTTTAAGACATAAACGCACACATAAGTCTATCCCAAGGTGCTCATGGCTCCCACAAAAAATCCGGGTGTCGGCGGCACCGAAATTGGGTAGTTTGAGGTGGAGCACTGCAGTGAGAGGGGAGTTGAACAGATAAAATCTCAACATACCTGTGATATTGAATTATTGAATCCCAAGAGTGCCCACGTCAAGTTCCAGACCGGTAGCATCGCGGTGTCCTGTAGTACGAGGTTGGCCAGCTTGAGCCACTCGAAACAGCAGCCGCACTTTCTTGAGTACCCAGTGAAGAGAAAACCAGCTCACAGACCGGGAGCAACAACGGAAATGATAGTCTAGCATCAGGGGAGAAGAAAGAGCCCAGGAACTCGCGGAACGGCATGCCATAACTTTCGATCAAGTCACCACTCCGGCTCAAAAATGGGTCAAGACCTTCGTTTTAGGCCCTACTCCGATCCTCTATTACGCCGAGCTGTAACTACCAAGTGCTGAGCCTCTAGCTCCCAAGTGGCCAGCTAGGTAGGGTGGCCAGGTAGGTGGTCCAAAATAGTATCCGTCGGCGTACTGTCGGGTTAACGACTCGACGTCCGTGACGGTCCGTCTACAGATCAGCACCTTCTGTACACATAGTTGCCTACTCGCCGACGTCAATGAAAATCTACGAAGAAACTCAGAGCTCATCGCAGGCGAACATCGAGAAGGACATGGAAGATCTTGAGAGGCGAGAAGTGAATATGTGGAGAAATTTGTTCAAGAAATTAATGAACCGCGCAAGCTAGATATTTCGATACAATGCGGCCATTAGGAAAGGATTTACGGGGCGATTTCAACCAGAAATGATAACTCACTCGGTACCCAGCGCGACATAGTTCCATCAGGCGGTGTACTTCACTCACTTGCATGGGTCGAGCGTAAGGAACTGCAGAAAAAATACAGAGAAAGAGACGTCCCCTTATGCAGAAGCAAATATGTTGAATAAGACGTTGATCTGGTGCGCGGTGCTGCCTTTCCTCTACCAAAGTATGTCAGTCACGCGGGCAGGGGAAAAATAGAAAAACAAGTCGCCGCGGGTTGAATTGAAGGGGGAGACGGATTTTATACGACATCAATGGGCCGAGAACACGCTACAGAGCTGAGAAGCGAACAAATTGGGATGAAAGAGTCAATTAGCCATACCCCAGGAGATATTTGTGTGATTTATTTTGTTACAACGGCTCGACAAAGTATTTTCTATGAAGCAGGATCAGAAAGTACTCATCGAAAGCAGTCGATTCCATATTTTGACGTGATTTTTGGGAGAGATATAGGGGTCCGACCAAATTTTTAGAGCTTCAACTCACTAAATTCCCTATTTGGCAGGAAACCCCTCGTGCCAAAAATTCAACCTGGGGCCAGGTCGAACGTTTGTCATGAAATCCTGCGATTCCGGTGCTTTTCGGAGGCCTACCAAATATTTCAATATTTTTGTCGTGTTTGGTTGTCCACGACTGTATACCACATACCACTTATCTGACGAAAACTTTATTGTATTCACAGCTCCTGCCCGTCCACAGGCAACCCCTGTGCGTTCTGTAGCAGCTACTCCTCCGCGCCCAACTCCATCCACGTCCCGTCTTCCCCCAGCCTACACGCCACGCCGCGATACCTGTACCTTGGAAACCCTCATCACTTCTCTGGACCTGGAATCGATGGCATCCAGCATCAACCTCGTGATTCGCGCGATCCATCCGGCTAAGTGGTACGAAGAACTGGCGAACTTGGGTATTCCGACGGAGGCAGTGTTGTCACAGCCCACTTCTTTACATATACGGTGAACCAAGGTCCGGTGCGCACATGCGCTTCAGGCGTCCCAAAAGCTTGCTGTTCATGCCCTCCAAGAGTCCGTTGACCCACGGTGAGTACGCGGGAACGATGTGCAGCTTGGTGCCCTTGGACTCGCACCACGCTCGCACCTCCTTGTTGTCGAACTCCGGGCCCCCATCGCACATGAGGGTCTCAGGTGGGGGGAAGTGCTCGGTAATGCCGTCGAGTCCGGCACGCGTTGTAGTATTCGTCGCTGCCGTTTTGAGTTTTCTGGCCCAAAGACGTTGTGAGTAGATGTCCATGTAAAGTCCGAGTTTTTTATAACCCCCCTTCCCCGGCGACATTGAAAGGGTATCGCACACCATTAGCTCGAAGGGGTGACGTCTTGTGATCGGCTCGAGCAGGGAGTGGATGTGCGCTGCTCCGAAGCTCTTGTAGCGACCGCACCCGATAATCGCCCCCGTGATCGACTGGTCCAGCTTGGGCTGCAAAATTTGCTCATCAGCTGCACCTTAATCATGTCGCGCCCGAAATGGCCGTTGTCACGGTGAGTCCTCCACGCCAACTCCTTTGCTTCAGCCTGCGTTATGCACTCCTGCCGTGCCCCTGCACGAATAGATCTGTCCCCCGCGACACGCCACAACTTTCCACCTTCGATCATGTAGCCGCTAGCACGATGCCGCGCCCGCTTGCGCTCTCGCAGGCTTTTACCGTGATCAAATTCCCCCAACGCCTCCACAACCTCCAGGAATATGCGATCGTCCTTGAAACGCTCTCGCATGGCCGCCTGCTCCGATGTCTGGACGACCTCAGACACTGAAAAGATGTCGTGAGACAGACCGGTGCGAGTTTCCCAATCCTCGCTGACGCTCCACTCATGCCCGTCACCAGCGTGGATCTCCTTTCCAATGTACTGGCGGCTGAGGCCATCAGCAACTGGATTTAGGCGACCCGGACGATGGCGGACGTCGATAATGTGATGGTCGAGGATGCCGTCCCGCCAGCGTGAGTGCGTGGAATTGAGCTTTTCATTGGTTAGGTGATCGCGTAGGGCGCGGCAGTCTGTTTCCAGCTCCACGGGAAATCCCCAGACAACGTCCGAGAATTTATCCAGGCTGAATTTCAGCGCGGCAAACTCGAGAAGAAAGGGTTTATATTTCTCTTCGGATGTGGAGGTGCGTTTTGAAGCAAACGCTACCGGGTGTATTCGGGTGATTTCTTTGCCGTTAGGACCTACACTCGTGAATCGCTGGGAGCACATCCCCGCAAGCCCGAATTTGCAGCCGTCAGTCGTTACAATGAACGGCGTGCCATCGAACTTCGGACCCTTCAAAACGGGTTCTGTGGTGAGTGCTACCTTCAAACACAGGAATGCGCGGGTGTGTTCCGGTTTCCACAACTCGTCCAATGAGAACGCCTTCATCGCCCTGCGGTAAGCATGTTTCCCTTTTGACTTGGAGACTTGAACATTGCGGCAGAGGTCAGTTAACGGCTGCGCAATCGCGGCGTAGCCTTTAATGAGGCTGCGGAAGTAGTCAGTTAGACCAGTGAACGCGCCGAGGTTTTGAATGTCGGTAGGCCGCTCCCAGTTTACGATGGCGGTGAGTTTCGACAAGTCTGGTGCGCTGCCGCGGCGTTGACGTGCATTGACGCGGCAGTGCCGTGCGGTGGCTGTGTAGTTGACACGGCGTTGACGCGCACCCTCGAGCATGTTATACAACATTCCCTAGGCCTTGTGAAGATCTTGCTGAGTGTTTTTTTCTTTCGGCCGGATACATGGTATGTAACTTGTACCATAGCTCTCCTCATTAATAACCCCCGTGGTCGCTAATTGGTTGCATGAACATATCCCACAACTCCTGAGCTATAAGCTTCGCATTCATGCAGATTTGAAGAACACCACCTCACCACTGATAGCTGTGCTATTGTCCGTTTCCTTTGCATTGGTTGCCAATCGGACCAATTCAGGTAAATACCCATGTCTGAAAGCAGAACATGTCCCATAGTAGGTATAGTGCTCCGATTGGCCTAGATTTTTTATATGATGTACTTGGAGGTATTCTGGAGGGCCTGAAATAACGGGATAGTGAATGTAATGTGTACTTAAGGGTGGACATACCCTTTGAGGGGAGACATACATCAAATCAGGCTGTAAGTGGTCAGGACATCGTTTTCATCCAAACCCTTGCTCGCGAGGCACTCAGAACTGCAATTTAAATTCTGGGCATCTAAAAAGCTTAAATCAGTCAAGTGCTTCCCTTTACCTGCTAAACCTGACCCAAACAAACAGTTCATCACGGGACCCAGATTCATTCAACATTGCGACCCCGAGCAACATTGAGATGCCGCGGATTGATTCTGTTGCTCGCGGGGCACTCATAACTGCAATTTGAATTCTGGGCGTCCCTTTAACTCGTCCAGTTCATTCATTCGCATCTTAAACTCTTTGGTCAACTCCTCGAGTGATACTTGCACCGGTTTCGGGCGAGGATCCGCATCCCACACACTTTCGCTGCGTTTTTGGAGTCCCCGCGGGCGGGGCTACGCGTCTTTGGTAAGTTTCGTTCTTCACCTTGCTCATTGCTAACTGAACCATCTCAGAATCGCGTTCATTCCCGCCGTCGCCGCTCTCCACTCTGTTCGCAAAAGTGCAACCCTGCTACATCAAAGGTGTCAAAATGGCGCCGCTCGCGAATTTTTGTTCGGTTTTTGTTCTGGGCCCACGCGTCTTCGCTACGTTTCATTCTTTATCTCGCTTATTACTAACCTGGCCTTGCCAGGATTCGGAACCGACCTGTACGGCAGAGTTGGACGGTGTCGCAATGCGCTGGATATGGAGGAGGAGGAGGTATATTATATGGTGATCTCCCCCATAGCCGAAAGCTGAAGGTAGATCTTCTCTCTCGATACTGAGGATCGGAGGCAAAGTTTCTCCCCCATCGCCGTGCTCTCTACTATCCTTTTTTGAAGCCAATAAGGTCAAGTTTTTCCGGGAAATGCCCCTACCCCAGCGCCCTCGTACAATCCGGTGCGCAACACACCAGGCGCATTATGAACTATATTGCTAGATCCATCGACATTCATGAAAGATGTGGGGCAGGCCACGGCACAATGATCTGAAGGACGGCCACGTATTCTTCTGGCGAGTTCAATATCTCTCTCGAGGCGGCAGCGTCTTGCATAGGTTGCACGCAATCTCCTGTCGATCAATGCATAAGTGCTTGCGAGATAGGTGATTGTAGGGGACTTACCCGTGCTTCAGCGAATAAAGCAGTAAGGCCGACAAGCGGCACGGCCCGCTACCGGGATTGATAGCACTCAATTAATTTCAATGCAAACTAAGGGCCTGATCGGGTGTACTAGAATCACGTTAGAATTGTCTTAGATTCTAATAATAGAATCGGCTGGGTAAGATCCCAGCTGGAGGCCCCCAATCATCCATGCAGTAGGGCTATATATAGCGTGT
This sequence comes from Mycena leptocephala, assembly GCA_029378395.1. NCBI lineage: Eukaryota > Fungi > Basidiomycota > Agaricomycetes > Agaricales > Mycenaceae > Mycena > Mycena leptocephala. Next base: position 445,393 of record JARJLF010000052.1, on the reverse strand, counting down.
CACTTCATCACCCGCCGTCTGGGTTCGATCCCCTATACAAGACCCACTCAAAAGGGTGGGCCGGCTAACCTTGCGAAGTTTCTTCCTCCCATCATCCTCCCGCTCTCTCGCACCACGCTTCCCGACATCCATCGCGGCCAGTCCTTTCGCGACTGTCGATTTGATTTGAACTTATACATGGTACCTCAAACTGACTTCTTTTTCTCAGCCATGATCCCTGTTCCAGAGCTTTGGCTCCGACCTTACTGTATTTGTTCTCCTTTTTCCAGGCCGATCACGATTTAACTTTCGGAACTCCGGCATAATCCGATGTCGCTCCATCCACGTCAATCATACGACCACGGTCGGGCGCTCAAGACCCACTCAAAAGGAAGGCCTGTCGAATCTTCCTTTGTTCTTTCCCCCCACCATCATCCTACCACCCTGGAGCGTGCGTCCCCTCACAATACGGTGCTTACTGGCAGTCAATGTATCAATTGAACAAGATGATCCTGCAAGCATCGTTCAAGACTTATCTGGATGCGCAAAAGTTCAAGCTCTCAGCAACGGCAAGATCGCAAGCACGATTTGCAAAATCTTTCAAGCCCTTCAAGACATACCACAAGCCCCTGTCCTTCTACGTTGAAGTCGCCAAGCAACAACAACCTCTCACTGTCTGGTAGCTGTAAGCGCTCCAACCTTTTCGCATGTGCAACGACCTCAAGTTCGTCCACCCTTTCGAAGTTTTCTTTTCCTGCCGTTGGAGGTGGAAATCGCCGCGTCGCCGACTGAGCGAGACACCGGTATTTACCCCAGATATCAGCCAGATCTCACTGACGTCGATCGTTCCTTCTTCTGAACACAACAGGTTTGATCCGCGACGTAAAGTGCGTGTATGTGGCTGAACAAAGTACATTTTCGCATGCAGACTGACTCAGATTTAGATCTTTCCCCGCGCACGACCTACGCCTCGTCCTGAACCCAATCAGGTTTGTCCCAAAAATCCCACCATTCGACATCAGCATCCACTTAGGGTGCCGCTGCAACAAGTCGTAAATTTGCCATCGTGCGTCTCAAGACACTACAAACCGTTGCACGGTTTTGCGTATGGTACGTGCTCAAATCTCTTCTGCACCAGATTACGACACTGACTTCAGGACTGCGAGACAACGAGGTTAAATTGGCGATATGTTTCTTTGCCCATTCCTTACCCTGCGCCGACTCGCTGATACCACCGTACACAGGATCGCCATCAGAATTGTTATGCACTCGCCCTACACAGGAACGATGGTACTCGGTGCTCTTTGATAAGTCCATGAAATTCGCGTTGCAGCTCGGATACAAATTAACCTAGTAATTCAGGTTGTGCAATTCAACCGTCATTTCCAGTTCTCTTCCGACGATCCCGGGTGACGGCCAAGTACTTGGCGTGTCCCTCTTTTAGTAACGCACAGCCAACGATTCATCTGCAGACGACTCATTTGGATAATACATGTATCTGAATTGTACTCAATTTATAATGGAGTCATGCACCGGTTTTCAAATTTGCGAATTTATGCAGTACTATGTGGCTATCAATGAGTGACATAACCATGCCTACAGAAGCCGGAGCGAAGCGACGGCATATCTTGTAGTTTTTCAATACAGTCTGTAGATGTCAGGGATCTACTGGGTGCCGTCCACACCCATGCCATTGCCGTCCCTTCAATGAGTTTTTCCGCCACAGACGCCGAATTTGGTTGCATCTTTGATCATTCAACTCATTCTGCTAGTTACGAGGAGCGGGCCTGGAATGAAGGAGTTGGGTTGCCTCATCCCACTAGAATTGCATTAGAATCCAATTATAGAATTGGCTACTTGGATTCGGATCTTACCCGAGGCCTGGCCAGCGGATGATTGTCGGAGGATGCCAATGCCAGAAGATCTCGGATCGCAATCCCCATCATCGATCAGTACTGCGATGGTACATTCGCGCCGCGATCCGGCATGAAATTCTGTGTCCCCACGCCGGTGATGAAGTGACGCTCTATATATCTATTGTAGCACGAGTGATTGGGGGCCTCCAGTTCGGATCTTACCCGGCCAATTCTATTATTGGAATCTAAGGCAATTCTAACGCGCTTCTAGTGCATCCGATCAGGCCCTAATAAATTTGAGCTCTGGGTTCACTCAAAATATAATTCCCTGTCGGCGATTCCGGTGGAATGACGGAATAGAAGTCGGTCCATGCATTGGCTGCTAATTTGAATTCATGCCCATGTCAAGTGCAGGAAAAGAGTCTCAGTAAATTGAATCATACTGAGTTGGATGCAAAGAATTAGGTCAGAAGAACAAACAAGTGGTACGAGATCCATAGGTGAATGCACTTCCAACGACATCGGGAATTGGACCCAAAATCAAAACTTGTGTACAACTACACCGTAACGGAAAACGAATCTATTACATACTGTCCAATAATTAGCTGCAGCCTTGCGGACGCAGGCAGAGGTATTTGAGTTGATCGAGTACATCCAAGTGGGTGGTAACATTCACGAGGGTCGGAAATACATGTGATGGATATACTGTAAGTAATGACGCCAGTGCCAATTTCAACAATCTTACCGTACTTGGGAGTTAACTTGAGTAAGCGGGCAAACTTGGTGGGATTTGATGCCATCTGATGGCATAAGTTACTTTCCGCTGATGGATTGATCTAACTTGCCTGTCCAAGTTACTTGCGCTGATGCGATCAGTGATCCAGCTTGGTGGGCGAAGCAACTTAGGCTAACTTGAGGCGTGAAAATTCCCAAAGTTGGACCAAGAAGAAGTTGAATGAGGAACTCAGACAGCTGTCCAATGGTAACTAAGCTCGATCCCAAGCCCGAAGAGTGATATTTGTGCAACACGAGTTGTACATAAGTTACACAGGCCGCTGAAATCAACCAATGGAGGCATGAAAGTAATTCAGTACACTTTGAATACAGCCAGTCAGCTGTGATATGTCATGAGTGGACAGAGAGCATATCTGAACTATATTTTGAGCCCCTGTTGATGGGTTTCCCAAAGGGAAGGAGTACTGTTTTGTGCTCATGCACACCGGAGGCGTAGAATACCCCACAGAGTCTCCATGGAGTCAGTGGATTTCAGATAAATTGTTGTATCGTCAGCAAAAAGTGATAACACCAGATTCTTGTTTGTTCCGGGAATAATTATTCCCTTAATATCAGATTTCCGGAGCAGGCACGCAAGAGGCTCGATAGCCGGATTGAATAATAAACAGGAGAGGGGATCTCCCTGTCTTACACCCCTGGTAACAATATATGGTTTGCTGAGTTCACCGTTAATCATATCTATGGTTTTGGCATCAGTGTACAAACTTTTGATTGTCTTCGACACCTGCAGTCAAAGGGAAGCTCTCACGCAGCTGGACTCACAACGAGCAGCTTTTTGTTCGGTGCTGTGGAGTCATTATATCACACTCCAAACGTTGGTTGAAAAGTTTCAAAGATTCTCATGGGAGAACACGCGTACATTGGCAGCTAGTTCTAAGTTCGAATCGAGCTCTGTTCGACATCCCCTTGACTGGACCCCGGTTGGTGTTCAACCCAAGTTCCGTGACAAGCTGGCTAGAACGCACATCCACATTGAATACATTCCAGATATACTGGACTGGATATCCCGAAATGAATAGAACAGTCTGTGTGCCAATAAGTAGCTCAGCCCGTCGTCTGGGATGAGCTGTCTGGTGTGATACCAGTGCCGGCCGGGTCCGCCCTTCAATCCAGTACTTACAGCACTTGTAATTTACGAGTGAGGACGACTCTTGGGACGACTCCTGAGCTTTCGATCACTCCAGATTGACAGAAGCCTTCTGAACCTCAAGTTACTTTGGCCGAACTTGGCGTGGCTTAAGTTCGCGTACGTTAACTTGGCCCGCCAAGTTAGATCAATCCATCAGTAAAAGTAACTTATGCCATCAGTTGGCATCATTTACTGCCAAGTTCACCCGCACGCTCAAGCTGACTCTCAGCGAGTGTTGGGGGCCTTGAATTGCACTCTCTTTTCCATGGTAGCAACCCTCAGCTGCCCCTTTTCATTGTGAATTTCCCGGGAGATGTATGAACATAATTCCGACACGCAGTTTTGACTCTCCGAATATTCCAGGGTTCTTCTTGGAGCCTCACAACACACCATATACGATCCTTACAAGTTATAATGACTACATGGCCTAATAGGCATCATGGAGGTCACCCAAAATCACCCTGCTGGCCGAAATTGTCCCAAGTGCAAGTGTTCAACACACGCAGCAATTATGCCCAGCCTGGGCCATATTTATCGTGTAAATCCTTCACAAGACTGTGAGACATACATACAGTCTAATGGGATCTCATTGCGACCGTCTAATATGAATTCCCTGGCCCAAGTTTAAGACGCACTAATCAACTTGTCCATTTTCGGAAATTCCGATAGGCTGTGGCCAATACATGTCTTTCAATGGTTACCCGATGCTGCAGGGGTTCAAGAATCCTTTTGCGTGAATCCCTCGGTCAGATAACCCTCAGGAAAGACTCTAAACTGCTCAAGTTAGGTCTAAGTTAATCTAAGTAAACGGCATGAAAGTAACTTGTAAGTTACTTTTTCTAACTTAACTTGTACTTCCACTTTACTTTACTTGCTGAAGTAACTTATCCTGCCATAAGTAAAGTAAAGTTAGTTTTGGCAGGCCAAGTTAGTTTTCATAAGTTACTTTTGGTAGCACCCAAGACTTGGAGCTACAGCTCGACGTCTCCACGCGCTGGGTCCCTGGGGAAGTGGGTTGCGACTGCGACCATGGTCAGCAAACGACGCTATCAGCGTGGCCTCGATCACCTGGACGGCCTTATTGTCGCACGGGTGTTTGAGCTGAAGAAGTTGGGCTGGGGGGCACGGGTAAGTGCCACTCATTTCTGAGAGGCCATTGCTGACCTCTTTCCAGGCTACAAGCTTCGGAGGCATATTGCCAAGGTGTTGCAAGCTTTATGGGGCAGGACCCCGCCTATTAAATACTTTAAATTACACCCCGGAGTCTAAATATTACCCAGCCCTAATTTATTCAGTTGCTGTTTGCCGCGGCACTGACGCGTCAAGTGAGCGTCAGGTGCTGCGGCAGTTCACCGCAATGCCGTGTCAATCTCGCGTCAGTGTGCGGCAGTAGCGCGTCAGGCCGCAGCAGTGCACGCCGATTACGAGCTCAAATATGGACTTTTGAGAGTGCAATCTGTATACTCTTCAAGTAAGACTAGTCCTCCTCCTATGTGCCCTCTGGTTCAACTTAAATGGTACGACTTGCTCGTGCGGGGGACTACTGAAAGGCTTGAGGATACCGAATCTTCCACGTCGTCCTCTGACTCTTATCCCTGCTGAACCCAGTTGAAATACACTATAATGCACTGGGTGGTGGGCTCCATTGTGAGGCACGTGGTTCAAAATGGCTCCCTTAATGTATTCCGGCTGTGTTCCACAATGATGGGTCCCGTATATCTTTGACTCAGACGGGTTGGTGCTATTCGCTACGCATGTTTATTTAAGTTAACAACCTTATTGTCAGCCGTACTTATAATGAAACCATTCAAGCGATGATCTCGTTTGATAATGCCCAATCATTCAATTTTCATGCCTTCAAAACACAATGGACGGACCATCCTTGATATCCAGCTTGGCATCTTCCGCTGAACAGAACTCTTTCCAAGCGGGAAGACTGATGTAGCGGCGATCATCCACGAGTGCATCACATTCTCCGCAAGGAACTGTCCATCCCCGGAAGGTGCATGTAGCACAGTTATCACTAGCTTCACACCGGTTACGCACGCCAGTGGATACGAGCGAATCATATACGAACTTTGCGTTCTCTGAACATAGCGATTGCCCTCTCCGGTCGGGAAGCCATGGCACAAGGTTGAGGTCACTGTCCAGACCAGTGTTGGCATTGACCGGGGTCAAGGGGGGGTTAAATCAATTTGACCCAGGGGTCAGACCGTGAACCATCTCTCGGTGGCTCATTAAACTGTTTTGAACCCTTTCATTCTTCACCAAACTTCTTGGATATACATGAATTCAAGAGGTTTCTGTTCTCCTTCCTTCAGTTCAAATTGGCTTGACCCAGTCAATGCCAACACTGGTCCAGACTTGTACGGAATTGGGCTGTGGCCACTGGCCGATGCCCGGGCGTTGTTCAACCACCGCCCCGGATGTTGTCAGGTATTTCATCGGGTCCAATTCCGACGTACTCACGAAGAGCGAGGAATAACGAGACGGCGACTCCCGTCTCCGAGCCGAGAGCCCCAAGAAGATGTGTATTACAGGAACGGTACAGCTCCGGACGATCATCGCCAACAAAAATTCAACCAGTGGAAAGCAATACCTGCAAATAAAACGGCACCGCAATCCCGCATTTTTTGAGTTGAAAGCAATACCTGCAAGTAAAACGGATGGAGATATTTTCCTGACAACTGGGGACAATCACCCCTCTATGATTAGGGTTAGGGTTATTTTTTATGGGCTCCCCCCGGCCTCGTGATTAACCAGTTTAATACCGTGCACCTTGCCCATCTACTGCCCACGTTTCTTTTTCTGACTGAATATGGACAATGATGACCTCCATATATGAGGATTCTAGATGTTGAATAGCTTAAGCACAGAGGACACTTATTCCCAGGTCTCGGGAATAAATAACTGACTAGCAATAGAGAGCTCTGCTAACTATTGTTGGACTGTGTCACAAATCCAACATGTGATCACTCGGACCCAGACACCGCAGTTTATCGCTCGCCGTATGCTTCATTGAGCCCGCTGGAGGAGCACAAGTTAGGCGCCCACCGTCAGCTGTGGCCACAATCATTATCTGCTGAGATTGGGGCATCACCTTATATAATGAATAGTTCCGTATTCCTTCATTATTTGCCAGCGTGCATCGGTGGGCGTCAGTATCGGACCGCGGTGAAGCCTCTACGGAGAGCAGCGGAGGGTGTCAGAGGGACGAGAAGAACAAGGGGCTTACCTAACCTTCGCGGCTTTGCATCAATTTCCTCTTTCGGATACGCCGTTGCTTTTTCTTGGAAAAGCTTATACATGCTGTGTAGTGGTTTTCATTGCGCGTGGATCATCTCAGAATGGGTCGTGGTCACCAAATAAACTGCCGTTGGAAATTTGATTCGAGTTTGGCGAAAAGATATCCGTCTCAGAGTGTACGCAGCGCGACGGCGTTGGCGCGGGGTGGTAGACCTTTCCAAGTATAAGCGAGTTTGCTTCCTCCAATTTTTGAGCCGCCAGCCTGTTCAAAATGTGCTTCCTCAAACAGTTGCGCTGCCCAACACACGGACTCTGGATATTGGTTGTGCAGGGGTGTGTTTATAGACAAGGCCCTGCACCGTGCTCAAGGTCCACATACATCGGCAAAGGAGCTGGAGCAACACAGTTCTGCCACCGTTGCGTTCCACCCCCCAAATTGCCTGTCAGTCTTCATTTGACATCTTTCAAGAAATGATTTACGAGTGTCCATTTACAGGCTCCTTCACGCAACTCGAGTCTCAAGCCCTCAAAAAAAATAACTTACCCATAGTGTCCTCATAATAATGATGCGCTGCATGATGTCTCGAAGCTCCGAGTCGGCTCCAGTTTTATTCGGCGTACTTTGTTGGCCTTTTATCCGCATGTCCAGTATGGCCGGTTCTCTTCATTGCCCCCCGCCAGTCCTGATCCGCCTGAAGTTGATGAGGTCAAAAGGGTGGGTACTTTCATTGCAACGTGTAGAGTTTTCCCCTCACTCAATGCATATTCTGCTTTTACCAATTTTCGTGGGATTTTACAAGGGATGAATATTGTTTCTTTTCGCATTCCTTTACCTAGTACTAAGGTTCACCAGGGGTAGAGGTAGAGGTACAAATGGGCCAACCTCTACCTCTACCCCCTTTGACCTTACCTCTTGACCTTTGGAGGTAAATTAAGAGGTATTCTCTTTTAAAGGTCCTGTAGACCTCTGAGCCCTAATTTTATACGTTAAACCATCATATCTAGCTTATTACTCCACCATAGAATGGGTACAGACCCAGAAATCTCGATTTTGAATTGGGAGGTACAACTTTGCCTTGACCTCTACCTCTACCTCCTTGTACCTTACCTCTGACCTTTGGAGGTTTACCTCTACCCCTGGTGAACCCTACCTAGTACAGTATCGGTATGCTACGTGGCCGATCAGCTGGAATCCAGTCTGACCTGGCTCCAACATGGATCCATTGCGAATTCATGCAGAGTCCAGCTTTCTGGATACTGGGCACCAGCCTTCCTCAACATGTGTGAACCAGCTATTGATGTCAAGCCATGCCTTTCCAAATATAATGGCAATCAGGTCACGCCTCTCAAAATATGAACCAGCTACTGTCATGCCTTTTAAAATCCAATGGCAATCGGATCACGCTTTTCAAAATGTGAACCTCTGAGCAGGATCTGAATAGCTGGTAATGTTCGCGATGATCAGGGCTATCCATTCCTGCGCCTTTCAAAATCTACTGGCAATCGGGTAGCATTTTGAGGGACATGATCTTGACACCATATACTATGTATTTTGACCTGAACCCCGTGCTTCACAATGGCATTTTGAACCCTATGCCCCACACCCCGTGCCCCACAATGGAATTTCGAACCCTCTGCCTCACTATGGAACTGACCATCCGGTGCATTATACATGCATTATAATGTATTTTGACTGGGTTCAGCAGGGATAAGGGAGCACTTGACATATTTAAGGTTTGTAAGGTTTGAATAGACGCCCTGCATTCCGGATTTGAATGCCCCGTGAGAACAAGCAAAAAATGTATTTTGGCTGTCCCCCAGAAGGACAAGGGACCTATTCTGAATCCCATGCCTCACAACGGCATTTTGAACCCCATAGAGTGGACTGAACGTCAGAGGTCCACACGCGCCAATGCTCGCCCGAGGAAGCAGTCGGAAGCAAAGCTGGTCTCTAGACCTGTGGATGTTCTTTCTATGACTCGCATTGAGTTCATTCCTGTTGCGCTCGGTGCTCATGACTCACTGCGTTCCCTGAGCTCCTAGGCAGAGCCTGGATACCTGATTGAAGCTTCAGGTAGGTCAGCGTAAGCGGCTAGGCAGGCCCTGTGTAGGCCAACTACGCAGAAATCTGCCGATCTGAGTGAAGCTTTACCCAGCCTCTGCGTAGCCGTCTAGGCAGACTTCTGCGTAGACTAACGTAGCTAATGATAGAGTCGTTCTAGGCACAGCTTGTGTGGTTACCAATGTTTTTCAAGCTCGGAAAATCTCAATTGGCGAGCAACTGAGTTTTCCATTTTTGGACAATCATGTTACGAGTGTGTGTCAAATTTCAATAGATAGGACTAGTCACAAAAATGGATTTGTCTGAACTGTACAAGTACGGAGGCAACCGAGGAACTATTCTCGCATATGTGTAGCTCTGGGGAGGTGACTAGGGATAGTTATGCAGATGTACATTCAGCTAAACAGACATAAGAGAATCTACGAAGACCTAGACACACCTTCGCATACCTAAAAAGGCCCTGCCTAGGCAGACTAGCCAGAGTTCTCTGCCTAGCTATGTTTAACAGGCTAGCCATAGGCTCAGCCTAGCGGGCCAGGGAACATAGTGACTACGAAGGTGTTTACGTCGCCGGTATTGCTAGTGGTACTTCTTTCAAAGTCTCCTGGTCTGGTTCTGCGTAAGTAGCATTTCCTTCGCCGTGACTTGTTCAAGCTGAATAATTCTTACATCTGTAGCGGTGGCAACACTGGTGTGGCTGTGGTTCTTGTGGATGCCATATTGCTGGAATTGCCTTGAAGATCAGGCAAGTTCTTCATAATTCTCGGGTTCCAGCTCTACCTCGGCCTGCCGATATTGCTGCATGCATGTTTGAGAATCCCCAACTGTACAGCTCTATTGCGTCAGGTCATGCTTTTCAAAATGCCCGCCATTTGAATGCACCTCCATTGCGCCAGGTCCTGCTTTTCAAATGCCAGCCATTTGAATGCAGGTCTATTGTGCTGCTTTCAAAATGCCAGCCATTTGAATGCAGCTCTATTGTGTCAGGTCATGCTTTTCAAAATGGCAGCCATTTGAAATTGAATGCATCTCTATTGTGTCAGGTCATGCTTCAAAATGCCAAGCCATTTGAATGCACCTCTATTGCGCCAGGTCACACTTTTCAAAATGGCAGCCATTTGAATGCAGCTCTATTGTGTCAGGTCATGCTTTTCAAAATGCCAGCCATTTGAATGCACCTCTATTGTCCCAGGTCATGCTTTTCAAAATGCCAGCCATTTAAATGCACCTCTATTGTGTCAGGTCATGCTGATGCAGCACAGTGAAGTAAAGGAGACATGATGGGGTGGCGAAGCAAGAAGGAAGCGAGTGGTGCCAGCCCTTTTGAACGGGTGTTGCGCAGCTGATCGGCGAGGTCGAAAATAAAATAAGCGCGCTGATAATCCGAGTCGATAATCTTTGATGTGAGATGACCCTAGAAAGTAAACACTACAGTAGCTTGCAGAAGTAGTGCAAGGTCTTGTGATGGCGGAGTGATGTGACTGTCACCTGTCTCTTCTTCCCGCTACGACACTCCGCCACGTATTCCGCGATGCGGCCTCAAGAGCCCACAGCTTCGCTCTGCGACTGCCTGAAGGCTTTCTCTTCCCAACCACGACCACTCCACCATGTATCTCGCGACTCGCCCTCAAGACTTCACCATTTGACTCGTATTCGTGCCTAGCATCATTGCGTATTCGTGCCCATAATTGCCTGACAAAGCTTTTCCTTCATCCTTCTCCTATGCCTCCCTCATTTGATGCATCCTGTCGATTTGCTCGGCCTTCGAACGCTTTCACTGCGTCGGTCTTGTCTTTCTTGGGTCAGAAGAGGGCTCTATGGGTTACATGAATGACGGTGAGCCACCATTATCGGCTATCCTCTCGACTGGCCTATCCTTTTTCACACCATCATTCCTCCAACGGGTATCGAAACTCCGGTCGCTCCCATGTGACTGTCCGCGCCATCGAAGGCCGGCGTCCCTTCCTCGTTATGGTTCATGCGAACCGCTTGTGTCGCGTCATCCATCCCACCCCGTGCTATCGAATGCTGGGTTTCGGGAATGTGATCTCATGCTCTTCTGTTCAAGCGCTCTTGCCCCCCTTCTGTTGGGTATTGAACTCTTTCTCATCTTTTAATCTTGGGACGGGTATCGAACTCCCATTCAATAATTTTGGTATCGAATTCCCTCTATTTTATTCACGTCTTAAAACTCTAGGTACCGAATTCCCACTCAATTTTTTTCGGGTACTTTCGTGGGTATCGAATTCCCGCCTCTGGGTCTCGAATTCCCCTTCGTTCACTTCGTTGGGTATCGAACTCCCTTTCAATAATCAGTGCTTCGAACTTCTGGGTATCGAATTCCATTGGAATCTATTTGCGATCCCCTGGGTATTGAATTCCCATTCGTTCGCTTCGTTGGGTATTGAGTTCCCACAAATTCAATGCGCGGGGTATCGAAGTCCCCTCAGGGGGTCACACTCAGGGGTCGAAATCGCAAATCTCTCCCCCTTTCTTCAACGACCCCATCTCCACGCCCTCCACATCCTTAAGCTTCTTGCGTTTTTATCGTCTTGCGTCTGAATCAGATGGATAACTTGGATATCGAAAACACTCTCAACAACCTGCAGGCTGGAAAGTCAAGCGAGTCGGTGGAGGTGCAAGTGAGTTGAGGGCATCATCAAATAGACTTGGCTCACTTTCAGACAGCCTCAGCAGGCCCAGGGCACAATATTGAGGGCAATTGAAGCCATAAGGAACCCTCCCGCCCCTCGCCTTCGGCCTCTCACCCGTTCGCTGACGTGGCGCGTGCCTAGGCCAAGAGTGTCTGATGACAGCTGCCACGAGGAACACAGGGCGGGTTCTGTTGGTCCCAAAAACTATGCCGGTATTTCAGGAACTAGATGATACATAGAAATCCAACATATCAAAAATCTAGGGCAATCGGAGGTGAAACACCAATGCTAGAGCTGTCCTGCCCTGAAACCCCAGAAAAAGTGCTTACCTGAGCCAAAATTTGACTCGAGCACCGGGTAAAAATCCTGAGGACACAGAAAACTGCGGATTGTGATTTCGAATCGATTGGGCCTACTCCAGAGGCGAACGGCCAGGATTTGAGGCTGTTATGGCGGCGACAATCAAAAAGTGCCCAAAGCAGAAGAAAAAACGCTCCCGCCCTAAGTTCTGCAAAAAGCTGTAAACCCCTCCAGCAGCTAGAAATGTGTTTCGGGAGTGTTATGAAACTAAGTCAAACATTTTTCTCGCCGGAAATCTGTTATTCTGAGTTATGCATCAGGAAAATCTGAAATTGCATCATAAACTATGAGAGCCCAAGAAAGAAAGACATGAAAGACCCCATACAAGTAACCTATAGGCTACTGATTTTCATATGATTCCATAGGTTGTCTTTACCATAGATCTATTCGCTGCACAAGAATTGGAGGAAATGGAATAATATTAGGATAGCTCAGTAGTCAAATACACACTGTATTCAACGGAACGTTGGGAGAGCGCTCTCGGCGCCAGGCGCCCAGCCCTCAGTTACACCGGTTCCAGTGGCAGCAGGGCTGCACAGCGTGCACATCCGAAAGAAGTGAAGTCGCCGGCGCGTCGACTCGATTCCAGAGGCGCGAGATCCCCGAAATGTGTACTTACAAGCCATTGCACGGAATGTGCCTTTGTTCATCGCATGGTGGATCTAATTACAGTCAGATTTCTCATAATGCATTAGGTCATAATGCATAATGCTCATACTGCATAGGGTTTGGGTGTCCACAAACTTGGTAGGCTGGGATTTTATGCATTTTCGTCATAATGCATAATGCATAAGGTTTTGGAGTGGGCTCGCTCTAAAATTTGGGCGAAAAAAACTTTTTGACCCTACAAATATCCGAATTTCGAAAGCCGACAGCCCCTTGACTCCAACCAAGAATCGCGCGAGTCTGTCCAGATATTCCGCGGGGTCTGCACATCCAATGTGATGCTATATCAGGCCACACCCAGCATTCTGTCGGCTCTTCCCACTCTTCGAGGCCAACGTGAACTCGGTCCCGTTTCTTTAAGACATTGCAGTTATTCTGGTTCGACTCTCCAGGTGTGTAACATATTTCGATGTCCTAATAATTCATTTCTTACTCCATCTCTCGTTCACATTCTATGGCTACTCGTCCAGACTGACCGCTTTCAGCGTCTCAATCTCTCATTCTATTTCTAGAATTTTATTCCATGAGTCTTCCCCACCTTTCCTTGTTATTTCTCTTAACTGGCCTCGGTTTAATTCGTTACATTCCATACGACGCGCCCTTCACACAGGAATTCGCGAACTTTGACTGGAACCTCAAGGCATCGCATTTATGCCTGCTGAACTCAAGGTATACAAACTCCCCTGTCTGGTTCTTTCAGATTACGTCTCATTTGGCTGCGTTGGACGTGCTAAAGCGGCTGAATTTTTTTTTTTTTTTTTTTTTCAGGCGTTACACTGTATGTGGAATGAGCTATGACAGTAGTACGTAATTGGGGTTGGTAGGTTCGGTATTGGTTTTTTATTCGCAGGCCAGAATTCAAGTACGGTTTTTTGGGGGTTTCAGATCACTGATAACGTAATGGTCAAATGTTTGTTGGTGTGGTGCTCGCGTGGAGCTTGGGTGGAGGGAGTCAGGGACGGATGTTCGGTTTTTATGAGGTACAGTTTGGGTTTGTTAGGGAACGTGTGGGAGTAGATCTACCTACCACTGATCTATCTGTGAAAAATCCCCCGGGTGAGTCTTGCTCCCCTTTTACTTGCTATTTTTCTTTACAGACCTCGTATTGCGCATCGTTCATTACCGCGCAGCCAGTCCACTCTAATCTGGACTAACTCTTCAAAATGTCGAAGTCAACCCCAGAAGGTGTGGAATCTATATATGTCCATGTTCTACTGCTTTTCTTTCCGTTCTTACGCCCTATTTCTTATCAATTCAACGTAGGTTCGTCGCAACGAATGCCGTAGGCCGTTGTTCTACCGCATATCTATTTGTGCATTTTTATTCCGCGAGTCTTACCTTCAGTTGCGCGCGGGTTTCGGTTTCGGTAGCGCAGAGTTGATTGTAACTGAGTGGGTGGGTGGGTTATTAAGCAGTGCGCATGCAAAGTGATTGATTCGACGTGGTAAAGTTAGTTTTGCGTTGATGCTGACCAGCAGAGGGAACTGCGATCTCGAGGTACGTTGGCTGCACTTGATTTTCACCCGTGACTGACTGCTGATTTAATTTCTTTGCAGATTCGTCGGGCCTTGTTGAGCGGGAGCCGCGGATCGCAGTGATATATGAGTGGAGCTAAGACTTAGTATTGCGAGCATGTCAGCCCCGCTACAAAATCCCGGGAATGAAACAGACTCACCGCCACAGTTTATTCCTCCCCGACCAATCGCAAAGCGATACCTGAAAAGAACGCAGCTTGGCAGTGAATGAAACAGAAAATAAAAGGAGATGCGGACGCAGTTATTCGGATGCGGGGAGTCGACTCAAACCCCCGCTGGGTGCAGAAAGTTGTCCCATTCGTTACAGTAAGCCGGAGGAGCTGCGTACCCTGCGCCCGTCCAACGAAGGCAGATCCCTTCATCGGGTATACACTGTGGCCGATGTAGAGGGGCAAAAGGGGGTAGAGTTCAGCCCAGACTCGATAACAGGCCGAAAAGAATGGTGGAGGGACGTAGCTCCCAGGCGGTACATGGAGTGATAATCAGCTGCAGAGGTAACTGGTCAGAAGGGTGATTTTTTTGGGCGGAATTTGTTATTCCGGCGAAGGTGGTCGAGAAGCCTGCAGTGTAGTATGTAGCTCGCAATCGTGCTTTTGTCGTCCTACTGCCTGAGTTTGAGGCGCCGAGGCAATTTTCGGTATTGATAGAAAGAGCATTCCGGAGTTACGCTGTTTGCGGATCAGGTTGCGGATCAGGTTGCTGAGCAGTTTGCTGTGGTTAAGTGGTTTAGTGCTACATCCAATAAAATGCCAAGCCCGGGCGACCAAAGGTCCCTAGGAATATTAAACATTCGCGCTGTTGCACAGAAAGCCGTGCAGCCCGCTGGCCAGTCTGAGTGCTGCGGCCCGAAAGCGAAGATCTGCGGATGACTCGTGACAGTCCCCCGTGCCAAACTTCTGGATTCTTCCGTGGGTGGCACAGATCCCTGTAAATTGCGTAATAATGAGATAAGTAGCAGCCACGAACCAAGGGGTCCAAAAATCCCAGGAACACCCCCCCTCTAGCAGAAGCATCACGTGCCATCAATTTCCTTTTCAGGACGAGTACGTTCACGAAAAAAAATCCGCCATGATTTAATACAGGAACATAAGGCCGTCTGCGGGCATGGAGTCACATACAACCAATGTGCCAACAACTCCTACGCTTTTTTCTGGCATTTCATCTCCACACAGCCCTGCGGATTGTCATCGGTTTCTAGACACCAGATGTGGTAATGGTATATCAAAATAATTAGTTTGAGTTGTAAGAAGTAATTTGAATAGCACCTATTTTGTCATACAACCACTCCTACCACATTTTACGATCAGATCGGGATCCTCTCACTCAGAGCCGGAGTGACATAAGTTGTGAATGCTTGGTCCTGATCTACTATCACCGACTGGGTAATCGGCCAAACTAGGAAGTCGGCCACTTGCATAATAGAAGCCTATAGACCAGAAACTATGATGAGTTTGTGCTTCAGGAAGGGAATGGGACATCAGACGTGATTGTAAACCAAATTTGGAAGCGAGGCGATGGATTGATCATGAGCTGTGATCCGTTTAATCAGTCGGCGAAGCGTGGGAGGATCATTTTCTTAACTCCGAGCCGCCATGATCCACTCGTCTCGCCCATTTCTCGACCAATTCTCGGTCAATCTGCAACTTCCTGGGCTCGTTATGTTCGCATGAAGCTATTCGACCATCTCGGCCCTCCATCGCCTTCAAATACGGGAGTTTACCTGTTCTATATCCACCTCAAGATTTCGTACAGTTCTGGAGGAGCCCAAAATGACCACACATGTAGTAAGCAAGCCATTGGCGTTAGGGCCCTGGGCCTTGACCTCGAGGTTTTTTATATTTGATACTTCATTCTTTAGGCCTTTCCGTTATTTTAGGCATTTGATTCCTGTCTCACCACTGTCCGATACTCCAACACACCTGATATCTGATGCGCACAAATTCGAAATTTTTTGGCGCGATTGTGGGGTTCGAGAACACGGTTGGCTGTCCCAGTATGTTTATATGCTTCCTATCAATGCTCTTGTAACTTATATTGGCTTCCTATGTGCTCTGGATTGTGTTTGTCGCTGTGGTAGCTGATGACCATAATTTTGGTGGTTCCATGCTCGCCTCCTCCGCAAACGCACTACCCTCCGCGTCCGCCTCCACTCAGCGCCACCGCATCAGTTTGTTTAAACTCCGCTGTGCTTGGCAACACCTTATGCCCCGCTTTTGAGGAGTTTGCGCTTGCCCTAACTCGTGGACGCCGGTGGAAATAACCAGGATATAAGGGCAGACATCGCGGAACTCCTCAATTGGTTGATAGCTGATAAACTTGACTTCGCACTCCAGCTGAATGAGTTCAGGCTCTTCAGTAAAACGGCGAGGATCGCGAACGCGAGGAGCAGAGCGAGTGGGAGCCGATTGATCGCGGCAGATCATCAGAGACAGATGTCATATTGTCCTATTGAAGCTTCGTTTACATTTTTGTCGACCGAGATGGCCGAAAAAAAATCTTTTGAATTATATGTGAGCACATCAAAAGAAGTTGTCCCCGTCACCTGTCTCAAAAATCTCCAAATCACTCAAAGTTCATATCCTCTGATTTGACCAGCCACAAGCCCAGAACACCATGTTTCAGTATTTTTCGCCACTACTGTATGCGCGGAACTTAGACCCGTTTTTCATCAAATTTTGATGTTTTCGCCAGAACGGTTGCTACACCCTCGATTCTCAACCGTTTCCCCTGTAAGTCTAACCAATCGATTTGCATTGTGACAAGTATATTCCACCCGCCTCCGGCGCGGAGTGAGAGTCCCACATAATTCTGTTTCCTTGCCCTGCGGTGCCGCACCGCCGCTCGCTAACGCTCGCAGCGCGCGGCACCTTGGGTCGTGGGAACCGGCGGCGACATCTCGACAGCCGGCAGCGAGAACTCGACAAAGTCTCGTGATTTAAGCATGTGACTTATCAAAAAAGCTGTGCGTCCTCTTTTAAAGTATAGGATTGGTGGGTGGCTGGGCTGTGGGTGTGGTGTGAGAGGCGAAGTGTGCGTCGCTAAAATAACTTTAAGAGCTGGTTAGGCTAGACGGTGATCGGCGTGACGTGGGGTGCGAATGCGGGGTGATAGTGTGCGAGGTTACAGGAGAAGTCAGTTACGGCCGGGCCCATAACCTATTGAAGATCGCGCTGAGTGGGAAGTAAAAATGTGAATGAATATTGGGAGGCTCAAGAGCCAGCGTATATACTGTAGTATTACAATCAATTCGTCAGTCACGCGTCACGCAAGCCCTTGACGTGACGAATTTTGAAACTTGGTAACGCGTCACGCAGGGTGTTGACGAATCCATTTTTCGTCACGCTGGGTTCAAAATTTGGTTGAAATCGCACAAAAATTCAGATTTTTCGGCGCCGCAGGCGCAATTCAATCATCCTATGTCTGTTCTCAACCACTAACCTGTTTTAAAGCCAAAATTCCACTCTCTGTACATGAAAAAAGGTGATTCCAGCACTGAAAATCATTGCTTCCTCAGCTTTGATGCTTTATCATCTGTAGAGGTGTTGGTTTGTTCTGTTCACTTCTAAAAACCAAATCTACATGCCCTCCATACCCTGCAAGACTTACGAAACTTGACGAACTTCCCGGGTCCGTCACGCGGCCTGGGACCCCTTGACGAATTGACGAATCGGTGTTTTGGGTCACGCGTCACACCCCTTGACCAATTGGTTGTAATACTACAGTACTGCACAAAATATTGCTTAGAATGTGCTACAAGTAGAGAGAACAGAAGAATAGCTGAGTGAAAACTGAGTAAGTAGAAACGGGGAGAAACTCGGGGAAACTCGGCGGATGGAAATGCCGAGCCCGTGAGAAGGAGAAATACTCGTTATCCACGAAAGTAACCGAAAACTTGTATTCTACAACCGCAATTTGTACAATGTTGTATACCAACTAGATGTAAATGTTCATAAGGTTGTATGGCCACCCTTCATATCAAAAATGGTCTCGACAATGGTCAGTATGGACACAATAAATAGATTTATTTCATTCCATGTGATTTTGCACCAGATGTACAAAATGCTGTGCAGCTGTGTCTCTGGGACTTCATTGGGATCTCCCATATTAGACAGCTTGCGCAAAAGCCGCATGAGCCGCATGCGGCTTTTTTGCATTGCGCAGAGCCGCACGGAAACCTTTGATTTGATGGCCTGTAACATATGTTTATGAATAGGATTAGTATCCTTTCGCAGCAGTAGCCGTCTGCGGTCATTTGATATGTTGTTAAGTGTAGACATGATGTCACTGACATCATAGAACCTGAGGGGCGAGGCGGAGTGGAAATCAAAGCAGTATTGATGGAGTCAAATGTTGGCTTTCCCACGCTTGAGCCACCACGATGTCGACAGATTCCAGACATTACAAGCCAGTTTCAATTCCAAAGTGGCACTTGTTAAGGTAATAATTCAAATAACCCCTGCGGCTCTGCGCAATGTAAAAAAGCCGCATGCGGCTCATGCGGCTTTTACGCAAGCTGTCTATTTCCCCTGGCCTTCTATGCTCGCCGGGTAGACGCGGTACCAGACTAACGATCGGCGGATCGGTCCACCCGCGCGGGGCGGTATGCTGCTTGCGCCGTGGGCCGCGCAGCAGGAATACAGCAGCTATCCATTCAGCACCCGAGGTGTAAGACCCCGGCATGGAAAGGGTGTGATGTTCTTGCTAGATCCAACCAGGCGCGCCCGTTAGACTTGAGTAAACAATCATTTAAACCCGATGAAATGGTTTACAGGATATCAAGTCGCGCGGTTCAAAATGTGGGCCATTGTAACAGCAATAGGGTCACGCGTTTCAAAATGCAAACCAGTAATTGCGCTTTGGAAAGCGCAATAGTGCCTCCGAGCGCGATCTGAATGGCCATAAATATTCTCAGTGATCAGGGCTATGAAAATGGCCCTGGGCCTTCATTGGAATTGAAATGGTTTTCAAGGTGTTTCAAAATGTGAACCATTGAAAAGGGACCAGGATCACGTGCTTCAAAATGTAAAACCAGTACTTGAGCTCTGGGAAGCGCAATAATGCCTCCGAGCGCGATCTGAATGGCTGTAAATGTTTACAGTGAGGGATATGGGGTGGGCGTCCATGATACCTCTTGCTGCATCCACTTTGGTGGACCGAAGCACCCGAAAAGCATAAACTGATGTCCGCGCGCAAAGTTCGGATTACTCAGTACAAACAATATTTGGGTGAGAGAAAATCGGGTGAAACTCCGCTGACGCTACTCCGACTGAAGGACAAATTACACAATTCTTTTGAGGTGCTGGATTCAAGGTTTGGCATCCAATACGCCCCGTCACCAAGTTACAAGAAATTTAACCGAGAAGAAATCGGGCGCCAGGCCGAACTTCAAAGAAAATCGGTTGAAACTCCGCCCACGTACTTCGGCTGAAAGACAAGTTCCACAATTCTTTTGAGGGGCTGGAATCAAGGGTCGGCATTCAATAAGTGTCTTCAGCAAGTTACAAGAAATTTAACCCAGAAGAAATCGGGCGCCAGGTCGAACTTGAGTGAAAATCGGTTGAAACTCCGCCCACGCTACTTCGACTGAAGGACAAATTCCACAAAATTCCATTGAGGTGCTGGAATCATACCGTCTTCAAGGGTGAATCTTGTCAGATAAAGGAGACGAAAGGACGCAAGCTAACGCTCGAGGGACACCACAAAGGCGGTCTTTACCACCTTGCTCCAAATTTACCATTACATCACCGGGGTAAATCCCACGGTCACTCTCCTGTCTCGTTTTGTGCCACTGCTGGTTGACCGATGGTTATCGCTCGATATCCTCACTGCGGCAACTAGATTGTTCGCCGTGGTTTATAAAATCCCTATCGCTCAATTCTGGGGTTTGGGGATTCAAAAAGCGTTGTACCTGGCTGATAAGCCGGTGGCGGTCGGGAACGGCGACGGCGACGAGCAGCATAGCAACGAGAGGGGCGAGGCCGAAAGGCTTGAAACTCGAGGAGGATGAGGTGTTATACGCTTTTTCAAGTGCTTGAGTCCTCTGCTGGGCCTTCTGACCTGAACCTCGAACTTGAACATAGGTTCAGGTTCGATTCAGGTCCGAACGCGTTTGAATCCGGAATTTTTCTTCAGCCTGATATCCGCAATTTTCCAGGCCCAACAAATCAACAGCATCTAGATATGTCATTCTGCAAAGCACATTAGTGGCTCCGAGAGCGATCTGAATAACTGTAAATGTTCGCAGTGAGCAGGGCTATCCATTTCTGAGACGCGCGGCTTGCTCAGAAAATAACCTGGGACTTCAATGGGATCGAAATGGCTTGCAGGATGTCAACCTCATGAAATCAATGCAAGTTAAAAGTAAGATTTTATTTGGAGTGATTTGGTCAAGAAATGAGCCTGAACGAGTGCGCTCATTACTTTTTTCCGCCACTGTAAGCCTTTACCATTCGTTTTGAAACGCGTGCTTCAATGACCTTGCAGTTAAAACGCGACTGTTTCAATTCCACAGCAGTCCCGGAGACACTTTCTGAGGTGTGCCCCGCAGATCTAGATAGCCGGGATGGCCTTGCACTTAAGCCATTATTGTGTTTTCCATTCATTTTGAAACCCATGCTTCAATGGCCTCGTATTTAAGCCATTATTGTGTTTTCCATTCAATTCGAACACGTGCTTCAATGGCCTTGAATTTAAGCCGCTCGTCTGCGACGACTTTATCGACTATCCGTTCAACCAAATTCATCCTCTTCCCACAGTCGCACTTGCCCCGAATATCTCAACGTCAATCACGGTTCCCTCGGAATTCTGCAGGCTCGGGAAACACAATCTGGTCCTCACTTCATTTTTCGTCTTGGCGCGATGTCTCGGAACCTTACATCATTGATTCCTCGCAGGCAGTTTTGTTTTGCTCCTAATTCTTTGCTTTGTAAATCCAACACCCGTCCTCTATGTTTGCAAGCACTACAGCAGTGTATTGAAATCTTGGGCGGTGACTGCTTTATCAGCAATGTTTCGTTTCGCAACATCATGGAAAATTGAGCGTGTCTCGTGGCTTTAATCTCTCGGGTCTTCCCTCGTCACATTTGCTTTCGAACCTTCTCCTCTCGGGTGTGTGATTTTATTTTTGTGGCTCAATTTTAAAGGCTAAAAAGTACTAGGCGGCCGAGTTCCTGCTCAGTTTAACTGTTCTCAGTGGCCCAAGCATTCTCGTGGGACCCTGGTCGATGTATTCGGTATTAGAATAAATTTTTGTTTGGTCAGCACACGCCGCAGTGTGAATTCAACGCCGGAGCGAAGCGCAGGCACACCTTGTCTGACATAATTATTCACCGAAAAATTCTGCCAGTCTCAACGAGGGAACGCAGAGAGGCGTCGCAGGCTTCAAGGAACCGTGAGGGAGGATAAATCTCCGGGAAGGCTATGGGGACGGGCAGCAGTGCTGAGTCTACGGCACAGGCTGGATGTGCGCTCGACGTCGTGGATGACGGTGGCGAGGACAAGAGAAGATCAGCGAGGCTAGGATTTGCCCGTGCCTTCATCACGGAGGCTCGCCCGCACACGGCTTAAAGAGGTGTTTGACGCGCCAAACACGGTCTATGCAAGTGAGACACGACGTCTTCCCCTTTCGGCTTCCTTTGTCCCCGTACTGTACTATTACGACCAAGTGTTCAGGCGATGGGTGACGGGCACCTGTGAGCTGGTGACGGTGACGGTGATGGCCGATTTTTGAGGGCTAACTAAATGAGCGCAAAAATGCCAAAAAATCTGGTCCGGCGAATTTTCTGGCTGTGCGTATATTTTATCCCTTCCCGGTGCAGAAGTGGAATGAGTGTTCATTTTCTGGTCAAATTATGGTTTGGTTAGGTGAATGTATCCTCCAACATGCGCATAGAGATTTTAACCCCAGCCGAATCACGTTGTGGAATATTCCCGCTACCTTTAGGTATGGGTCTTACAGTGGCAGCAAAAAATAATGCAGGTGGCCGTCTGAGCTCATTTATGCGTCGAATCACTTCAAATAAAATCTTGGCATGAGCTTTGAGTGATTTTAGGATGTTATCAACCATTTGAACCACACAATGCCTCATTGGATCCGTCAGGAGAAAATAACTCTAGTGTTGCCGCCGGCTAAGCCGATCAATTTCAAAAAAATCGATATTTAGCTCGCAATAAAATCACGATAATTCTGAGAATATTTGCGGAGACGCATCCTTTAAAATGCCATAGGTTGTGCCCTTGGATCTCAGAGATTGGTACAACCGGTGCCCTGATATTTGATCGGCTTCTAAACGGCTCGAACTTTAGCCGTTTACAATCCGGTCAAATATCTGTACAATTACCCAGCGGATCGCTTGGTGCAATTGGACGACCCTGCGGCCTTTAGGGTAATCTTGCTACACAAATATTCTCAGAATTATCCCAATTTTATTCGAACTGATATCTCAATTTTTTGAAATTGATCGGCTTAACTGGCAGCAACACTAAAGTGCACAGGTTTAACTGCGGCAAAGTTGACGCAGCAGACCTCAAAAATAAACGAAACTCCAGGCAATTGAATGGAGATTGGGGTTGAACATGAAGAGATGCAGTCCGGAACTGAGGGCCAGGAGAGAGGGAGCACTATGGGGATATTACCGAAAGGAGAATCACACGAACCTCACCATCCAAAAACCATAGATCTCATTAAGCAAACGAAGTTTTGAGCCTCGAGCATTCATGGCTCTCTGCAGCATTCAATCTATACCTAGTTGAACAGGAAGCTTCTAGCCTACAAAAGGTTGGACACAGATTACTCAGCTATGCACCTGGCGGGACTCTGTTGTTCACGTCGCCCACCGAACCAGGAATATGATCCGAAACGTAATTGATGTACTTCATTACCTTTACTGAATTTCGACCATTATTGTTAGGTTCGGAGCAAGCCTGTCTCCGCACCGGCGAGCCGGTGAATCTCGGAGAGAGGCTTGGTCCAAACTACCGAAAAAGGACTATGTGTTCAAATGCATTTTTCTCGGCCATTTCAACTATGATTGCCATGGTCTTGCTTGATAATATGTTCCTTGGATGTCCCTCTAGAGCATTACCTGCTAAACTTTCAAACATATTATATTGTTCTTGCACTGCACTCGATCTTTGAACGGTTTGATGCAGTTGCGATATATCATAAACTATTGCCATTAATTGGGAATTCCGCTGGTTTTATGGGCTCGATGGATTGGGAACATAATTTATGGTGAGTCGACCAGCAATTTCTATGCAGAGAACTGCCTTGGTCATGCAGGAAAAATAAATTTGTTCTTGCAGGCGGTGTGTCACAATTCGTGATATGTGTGACTCAGCCTCACCCAGACACCGGTGGGTTCTTATGTTGCCCACCGTGGCCACCAAGGTCTTTGCTGGCATCATCATGACCGGCACCGCACCAACTTTTTACAAAATTCCTGTGTCTAACACATTACTCGAGGCGGTTGAGAGAACACAGTATCCTGCGCAGGCTACTGTTGTGTCAAAATTCATTCCACCTGTGCGGGATCTGAGCACGTACCTGGATGATGGTATGGTGCCTCTAGATAACAGGCGATTCGTCTTCCAGTGCTTAGGGGCGCTCAGTGTGTGGCTTTAGTCGAGGTTTCGCATTTAATTCTTTTTTACATTTTAGTTCGTGGTATAGAGGGTGAATTGGGTGTAGTGGGTTATTCTTTATATCCGGAGTACGACCGCTGAACATGTATTTTCCTGCATCTACCAAGAGGCAGGCGAAAATGTTGGAAAATACACCAACCTCTTTTATGTAAATTTAGGTCTATCTGAGCCACTTTTTTTCTATCCGAAGGTCTCACATACCCAGGAAGAGCGATCGGGAGGGTAAAACATTATTTTCCCACGCAATTTCGGCATCGCTGCAGCGACCTCAATTTTCATTATTTTGCGATCAGTTTGCTGGGGACCCTCCTCGTTTGTGGGTAGGCGCTATCGATTAAAGACTTCAATTTTGTGCTCCGAATCGTCTGGGGTGTAGAATCGCATTTTTTGATGGAGAGCAGAATCTGATCAGAATTGATGGCAACTTTTGACTTCTGGATCGGCAGCGTGGTGGCAGCTCGAAATTAGCAGAAAATAACCGATTTTGAACCTCAGGCGACAGCGGTAGTCCTAAGGCTAGACAAGCTGTTATTTATTTCTGGGTGGGCTCGGAGAGGCGTGCAGTGTAAACGATTTTGTCTCAAAAGTAGGTTTGTGTCGAAAATTTGATTGCCACGTGCCTCTTGGCATCTACTGTACACCACCGTTTCGGAATATGATATTCGGTGTTTGATGTCGTTGCCCGCAGAACTTGAAGGGAGAATAAGGTTCCGTGTCTCTGCGTGCAAGTCTCGCCAGCCCGCGAGATGAGAGGGTATATTATACTCGCGCGGTCCACAGGCGGAACAGCGAGTCACGACGGATGTGCCAGGTTCAGGTGGCTAGCGCTTCTTGTTCACAAGACTTGGATGGGGGTAAATGTGTTCATTTTCAGCCATTTACTGTGTGTAACTTGGTGGTTTTGCTTGGATTGAGCAGAAAGCAGGCACGTTGGGAAGGTGCTTGACCGGCAATCAACCCTGGCAATCAATCTTCTCTCTTCGCGGCCGCTAAATGTCTCGACGCGCCCACTATGCGCGCACACGTTCAACGCCTTAAAACCCAGAAAACACAAACCCAACTGATATTCTTCTTTGTATAAGCATTTGGGCCCTTGCGTCACCGGAAAACTGACGGTTTTTATTATTTACAAGGTCCAGCATTACAAAACCGACTCAATCTACAACATCCTCCCAAGCTTGTTCATCTGCGGTTGTCTCCAACAGTACAAGAAGCAAAAAATACGCGTCAAAGACACTGGCAGATCGGCACCAGCCTGTAGCTGGTGGCTGCCGAGGTACCCTGCGCTGATTTCGGTACAACTGAACTAGGGGGTAGAGTGATGCGATGATAGCAATAGCATAGAGTGTTCGTTGTAAGGATAACCCCCAGGGAAAAAGACTTGGAGGAAGACAATGAAGTTGTACACCGATACTGCCATGACGGTGGAGCTGTCAAAGAGACAGTTTCCTGATGCGGCCAAACATTTCCTGTTTCGCCATGGAAAAGAGGCCCCAATTTTAGGAGCAGGTACAAGGCGATGAGTAACTACTAATCTAGGCTAGTCATCCGACTCGTCCATATCGTCCGAATCGACAGTCTTCTTGGATCTGGTCTTCTTCTTAGAAGGTCTGGCCTCGCCCGCAGATCTGTCATCCGACCTGCGGCGACTACGCTTCTCGCGCTCCGCTTCCTTCGCCTTCTGCCTCGCCTGATCCTTGGGCCTTTTCTTCACCGCATCCTCCTTCTTGCGGTCCAAGCGCTTCCTGAACACACTATTCTTCATATTATTGAATTTGGTCGCCAAGTCTCCGTCGGCCTCGGGGTCCTCGAACCAGGTGGAGGCTTGGGGACAATGCTCGACCAAGCACATCGTCAGCTTGTCGGTTCCCGCAACAGCATGACCGATGCGGAGAGCCCTCAAAACAACGTCCTTGGTAAAGGTGTAGCCCTTGTATTCGTACTCCATATTGTAGAGCGAATCCTTGTACACCGCCGTTTGGTAGGGACATTTTGTAAATGTTTTCAGGTAAAATCATCACAATACGTCACCAACAACATTGCCAAAATACTCAGCATTACCAAAAGTAACCGAGCATTTGGTTTTATCGGCACATAATGAAGTCTTTTGATATTGCTATGGATAGGAACCTGATCTAGGATGTGTTTGGCCCCCACTTGAGCATTGGACTGTGAGTTTTGAGCCCTCATATACAGTGGAATATCAAATTTATGAAATAGCGATATTCTTGCCTCAGTGATGTTCTGGTCAAGACTTTTTCTCACTTTAAGACTTGGATAATTACAATTGACCTGTAGGAAGTCCCTCGTGAAGTATCAGAGGTCCAAAGTCTTGTTGTATTCCTCTGTGAGTAAATTAAGCGGACGGAAAATCAGCCGTTTATTCAAACTTTCAAATAAACATCAATTCTTAGGCTATAAAAAGCACAATCGTCCTCAGTTTTGTCATAGATATCCCGGGCAGCATCTCCTCAGGAGCCACAGCAAATCTGGCCATTACTACGCAAGGTACAGGGTGCTGGGTAAACTATTCCGGAGTGCCCGGTTACTTTTGATAATGCTGAGTAAAAAACATCGAATCCCTCAAGGCTTGAAAAACATGATGTTTGAGCAAGGGGGACCAACGATGAGAAAAAACGATATCATCTACAGTTTTTTTTTTTTTTTTTCCCAGGCAGATTCTGAGTTCGACCTACCAAGCTACCGTGGGAAATTTCCTTTTTAGGAACGGCCATCACCGGCAAATTGCAATGGCCTCGTCGCGCATGTCACCAGGATATAACGCAGCGCCACAGCTGTGCAGGACGAGAGTGCATGGATGAGGATTGAAGAGGGCAGGCAAGAAGGCCGGCTCCCATGAGCGCAGCCGAGAAATAGAATGCATCGCAAGGACGGAAGAGAGAGGAACTCGATGATGGCCGCACGAGTGGTTTGTTGGCAAAACTCCGTAAGCTGGCTACCCACAGATAGTGAGGAGCGCTCGACTTTGGGAAATCGACGTAATAGCACTGACACATCCTGCATGTCCTCTCGAAACCAATTTCGAGATCGCGCACATATGATCCAATGTGTTTGGAGGCATCGAGTACCGTTGCCAGAGTCTTCGCATTCAAAGTACATATGAAATATGCTGCAATTACTGTCCACTCAATGGAGGAGAAACTGTGCTTCTCGGAACTCCTGCAAACACTCTGCATTCAGCCCCCAGACCCTTTGAGATTTTATGTAACGGCCAGTGCGGTCAAGAATGAAATCAAACGATCACCTTGCACTGGCCCGCTTTTACGGAAATCACTGAAGCAACTGGCCACTCACAACTCCTCGCAGTGCTAAGTATTTCGGTGATACTGGACTTCTCAAAAGTAACCAAGGTATTTCAGGGTACAGCTCCGGACAATCAAAGCCAACCAAAAAGTCAACCAATTATTTTGCCCTGGGGAAGTGTTCTAGATCAAAGAACTCAATTCGAGGAGTCGAACAGTACCCAATTCAACTGCTTTCCACGAGCCGTTTGTACAGGAATGGACATTTAGTTCTGAAGTATGCAAAATTTTGGCCATCGCCCCATATCTCCTCCGAAAATCGCAAGAAAATGTGCAATCAACAGTTCTCGATGAGCTGATTCCGAATCAGAAAAGATCTCGAGAATTTAACGAGCCGTTTCTCCATGAAATAATTCACAAGTTCAGAGTTTCGTCTAACTGATCATGCCAAATTTGGTCAAAGTCTTGCGTGGAGTGTTTCAGTCAATGGTGAAACTGAGCATTGAGTCGGAGTGACCCGAAATAAAGTTCTTCGGTCGTCCAGACGAGGCTCTAGGTTTTCTTCATCATTTTCTGAAGATGCGTTGAAATGGCCCAAAATTTTAGTCGCACCCTATTTCTCGTGGGAGAAACTTCGGAGGAGGTGATTCAGACATGTTTTCACGTGTACATTTCGATTATGAACTCGGATTTTCCCAAAAAATTGCCGTTCACCCGCTGTTAATAAATCAAGGGTTTGTTGGCTTGATTGTCCAGAACTGTAGTCTCAGCGCCAGACTGCTTCGACACCCCAATTTGAAGCCCTGTCCAGACAGGCAAGACTAAATGCTGAGCGAAATTATCGCACTCAATAAACTAAAGCGCAGGTACCCCTCCACAAGTCTCTTTGATCAGTAATACACACTACACGCGTCAGACATCGATCGTGGAGCTCAGAGAGACGCAGTGCAATCAAAGCGAGACACTGTGGATAGTAAAAGCACTACATATTAGTACCTAGGTACTAATTTATAGATTTTGGCACTAATATGAAGTGCTTTGGGAATTAGTGCTTTTCTGATCACTTCAGATTAGTGCTGGTACTAATCCACAAAGCACTTCATATCAGTGTGCAAACCTTTTTTTACCCCTATCGTGTTCCTGATGTAGTTCTGTGGCGGGGCATGCGGCAATCACCGGATCTGGGCCGGATTTGGCCATCACTCTTCGCTTCCACTTTCTTGGCCTCGACTCCCCAATTGCAGCCTTCCCGCCACTTATTTCTGCCTCTGCTGTATCGCCAACCATATGAACTGGTCCCTGCTCACTTGTAACCCTTCTCCAGTTGCCTCCCCAGTCCAGAACATGTCTATTTGACACTACTTCGCCGCGCTTCAAGTTGATCTTTCTTCCTCGGTTCTGGGTCAGTATATCCCGCGCTCACACTATTTTACTACGCTTACCACTTCTTCAGCTCTGTAAATCATGGCCGCAAAGTTGAAAAAGAAAATATGCCACTGTAAGCCGACATGCGCAAAGCGTCTCGCTAGCAGCACTCGCGTCATTATCGAAAAAAAGAAATGACCCACTATCATCAGGATATGAGTCCTCCCTCGACATCGACATGAATTCAGCAACCCAATCCTCTCCTCTGCAGCCTCAGTTTCCAAAATTCTCATCTGCTGCCTCTTCATCTTCATCATCTGAGAAATGGTTATTCTCTGCCCATACCGCGAATGCCACCAGCCTCGCTTTACGGAATCTGACAAGCCTGTTTTATTACCTTCCTATCCTTCCCTACCTGCAGGGATTTATCAAGAATCCCAAAACTATCGAATCTCTGCTGTACCGTCACTGACTCACAACTACAAACACAAGGACGGCGAGATCTCTGATATATTCGATGGTGGATATTATCGCACAATACGGCAGACCGGAGTGACGGTGGGTGGGCATCACCGCTATTTTTCCGGGAAACATGATGTAGCGCTTGGAATTTGTCTCGATTCGTATCTGCTATTTGATTGCAGGCTGCAACACCAATACTCCCCAAAATTACAACATCAGACACGAAATCCGCACAAATCGCCCTCGATATATTATGTCCTAGGGCGTAATTACTAGTCCACACCCCCCTAAAGAATGTCTATAGCTTCCTCATTCCCTACGATGATGATTGTGCTGAGTTGGGCAAAGGCATTCCCACATACAACTGCATGTCAAAATCCATCTTCGACTTTCATGGCTATACGACTTTGGGCATGTGGGATATAATTGCGACCGAGAAAAGGCATACTATGCATTCTGTCCTTACCGATCTTGCAAAATGCAAGGGGTGCGCGGTATTGTGACAATTTATTATATTCCTTTCGCCCATCTAGACGTCCCAGGACAGCCGCGGCAGTCATAATTGGAAGCCCATTCCGGCTATACCTCATAAAGAAATGCACGTTTTTCGCTAAATTCCGGGACGGCTGGCCAATACATGATTTAATGAAGAAGGTACCGGCGTACCGCAGAACTCCGTCAATAAACTCAAGGCAGACAGCCGAGCCGAGGCCCTGGCCGAAAAGGAAGACGCCGAGGACCATGATCAAGATCCGCTGAGGCCGTGGGCAGCGGTGGAAAAGATTTTAAATAGTGCCAAAACAGTGCTTTGTCCTTGTTTGATGTGTGACAGTCACACGTGACACGACGCGTCCTTTCTTCTACCACCATCGTTTTGCTATCTCTGCCGCTGTCCCGCTCTATATCGTTTATCGGCGCCGCCTCAACCTATACTACCAACCTCATGGCGCGCTCTAGTCCCATTTTAGGACCCTTCCGGCCTCTCATCGACCTGTCGAAGCTAGAATACGCGATTTTCGCCTTTTCGGCCAACAAGGACGCGCGTGGACATGGTTTCGCTCTCAATCTCCACCCGAGGGTCTGGAAATCCTTTCAAGTCATGTATCATTCCTCCCATGGGGGTTCCCAGAATGGGATGTCAAGAGGGTCTGTGTGCGAGACTATTGCGACCTCGTGAAGAAGTCAGTCCCAAATCAACGTACTGACAAAATTAATACTACGGATTGGTGTCAACATACAGAGATAAAAAAAAGACAGGCAAGAGGAGAGAGAGATGGAGAGGTTAACGCTATAGACAGAACAGAACACACCGCGCGGCGCATATGGAGAGGGTTCGGGGCGGCCGCGCGAGATGCATAATAATAACACACGAAAGGAAAGCGCGACTTAACCTAAGAACAGATCAGCATACTATCATTCTTCTGAGAAAAGAAGACGGACGCACACAATCACAAAGTCAAGCAAGAGAAGCGGGCCTCTGGAGAAGAAACAGTCGGTCATGACGCAGACGGCGGCCAAATATCCATGACCGTCCTCCTCCTCTCCCGCTTCTGGTTCATCGTCGACAACCCCGCGGCAGCACTCGGATCCGCCGGAGGCCCCCGCCCAATCGAGTCCACCCCGCCCGCATCCAACGACATCCTTGGCCGCTCATTCACATTCGTCGCCTCCGAGCGCAGCTCCCGCTGCGTGTCCTTGTCCTCGGTAGAGCGCGACGGTCCGGCAGCAGCCGCGATCGCAACAGCAGCGGCGTCCATCTGCTGCCCATGCGTCCCCGAAATCGTCCGCTGCCTTTCGCGCTCATGCTGCATCACTTCGAGCGCTACCATCGACGGCCTCGAGGATGTCACCGTATTATTCCTCCCGCGGCCGTTATCCGAAGCGGACTTGTCCGAGTCTGACCGCGGCAGGGTGGGGAACGTCATCCACGTGTCGGGCGAGTTGGACACGGTGTACGGTGTCAGCGCGGTGGTGCGCGTTCTCGTCGACGACGGCAGCAGCCCGCCCGCGCTCCCACCCGCCGCGCGCACCGTCGGACTCGTCATGGTGCGCCGCCGCTGCGCAGAACCTCCGCCCGTCGCGCCCACAGTAGTCTGATTCCTCCGCAGTGTCGATGCGGACTCAGAGGGCATCGGGATGGAGATGAGCGGGAGCGTGCGGCTGCTGTCCAGCGTAGTGTGATTTTGCTGTTGTTGTGGTTGCTGTTTCCGCGACGCAGTCGTCGGCGACGGGTCGTAGACGTTATGCGAATGTCTTGCGAGCTGCACGGTGTCCTGCGAATCGGACGCGACGATCCCCCCGTTGGCGCTTAGCTCGCGATGCTCTCTTAGCCTTCTTGTCAGCGTCGCCGGGGGCATCGGCTCGTGCCGCAGGTTCACCACGCTCGACGGCTGCGCGCCCAGCACGCTGTCCCTCGCACCACCAGTCGACTCCCGCGGCCGGTCGTCACTCCTCCTCGTCTCCACGCTCCTGCGCCCATCCCTTCCCGCATCCGGACTCGCACTCCCCCGCCTCTCATCGCTCCTCCTCCCCTCCCCAAAATCATGCCCCACCTTCCCCACACCAAGCAAAAGTCTCGTCACACCCCTGACAAGTTCATCGCTCACCCGCAGTCCCTCCCTATACTCCCCGCCCACCCTCCTCCACACCTCCGACAAGTCCTGCGCCCCACCACCCCCTTCCCCATCCCGATCCACCCCGCACACCTCCGCGTCGATCTGCTCCTCCAGCGCCCTTGCCGTCGCCCCGCGCAAAATCGCATTCAGCCTTTCAGCCGCGCCCACAATCTTCTGCGCGTGCTGCGCCAAATCGTGTGTCGTCCGATCGCCATGTCCGACGCGCGCAAGGTGCCCCTCGAACATCGCGAGGCTGTCCCCCATTAGCTTCGTGTGCTCCTGCCCGCTCCCACCCCACCGCCGCCGCCGTTCCGCCGTTGCGCGACGCTCCCGAACGGGCTCGGGCTGGGTGCGGATGCACACTCCCTGTCCCGATCGCTGTCGTCGCGCTCCCGCTCAACCGACACCCCCCCGTCCCGATCCCGATACCTTCTCAACGCGCTCCCCGCCCTTCCCGCATCCAACACAAACGCACTGCTCCGATACGTCCTCAGCGGCGGCGCCATACGCAGCCCCCCTTGCCCGTGTTCCCCACCATCTCTATCGCGGTCGTACGAAGCGTATTCCGCCATTGACGTCGCCTGCCCATGCCCTAGTGTTTCATCCGTCCACTCCACCCGTGCCAGCGTCCTATCCTGTTTTTGCTGCGGCGAAAACACGTCTCCGGCCCCTCCCCGTCCTGCTCTCCCTCGATCCCTGGTCCGCCCCGGCAACCCCGCCACCCGCCGTCCCTCCCCGAGCAGACTCAACCCGGCGCCTAACTCGCTCTCCGCGCTGCCCGCGCTTAGACTCCGCTCCCTCCCTTCCTTCTTACTGCTCGTCAAATCCTCGCTCAAATACCTCGCCTGGTGCCACCTCGCGAGCTCCTGCACCGTGGACGCCTGTCCCTGTGTGGTGGTCCCGATCATGGACGTGCTCGAGGTCGAATTGGAGTGTGTGTGGCCGAATCTTTGCGAGTGTGTCGTCGGCAAGCGCTGCGCGGAGGAGGCAAACGAGTTTGAGTTTGAGTTTGACGACGTAGACGCGGTCGACCCAGGGAGCAAGTGGGAGGTCATCTGATCCTCCGGGGCCGGTGGAGACGCTCACGGAGGCTCGCGCGTGGACGTTCTCGGAAAGCCTTGTTGTGTCACGTGGGATCGACTTACGACATGTATGACATGATTAGCACCTAATAGCAGCAGTAATCCTTGAATTGGAAAGTGCACCAAATCCTTGTAAACTCAGTGAACTCCGTGAACTCCGTGAACTCGTGAACTACCGGATGATCCCGGTGGACTACCCGATTTGTGAGTTTGGCACGTGCAGTTTGCGTCCAGTGAGTCACTGAGTCAGTAGTGATGTTCTGGCTTTGGCCTCAGGCCAAAATGCCACGGCTTTTTGGCTTTGGTACCAAGGCCAAGGCCAGGCCAAAACCTTGGCCTCAGTTGGCTTTTGGCCTGGCCTGGCGGTCTTCCAAGCCAGGGCCAGGCCAAGAAGCCATGGCTTTTACCGCTAATTATTTGAATTCTTTTTGGCCTTTTTCGGTTGACATCAATTTGAACAAACACGATTTTCGGCGTAGCCCCCAGACTTCGGAACAAGCGATATGGGGCAATCAACTCAATCAATGCTCTGAGCCGACGCAAACACATCTCAATCGATGCTCACAGCAGTCGGCAGTGTCGGGCAACAGCAGGCAACCTACTGCGCATTATTGCTCGTCATCTGGTGCCATGCTTTACCTTGGTGAGAATTTCCAGCACAGGGCGTACAAGGGACGCACCCGACCTCATGATGATCGACGTTGATGACAATACTGCCGCGGGAAAAGGAAAGGATATGTTTCGCACGGTACTTCCCGTTGATGACGAGGATGACATGGTGCAGGACGATGGACCAGAGTCCGGAGAAGGTTGGGATTGCTTCCTGGATGAAACACCTGATAGTTATGAGTCGGATGTATCAGTAGAATAAATATTCAAACTTATTAAGTTGGAACACGAAATTGTCCATTAAAGCCATGGCTCGGGCCAAAGCCAAGCCAGGCCAGGCCAAGGCCGAGTACCGTGGCCTGGCTCGACATTTTGTCAGGCCAAAGCCGACCCAAGCCGGGCCAAAGCCATGGCTTTCAGGTCGAGCCAAGGCCAAAACATCACTATGAGTCAGTGACGTAGCACGGTCGCGTCTCCCTCCCCGTTGTTTTACGCGATAAATCCAGCGACACCTCGACTCACGCCCTTCTCAGTGCTATCATGGCATCCATGGATGAAGTACATGACTTTTTGCGCAAAATCCCCGGTCTCGCCGAGTCTATCAGCATGGAGAAGGCGATGGCTTTCGTACGGCTCGCTGCGCGTCTCAAGGACGAGATCATTCTGGCTCAGCAATCGACGTACGACCCTAGCAATGCCCCTTCGGACCTTCCAGAAAATGTCAAATCCTTCCTTGGTTGCGCTACAGATATGCCAGATGATTTTGTTTCCGGTTGTTGGGCAGCCTTCAGCGAAACAATTTAGGACTATAAGGAGGACGGCACTAGTGCCGGAAAAGATGCAGAAATGTTCCGGGAATTCGGATTTGATCATTTACTTTGTGGGTGTCAAGCTCCTGTTATATTCGCGCACTCATAACGCCTGCCCAGCTGCCCGAACCCTCTTTCCGCCCAACAAACATTGCACATTCTCCCTTTCTGAGTCTCCCACAAATTCCGCAAATTTTGCGAGGTTCTGAGATGATACCTCGCCTTCTAAGGAAGCCCCTGAAATTGATCTAATTCCAGGACATTTGACGGAGAAAAAATTGAGCATTCTGATGATCATATCTGGATTCTAACCAAAATTGTTGTGCACATACGGTTTCCAATATTCCCAAATGACGAAAATGAGCTGATAGTACGAGGTCAAAGGAGCTATCGCGATCTTCAGGAATGAGCATTTTTTGTGACAAATCAGCGCGACAATTTCCGCATTTTTTGGTGCTGACCTAATGAGTGCATGAGGAAGAAATCTGAAGAGACAGTCTTGCTTGAAATCGCACTGGCTATCGCCTCAGCGACCATACTGTCGAGTTTGCTGGTTGGTACAGCTCTCGGCGCAAGTGCCGGTGTGGCATACAGCTGAATAGATGTCCCATATATGGTTTGAAGGGGAATGAACGGTTGGGAAAATGGCCATAAGCGGAGAACGGGACACGAAGGGCCGAAGCCCGCAGCGGGGCCGGGCCTGGGGTTCTGCCGAAGATGTATATAAACCTGACCATTTCCCACTATTGTCCCAGAACCAAGTCACCTTCCTCGCCATCACTTATTTTTTCGGGTCTGCGCACGCTCCATGTCTCGTGGCCCTAATTCCAGGACGCGGCTCTTGATGTGATGTCAATCCGCAGTTATGGTTGGCGCGGTTCGTCGGGCATGTCGAGATTCTGAGATGTTGTCGCAGGCTACTTTATTTTGGTGGGTTCCTTCCCCCTCCCTTCCTATTCTGAAGCTCAGTTATTGTCCCAGAACCAAGTCACCTTCCTGGTCACCACTTGCTTTTTCGGGTCTGCGCACGCTCCATGTCTCGCAACCTTAATTCCAGGAAGCGGCTCTTGATGTGACGTCAATCCGCAGTTATGGTTGGTGTGGTTCGTAGGGCATGTCGAGATTCTGAGATGCTGTCACGGGGTGCTTTATTTTAGTGGGTTCCTTCATCTTCCCTTCTCATCCTGGAGCTCAATCATCAGAACCAAGCAACCTTGCTGGCCACCACCTGCTTCTCGGGTCTTCACATGTCCCATTCCTCGCGGCCCTAGGACACAGCTCT
The DNA here is from genome assembly GCA_029378395.1 of Mycena leptocephala. NCBI lineage: Eukaryota > Fungi > Basidiomycota > Agaricomycetes > Agaricales > Mycenaceae > Mycena > Mycena leptocephala. Next base: position 409,982 of record JARJLF010000052.1, on the reverse strand, counting down.
TGATGTGACATCAATCCGCAGTTATTTTAGCGCAGTTCGTCGGGCATGTCGAGATTCTGAGATGTTGTCGTGGGCTGCTTTATTTTAGTCCCTCCCCTCTCATCCTGGAGCTCAATTATTACCCTCACCGTCCCAGAACCAAGCACACGACGAAATCCCCCTTCTCTCCCATCCATATCCACATTTATTTATTCTCTCTAACGCCTCCCTTGCCTACGCCCCCCTTCATGCCTTTATACCTATGGCCTATGCCTCTATGCTTTCCTTCTTCTTCTCTCTTCTCTCTCGGGACCTCCTACCGTCCCTTCCCGGCACCCTACTCAGAACACGCCGCCCCCTCCCCTCATAAATTCGAAAACTGTCACACCCACGAAACACACCCCCCATTTCTTCGTTCTCAATGCTCAATTTATGTCTACCTACGTACCTCACATCATGTATTCTGCGGTCCTCTACCTTCAAGATGGATCTTGGTCACGGGGGAGTGTCGACGTGCCTAGGGGTAACCGAAGCGCGTCACCCAAGTGGTTTTACCCTGCGGAGGCCTGTTGGTCGAAAGCCCACATACCACGTAGTGTAGATACGTAGCAAACTAGCCACAAACTAGCCACATGGGCCTGAGCACTAGTATAAATACATTGATTTCACACACACGTCAATCCGCAGTTATGGTTGGCACGCGGTTCGTCGGGCATGTCAAGCACTTAGACGAATTTAGATCATTTCAAAATGGGTGTAACAATCCTCCCAGCCTTGTATACATGGTGATTCTTACTCGCAGGGCATTCAAAACAACAGTTTGAATCCTGGGTGTCTATTCAAACCTTAAATTTGTCAAGTGCTCCCTTATTCCCACCATAGGCTATGTGGGTGGAGACAGGGAACATTTTCCAGGCTCCAGAGACGATCTCCAGGTTTGACGGTGTACCCCAACGATCTACCGCATCATAATGTCGTCGCTGCTCGGCCTCTATTCGTTGCATGCGGGTACCACACTCACCGAAAATATGCGATGGATCAGCACTATTTACAATGGCTGGCCCGCACCATTCACCATCTGTACAACTTAAAATTCTTGAAGTAATTGTCTTGTCAGTGGCCTCCGTCACATATCACGATCGAATATAGTCTCATTTTGGACGTGAAATACGTGATTGTGGTTAGTCGGCCACCTTAGCATTCACCAATAATCCTTGGGGGTTGTAAGCATCGAAAGCTGCTCAGGAGGTATGGAGCACACCTCGGGCATCCTATGCTTCGTTCAAGACAAGTTCCCTGAATTTACCTGACGGTTCGATGGTATAGTGAATTTTCTTCGGGCGACATGCCGAAATGGCAATTGACGGCTTAGTCGGCCACCCCCTTCAATGCATGGTTTCTGCCTGGTATGGGCGCCGTCGTGTACCAGAAGTTGTAGAAAGGCAATGGAGGAATTACTAGACATACTTCGGCTATACATGGGAGCCTCAGGGAAAGTATAAAAATTTCCTTCTGGCATGCAGTCAGATGCCGTGGATGAGTACAGTACTGCTAACTAATCGGGTATCGCGCCCCAGAAAAGGTTCATGGTGGTGCAAATTCAAATAAATATAGCTCACTGACATGGATATGAATATATTTGGCCCAATATATCCATCCAAAGGGACCACCATCTCCTTCAAAAAGTCCGAAAGTTCTAGACATCGAATTTACCTAATTTCGGCTCATAGATCGCAATACGCGACGAATCCGCCAAGTAAAATGTTAAGATACAATGTAAGTTAAGGCCTCACTGATACAGAAATCCCTTGCCAAGATCAAGACTTGTACCGTCAACGGGTCGTACGATATGAAGGTGGCCGACACGCAGACCTCAATTATTGAAGCTCAATGGTGGTTAGACTTCATTTCCAGAATGATGGTAACAGAACGAGCCCAGAAAGTCCCGGATTAGTGCAGATCTGGCAAAGAATGGGCAGGGCCAGGCTGTGGCAATTGAATAATGGCAAGGAAATGGAGTTCACACGCCCCGGACCGGTGATCAAAATGCCATAACTTTCGCACGCGATCAAAAAACCGCGACGTCAGTTTGAAAATATTTATGGAGCATATTCACAATTTAGTTCACTGGAATCGATGGGGTTTCGAGCTCGCAACGTGGCCCCCAAGTTATTTTCAGTATTTTTGCCACAAAAAGGCTCAAAAATGCTAAAATGCAAATGGAATATGAATCTCAGTGCAAGAGATGATGACACGGTCACAGGAATTGTGTGACCACCCACCTGCCGGAATTGGTCAGGTCACAGACTTGGGTGACCGCTCAAGGGTCCAGAGGGTCAAGCCCTTTCCTTATTCTACCTACATACCAGTGCTCGTTGGTCCCATAGCTTTACTCACGCTTTTTTTTTACCACTTCCACTTCTAAATCGCCATGGACGATAGGCTGATTGATCCGGCGCTTCTCCCGCAAGACAGAAAAGTTACCAAAAAAGGTTATCCCGGACCGGCTTTCCGTGCGGGTGATGTCATCACCAAACAGCTACAAGAGGTGCGAATTGGGACCTAGCTCCGTCAAAACTTGAGGATCTGGATGTGGCCAAATGCCAGGGTGTGTAAAGGACCGATAGCATCAGTAAAACTGCAATTTCGTCTTTGGCGTCTTTGACGTCTTGGGCAAGACGTGAGAGACGTGTGAGACAGATTTTTCGCCAAGACGAGGCATCTTTTGAAAGTAGATTCACTTTTCTCAGGAAAGATGTCCGTCTCGGGCAAGATGCTCAAAGACGCCGTGGATCTTGCTAAAGATTGCCTCCAAGATACTCAATACCCTCACAAAGCTTCACAAAGATGCAGTTCAAGACGATATATTAAAGCATATAAATGATACATCGATGTACGGGAGCATGAGGTACACCTAGGGCAGTAGAAACTGGGATAATATCCGTCGAAACTGGAGATGTTGTACTGAGGAACAGTGTTAGCGCTGTTATCTCACATGGAACAGCTATAAACGCACCGAAGTCCAAGGAGTACAAGGTGTGACAGACCCTATAAAGATTCTAACACAGTGCAAGTGACGGGTGGCTGTTATCATATGCAGGTCAGTGCGGGAATGGAAAAGCTGCGTCAACGGACACTTTGTGCTACACCAGTCGGCGTCGTTGGGACAAGTTGCGAAGTGTAGCGTTGCCCAGCACATGTTGACAGAATACAGTAGCGGCTTGAGGATTTGCATTTGAATGGTTTTGCAGTTACATATTGGGTAAAGCTTGAGACACGACTTGAAGGGCTTTGAACTCGACATTGAAGCTTGATGATTTGAGCTTGGAGGTCTTCCCCAGGTCTTGACGCGCACGCGGCGCAGCCGACACATAGCAAGTTGGACTGAGAAGAGAACATTGTCCAGACGACATCCAAGAGGTTGGAGCCAACAAATGAGACAGCAGAGGGTGGTGCGGTGCCGATGGTCAAAGTCAGGAGCGGGGGGAGAGCGGGGAGGATGAAGGCAAAGGACAAGACGCAAGTGATTGTTGATCAACATTCCATCAAACATCACATGGTTACGCACGGGCCATCGGAGTTTGAATGACTTGACAGATTTCGCCGCATCTTGATTTTTCTGCCCAACTATGCACTGATTTCGAGCCGTTTGCTGAATTTTCCCGGTGCAATTTAGACAGCTGTAGTAAGCCTCTTGGTAAGCCTTAAAAACCTTCACCATACCCTCAAGTTCCGTTCCAAGGCTTCCTCCGCATGGTGACGGGAATCCATTCCGAGTCAAAACTCTTTCTCCTTGCAGATCTTCAAATCTTCTTGGAGTGCAGGCCAAAACTCAAATCATGTCTATGAACTGTCAATTTTCGATTTACACAGCGCAGTTTCAAATAATTTTCCGGAAGCTCGATCAAAGATGCAAGATGGGAGGTTAAAGACACAAGACGTCCAAAGATGCCTTTTCCAAGACGGAAGATGTTGTGTGCAAGACAAAGATGCCAAAAGATGGCCGCCAAAGATGTAAGATGCCAAAGACGAAATTGCAGTTTTACTGATGAGTGTTTGAAAGGAACAGCAAAACACTCCTCATATGCTGTGATGATTCCGCGGCGGTCTATCAATATACTGGCCCGTTAGGGCTCTGCAGAGTATATACGAGAAGGGTGGAAGTGGAACTCGGCTAATTTAATCGAGTTCCACTGGGTGTAAGTGAGTTCCACCTGGGATGCATCAATCGTGGAACTTTAGCCGAGTTCCAATCATACTTCCTGTCTAATTAATTAATGAAATAAGACAGCTGGGTATTCCAGGCATCACACCAATAGCTGTACGGGCGCATCAGATCCACCCCATGGCTGGATGTCCCTGCGTGAGTGAATATTTTGTTGAGATAACGATATTACTCGTTCACTGGCAAGCTGATTCACACGCTACGTCCAAGAATGGCTTCCATCTACTCGTCGCCATGCATCCGCAACTTGCGATTTTGATCCACAAGGTTCTTTCACTCAACATTGATTTTACCTTTAAACGGGTGGAGGGTAAAATGTACAAATGGGAGGTCGTGGGATTCGTGGGTTGGGTCAAGAAGCGTAGGTTCCTAATTCACTGTTGGTATCTTTCTGATCATTGAAGGCACAGGGAATACACTTTCCAGTGTGTTCTGTGATTCCAAAAACACCCTGGCCTTTGCCCAGCTCTTCACCGAGTTCTTCGATGCAATCCATCATGTCACAGGGGAGCAGTTCAAACTCGCTCCGTTTTACTCAGATGCAAGGTGTGGAATGGTGAAGTTCCTCAAGCTCTCAATGTATCAATGGGATTTTTGAAAATTTTCCAAACCCCGAACCACACCCCCAGCGAACCTAGGTTCAGTTCAGCAGAGGTTCGGTTCAGGTTCAGAGAGGGTTCGAACCTAAACAAACCTCAATTTCTCAAGTCCAGTAAATAGTTTCTGGAACAGTGCAAGTCCCATTGGCCTTGGAGTTGATGACCTCCAGTGGAATCGAACATGAATACCTATTTGAGCTCAGTTGCATGGAGGTAAATGTCTAGCCGCTCAAGCAATGTGAGTCATGTGAGTCTGAAAACTGTCAGATTTTAGCAGGAATTTATATTAGACCTCTGTGGTGCCAATCTGGGACACTGAAAAAGTTCAGTTTTGTCTGGTTCAACTTGTAGTTTGGAAGGGGAAAACTCACCTGAATGGCCTGCGGAGATTCTAGATTCGAACCGGTGCACACATGTTTGAACAGCCTCAGGTTTGCCAATAATCCGGAGTCCCCGAAACTCGAACCGGACTTGAGGTTCGGTTCGGTTTGGTTCCGAACCGAACACTATCTGGGCCGTCCTCTGGGGCTCTGGTAAGCACATTTTTGTTTCTGGCTGTCTTATGTACTCACCCATTATTCAGCCACTGTCACTATTCCTGTTACATTTGTCCCTTTTTTTGCGTATATACAAGTGTGACTGAGTCTCCTTTGTACTCGCTGTGCCGCAAAGTAACCGGTATTTTTGGGGAATCCCGCCCGTACAGGCCAAGATTCAAGTTGAATGGTGGTATTATGAACTGTTTGCTAATCCATAATCAATTTCTGGTCTTTCTAGCCGTTTATACCTTGGGATTCCCCATTAATCCACGTTGTTTCAACAAATTCCAAAAATAGACAGATTTGACTCCCGGCGCTGGTTCTGCGTATATTCCCCCAAGTCTCAATGTCTCAAAAAAAAGCCACTAGGTGTGTTAGCGTATGCAGAAAAAAATTTGGAGCCATAAGAGCATTTCTACGTCCTGTGTAAAAAGATTTTAGTGTAGAGAAAAATAGGAGGCTGGGCAGAAAATGATTTGGACCTGAATTTCGCAGCTAAGGAGATCCAATTAATAGTCCTTGTGGTATTGCGTGGTAGTAACAGCCACTCAGGCAGCCCCCAACAAAATCTTGGCAAAAAACTATCACAACTTTCAGAGAAAATCAGGAGGAAACCCGATTCCGGTTACTTTGCGGCACAGCGAGTAGGTACATCCCCTCTCTTGCTGATCTGGTTTGGTGGATAGCCTTGCTAATCTCTGAGCTGCTATATTGTTTCTGCTGTCTTTCTTACAGGTCCCAATGCCTGAGGTTCACCTTTGGGCAAACACACCCCTGCTCCTGAATTTATATCTGTCACATGTACCTCTGATGATGAATACACAGTGTGCACATCTCCTCCCGGGTGCTTGTCTGGCCCTTCTGGGTTGACACTGCCGGTGTCCCATGTACCCCTTCATCGGTGTTGCCTCCCCAAATGTCTTTGCCCGGACGTGATTCGTTTTTGTCGTTCTCATGCAATGCGGTCATGTAGTAATTTGTTGGTGTAATTCTCAAGTCGGAATACGCTGAAGCCATCAAATCCACCTGATACCACTCTTTAGCGCTCATACAGCAGTACAGAGGTATTCTGAGCCTTGAGCAAAAAGAAATGTTTTCCACACCCAGACCTTTTTTTCCCCCCAGTTTCATTTTTGCAACTTCGGGAACAAGATAAATGCTGGTGGTATACATAGAAATTTGCACCATTCATCTTCCTCTGGATCAAGACATTCCAGGTGTTTTCCCCAATGAACAACAGATTGCACAACTATACACAATCACCCTGTGCTCAAATCTTGATCTACGACAATGGGCTCTACCGCACAACACCAATTTTATATTGAAATTGACACAAAATTGTAGGCCTTTCCCAACCGAACTTATTAGCATTCTTCCACTTTATTGACTGCAGCTAGATATCCGAACTTAGATCCAAAGGAGTGAGTGTCAGGATTGTCGGGGTCTGCAAACCTCCAAGTGCTAAATAGATCCCGTTGGGCGTCAGAATCGAGTTGCAGTATCACCACGACATGTTGTTGGTGGCTTCCTGCGGCTACAAGAACCCACTGGGGCGTAGGAAAATTCAAAATATTATGCTCCTCCCTCATTTTAGACCTTGTGAGGGCCAACGGATCTGAAAAAGTTCGATTTCTATCCTACGAGTCGCAGTGTCATACTGCCTCGCTTCACAGCCTCGACGAAGCTCCGGTGAAAGCCGAGTACCGACCTCTCCCGCACTCCGCCAATCTCCTTTCCAAAGTTTGGGTCCCACACCTGAATCTGTTTCCCATACTCAAAGCCGGGGTCATTCTGGACAAGGCGTGGTCTAGCTGCATCCCCCCTGCGACGCACTCCCATCTGCAAGAGAGCGGTAGACGGGCCTTGCAAGTTTCATTTTGCCATCCAATGGGTAACCATCAGTATCGATATGCATGAGTAACGAAATCATACCCGAAAGAGGAGGTGTCCCTTTGATATTCCCTCCTCGACATCATCCTTGTTGTACACCGCGTCCGACTTGTAAAGAAACCGGGAAAGTTGCCGGCAGTCAGATGGATCTTGCCGCGCGCGATGCGATCGAAGGTCCTACGATTTGGTCAGAGTCTGTAGAAATGTGATATAATCACGTACTCTTGGGTCGCCGGATATTTCAGCGGCAAGAGAAGGACTCGCAGGACACGGTGGTTGAGGCCGCGCTCGATTTTGCTGGCCGGATTGGTGGGGGGATCGAGAACGGCCTTGGGGTCCTCGAGCACGTACAGACTAACCTTCACCTTGAAAGTATTCGCGTCTTCGCCGCGGGAGCCGTTGAGTCTACCAGTGATCTGCAAAAGTAAAGTAAATGACGCGTTGATTGGATTGGTATCACTCACCTCAGTACAAACTTTGGGACGGAGTCTGCGCTTCTTGGACAACGCAATCATCTCGTCTCGAAAGCTGGGGCCAATGAGAAGCCAAAGTGTCTCCCAGGCTCTCAGTCAAGCGGTCGTGCGCTGCGCGTTGGCTACATGGTACGTATCAATCAAATCAAAGATTTTCATGGATGACCTACTCCTCATTCATAGCCACCAAGTCGATATCCTCGGTGGTCTCGACAAAAATCCCATGCTGGAAAATTTCGTAAAGAGAAGTGAATGCGTCCCCAATGCGACCCGTGACATTCAATGTGACACATGTCACGACCATGTCACCGCCGCCTTTTATTGCGTTTCTATGCAGTTTTGGGGACTCACTATCCGAGAAAAAACTCCCCAACTTGGCCGACTCGAGTCGGCTTGAGCAACTTCACTTAAGGTGGGTCGAGTCGAGTCGAGTCAAGTCAAACTTGGCACGAAGTCATTTTACCAAGTCGCGACTCGACTTTTGGAGTCGCGGCAACACTATACCCAGACTCCGTTCATACCCCCACGATACCCGGTATCATCTCGACTTTCATTCCCGTACATGCCGACAAAGGCCCATCTCGTCCAAACAAGAGGGTCGACGGATCGGTTGAAGCGCGTCGCGGATGTCCAACGTTATTCCGCAAAGCGGGATGGCGACACCGGCACAATAATCGAATCCGAAGGCTTAAATCCTGGTGCTTGAGCCTATTGCCACACTCATTGAGTTCAATGTTATCGCGAATGATCAGTGCGATTGCGCCTCCACGTCGCTGCGCGCTAAGCGTTGGCATGCGTGGCAGGGAGAGCAGTGTGTATCCCTCTGGGACATCCACGGTTTCGTCTTCGCCAGGGAGCATATCAGTCTCTGCAAAGAACATGATATCATACATATTTTGAAAGTCGTGATCCGTCAGTTTCGACGTAAAGTCGGCCTCGGACTCGACCTCGGCGCATGTCTTTCGTGTCAGATTATTTGACCCCGAAAAAAATTGGGTTCAAAGGTCAGTCGTCCAAAACGGGTAACCATCTCCATTTCGATCCTCCTGCACATTCCACAATTCTTTGGAGGTTCTGAAATCATCCATATGCCTCCAAAGCTGCATTTGGGGGATTTACAGAATATCTGACCCAGAAAAAAATGAGTTCAAAGGTTAGTCGTCCAAAACGGGTAACCATCTCCATTTCGATCCTCCTGCACATTCCACAATTCTTTAGAGGTTCTGAAATCATCCATATGCCTCCAAAGCTGCATTTGAGGGATTTACAGAATATCTGACCCAGAAAAAAATGAGTTCAAAGGTTAGTTGTTCAAAAAGGGTAACCACTTGTATTTCGATCCTCCCGTACATTCCACAATTATTTGGAGGTCCTGAATTCGTACATGTGCTTCCAAGGCTGCGTTTGAGGGATTTACAGAATATTTGACCCAGAAAAAATTGAGTTCAAAGGTTAGTTGTCCAAAAAGGGTAACCACCTGTATTTCGATCCTCCCGTACATTCCACAATTATTTGGAGGTCCTGAATTCGTACATGTGCCTCCAAAGCTGCGTTTGAGGGATTTACAGAATATGTGACCCAGAAAAAAATGAGTTCAAAGGTCAGTTGTCCAAAACAGGTAACCACCTCCATTTCGATCCTCCGCACATTCCACAATTCTTTGGAGGTTCTGAAATCATACATATGCCTCCAAGCTGCGTTTGAGCGATTTACAGAATATCTGACCCAGAAAAAATTGAGTACAAGGGCGAGTTGTCCAAACGGGCAACCACCTCCATTTTGATCAGCCGGGCTGCCAAATAGAATTATTCGCCACCGGGAAAGCAAAGAAGATTTTTCGATACCCGGTTGACGTTGCCTGACACTCAGGGGTGTTTTCTTTGGATGTTCATGTCGACGTGGAGGTTGCGAATCCAGCATACGCGGCATGGCGCAAGGGTGACGACAAAACCAAACGCCTCATCATCGAGATGGTTAGCGATAACCAGGTCGCCTACATTCGAGATGCACGGACGGCAGCAGAGATGTGGAGCAATCTTCACGCCATCTATCAGCGCCAGGGCATGCAGTCGATGATCACCATTCACCAGAAAATTTCGACCATCAAGTACGCAGGCATTGAGAGCGGACCTCTGCAAGCCCATCTCGATCTTCTCATCGGGTATGCCAGCGACTTGAAACGGGGAAACGACCCGCTGTCCGACTACAAGCTGCTCCAGTACACACTCCAGAGTCTGCTGGCTGACTTCACTCCCCTCGTCCAGGCCATCTCCTTGACCAACCACAGCAGCATCCTCACAGTCACACCGGTGCTCTTAGAAGACGAGGTTCGGCAGCGCGAGTTACTGGCTGGGCGGCAGCGTGAAGAGCACGCCCTGAAGGCATACACTGAGAAGGCGGCCTTGGCGAAGGCACACGAGGAAGAGATAGCCGCGAATGCGGTCAAGGCACATGTTGCCCAGACACAGCGTGGTGGACGCGGTGGCGGACGAGGCGGACGAGGAGGGGGGCGTGGCAGCGCTCGCGGTGGTGCCGGCGGTAGTGATTGGAAGAGCGGGGTGACGTGTTACGGGTGCGGAAACAAGGGCCACATCGCTCGTGACTGCAAGTTCAGTGAGAAGGAGCAGTTGAAAGAGAAGCCTCGTCTTGCGCAAGTCGCGTACGATGCCAGTGGGGACGATGATCATCAGCCCAAGGTCCTCCTTACCAAGAAGGCGACGAAGGCCCTCCGTACCGACGCGCTCTTCGTCGACTCAGGCTCTTCGCGGAGCCTTACCTCCGAGCGTGATTCTTTCATCACATACACCACCCTCGACAAGCCTATCCCCATCCAGCTCGGCGACAGCAGCGGATCTACGCCATTGGGACTGGAACGAGTGCGCGGCGCATTAAGAGTCCGACCGGAGTTCAGACGATCCACTTCACGCGCACACTGGCTCGCTTCTCTCCGTTGGACAGCTAACGGCGATTCCGGGCGTCAAGCTGGAGTTCGAGGGCAAAGTCTGCTTCATCAAGTTGCCCAATGTCAAGAAACATTTTCTAAAAAAAACCTCGACTCAAGTCACTCAAGTCACTCGAATTCGACTCGCATTGACTCTGAGGTAGCAAGAAAGTCATCGAATAACTCGGCTCAAGTCGACTTGAGGAAAAATCGGTCATTCCGAGGCCTTTCAAATGGCCGGAAACGGCATTTGCCGGCCGAGGCTTTTCCGCTCGGCGAAACGGTCGGGTGATCAGTGGCAGCGTTAGCCTCGAAATGGCGGGGTTGCCGCGGGGTTGCCGAGAGGAAAAGCCTCGGCCGGCAAATGCCGTTTCCGGCCATTTGAAAGGCCTCGGAATGACCATTTTTCAATGGCAACCAATATTAATCTGATGGACATACACCCACGTGATCCATAACAATTTGGCTGAATCAAGACTCGACGGAGCAACTTTGGGATGATCCGAAAGATGTATCCTATCTATTTGGTTTTTAACCCAGATACATATGATTACAAATATTCCCTGTACTACATTGCATTGCACACCGCACATCTCTGCGCAGTCTCCACCTGTGTTCCAATATCCTAGTCTGAACAAGACAAACCTCCGCTTCGCTCCGGGGAGCGCAAGACGACTGAGTCCGGAATTTTTTTGTCACAGACAATAACATGCTTAGCAGAGTGAGGAGAGAAATTCAAGCTCACGCTGCTGTAAATTTGCAGTGAGAACCGGACGGCACTACAGGACTATGACATAGAGAGGGAGGTTTATTCATTGGCATAAAATGTAGATTCCCGAGTTGAAAATTGAACAGGATGGATTGTATCTTGATATCAGTATAGTACCTATCCTGTAGGTACTGAAAACATAAAGTGAGTGAAATCTTACATCCGTGGCGAAGTGCGGGGGGGTGGGGGGGGGGCTGGAACAACACATTGCAACAACCAAAGCAGTCTTCGTCCTAGTAAGTTTCTGTCTATTCTTTGGATTTGAGCTAATAGTCTGTTGCAGATGATCCTAACTTTCTTTGGCCCAAATAAAGGTGGAGACCTTTTGGGTCTCAAAAAAATCTTTCGGGATATGTCCCAGCGACGTGCAGTCAGCACATCAGCCTCAAGTCCAAGATGTGGGACGACAGACTCGTTAAATTCCTTGATAAGGCAGTCTTAGCCCATTGGCCTAATGTATGAGAATTATGGGGTGTGAAATTATGATCTCGGCGTCAAGGAAGGTCAAGGACTGCAAGTATTTGCATTCTTTCGATAAGATTCTGGTTGATCGAGATTTCAACGGTCTAAAACTCCGCACCTGACCGGTATTTTTTATAAATCGAATGTTATTGCTGCTTCTGCTTGAATCTGAGTATATAGGATTATTTAAGGGGCTTAAGGGATGCAGTCTAGCTACTCTGGAGGAGGCAAGCCAAACAATTCATCGCATACTTCGCCAAACGGGTTGGAGGAATCGAGCGGTCACAAATGCGTGACATTTGTCACAGTTCAACTCGTTGCCTTCGTTCAAGGCCCGTTCACTAGACTCGTAACCAGTCCGCCAGTGATGGCAATGCCCACTAACTTTAGGTAGTGGGTGCTGTAGCGCCCTAAATAATACAGTGCTCGCCAAATTTGAGTAAAGTTGTACATGTTTGGTTTGCTTGTGTAATCCCCCTGTTCTCAGTTTCGATTCTCACTGGAGTTGCAAAAAATGCATTTTCGCTAGCTGGTCAGTTGCACGTGCTCTTGTTTGTCCTTGCCTGCCATCAACCTGACACTTTTCTTTTGTGCTACCAGCACCTTCCTCTGTCTGGACCCCGTGGTCCGGCTCCATTTTCGAGTGTTGGACAGTTTGGGCAGGGAAAAGGCAGCACTTGACCGATTTAAGGTTTGCAGGGATCTGAGCATCGAATTGAAGCCAGGACACACAAAAATGGCCATGTATACATTGTCTGGGTGATTTACCAGCGAATTTTTCCAGCAGGTGGCTGTTCAGCGGGTGTCTGGACCCCGTGATCCGGCTCCACTTTCCAGTGTTTTGGACGGTTTGGACAGGGAAAAGGCACCAATGTAAGGTTTGCAGGGATCTGAGCATCGAGTTGAAGCCAGGACACACAAAATTGCCATGTATACATTGCCTGGGTGATTTACTAGCGGATTTTTGCGAATTTTTGCAACAGGTGGCTGTTCAGTGGGTGTCTGGACGCCGCCATCCTTCTCACACTTGTTCTTAATTGCTGCAATCCGGAGTCCGCTGGATTCTCTTCCCAGGCCGCAGAGGTGGTATTGAATTGCCATTTACCACGGTATTTATCTCCAGCACTAGAATTGAGTTAACTCGTGTCGCAATAGAAAAATCAGCCAGACACCTCACCTCATCTTCCACCTGAGCTTATAGGCTGAAAATATCGTATCTGTGGTCCCAATCTTCCGACCATGGCCAAAAATTTTGTATGTCAAGTAAGGCCCGAGCATTTTAGGCGACTTTGCCGAGTGAGTCGTTGATCTCTGCGCCACAAGGCTAACCAGGTGCGGCTTCGATGAGCTACCATTGAATTGAATAAGTAAATAAACACTTTAATGAATGAATGGAAACCCACTAGCTCGAGCTGAGACTTTTCACCTGCAAAATCTGGCTGCAGCGAGAGTATTGCACACATACTGTCAAATAATTAATTTCATACAACTTCTGGTAGTTTCGTCATTTTCCAAACCCATCCTTTGTACAGTCGGTCTTAGCTGGTCTGCGACGGTTTATGGCCTTGGATGCACACCCACCACGACGAGGGTTACCCAGAGGTGTGGGACAATTGGTGGGCTCCACCAGTGAGAGATCGAGAGCGCGACTTCATCAACAGTTAGCGCGACGTCGAGATCGAGAAAGGCAGGTTTTATCGCACCTTTGGCCCAGACCTTCTGCCCGGCATGTACAGCACACCCATCCTCACCGTTCCCAAATCCCACCCCGACAACCTCCGCCTCACATCACACCAGAGCTATGGTTTGTACGCGCCGAATACCATGGTTGACAAAATGAAGACGAAGGGGCCCCGGAAGGACGCAACGCAGCAGTTCATTCCGACCATCCTCTGCTTTCGCCGCGTGCATCCAGACGCCGAGCTCGTCGTTTGGAAGTCTGACGTGTCTGAGGCTTTTCGCCTTACTTCTGTCCACAAGTTAGCTCAAATAAACCAGATCGCGACCTCCAACCTACCGACGAAGCTCGAGTCGCTATCCGGGAACTCCAATGGCCCAGTGCAGCGGAACGTCGATTGGTGCAGCACCTTCGGTAATTGCGGCTCACCACGGATTTGGGCGTCCGTGATGGGCTTAGTAATCTGGATTGCCATTTTCGTCAAACTCTTCGTAGACATTTTCTACTATGTCGACGATACGTACAGCAGCAGTTGCAGCAGTTGCAGCAGCCGCGAGACCCTGCTTTCATGTACCCGATGCAAGAACGTCAGCTCAATATCGGGCCATCGGGTCAATCTTTCGACCTGCAGAGTATGCAGCACTCCGTGAAGAAGCCCTTCAACAAATTGTTCAAACACAGTTTTTACGTAAGGGAACGCAGAATGGATTCTTTCGTGTCAGATATTGCATGAGGGGTTATTTCATGAATCGTTGACAGCAACAGGGTGGTGGGTGTGTATTCAGCCAAATAAATCTCTCTATTTATAAAATTAAGCATTCTGTCCGTCTGAAGCTTTTAAACTCCGCTTGATTAGCGCTGACCAGGGTTCAAAACGGCATTCCGGAGCATGTGAATTAAAATGCCATTCTGGGGCATGTGATTCAAAATGCGAATTAAATCATTCAACAGTGTTTGAAATGGGTACAGAGCCTCTTGTTTTTCGCTGACCTTGGTGAAGTCAAAAATATACAGAAAATTCCAAGGGCAATCTGCTGCTGCACCTGTGTGTCGGAACGGTTCCGACACCGTCTCACTGGGTGCTGGCACAGCGGGTATTCTCTTTTGCTGATCATGATGAATTCAAAAATGTACAGAAAATTCGAAGGGCAATCCGCTGCTGCATCTGGGGGTCGGAACGGTTCCGACACCGTCTCACTGGGTACTGGGAAAGCGCCTCTTCTTTTTTGTAGACCATAGTGACCTCAAAAATAAATAGAAAATTAGAAAGCCAATCCACTGCTGGATCTATGTTTCGCTGACCCTGCAGACCTCCACAATATATAATGAAGGGTCAAAAAACTGGAAAGGCACTCTGCAGTGTGTTGGAACCATTCGGACACAAGACAGCACCTCATCTTATTTTCACTGGGCTTGCAGACCTCCACAATATATAATGAAGGGTCAAAAAACTCGAGTGGCACTCTGCTGTTGCACCAGTGTGTCGGAACCGTTCCGACACAAGGCAGCACTTCATATTTTTTTCGCTGGGCTTGCAGACCTCCACAATACATAATGAAGGGTCAAAAAACTCTAACGGCACTCTGCTGCTGCACCAATGTGTCGGAACGGTTCCGACACCAGGACAGCACCTCTTCATGTAGTCGCTAACCTTGCAGACCTCCGCAATATATAATGGAGGGTCCAAAACTCGACAGGCACTCTGCAGTGTGTCGGAACTGTTCCGACACATGCCAGCACCTCTTCTTCTTTTCGCTGACCTTCCAGACCTCCACAATATATAATGGAGGGTCCAAAAACTCGAACGGCATTCTGCTGTTGCACCAGTGTGTCGGAACCGTTCCGACACAAGACAGCACCTCTTTTTTTTTGCACTGGGCTGCAAAGCCGCCATTTTAAGGCACCTCAGGTCATGCAATTGAGGTGCATTCAAATGGCTGGCAATTTGAAAAGCATGACCTGAGGTGCATTCAAATAGCTGGCATTTTGAAAAGCATGACCTTACACAATAGAGCTACTCATCATCATCAAAAGTAAATACTAATCGCCTGGTGTGAGCCACAATAAGTAGTATTTTTGGAGGAATTTCACATGAACATGTTCAATAGGGATTATTGTCGCCCTTTGCATCAATAACTGGCGCAACAGCTTTTGCCATGCAGTCAATGAATTGATAAATTTCTTGATATATGATTTTGGCCAAGATGTCCAAAATTCAGCTCACAGCATTGCATTGTTGTGTACCCAGGGGCTGTTAGTTGTCTAAGTGAGTCTTGAGGATATGTTAGACAGGCTGGATGACAGAAACAGTGGCGAACTAGCCGTTTGCTAGAGCATTTGCACAATTTTCAGCTGTCAACTGATGTATGCCATAATTCCAGACTCGTGCAACTGATGTTGCCAGGGCTCTGGATTGCCCAAATGAAGCAGTTTTTCTGGGGAGAGTCCAGTGGTCGATTATTGATATGCCAGGGCATATTGTGGTGGTTGGTGGTTTGCATTGGTGCACTGGTTATAGTGCTGGATGCAACAAAACTATTAGTATTTACTTTTGATGATGACAAGTACATTCAAATGGCAGGCATTTTGAAAAGCATGACCTGATGCATTTGAATGGCTGCCATTTTGAAAAGCATGACCTGACACAATAGAGGTGCATTCAAAGGGCTGCCATTTTGAAAAGCATGACCTGACACAATGGAGCTGCATTCAAATGGCTGGCATTTTGAAAAACATGACCTTACGCAATAGAGGTGCATTTGATTAAATGACGGGCTTGAAAAGCGTGACCTGAGGTGGATTCAAATGGCAGGCATTTTGAAAAGTGTGACCTGGCACAATAGAGCTGCATTCAAATGGCGGGCATTTTGAAAAGCATGACCAGACACAATAGAGCTGCATTCAAATGGCTGGCATTTTGAAAAGCGTGACCTGAGGTGCATTCAAATGGTGGGAATTTTGAAAAGCATGACCTGACGCAATAGAGATGCATTCAATTTCAAATGGCTGCCATTTTGAAAAGCATGACCTAACACGCATTTTGAAAAGTATGACCTGACACAATAGAGGTTCATTCAAATGGCTGCAATTTTGAAAAGCGTGACCTGGCGCAATAGAGGTGCATTCAAACTTAAGGGCTGCCATTTTGAAAAGCATGACCTGACGCAATAGAGGTGCATTCAAAGGCAACATCGCCATTCCAAGGGTGATGGCAAATCGGTCGGGAGACCGAATAAAACCGAACATGCCGAGCGGCAAACCCTGGGCAATTTGAGGCCGTTTCCCGGCATCTCGAAGCCCTTGAAATGACCAATTTTCCCAGATTTCCCCCAGCCCAGACAATGGAATATATTTTGAAAGGTGTGACTCGGGATGGGATCACTGTCCTCAATTGCAGCGGCTTACATTTTGAAACGCGTGACCAAGGATCATGGTCAATTTCAATGGCTCGAAACGCATGACCTGACATCAGAGACATCTGCAAGACCATTTCAATTCCAGCACAGTCTCGGAGCTCTTTTCTGAAGGCGGGAATCGATAGCCCTGGCCTCTGCGAACATTTCCCAGTACTCAGATTTCCCCTGGAGGCATTATTGCCTTTTCCACAGCCCAGACAATGGAACACATTTTGAAATGTGTGACTCGGGTTCACTGTCTTCAATTGCAGCGGCGTGCATCTTGAAACGCGTGACCCAGGATCATGGTCTTCAATTGCAATGGCTTGCATTTTGAACTGTGTCGTTGTATGCATCCAACATAGCAATGAGCGCGAACATGCATAGCCCTAAAAGAGTGCATGCATAGCCGTAAAACGGCCAACATGATAGAATAATGGTGTAAACTTTGGTGACCAGGAGGGTAGTCCTCAATTGCAGCGGCGTGCGTTTTGAAATGCGTGACTCGGGGCAGAAGTCCTCAATTGCAGAGGCTTGCATTTTGAAACGCGTGACTCGGGATAATACGGCTTTATCGAGCGCTTTCAGGCCTCGCGCTTGACAACCAGGCTAGCTACGGAAATTCTGAACAGACGGCTTTGCTCAGACTCGCGCTGGCTATCCTGGAAAAATGTCCCGCTCGGGAGGGGATTTTTTTTTGCACACGCCAATGAAAAAATAGTTGTTTGGAGTGGCCGGAGCTTGCGGAACCCGGTTTGCACAAAGTGCGAGGCCAAAGTCCCAGGGCCCCACGACCCCTGCTCAATACGTGATTATGGAGGCCCAGGCCCGGGACCCACAGCTCCGCACGGAGCCGGGTTCTTTCGGGGCCGGTTTTGTATCTCTGTGCAAGATATGCAGTCCAATTCGTCTGGGCGTGTTCGTGCCCCCCGAGCCCAGAAGAGTCAGTCTACCAAATCCGGTGGGATAGATCCTTGTGATTATTCGCGAGCACATCGCTTACGCTTATACAGATGATCCCGCCGCTACCAAGGGTTCTCGTCGCAAAAGTGCTACCGCTCAAGGTTGGTTTCGTCAGTGTGCAAAGAATTTAACTTGAACTCGTAACTTAGTTCCCCCCAATGGATCGTCATCTGTTGACAATGGGACTGTCTTGGACGAAACAATACCAGGTGCGACTACTAGCCTGGGATATTTACTGAAACCATGAACTGAAAGTTTTGCATCGTCAACCCTCAACACCGAACAGGCAACAATGCCCAATCGAAAACGTTCTGGCTCCGTGTCGTTGCAGTCGGATGCACCTCCTAAGCGCCTGAAGCTCGGGCCTCTGAAGGGGTGGGGGGTTGAGAGGAATGGCATCAACATGAGTGCGACGGACTACGCTCAGAAGCACTGGAGCGAGTTTCGAGAGGAATATCCTGAAATGCTGACCGCTATTCTACCAGATGACATCCAAGTTGAATGGATAATTTCTTATCTTGCTATTATTTTCCGATACATATCTTCAAATAGAGTAGATTCCGAGTGAATAACGAAGTCTGAGCTTGAGTCGTTAGTGTCGTATGATTGGACGATCTCTGTGTTCAACCACACACCTTGTGGCCAAAAATGCGAAAATATTTGCGCGCCGTGCTGTTACCTTTACCACGACTTACTCTGCAACCGTGAAGACCAGAGCTTGACTGAATCCTAACGGGTGTGACATGTCGAAATCATTGCCGAAGACGTCCGCCATGGGAACGCTCGTCTGACACGAAGACCTGGGCGAGCTCCGCGAGTAGTTTGAAACGGCGCTCCAGACGGTTCGCGGAGAGGAGATGTGATAGGAGACCCCGTGACGGCGCGTCGCCTTGAGTTGTATGGTATGTGAAAATTTGTGGAATGTTTGGGACTCTCAGAAAAGCGCCGCCGAACTCTGCGAGGTTTTATATGCTAAATTATTCACTAGTTTGTCTAATTCCATGTTTTGAGAAACTCGGTTTCCAGCAGCTGCGCTTTGGGGCGCAATTTTTTGCAATCAGTTCTGGGCCGTATTACCTTTGGTCAGAGGCTGTCTCGTACTTTTCGTTGATGAGACTGAGGGCGAGAACGAGATTCCGGCTCGCTCTCCCTCGCTTGAGGGGAGACTTCTGGCAAGGACAAGCAAACCTCGGATGAGTCACCAAAAGAACCAGAACCAGAAAATTCTGACGGTCCTGTGGAGGCAACACCAGAACAGCGTAGTGCAGCCCCTCGTCCCCTGGATACCATACAAGCCCGCTAAATTATAGGGTACTGAATAACGCAGCTAAGGACCCGAAAGAGTGGCAGCATCACGTCCCGGTGTTTGAAAATGATGATGATTAGGTTGAGGTTGCGATGGGTTCGGCTTCGGTGGAAGGAGGCTATTGACAAAGAAATTGCACAACTCACCAAAGTTGGCACATGGAAAGTCGTCGATTGTCCATCAGACAGAAAGCCGGTTGGATGTAAGTGGGTTTTCAGAGTCAAGAGGGACAGTGCAGCAGCTATTGAAAAATAAAAGGCTCGTTTAGTGGCCCAAGGATACTCTCAAACTACTGGGATGGACTACTTCGAGGGTTTTGCTCTGTGGTGCGTTTAGAAACACTTCGGCTCTTTCGGCTCTTGCGTTAGGGGCTATCCTTGATATGGAGAAGGGGCTGTGCATGTAGCACTGGATGACTCCTCCTCGTTATATAAGGAAAAGGCGAGAAGCTTACAGCTCTTTGCGGAACTCAAGGCGCGGCCACTTTTTTTCCATTTTGGGCCGATTCTGATAATTTTGCGTATTTCTGTCCCTGTGGCCTCAGTTCTTTACAGATCGTCCCAATTTGTTCAGAGGTAGATTCCTGGAGTAGAAGTGCATCTAGTGATGTTCTCGGATAATCTATTTACGTCATTTGAAGCTTGCAACATGAGAACAGGCTGTTTTGATCTTGGCGGCCCCTAGCTTGGGGACGGTGACCTTAGTAGTTCTTGTAATTGTTCCGAGAACCAATAGTATTATTCTAAAGAGTGTGATGTTGTCAGATTTGTGATAATTTACCCAGGGATGCGGGAATTTACGAGTACTTTAGTAATCGTTCTTTAATCTTTTTGTACAGCCTTTTTTCCCGACCTCGGATTTTCACGGTAACGTCCGAACAGTGGTGGCTATGCAACATTGATCGATCCGCTGAAGGGGCCATGTCTCGGCAAACCGTCATGTACAATCGATCAAGCGCGCGCTGTCCTCGGGTGTCTAAACGAAAGATATCGGTCATAACCAAGTCATAACTTGTCAATGTACATAGTTAGTGTTTCCCTCCTGCTGAGTCGTCGGAATACGAGGACAGAGTGAATCCAATCGTCTTTAAAGCTTTGAAGCCTGGCTCCACAGAGAAATTGGTTTGCTGCCCACCACCATCTATCGCTTTTGACGACTCAGTGTACAGTCTGCACGGTGCAGAGCCAAAACCTACCATTTACTAAACAGATCAGGTTCAGAGTTAAACCAAGAATAAATGTACAATTTGCTTGGAACTTGGGATGAATTACACAAAATGTGCAACAGTGAAGCAGATATGGTGTACTTTTCAAAGGATTCTGTGAATCTTGGAAAAAGTTGCAAAATTTCGAGAAAATTTCATGGCCACAAAAAATTTTACACACATTTTGCGGAGGAGGTTTTCCCTGATGAAAGCCATAAAACTCATACATTCCAGATCTGTCAATGATCACCTGGGTTCGTCTGAAGTCTCAATACTTCATTAGGCTAATTGGGCTTGACAGAGCAATTGACACGAGATCTGACCCTCGTCGATGTCGATGGCTGCCGCCGTTCGGAATGTCAAGAAGAAACTTGATTTGTTGCTGTCTCGCCCAAACATTAATCTCGACCAGCTTTATACAGTTGCACTTCAGAACTCCGCCCCCATGCACCTTGATGGTACACAGCCACATCAAAATTCCTGGTTCCGTGCTTGCCAGTGATTTTCCGGAGTTGAATTATTCCAAATCAATGAGAGTTCAATCAGGAATATGATCACCATTTTACTAGCATATTCATGGATTCTGATAAACACAAATAGGGATCAGTATCTTCAGGTAGATATACCGTGGTCATCTTGAGTGCTAGGTGCACTGCAGCTGACAGGTCAGCATTTTTTGACTTTTTCTGACCCTTTTTGTCTGACCTTGACAACACTGCCTGGCAGTTACAACCCGATGGACAAAAAAGTGTACCAATGTTGGTGTCTCAAACGCAGTCGATGTCAGCTCATTCACAGTGTGTGTGATGGGCCGGAAGTTTATCAGCCTGTCATCAAACAGTCGTGTCGGAGCCGGGTCCAAATATTCCTTGAGCTTCCCCTGGTTCGGGTTGCTCCCCCGGAAGAGGACGATGCCGTCCGCAGTGCAGCGGGGATTGATGCTATACAGCCCACCTCCCGTGGCCAGGACTCCATATAAATTTGTGAGCACTTTACTCCCCACGAGGGCCCGCAGCAGGATTATCTTGTTGCACATGTGCACGGTCGGCCGGACGGATCGCGCGAACGAGGGGAGGATCGATGAAGTGTAGGCATTCGTTGCATGGACAGTTGGCGTCGAAATGGCGCCGCGCGCCATATGTACGTTCCAGAGCTCTGTGTTTTCTGTCGACATTGTTACGGAGCTAACTGGGGTCCACATCTGCAGGTTGAGTTTTTTGCATCTTTCCCTTTACATTTAAACTATTCTGTTTATAGATAACACTTCAGTACTAAACAATTAAATTAATATTGAACTGCTCAGCTCTAAGCTTGAATAGAGGGCACTGAAATCCTCTTTTTCCTCCTCCTCCTTCTTCTTCAGGAGTATTATGCTAGTAACATGTGCGACGCGCAGGCGCCGTACGTTGCCGAGGGTTTGACCCATCCGGCTGCCACTATCGATGTGAGATTTGCCTTCCAACCTTCATAAAGAAGCTGCTCAACAGGGTTACAGACTTCAGAGATATGGGTTCGCAAATTCGACGGCGGCGGATTATTTAATGCCATGGTAGCTGGCAAAGGCGGACCTCAAGAAGCGATTCTTACTGTCGTTGGGGTCTTGAATAGGACCGAACTACCGCCTGTAAAAAAGAACGAGTACGTCACTGTCGAGTAGGGCATCATACATAACTGAATACAACACAGGATACAGGCAAACAGGGTCAAGTATGCCCGCCAGTTCGCGTCTATCATAGGCTACAATACCGCACTGTACCGCGTAGCGTTGGGTCGCATTTCCGATGTCGCATATTCAATGGTCACCGCCGTAGAGGACGGGCAGATGGCGGGGTGGAATCCAGATGAACAGATTGAGGAATTGGGGACACCATTGGGCAGTTCGGCAAGATATTTCACGGTTAAACGTGTCATTCCCGAAGAGACTAAAATCCCGTTTGGAGAGTACGTTGAGCCAGCAGGGGTTCTTGCAAGGCTTGAAAAAGACGGGGTTGCACATTGTATGGAAAACGATGTTGCTTACTTGGAACTGAAGGATAAACGGTGAGTAATCAATTTGGTAGGAACGTAAGTGTTGATGTATTGCGCAGTTTCCGTCCCAAAGATCCCTCGAACTTTAGGGCCGGGGACATTGTGGAGATGGACTTCGCCATAGCAGCTTACCGAACGATACGTGCTGGCGAAAAAACAACCTACGCATGCAGGCTAGTTTTGAGGACCTTGACATTGCTAAGCTCTGCCGTTACGAAGGTCAAATCTATAACTCTTATGTGTAGTATGCACTAACGTCTTGACAGGACGCTTACAAGCGACGGACCATTGCCATGCAGAACAAGGTTATTAAGCAGGCTCCTGTGCAACAACAAGCCTATAACCCCATTGCGAAGCGCAGGCAAGTAGAAGTTGAACCTGACTCTGACGATGACATTCCGGGCACTAGGATGCAAATAGTCAATCTGACTATGAATGAGAGGGCATCCGAATAACCGACGAAGGAACAGGAAATTGCTGATAAGTTATGCAGTTACTTTATGTTAATTTCTATGCGCTAGAATACAGGGAGTCGTTCAAAAAAACCTGAATTTTCGGTACAAATACAACATAAGGTACACCGTTTACAAAATGAACAAAAACTCGGGAGCCACCAAGTTAAATGAGTCTCTGGGGCAGTCCACCGTCCTGTCTACAGGTAAAGCCAGGCAAAAAATGATCATATTTCCGAAGACCCGAGAAAAGACGTATCGGGCATTCAAACCGTTTAAGGCCGTTGACGGCTGCCGTCCTTGTCCCGTATGCATTTGGCGGCGCCCAAGACGGACGCAATGAGGAGCTTATAAAGACTGGGGAGGGAAGCGAGGATCCATCTTGTGTGTTTTTGGTTTTTCCGACAGAGTCCACACAGTGAGTGGAATATTGGGTTGTCGTGTCGTACATACCCGAGAACATGATCCTGTCTGAGGAAGTCCTCAAACTCACAGATGGCTGGTTTGAATCCAGGATGCACAAAAATTGCCATGTGTACATGGTCTGGCTGTTTGACCAGCGAATTTTTGCATTAGGTCACTGTCACAGAACAGAGCCAATAGATGGGTTTCCAAAGCCAAACACAGGGCACTCTATTTCAAAACCAAACACAGCTGTTCCAACTAAACACAGCACTATTTTGAGCAGCCCCGTCTGCTTGAAATTGTCCTGGCTGCTTTGGTTGTTAAACCAGAGGTCACGGAACTCTCCACATCTGGTGTGACAGTGCTAGAACCTTGGCCATTTGGCAGGGATAAGGAAACACTTGAAGGATTTAAGCTTTTACCATCAAACTTTAATTGTGAGTGAGAATATTGCAGCCAGGGTTCAAATTGTAGCTGTGGACTCCCCACAAGCGAGAATATCATAGCCAGGGCCCAAATTGTTGCTGTGGAGAGGAAGAAGGAGAGATTTCTGACCTCCTCCACAGCCGGAAATCCTGTAAAAATTCCTGATGATACCCATCAATATTGTAAAAATTTGGACGCTGCGCGGCAATACTGTAGAAAATCTGCTGCACAGTGGCACACATCTTCAGTCCAAAAAGGGCATCTGAGCTTGTTTCTGAGCAGCATCTCAGCTTTGAATGCAGCTGTCCATGATTCACCTTTGTGACCATCCAGAATGCTAGCCATTTGTGGATCTGCCTCCAACAATAATTTATAAATCAAGTGTCTGGAGATCACGCAGCACACACGGTGTTTGACCAAATTTCGGCCCACTGATATTTATTCTTTTCGTATAGTCACAGAATCAGTATGATTGAATATCATCTGATCCAGTACCAAGTCGGCCAGAGTCGGAACCGTTCCGACACACAGGTGCAGCAGACTTCGAATTTTCTATAAATTTTTTAATTCACCATGATCAACGAAAAAGAAGAGCCGCTGTCCCAGTACCAAGTTTGCCAGTGTCGGAACCGTTCCGACACACAGATGCAGCAGTGGTTTGGCTTTTGAATTTTCCGTTTATTTTTGAGGTCACTACGGTCAACGAAAAAATAATAGCCGCCATCCCAGCACCCAGTGAGACAGTGTCGGAACCGTTCCGACACACAGGTGCAGCAGCAGATTGCCCTTCAAATTTTCTGTATATTTTTTAATTCACCATGGTCAGTGAAAAAGAACAGGCTCTGTACCAGTACCAAGTTGGGCAGTGTCGGAACCATTCCGACCCACAGGTGCAGCGGCAGATTGCCCTTCGAGTTTTTTGTTCATTTTTGAGATCACCATGGTCAACGAAAAAGAAGAGGCGCTGTCCCAGTATCCAGTGAGACGGTATTGGAACCGTTCCGACACACAGATGCATCGGCGGATTGCCCTTCGAATTTTCTGTACATTTTGAATTCACCATGGTCAACGAAAAAGGAACGGCGCTGTACCAGCACCAAGTTGGTCAGTGTTGGAACCGTTCCGACACAAGTGCCGCGGCGGCTTGCCCTTCGAATTTTCTGTATATTTTTGTATTCACCATAGTCAACAAAAAAGAAGAGCTGCTGTCCCAGCACCCAGTCAGACGGTGTCGGAACCGTTCCGACACAGTGATAATAGGCGTATATGGGACAGCGCCTGCAAACAAGGCAAGGTAGATCCGCAAACAATCATTGTCGAGGATGACATATTAAACACGTGGTCGAAATTCCGGGCGAAATGGGACCCCAGGAAAAATTAATTCTATCTTCCGCAATTTTCTTGAATACCTATCTACAAGTCCAAGACTCGTCTTAACTCTTCACATAGTTTGATCTCGACCGAAATTTAATAATTTTTCTAGAATACCCTCTACTAGAATTTGCTTCTACCCCTACTAGATCCCTGCCTCTTCGTTCTCAATTTTTTCCTTCGTTTTAGTGGGTGAATGCATTTCGGAGTTGACCATGTGCAAATAGGCACAACGAGGGGATGGGGCGGAAGAAGTGCTGCATCGACCACGGACGGAGTAGTAACTATACAAAATGATTGTTCAGGGGGTACAAAATGCGTCAATGTGTTTAACGTTATGGTAGCATGTCCACCGGGAAGTAGAGATGAGAAGGATCGTAGGCAGTGAGTATACAAATATGCGTTATCAGACCGCGAAGAAGAGATGAGAATAATCAAAAGAAGACGAGTCAGTATATGCAGATAAGCGAGGAAGATAGTGGACATACTTCTTGGCCTCCTCAACTGCAGCCGATCTCCTCCTTCGACAGATGACCCTTGTCGGTGGTGAATGTGATGCGGTTCGACTTCCCAGCGTTAAGGATACCATTGGCAGAGGTTTGCGCGGCGGAGGAGAGAGTGCGCTTGGCACGGTCGCAAGCGGTTCGGAGACGACGGAGGTTGGAGGACAGATCTAACAAAGACGAATCAATGGATGCGTTCAAGCGTCCACAAAGAAAAACCAAAACATACCCTTCTTGTTCTCGGATGAGGATGCTGCGTACAAGAGGGTGGCAGCAGTAGGCTTGTTGATGATTCGGAGGACGTTCAGGCCGGAGATGGTGCCCGCGTCCTTGGTGGCCTGGCGCTTTGAGTCGCTGAAGCACGCGGGGACGGTGACGACGACGTTGTTGATCGTCGTGCTGAGGTATGACTCTGTGTCACTGAAATTGGGGCATTTCGGTCCAAGGCACTACTATGACGAGCGCCGCAATACTAGATGGGGGGGGATGCAAGATACCGGGTTGGACGGCGAAGCTGCATCATAGTCAGATATCGATGCGAAATCCTGTCTAAAACAACTCACACTCCTTTCAGAAAAGTCACTCCACCGACTCTCTGGGCGGCTGCCATCAGCGTTGATAATCACAACGTCTTCGAAGAACGGCCACAGGTTATGAGCATGCGCTAAATAGTCCAGCTCCGCATTGAACGTTTCCTCCAACCTGAGGGTTTCGATATAATAGGCCCAAGGTGGAAAATGCGGGCTACAGCCTCTCGAAGCGACCGCGTTCCTCGTCTTCTGGGCGATGGAGGTGCATAGAGCCCTGTGGTCGGTGTCGAGGCAGAGGTGTATTGCATCGAGGATCACCTACGTGAGAGCGACGGCGGTTTAGCGCCGATACACATTGTGCCGAAGTCACGGTGGAGAGAAACCATCGTGGACCGGCGCGAGGATCCGTCCCCAATTGGGAACGCCGGGAATCGACCTACCTTCGGAGCCCATCTTCATGTGCCAGTGCTCCAGGATGTGATTTCCAGGCTCGCAAGATTCCCCGAACTTTCCACAAACCTCAGCATGACACAGCTGGAGTCCATTCTACGGCTTGCTTCCAGACTTGAGCACATTATTCGCTTCGACGATGTTAACAAGGGACGATCACATCCCAGCGAAATTGCCCTGCCTATTGCGGTCATGGAATTTCTGGCTGCCGCACTCAAGATTTCTACGTCCTCTGTGCTTCTCTGTTGGGCAGGATTCGGGGACTTTGTGGGCGAAACCTTGAACTTACCGTCCGCTGACGAGGCTTTCGCGTCAATGGGACCCACTTTGGGAACTGGTTCGCATCTCTCACATTCTGTCCGTCTATAACTCACCTACCTTTCAGTGGCGGACAGTCTTGAGCCGCCAACGATTTGCACCACCGATATGTGCAAGAATGCACGTTTGACCAAGCGCCAGGAATTTTCTGGCACGTTATTCATCCAATAACCATAGGTTCTATGTATTGCCAACGTATGTTCCCTTAAGTTCGTCTGCATTCTGAATCCCTCACACATTGGGTGTCAGATTGCAAAACAACGTATCATCACAATTATCAAGTTTCCCATGCTGCTCAGCCTGGTTCTCTACGGGAATACTATGAGGGAATTCCTGATAGAATCCAGGTGTCCATGCACCACGTTGTTGAGCGGGAGCTGGTGGTCTTTTGGGAGACTCAGATGGTCTTTTCCCAGTAAGCTTGTGCCGTCACGCTATGCCTTCACATTTATATTGAAACATAACAGTACATCGGCCGAAGGTGCATCAAGGATTTATAATGCTGCTCTTCGCGGCTCTCGCGTGCACGATACAGACAAATCTTTACCATCGGAGACAGTCTGGGATTCCTTTTTCCTTCACGCCTCCTCAGGGATGCGACCAAACGTGATATTCGATTATCTGTGCCACACAATGGCCTACAAACAGATCGTTTAGACAACGCGCTCGAGTACAGGAACATCCGCATGACCGGAACTGGTCAATATCAGTGGGCGCATGCTTGTAAGGGCTGCCAGAAAATCATCGGGACTCGTACGTTTCTTACCAGATCTGAATGGTCTTTTCTGATCCAATGGCTACCAGGCCGAATTTCTGCATGTGTTACTGACGGTGTGACAATCGGCCACCCTTGCTGTGGCGTTCACGACTGGCTATGTACCCAGAGGCTCGGACTCGAGAAAAGGATTCGGACGATTTCGACCCCTTGCCGCCCAATATATCACTGTGGAGAGATGTCGCAGTCGGATCAAGTGCCCAAAAGCACTTGGTCTGAGTGTTATAAACCACTCGTACTGACAGAAACAACACCCTTGGAACGACTACATGAACCCACTTGTATTTCGGCCATTTTGGAAGTCGGTCCAAGGGTGTAGTTGCAGTCGATCTGAGTGTGCGCGCGCAGTCGATTTCAGGGTTTCGTGGCAGTCAGTCCCACTGGAAATATCAATTGTATTGATTGCTTGAAATCCAATATATTAATCGCTATATACATCACATATAGTGCTACTAGAGGACACCCTCCGGCGTCCCATACTGAGAGACCATGTCAGCATCGTATAAGTACGGCGGAGACGGCGGAGATACAGAGAGATGCAAGATATACCTACTAAAAATTTTGTGCGGGCGAAGGTTGTGTAGACCGTTTACTGCGGATGAGCCAGTGAACCTCAAAATCAGGAAGGCGAGACCGACCAGCCCCCAGCTGCTGATCCAGCCGATACCAATGAAGATGAAGGAGTAGATGTCGTCGGCGGCCAGGCAGTTCTCATCGCCGAAGGCGGCGCCCGAGTAGAGCAAGGAAACGAGGCAGAGAATGCAGGAGCCGACACAGCTGCAGCTGCGGCAGTGAAGAGCAAGAAGAAGCGCAAGGCAGCCCGCACATCGTTTTCGGATGCCTAGGAGGCTAAGTTCCTGAGCAGGTTTGCATGCACTACAGCCTGCCGTCATATCATCTGGGATGAGTACTTCCAGAATGCCACTAAGGGTATGTAACCACTGCCGACTGAAATATCCCGCTCAAAAGCTTTCCATAGCTTCGTTAGACTTTGTCCTTCTCGAGGGTACTCGGTGCTGTGATATTTGCGACCCCACAAACTTCGATCATTGGGGTCTAGGTAGCCATGAAATGCAGGAGATAGCCGTGTCATGAAGGGGTGGGCTGCAAGCCACGAACGGAAAGTCATTGTGCACCTGCCGCATCAGACCGGACTTTAAAGTGCACTGCGCGTAAATGGCTGGTGTCCCATCCATAAAATCGACTACCCGGAAGCGCAATAAGTTCTTCCTTTCCTCACTTCACATCCAAAGCCGAATAAAATGGACCCATGCACTGAGCGTTATGATCTTTATTAACTGCTTACTGCCAGATGAGGCTACATACATGGGACCCGTTGATTTGCACCAGGGAAGTAGCGGAAAGAGAGACCGGACAGATGTAGGGAAGGGGGGATGTGGTATCCTTGTCTGTCTCAAACGCGGGGTTTAATGGGCAACTGTCACTCCGATCACCGACGCTTTCATCAGAATCTCCATAATGTTGCGGCTCTCCAACTCTTTCTTGTTCTTTCTGCAATATATGATCACTTGATTTGTGGTCTATGCAGCCATGTTATTGTTACCGCAACAACTCGTCTATCGGGAACGTCTCACCTTGTTTTCTAATCCAATTGCCACATGACGGGCACCCTTGGCAGAAAAGAGCAGAACTGGAAGGCGTTCTGAACAAGATCTATAGGTCAGTTCCAGGTCCACGCCGGTGAAAACACACACCCTTTTCATTGTCCTTCCACTCGATCTCAACACTGGCAGCGTCTCGCTCTGGCTCAGAGCAGACTCTGCCAAGTGCCAACCGATATTCCCTTTTAATCGCGGTTTCGGTAAATTCTGCCCCCGGAACCATCTTGTTGTTGGTTATTAAAGCGGAACTGTCCCTGAGAACAACATATTTCTGTTGGGGGAGACGGCCCCAAGCTGCGCGTCCGCAGTTTGAAATGGAAAGTCCAAGGGAGTTAATGCCCCGTCTTCTGAACCATAATGAGTCAAATAGCTAGAAATTGTTGTTGCCAACCTGTTACTGTGCAACTCGGTGATCATGTTCCTTAAGCTTCTCGTATCATATCTTTCTGCCCTTGGATTTGAGTTCAGGCGGTTTGATCTTCTTCTTTCGGTCATGGTGGGCGGGGACAGGTGGGTGGATAGAATGTCACGGATTCCCTACTTTATATATACATAATTGACTCCCGTAGCAACGTTGACCGCCTCCGAGAACTGATAGAATGGAGATCCATCACCTATGTAATGATACGACCATCAACAATCTTCTCGTTCAAAATGACCCCCTGATATCCCTTGAACATCCCGCTTATCACGACCCTTTAGATGTTTCAGGTTCCATTTTACTTGTATTATATCCATATGCGATCCAAGATGTAGAACAGCCGAACACCGCCGACCTACGGTCTCCATTGATCCTTTTTATGGAGTACATGTGGAAGCGTCTGCTTAGAAGATAAATCGCTTTCCCCTTTATTTCTCTTTGTCCGGCTCGAATTCCCGCCCCGGAGAGAGAGAGAAAAGCAGATTGTGGTATGTCATGTGGCGTCGCCTTCCATCAGAATTGTAGTCTATTTTAGCAAAAGGTCTTCGCAGAGCTCGGCGGAAGGAGTTCGGCAAACAGTGTTCGGCAACTTAAAATGATGGATTTAACTTTCGCATCAATTCCAGCGTTTCAAGCGTCTTTATATACAGCATAGGGGGAGGTAGGTAGGTAGGTACGATACACGGCACGGTCCGAATAACGAGCGGGTCATATCTGCTGCGTCCTCTGAAAAATGCTCCATTGTATTGATCATGGACGCTTCCATTTTGCTGGTGTTGAAAGGCGGCTTTTCCAGGAACAAAAAAAATAGCTCTTGAATCCGGATCGAGGCAGCCAAAAGAGCCCTGATTAGACGACTGATCGGTCTCTTGTCTCACGGTGGCGGAGCAGAGCAATATATTTCACGCGCAAGGGCGAAAATCTTATTGTGTCTACTCTATAGTGCTGAATCCCCCGCTGGACGATGTCTTGAACAGCGCATTATAGCTCATTGACATCTCTGGTCGGGCTGGCAAATCTTAGTAGATTCTTGGGGCGCAAATGCCCTAGAGGAGCATGTGATGGCCGCCGATTCAATTTTGTTCAGCCAACAATAGCTGCGAAAAATCCCGCTTCGCTCGCTGAACACTGGGTTTGGGCGTGAAATCGGCCAATTTTTGTCCGGCACTCCCAGGGTATTATCAGGGGTCCTCCCTCCTCCCCCCACCTGATGTCGGCTATCCTTATCTTTGTCACCCCTTGTAACTGCCCGCCTGGCAGGGTGCATAAAACAGTTCCAAAGGGCCTCAGCCCAGACCAGTTCTTGAGGCAGTCTCTTTCACTGACTTCCCACTCGCAACCTCGTTCTGTTCTTGAGATGACGGTGCACAAAAGGCAAACGGGTAAAGTCGGGCCGGCAATCTCATTACGTCAATTTGCCATTTGCGCTTGCTCTGTACCTTCACTCCAGGAGAGCAAGCAGGAGCCACATCGAGATCGCCCACCATTGAATACAAAAACAAATATTCCCGATGTATTCAGAAAAGTAATGTTCAACAAAACTACAGAGGAAAGAGGAGTTACAAAGAGTCCCTGAAGCCGAATTTGAGGGGAAACTTGAAGAGGAAACTTGAGAGGGAAGAGGGCAATTCATCTTGAGACTTGGAGACTTGAAGACTTGAAGACTTGAAAACTTGACAATCCATCGTGCAAGCAGAAAATGTTGCTAAGTCAGAACAGCATTGGAATCAGTGGTGTCTTGAGGAGTAGGAGATTTCATGACTTGGAAATATTCGAGGCAAAAGCTTGAAAATGTTCGGGAGCAAAAGCTTGAACGGGTTGACGGACGAAGCCAACTTGGTCTTGAGCGTCTTGAGGGCTCTGGGCTCATTCAGACAGGAGAATGCCCGGAAGGTCTCTGGCTGACTTGATGGATAGGCATCAGCCGAACGTAGGGTTCAGAGTGGCCCTGGGTGAGTGCACGACGACAACGTGAAAGAAGAGGAAGAAAGATGGGCAAAATTATGACATGTTTGGATGGTTGATCAACTTCACGTGTAGCGCACGGACCACCAGCGTCCATAACCACGAAACAAAGTGAATCATCACCACAGAATGTAAACTTTACACTTACGGCTCATACCAGTCCTTTAATGGCCAGGATACTTTCAAATCAGAGTTTTGCAGCACACAAGCTGGTATCCCAGAACCGCCGTCTGCGAGCTTAGTTTAGATTGCAGGAGGGAGTCCAGGGGCGATGGTGTAATTACGCTTGCTTTACCGGGAAAATCCCTGGAACCGGCATTCGTGAATCGGACCGGCTGTGTAATGATACCTACCTACCTACCTACCCACCAGCTAAGGTTCGCGACAAAAGAAAAATTGCAGGTTCAGTGGATTGTCCAGCTAAGGAAATATGAGTACTCAGGAAGGTTCATTATTGTCTCCAGCTCCCCTAGAGAATATCAGAAGTACAGTGGCACCATACTGCTTCTCGCCGTTTTATACAATTTAGGACTGATTTTATGGTGTAACGTGGTTTATAAAGTAATCAGGGTGCTTTTTTGTACCCGTCTTGCCTGGACCAGATCTTGCCCGTCGCACACAATTTTTTTTATTAACAAAAAAAACCTCCTGGCTACAATCTGGGATGGAGCGATTCAATCCACTGTTTTTCCTCGACTTTTTGGAGCGCGGAATAAAAGTGCATCCGGACCGCCATACAGCTCTGACCTCATGTAATTTAATACTCTGCATTATCCTTCTGCAACACACAGAGCAACTTTGATATAAACGAAGAACAAACATAGTCTGGAGCTTAGTCCCCAGTGTTCGGCTCGATCATAAAAATGACCAAACACTGTTGAACACTGTTCAAGCAGCAGTTGCAGAAATATCCACCAGCCAGGTTTGAACCTGCGACCCCTCGTGGAAGAAGAGGATAAGCAAGAAGACTTGACCGTTGATCCAGAAGACCATTTTATACCGTGTGGATCTTCGCACCCAGGGGCCAATCAGTCACACCCGACCCAGGTCTAGAGAAGATTGGAGTCACATCTCGCAAGAGGTTAAGTAACCTGTACTTATGGAGTGAGGAGACAAAGTAAGTATCCTACATTACGGTAAATTCACGAGTCTACTTCAGCGTCGACTCAGAGTGAGTGATTCATTGGTGATACAGAGGAAAAATACGACTTCTCAAGGGAGATGAGCGTGCATTGTATACCAGTGATCCGGGACTGCGGAGTTGAGGATGTCCAGCAGAGCTGTGGAGCCAGCTGGAACAGGCGGCTGTACTAAAAACGAGAGGCAGCATCAGCGAGCGAGTTCTCGTGTGTTGGAATCCAAGTGGCGGAAAAAGTGAAATGAAGAACGGAAAAGAGCAGAATAATCTGCCTCAAGATTCCCATGCCCGGAGCGGATCGTGCTGTGTTGCAAGTCAGCCATTGGACCACCGCCTCGTTATCGCACTGGAAGACGACATGGGCGCCAAACCATGCATCGCTCCAACGCAGAATTGCCTGCAGTATGGCAAAGATCTCCTTGAACTGAATATCACATGCTCGGTAGCGCCTGGGACACCGCGAGGAGAACCAGCGGTCCTCCCAAACTCCGCCGAGACCTTTGCGCCCACTCGCATCGGCCGCGACAAAGATTTTGGGGTGAACTGGTTCGATGAGCCGGACACCGTTCCAGTATGCGCTCAGAGTCGACCACCAACCGATGTCGGAGCGTGCACCGGAAGAGATGTGCCGGCGTGCAATATTGAGATCCCATTTTATTCTTTTGGGCATTGAGATCCCGCCTTTTCTTTCGGGCTTCGAGTTCCCTGTTTTTTCTTTTGGGCATCGAGATTCACCTTTATATCAGATCATCGCCCTCCCGAGTCTTTTTCGAGCTACACCCGTACTTCACGCCCGCACGGCACTTTCCCCTATCGAGCCGCTATTTCTATTCTACACGTACACGACATTTCGGGACCTGTTCACCGACTTTCTGCTTCACCCTTACACCCCATATTACGGCCGACCGACCCACATTTCTGTCTACCAGCAGAGAACTCGTTACTGCGACATCGCCCAAGTTCAGGAGTGCGCCGATGGCTGTGGCACTGAGGTCAAATCCAAAGTTGACGATCACGCATAACACATCTCGGAGTTTGGCATGTAATCTTCTCGGGACTGCGGTCAAGATCTGGGTGTAGAGCTGATCGAGAGCCATAAATGGAGTATCACCGAGTGGGACAGGCTTGAGAGTTTGAAGAACTTCCACACGCTCTGAGGGATCTGCGAACTCGTCGTCGACAAAGGCGACCACAGTCGCTGCGTAGATAAAGTATCCCGAGGATTTTTCGACAAAGGCCTCAAGAACTCCAGGGCGTGGCCATGGAGCCGGAACATCCAGCATTCTAGTCTTGTAAATGCGCGCAAACTCGGCCCCTAAATGTTTCCGGACATTCTTGAAGGAATTTCCTACATCTGTCCTCCACAATTTGTGACTTGATATGGAGAGCTAATTGAACACTGCAAATTGAGAGATGATACCCAGCACTATTCTAAGCAGTCCTGTCTGTTTGAAATTGTCGGCACCGCTCTGATCATTGAACCCGAGGTCATAGAACCCTCCATATCGAGCATGGCTGTGCAGGAGTCACGGGCCAAATCAAAAGCGTGATATTCTCGCTCGCGGGAAGTCCACAGCATCAATTTGAGCCCTGGCTGAGATATCGCTCACGGGCACTCCACAGCACCAATTTGAGCCCTGGCTGCGATATTCTGGCTCGCAATTAAGTTTTGATGATAAAAGCTTAAATTGATCAAGTGGTTCCTTATCCCTGCCAAATACAGCTGTTTTCACATGCTCAGAAAAGCGTGACTTGATATGGAGAGCTAATTGAATGCTGCAAATTGACAAATGATGCCCAGCACTATTCTAAGCATTCCTGTCTGTTTGAAATTGTCAGCACCGCTCTGATCGTTGAACCAGAGGTCATGGAACTCTCCATATCGAGCGTGGCTGTACAGGGGGGATCAAGGAGGCCCGACGCTTGGAGGTTATGCAGCCGCCGCCGATTGCTCGTGAGTTCGCCAATGCCGGTATTCAGACAAACGGTGTATATTTTTGTATAATTCAAACTGTAGGATTGATTAGTGCACCCAAAAGCTCAATATGATTTAGGCGACCAAGATCGATGGAATCGTGCAAATAATCGTCCCCAATTGAGTCGAGAAATGAAGAGAAGGCCACTATCCTTCCCCTAGAACTCGGACACCTAAGAAAGAAGTGCCATTAACTTCCTAAGAAAGAAGTGCGTCAAACGCGCCGGAGCGTCGATCGAAGTCACCGCGAGGCGAGTCTTTACATCCCCCGATGTCAGCGGATACCGCACCGATACTATTTATGTTGATGTTGGGAAGATGTTTCAAAATACACGGTCGTCTCGCGGCGGGAGCCAGATAAACATACCACCCAATAGCAGCGTGAATTGAAACCCTGGCATCGGCAGAAGCGAAACCTAATAGCCCTGATCGTGGCGATAAAAGGAAGAGAAGGGTGTGCCAGTGGCATCGTGGAGATGACGTGGAACGGATGTTAACGGGGGAAGTTCTCTAAAGAAGCCGCTCCTCGAAGGAAGCCGCTCTTCCTCCCATTCGCCGATGGAGTGGCCACCATACATAGTTCGCTGTCAATAGGCCTGTATGTGTGAGGAGGCTTCCTTCGACACTCCATCGGCGAGTGAGTGGGAAGAGCGGCTTCGAGAACTACACCTGCGATTCGTCTGTCACTGCACTATGTATGGTGATCGCTCCATCGGCGAATGGGAGGCTGCGAGGGCCGCTACGTCGTCATCTACGGAATTCAGTCCAGACCATTCTGCTTCCTAGGCCCCTATTAAAGTTGCTTTTTGCCTTCCTCCGCATCCCTCGCACTTCGTATATTGAGGAGAGGTCCATACTAGATCCAAGGGGCTCTGTTGCGCCGCAGGCCCTGGAAATTTTGTTAAAATCATCGTCATAACCACATAAAATGCAGCAAAAGAAATTCACTCTCGGCAATGAAGATGGCCTGTATAATTACAATAAAAATAGGGTAGCACTATACGAAGGCTCGGAGACATCCAAATTACTCCACAGGTAAAAAGATATGTGCTACTGAGAGCCGAACACTCTGTACAATGTATGGAGTCCAAAATAAAATATCTGTGTACTTCCCATTGGTTCCAATGACACTTATTGGCTATTTTCTGGTAGAAATTGTTGAATGAACTATGGGAAAGCACAGCATCATGCAAATGGTATAAAACCATGGCCGTGCTATAAAATCAGGTCACAGTCGAATGCACGAACACCTCGTCCGCATCGGCCGCAGTTGGAGGTGCTGGAAAGATTAATGAGTGAAAGGTTAGTAAATGGGGGGAGAAAGCGCACCCTTCCATAAATGAAGAGCAGCACAGGAAACTATGGCATTGAGTCTGAGCACATACGGAATGAACTTAATCCTTACCTCGCTCGTGGGCTTAAAAAAGTCGATATGAATTGCTGGATGGCTGTTGCAGTATATACATGCCGTGGATGTCGATGGACAATATGCAATCGAGACCACGAAGAATAAATTTGTATCTATGGAGAAGTCTAAATCATAGCAAGTGAGTCACCGAAGACGCATTCCATCCCTCGTACGTAGTCTAAAAACATCCATAGGAATTTTGGAGGTCCTATTGCGAAGCACGGCCCAGGGAGGTAAGTGAAAAGTACTCAGCGCTCAGTCTGCGGGAAATGGGTTGGAAGATTCGTGATGGAAACTACGCACGGCGAGTTGGAGGAAGTAGCAACGAATTAATGAGCGACGATACGGGCATCAAGGTGGACAATTGAACAGAAGGTCTGAGTGCGGTAACACTCGCCACCCACGCGCGGGTAGATGCTGAAGTTGCTCAAGTTGAGCTCGAGGATGCGGGACCAATCTCACCTGGAACGTAAACGATGTAGGCACGGCAAAGAACGGAACGGAAGGGGACAATATCAGACATAATTCAGGAGGTTGTGCTAGACAAACTTGAGCGGCTTGAGAAATCCTTCAGCCAGCATGAGGAGCCTTTGCATTGGGAGCTTGAGTAGTCTTGCACCTCCCCGTCTTCACCGAGGTCTTCATTGTCTAGCCGACAGAATTTGTGCGTTTTGAGGAATCGTCTAGCGAGTCGCCAAGAACAGTCCCGGCTGTTGACACTTGCGAGGTCTTGGGGAGTGGTCTGTTCGAGGGAGGTACCGGCCTTGAAGAACCATGTTGAGGGAGGAATAATCGCGGGGGGGAAAAGGATGATGACGAGCAGAGGAAAGCAGATGGTGGGGGAAAGGAGCGAAGGAAGGAAGATCGCACATGCCTTCCTTTGAGCGGATCTTGAGCGCGCGACTGGCGGTCCCCGTCAAAGCTAAATGCTGAGCGCTGATCGGTTTTATCAGTTTGAAGCAAAAGGCAAGAACTAATCCAAAAAGGTCAGATCCAAGACACTGCAGCGGGGAACGTGGCTGAGGAAAACGTAGATGCCGAAAGAACCAAAAAAACGGTTTGTTTTCAACGGTAGCGCAGAGAAGCCCAGAAGTTCGCCAAATTCCGGAAAGGTGGAGGTCGATTGACGCCTTGTGCGGGGAAAGAGGGGCAAGAGGGCATCGAAAAGCAAAGCAGGAAGATCATGGAACAAACAGGCGTGGCAATGTGATTCGCGAGTAGCGGCAGTTGCGCGGCTGATCGGAGAGGTTGAAAATATCCCGTCCAATTTCCTGGACCAAAAGCTGATCCTTGATGCACTGTCAGCTGCCCAAGATAAAATTAGATGGGAACCGCGTTGCGCAGTGAAGAAAACAAACGGGGTCAATTCGGGAGAACATGTACATATGAAATCACCACATCTACTTAAGATAGGAGTACTACGAGTAATATCAGCGCTGTGAAGTTAAAGAGCAAGAACGAGGGGATAGGATAGATTAACGGATGGAATACGGTGGGGGAGATGATGGGATGTGACAAAGAAAGATGTAAAGGAGACCCAGCCTTTGAGCGGATGTTAAACGGCTGATCGGGGAACTCGAAAATAAGCATCTTTACTTTCTCGGGTGGACCCGAAGAGCAAAAGGAAACGTGCGTGAGTCTTGCAGTGGGTGAGAGAAACATAAGGAAGCAGGCAAACACGTACAATGTGATACGAGGCATCTGCTTAATGAGGTATTGGCACAGCCACAGTGCACAGTCCTGCCATATCAGTGCCGGTCCCAACTATTAATGAAATGCAAGATGGCGTGCCGAGTGGTGCCGAATTGGGGACGAAAAGCACCGAGATGCGGATCAAATACGGGTCGATATCAAGATCATCGGGGATTGATTGCGCATCCGTGCATCAGTCGCACTGCTGATGCATTCACCATTAGTTGCACTCCGTAGCAGGGTTGAGTCCCATTAATGGGAGTGAGTCCCACTTTCTAAGTGCTGGAGTGAGACTGGACGAGTCCCACTCCTACTAAAATCGTTGTTACTCCGATACCAACGAGCGTCCGAAGCGGGTTAAGCGGGCAGCGGGGTCGAAACTCCCCACCACTGTGGCGGTCGGACCTAGCAAGAAGGCGGAGAAGGGCATGAGGGGTTACGCCCGGGTCTCTGATGATGCAAAATAGGTATGAATCATCTTATTGCGGCGTCGGAATTACTGACTGACACTACTCAAGGTAATATAGGTACTTAGACGGGACTTCAAATACTTGCCCTATGCTTAGTTTCCTATGGAATACTTTATGACCCTTGTGCTCTGTGTGTCACTGGTTGTTTCAAGACTACAAGAAAGCAGCTTAGCTCGAGTCGATCGTAAGTCCATACTGTACCATTTCGATCAAATCGACAGTCACGCGTCACGCACCCCTGTGTCGATATTGAAATTTGGTCGAGGTCACGCGTCACACAAGCCTTTGTCGAACCTCTCGAGCGTGACATGGTTCAAAAACGTGGTCTAAGGAAGTCAAAAAGACGGATTTTTGGAAATTTTCTCGTTTGAATGTCGAAATTTTTGGTGGTGTCACGCAAAATTTTGGCCGGTGTCGAGGTGTCGAATAGGTAAATCAAATCACGCGTCACGCCCCATGTCGATTTGATTGAAATTCTACAGTAGTGTCTGCAGCTTGGGTTCACTAACATAATCTTCCAGGGAGAGGGAGCGCCTAGCAGCAACTTTCGGTAGCGATACCCGCTTGACAATAGGCTCCTCCCTAATCGGGCATTTGGCGTATTGGTTTTGAATCGGGGCTAGGTCTGTTTTCTTGATTTGACTCTCTTGATCCGTGAATCCTGCTTAAGCGGCTCAAACTTCTCAATCGGCTTAACCCGCTTGACCCGCTTAACTAGCTTAATCGGCTTATTTTGCTTAATCGGCTTATTCCGCTTAATTGGCTGAGCTTATGGGCGTAAATAGTCATGTATATGGCCTTTGAGTGCATTATTATAGGGCCTGGTGCCCCGCTTAATCCCCGACTTCACGTAGAGACATGAATTGATTAATCCGACCTGGGCTAGTGACAGGACCCGGAGCTGCTAACATCCGGTCATTATTGTTGTGAGGGCCTTTAAGCCAGTGCAATGCCCGTCTGGTGTCCTCAGACCGCACGTGTTGTGCTCGTGGAGTCGTGGTCGCCACCGAGATATCACTTTGGGCAGCTTCGCGCAGCGGACGTCCGGATTTGGGGTCTGTGAATACAGTCTAGAAAGGGCCGCTCTTCCATGGATCATATCTGCCCGAAGAGTGCGAAAGAAGCCGCTCTGCCTCCCATTCGCCGATGGATAGATCACTATACATGGCAGTGAAGAATCTCTGTGAATACGGAAACAGTAGTCTAGAAAGGGCCGTTCTTCCGTGGATCATATATACGCCAAAGTGAAGGCTCGATCTTCCTCCGATTCATCGATGGATAAATCCTATACGGGGTATTTATACATAACAGCGAAGAATTCTGTGCATAGCTTAGAAAGTGACCGGCATCTTCGTAACATGTGCTCGATATCAAACAAAGCTTCCGACCTTCGCAGACGTTGAGATAACTTTATTCCCAAAACGTGATCATGCGTTCCCCGAAGGAGTGTGGGAGGCATGTCCCCTGGGTGAATATAAGGTCTGCTTCAAGAGACTCAGCGAATCGACCCTTCCCTGAAGAGTTGCACTCACACAAAGCCTTGCCTTCGTCCGAAATGGTACGCCATAGCCATATCCTTCGACAAGTCGATAGTCAATGGACCTTGAAGTTGACTCCTATCACAGACTCAGCCAGTCTCCGGGCGCACTTACAGGATCGAGAATTGTGACTTCCACACTGCCATTTCCCTCATTATAGATCATCAATCGAGTAAGTTGCCTACCGGTCCCTCGTCGTCAAAGGTGATTCATTTCCCGATCCAGTCCGAGTCAGAGGTTGGGAATGGACTGGAGGGACTAATCAAAAGGTAAAGCCATAGTCGATAACTTTCTACGTATATACAGCCGCTTCCTATTGCCCATACTCACCCTCCTGGAAGGCCCTCTGCAACACCGAGTCAAATCCAACCATCCAGACTCGTGGCAAGATGGTACTCTGTCATCCCGATCAAGGTTGCTGTGCCTCATCGTCCAAATCAATCATCAAAACAGCTGTGCCCTGTGCTGCCAACTTGGAGCACAAATTGGTAAGGGAACGAATATGCTCCTCTACATTCCCACCTTCCTCACGGTGGAGGCGGGAGAGTTGGCGGTGAAGCAATACAATGGCAATGACACCCTTTGGCTGATGTGTCGGCAAGGGTTTTCCATGCTGCTGAAGAGATGGTGGCATCGGTGATGTACACTAACGGATCATCTGAGACACGAAGTCGAATTTGTGAAAGGGCCTGACGGTCCTTGCAATCCCAATTTTTAATGGCTTGGGCCTGGGTGCCCTGTGAATCAACGATATCACCGCTAGCATTGAATGTGTGCTGTGAGCGTGGGATGACACCGGAGACGTAGTCAATCAGTCCCTGATCCGTGAGGATGTTTGTCACTTTGACAGCCCAGGTGGCATAGTTCTCCTCACCGAGGAGATGCTGGATGCGATATGCAGATGTAGTAGAGTCAGACATGATAAATGTGTGATGGGTGGCTGGGCTGTGGGTGTAGTGTGAGAGGCGTAGTGTGCGTCACTAAAATAACTTTTTTGAGCTGGTCAGGCTAGGCGATGATCAATGTGATGCAGGGTGTAGTGATGTGCGAAGGTTACGGGAGAAATCAGTTATGGCCAGGGCCCATAACCTATTGTGAAGATCACGCTGAGTGAGAGATAAAAACAAGTGAATGAAATATTGGTAGGCTTAACATACAGTTTATATACTGTACAGAATATTATCTAGAATGTACTACAAGTAGAACGAACACGGAATAGCTGAGTAAAGAATGAGTAAGGCTGAGTCAAGAGAATCGGGGAGAATGTCGGGGAAAGTCGGCGGATGGGAAATGCCGAACCGTGGGAATTAGGAAATAACAACAGGGGTAATTGTTTCCTCGGGCATCTCGGGGATCTTATATCGCCCAAATACCCTCCTTCGAACCTAGAACTCTGGCCAGGCTGCTGTTAATTCACTAGGATCTTAAGGAAAATCACGTCGAACAGGCTTGGTAATATTTCGGGCATCTCGGCGACCCGCTTTGAACATCCCTTGTGACACGGCGGGCTGATGGGGCTTCCTGCGAGGGTATTAGCCAGGATTTCTCTTCTTGATCATATTTGGGGC
This sequence comes from Mycena leptocephala, assembly GCA_029378395.1. Taxonomy (NCBI): domain Eukaryota; kingdom Fungi; phylum Basidiomycota; class Agaricomycetes; order Agaricales; family Mycenaceae; genus Mycena; species Mycena leptocephala. Next base: position 368,504 of record JARJLF010000052.1, on the reverse strand, counting down.
CTATCTTCAGTTTGAAACATTCTTGTTGCCTTTAAATTCTTAGACCCTTCTCGTGATCTCTGGTGCAAGAGTTCACAAGAGCGATGAGAAATGCGCTTCAAATAAGCCCATACATGACACTTTTAATACGGCTCATCGGCCAAATCTACAAGCTCAAGGCAGTCGCAGCGCGACCCCAGGACCTGTCAGAGTCAGACATCGCTCAGTCTGACGAAACAGTGGAGTCGTGGACGTGGCTTTAGACGGGTGAATCTCTGATGGGCAAAGTACAATGAGGGGAACGAATATCTCGACGGACAAACCGCATACCATCAATGTTGTTGGTCATTTGGTGGAGCCCATTAGCCCCAAGGCCATTGACGCGCATGATCGGCTCTCTGTTGAAGAAATGCGGAAGATTAATTCAAACGGTGTTACATGGGCGTTGGCTCACCATCTTCTTCGTACGCTCATTGTGCAGCTCTGGCAACACCGGCACTCAAGGAGGTTTACGCTGGTTTCCCTTACGCGTGGTCGACCGGTTACTCATACCTCGGAAATTCCAATTTGTAGTGACATCTGTTTTCCTCAGGACTTCCGGCGCTTATATTAGAAGCGGGAACTGCGTTCATCGCGGAGAAGTCGGCCGCCGACCCTTACCTATATTGTCCCGAGGTTCCCGCGAATTCGTGGCCATATGGGCGGGCATATCATCCGCAAGCTGAGGGGCGCTGGGGAGATGGAGAGAGATCGCAAGGAAAAGAGGACGGGGAGTGCGCGAGTTTTTCCGCAGGTGTGCGGTCTTTCCCCTCTATTATGTTTAAAGGTCGGCCCAGCTTACCCTTGTGGCTTCTGCGGTAGATCTAATCGCCCCGAATGCGCCGTCACAAGGTGAAGGCTTCGAGATTCATTCGAACTACCATTATATGTGCAACTTGAAGTTGAAAGTCTTGAACTACAAATCCGCAAATACGGGCTCCGCCGCCACGCCTTCGCGCAACGTTCCTGTTATTTGTTCCCTCTGTCCCCGTCCCCCTGGCCGTGATCCGACTTTCCGGGGATTTGGCGGTACAACATGGAACAACACTTGCGCGACGTACATCCGGAGTACGCTTCACCGCTGCAGCCAGAAGGAGATCCGTTGCCTTTCAAGGTCTGTGAAAGCGCACGCGTCGACTACAACGAACAATTCCTTCTCGGCATACCGGAATTTCTCATTCCGGCGCCGTTCACTAATTTTGTCGCTGCAGAGGAGGCGAATGTAGTGCAAACGGGAGGGAAAGGCCCTAAACCGAAGCGGGCAAAGCGAGATAGACCGAGGTTAAGTCTGACGCCGTGTACAATAGTTAGGTCCGCGACGAAAGAATTTTGTTGAGGGATTTCAAAGACTATTATCCACGAGAGTAGGGCTGCCACCCGTGCCGTTACGGCCACGGCCGTCGAAAAACGGCCCGTTGAATGGTTGAACTTTTCCTTGACGGGACGGCACGGTCAACGGGACGGCCGTGACGGCCGTCAAACGGGTCTATGCGATAATGTTGTCTCACACTCTCCAGAGTTGCATCCCTGAGTGGTAGATAGCTGTAACCACCCAATTGAGCCCAACAGGTTTGATTTTGAAGGGTCAGAGACACACACGTACCTCAAAAACGTTATTTTCTTCCCGCAGTTGAGCAAATTCAAGCTCCGTCATCACTGACGGCAAGTGCCGTGAGCGCGCCGAAGCTTCAACCAGAGGTCAAACAAAGTTCAAACATGGCTATACTTCGTAAATCATGTATCAGGGCAGACACATAGCCAATGCAGAGCAGAAGTAGCCTCTCAATGAAGACTTCTGGCTGAGGAAATAACATACCCGTTAAACGGCCGTGACGGCCTTTAACGGGCCGTCGAACCGCCCAAAAAATGTGCTACGGAACGGGCACGGCACCCGTGTCGCGGGTGCCGTGGAACCGTGCCCACGGGCGCAGGCAGCAGCCCTAGCTCCTGTGCTTTATGAATATCCTATTCACGTATGCTCTCCCTATTTCAGTACATAAATGACTATTCTTGCATGCCGACACCTTCCCGCCATGCTCCCGCCTTCGCGATACGACAGTGTCGTGGTGAATTGGGCGTCCACCGACAAGACATACAGGGGGTTTTCCAGTAAAGGTCTAAACGCTTGTGAGAGTTTTCAGAGTCGATTAACAATCCTTCACTGCCCCCTCCCCAGCGGCCGTCGCACGCTGCACCTCCCGCGCCGCCCGCCGCGCCGCATCCCCCACCATTGCCGGCGGCCGCTCCATGTCGACCTGCGCCAGCGTGCGCAGCAGCCCATGTGTTTCCGCCGCCGCCTCTCTTCCACTGCCGCTGGGCCCAGGGTCCAAGCGTGCTGTGAGCCCCGCGCCGAGCAGCCCGAACCGTGCGTCGAGCGTGCGACCCGCAACGCGTGCGCACGTCCGCGCGGCGTGCAGGTTCGTGTGCAGCATATCGAACTTGAACCGCAGCTTCGTGAGGCGCCCGCGGATCTGCGCGGACGCGGCGCTGGGCGGCGCCTGGCAGAGCCGTAGCCCACGCTGGAAGCGCTCGGGGAGAGCGCTCTCGTCGAGAACGGGATCCCCACCTGCACGACCGCGCTCGTCGATGCGCCGCCGCTCCTTCGCAGCGTAGGCCTCGTAGAAGTAGGCCATCTGCTTCCACTCTTCGGCTTCCTCTTGCCCTCTGTCAAAAAAAAAAGCCGATGGGCGAGAATCACGATGAGATGAGATGAGGGAGCTTACTGTCGGAGTTGCTCGCCATAGACGACCTCCCACTGCTTGTTCTTCTCGTTCTGTGCGTTAGTCCCCTTGGGTGCGTCTTCGTCGTCCGGGGCGAACAGTGAAAGATCGAGGCGGCGCTCCGCGAGCATGCGGACCATGTCGTCCGTGATGGCCTTGAGCGCGGAGGCGTCTTCGGGGGGCAGGGAGGCGCTGGAGGAGGAGGCGGCGCGGGATGCACTCCAGATGAGCAGCTGCCGTAGTTGCTCGGCGTCGGGGAGGTCGCGGTCAATGTGCTTGTAAAAGCATTCTTCGTCAACCTTGGGGTGTGGCAGGGCTGGAAGCGAAGGTTGGTCAGGAGTTATGAGCACAGGAACAGGGTAGTGCAACGTACCAAATGTGCCTGCTTGAAGTAAATTGCTTATCCGTTTGCCCCGCCCACCAAGAGAGCTCCGTCGTTGGGGCGTCTTTGGATCTGGCTTAAGGTCGGGCGTGCGTCCGTCGGGCGCATTGGCAGTACCGCGTAGGATCTTGTTGCGCTCTGCCAGCGGTGTCCCGTCGAGGAGCGGCACCTCAGTGTCGACGATGGTGAGCGTCTTCTTGCTCCTAGTAGATTTGGGTTTGCGGGGCGGTTTCTCGGGCGACATCGATGCCAGGGTGATGTGGCGCAGATAATCATCCGCATCCTCTATCTCCCGGACTTCCTTCTCCAGCACGGGATGCACGAAAGCGTTTCTCGCGGGCTGTGGGGGCACGGAGAAGCTTTCTGCCTTGAATCTTTTGGCAGGAGGATTGCTTGGGCCTGCTTTGGGCTGCCGCTCGGGAATAGAGCGCGTTTGCGCATCATTTGTGGGTGCGCGGACGATGAGCAACCCGCCTGGCGTCTCTTCGTTGTCTATTACGCCATGTTAGCAGAGGCGTCAAAATGGGATTTTACATACATTTCCGTTTGCCGGTCGACGCGACGTCTTTCTTCGGTTTCTTGGCGGCAAGCAGCGGGTTCCCTGCGTCGCCTTTCATAGGGCACGGAAAGAAGAGGGTGTAAGCACTCGGGGGGGGGGGGGGGGGATTTATGAGGCTTGCACAAGATATTGACTCAGTCATATGAGTCTGAATCATGATTGTGACGTGGCGGCGACGCGGCCGATCGGACCGGTCCGAAGCCGTAAGTGCGGAGCAAGCCTGTCTCCGCACCGGCGAGCCGGCCTTCTCAGAATTCTCGAAGCACGTGAATGTCATGTGATCTGAGAGATCGTGTGGATGGATGTTATGTGAGCGATCTCTGTGGGACTGGGCAGCGATCAAGTTTTGATGGGCTGATGGATAGCCGTACAGCCACTGAAAATTCCGCCGCGGCATGTTTTTACCAGTATGACGAGAATAGTGCTTTGAATACTCAAGCACTTCCTACACCACCAAAGTGCTATCACGTTGGGCGCAGCTGGGACCGTCACGCCGCAGGCACACGAAGCGAAATGTGTCCACACCTGGGACCTATGTGGCTACCAGCTGTTCAATGCAGCTGGTTTCCCAGCTGACCACCACCTGGTGTGCCATGGGTTGGACATGTATTCACGTCAGCTGTCCTCAACTTTGCAATAATATTATTACGCTTGGCCCTAATCTGAATAATCATCGTCCGAATCGATATATCCATCATCCGACTCATCCGAACAGCTAGACGGGGTATCCTCTTCAACGTCGGACTGCTTCTGCGCCGCCTTTGCCTTTTCAGTTGGTTGAATTATTCGCCTAGCTCGACTAGCAGCTATGGAGTGTGTGGGAGGGGGAAGAACCCCACTTTTTGGCTGCTTCCTGGTTACTCCCTTTCGAGTCTTGCGCGGCCTTGCCTCAACTTCGTCCTCGTCGCCATCATCGTCCTCGGGCCGCTTCCGCTTTTTGGCCGCAGCAGCTTTTCGACCGGCCTGTTTCTCACGAAGATTGGCAGCCAACTCGGAATGCTTTGCCTGTCGTTCGGGAAAGAGGAGGATGGGAGTGACTAAATCTCTCGGAAGAGTAGCGCGTAGGAGGTGAGAATTATGAAATGCGTGCATATTGATGAAGAACCGGTCGAGCGGCTGGTGAATGATGTACTTCTCAATCTGGTCGGATTCGACGCGCTCCTGCATGCACAAACGTTGGCCTGAAGCTTCGCACTTTGCAGAGTTGCAGTCATGCTGGACGTTAAACTTGAACTTGATGTTCTGAATGCTTGATCAGTTGTGGGTCAAGTCAATTTGGAATATCGGGACAATACCTTGGCCGAGACAATCGAAAAAATTATTTCGGAGTCGCGGCGAACCAAAACTGGCATCCCAAATGTCTCGTCCCGAGTGCCAAGAATTTGGAAGAGTTCCAACACAACGAGCACCACTTTGCCGGAATCAACCAGAATGTCGGAAATTCGGCCAGAAATTATAGACGAGTCCTAGAGTTGCTTTTTAGTAGTCAAGCTGAATAAATATAGTTAAACAGCTCACCGCAGCGGTCGGAGATACCGCAAACACCCACGAGCCGAGCAAGCACTCATCCAGTGACTCGCTAATCACAGATGAGCACTTGTTCCACACGGACTCCGCATCGTAAAGTCCAAAATTGACAGCTTGGGCAGCGCTCGTCGATCTCAATGTAAAGGTCTTCCTTGGGCCTTCACCTCGCTTCACACTGACCAGTTTGAATTCCCCTGTGAGGTGGAAGTCGATGAAAAAAAGACAATAATGATGCCAATCCATACCAGGCTTCGTTGAATTCGGCTCGGTCCACCCCAGGAGTTTTTGTAAAATGGGATGTTCGGCCATGAAATGTCGAACACCACTCCCTGCTCGTGCCCATTTTCCATCCTCACCAACAGGCCACCATCCGCCAGTGAGACGATGTTTCAAACCCTCCTGGTCCCCCAATTGTTGTGCGATGTCTCTGCTCGGCGCAAGATGATTGGACAAAATGGAGCAAAATCGGAAAACTCCGTTGAAGGACTCGAAAATCTCTGTAGCAACGCCAATGAGGGGTCCAAATTGAACCACATCCTCGTCTGCATGGACTAATAAATGATACTTTATCTTTGTCACTATTTTTGAAGGGTCGATTGTGGCAAAAATGTCAAGAACATTTGCGACCGCAACCTGGAGATCCTGCTACATATACAAGTTAGAACATTTAAGTGATTCGAGGGGCGAAACAAATACCCGATATTGTCCAAGATTTCGTATTTCAGGGACCCAAAGAAGTGCTGAAAGTTCACCAGCTGCTTTCCAGGCCATGAATTGGTCATCTGTTACCAGGCCGTGAATGTGGAATATGTTCGTTTGTGCGAGAGTTTTCAATTGCCGTCCAATCAGGGAGCCGGCATATTGCATGATATAGGCAGACCGAATAGGGTGGATCGAAAGTCCGTCGATGCTTGTGGACTGGAGGCGAAGGGCGTATGTCTGCTTCTGCTCTGCAGACCAAGGAGTGTGCGTGATATGCCAGATGTATTTGATAATCCCGAGCAAGATCGTGTGCAAAATCTCGATGGGCGTGTCTTTTGTGGGATCAAAACCTGGGCAATTCAACCGTCAGTTCACAAGGAATTTCAACCCAACAATAGATGTCAACCTTTTGTCGTCAGAAACCCGCTGTAAATACTGTCCCGGTTCTCCACTGTCCATTGAACAAGTTCTTTTTGAATTTCCTCGACCGAACGATTCGGATCGTCTTTTCGCATTTCCTTGAATCGAAGTATAAGGCCGTCAATCCAAAACTGTGTGTATGTATCCTTGACTCCAGTTTCAGTCTGTAAAGCTTTGACGGGTTTGATAACGCCTGAGCACGCGAGTTTGACCTGCTTCTCGAGTTCGAGGATAATGTATTCTTTGGTGCGAGGAACACCAGCCTTGTCAGGATATTTGAGTCGGGGACCAATGTGAGAGAAAATAAATACCTCGAAGAGTGCATGGTATCCCTCGTCTGTCGCTTTCTCCTTCTGGGTTCCGCCGACTCGACACTTTCGACAAAAACAATTACCCTTTCCGCCAATATGGGAAGAGATTTCGCTCTGCATTGGATTGTTGGAGGGGCCAGCATTGCAGTATATGCAAAAGCAAGTCGCATCTCCGGACTCGTCTCGAACTTCGACAGGGTCGGTATGTGTTTCCCTGACTTCATCATCAGTTCCGTGACCTGGCGAAACACAAGAAACAAAAATGTTAACTCGACCGCTGCTTTGAACTCGAGGAATTGCTCAGAAACAGTTGCATTGGGGGAGGTAGAAATGAAATGAACATGAAACTCCTGCTGGAGAACCTTCCGCGGTAAATTCTGGTGTGTCATGTATGCATTCCAATGTTTATTCCAGGATTTGCTTCGATTGCCGGAGACGTCATCTGCAAAATAATTGACGAAGCTGGAGTACATTGGGCGGCCAGCAGCTATTTTTCGTTTTGGATTTGGCATGCGGGAAGAGTGGCCGGCATCCATCGTTGATGCTATACCAATGGATTAGACGGAAATGTTGGACGGTAACAATACACACCTCCCCATTTGGGAATTTTGCCCGCCTGCTCGAGATCGTGGTAGTTCTCTGTCAAATCTTCGGCGCAGATAAGTGTTGTGCAAGCATCGTTCACAGTGGCTAAATACTACTGAGAGCGTTAGATAAAGAGAATTTTGCAAAGGCAGAACACTGAACCTGATCATCAAATGAAACGGAGAACGCATCTGCGTAAAGTCTGCCGCGAAATTTGATCCAGCGAATTGGGATCACAAGCTTGCCGTCGCGGAGTCGAGCGACTTCGTTCACGTAGTAGTGTCTCACTCCAGCATCATACATTGGGCTCAGGATGTCGAGGTCCATGTTTTTGCGCCACTTCTCAGCATGCCAGATCTCACGAATAATGCCATCCTCGGGAATTTCTGGATACACCTGAAGGAGTTTGCGGGTTGTCGGATTCGCCCAGTCCTTGTAATAAAATTGTTAGTTCAGTGAAATCTTGGAAGGAGGAGCGTGAAAAGACCTTTGCAACGATTGCCCTCGGATCATTCATGAAAAATACATTTCCCAAAGGAGACTTGCAAGGGATGCTCGGAGTCCCACACTGAGTACGTAGTTGCTTTTGAACCCGTCGGAGATGATCAAACGATGGAACATCTTTGCATCTTGCTTCCTTTAGAACCCATAGAAAAACACGCATGAGCGAACTGGAAACACGCAGCCTGGGAAGATTGTCCAAAGTGTCCAGAAGAAACATCTCGAATGAAGTTTAAGAGCTGACAGAAGCACATTGAGGAGAATATACCATTTTTGACGGATACGGAAACCATTCAGTCTCAGCGGCAACTGCTTGTCCGGGATTTTGAATTTCTTGAGGTTCTGGGTCTCTGGGATCTGTAATTAGTGTGTGAGTAATAAATATGAGTGCATTGGTCAAATAAATGGAACGCAGGAGAGCAATTGCGCACTTGGGCGTCAAAGCAGGACGCGGGTCCAAATTTGGCGCCCACCATCACGTCAATCATGTGATCGAAACGAACCATCGCGACTTGCACCAAACCTCCACTTCCAAACGACGGAAAGCGACGGACTCACCAACATTCCGGATAATCTCTGCCAACCAATCGTCCTCCTCGTCCTCTCCATCAGGGTTCTCAACCCCGAAGCCCAGCTTCTTCGCCGTTGACTCCGGATTCCACAAGCCAAAGATCTCGGCCTCCTTGCGCAATTGCTGCTCTCGCATCTCTGGCTGTTCGACATCCTCCCCTGCATTGAAATCCGCCCCGTTGATTCTGTAGTCCTCCCACATATCTTTTTCCGCTTCGCTGATCTGGGTCGAAGATGTGCCGGCAACGGGCCCCGGAAAATGCGGAGCGACAAACTGGATTTCTCGAAGCTTGTCTGTCGCAGAAGCAGCCTCCCTCTCCTTCTAAAGGGTCCTCCTCCTTCTCTCTCTCTCCTTTGCTAGCTCTACATTCTTCAAGTGGGGGGTTATGGTCAAGTGGCTCGCCCCCTTTTTAACGAGAATCCAGTCTCGACGTTCCGGCGGCAAATGATCATTGCAGACTCTACACTGGAAGCGAGTGCGATCTTCACTGAATCGGAAATCTGGAGCCCACAAATTATCGTTCCGAGGACTCGTCACTTGAAACTGAATGGTTTACCCTCTTCATGAAGATTACTCGTACCTTTCGGTGGCATCGGGCAAGAGGCAAAAATGACGTGGCGTGGAGGCTTCAATCGGTTGCTGAATTGCACTGCCTGCTTGTAATTCGAGTCTATTCGACTTCAAGGAACTGGAAACTATTGCACCCGTTTTCCCAATTAGGAAGCGGCAAGCCTATAACTGCGTGCAAGTAGACGCGTTTTTTAGTCCCCAACTGCCTCAATTTCACAAGTCAATATGTCTACTCGCCCAAGCACCCCCTTTGATTCTGACGATGACATGCGCAACGCCATGACCCAGGAGACTCCGACGGCTCCGCGACCCGGCGCTGGCTCAAAGCGAAACCATGCAGCCATGGCTGGCGATGACGACACAGGCTCCGACAAGGAGCAGGGGGCCGGCTCCGCCCTTCGGCTTGATCTGGCGCTCCCGAACCAAAACGTGGTGGCTGCTGCGAAACACTACGCAGAGAAGAAGCACCTTCGTGCACACCAACTCACAGAGCTCGATGCATTCTTAAAGGTCGGTCTCGTTTCAGCCACTACTGCTTCCAATCTTACTCTCCTTCTTTGTTCAAGGAACCCGCCTCGCTGCGGGAGGCCAAGCTGCTCACCAATATTTTCGCTTTTGGCAACCAACTCGAGCAGATTGTCGAATCTAAGCCTGGGTTTGAGCTTTCTTCCGATCTCGAGGTGAGTTTCTCTACCGCTCCATCCTTATAATTCGATTTATGAACTGGAAATGCAGACGAACATTCAGAAATATGCCCCCGCCATTCTCTTGTCTGACAAGATCAGTACATACAAGGGAGAAGGCCCTACGACGTGTCTTCTGGTGTGTCCCTTCTCGTTCGATACTGCAGTGTAACATTGACATGCACCCCCTTTGTTTCTCAGGAGGTCGTCAAGCGCCTCCGGTTCGACATCCCCGTTGGGTTGGAGAGCATTCCTGCGGACTGGGGCAAAGTTGTCTCCTTTGCCGAATACTCACTCACCCAGAGGCGCTCCAAGATCAAGAAGGCTGTGAGTTTGAATTCCCATTCGACTATCCAGCTTTCTGCAATTGACGGTTCCTAGATTCGTTCCAGCCTCAAGCCTCACGAAGACAAAATTACCAAGAAAGTCACCTATGCCAACGATTCCGAGCATCACAACATCTTCGAACTCACCACCGCCATTGTTAAAGGCACACAATGCGTTGTCAACGTTACGCTGTGTGCGCGCGTCGCTCTGATGGTGTGTTCTCATTTACTTTTGACGGGTACATGGACCTAAACTCGGATCCACTTCAGCGCAAGGTTTATCTCAAGAACCCGGGCTCCAACTTTTGGGATAAGTTGGATTCCAAGCTCGAAAATATCCGTAACGACGCGGATGGCGATGCCAAGAAACTCGTGAGGTATGTTTCGCCGCGCGTTGACTGATCAGAGGTACTAATTATTCTCCAGGGCTTTCCGCCATGTTCTTGAGCAGGACCAAGCAAAGCACGGAAAGAAAAACTACAAGGACTCCGACATCGAGGGCAAGGTCGACCCGTTCCAGCAGAAAGTCGACGACATCATCGACATCGAAGCGATGGATGCTGCCACGTCCGCTCAAGACCAGTCCGGTGACGCGTAGATGGTTGGAAGTGCTTAGATGAGCTGGAACGAATGTACCTCGTAGATCTCTTGCTTAGAATTCATACGCATTTGCTGATTCAATTCGAATTCCACAAAAGCCCCAGAAATAATTATAATTATATTAAGACATGTGTACCGACACATAAATGCCAGGCGCACTTGGCAGCTGGCTACCAGCCGGAAGTGATTCCACGATGCCGCTATTAGAACCTGAACCTGGCGGTCAGCTCACCGGCATATGGCCGCCACTCGTCGGCGACATGTGATGCACATGTTGGCTGCACCTGGCGGCTACGTGTCTCGCAAATGGCGGTGTATTCATTGTTCATTAGCCCTCGAAATTCATGAATGTGCCTTCCATATATTTTATTGTGGCATGGCTGTCTGTATTTCACTTATTTACACGGATTGTCACGCAACGTCACAATGGTCACCCACTGTGATTTGGCACGGCACTTCACGTTTTTGGGCCGATAAAGCCGTTTTGGTGCCTCCGGCCGGGCGGGGAGCGCATTTTGGGGTAAATATCTAGAGATTGGTAAGGATAAATTTTTTGTCCTCATTGTTCTGCTGAGGCAATGAAAATCCGAAATTTAGAGGGGAGAAAAAATTCTATCCATACCAATCCCGAGATTTATGCATTTAAACAAACTTTGTCTCTTGGGTTTAGCTGTAGAGGCAGGAGGAACACTCATAAACGTGAAGGCGTTTTTACTTGAGAATTTGGCAGGGCGACTTCATCAAACAATATGGACAAACAAATCACTGATTTACCAGGCGGTGCCCACTCCCAATCTCTGGATGGTGGAAGTTGATGTGTGCACGTGAGCGCCACTGATCGGCGTCGGAACAGTCTTCGGGAATATCGGCATCAACACGACAATACTGCCAGCCGACTCAATGATTGCTCAATAATTCTTCCCGGAGGTCAAATGAGAGCTGGCGCTCAAATGTAAGAAGCCAAACCGACTAAATGTATTTATTCTGTGCTACGGAATAAAATCTGCATCTGTGTTGTCATCATCACCGCCGCCAAGGTCATTATGATCAAGAGTCGCGGAGGTGCGAGTTGTACGCGCGACTCGATGGTGAAGCGGAGTACCAAAAAGTGACGATGCTGGCCTTTTCGACGCGTCGCGTGCGGTGGTCGGTTGCAGGTGTTTGGCCAGCTGATGGCCGAGCGACCGCCGCTGACTCCGACTTGCCTTATTTGGGGGGTAGGTACCCCGTGGGAATATATCCACGATAAGGAGATCAAACACCTCTTGCGGCAAGCGGCAGAGCCCGCTACCATAATCAAACACTTGTTGTACCAACGTGTAGGTAAAAAGAGCACTAATTATTAAATTCGGGCTGCATCACTTGGAGAGGGTAGTTGGAAATGAGTGCAGTACAAGTCGGGAGGTTGATTAAGTAGCTACAATGAACGAACGAGACGGAGAGCATACTCAGCAGATTGATGTAATGAATATATATCGGTAAAGATGAATGGCAGGTTTTACGCAGAGAGAGAGAGATGGCGAGCTACCACAGGAAGGAGAACACCATCGCGGTCTACGAGGATATCATGCAGGGGGCCATCGTCAAATGGCATGGGGGGCAGAATGCACTCCGGATGCAACCACTTGTACTGATCAAGCAGGAAAGTCTCGTCCGATTTCTGATCAGCGCGTTTGAGGATATTTAGAGCAAAATTTGGATCATCGACAGATACAGAGCAGTGAGAACAAAGAGGAATGGACTCTGCACAGGCAGCACAGGTGAAGGTTGACAATGCCTCGGAGCTGGTTTGATTGCGAAAGAGACAGAGGATTTTATTTGCAGAGACTGGGGTACGAGCTGCGGCCATGATTGACGTATGGAGTCAAGCTGTTCATGGTGCTGCGCCAGTTTATGCTGCTTTTCGCGCTGTGCTTGGTCAGTGTCTTTTGCCTTGCGTAGTTGCAGGAGCTTTCGCCGTAACTGTCCAAGACTATCATTATCATCGAACTCAACATCCAGATTTGACAAGACTCGGCGCAAGGGACTGGGAGACAGCAGTCAGGGTGTGTTCCTGCCCCATTCGCACACGCAGCTTTCCCCACTGTCCTAACTACGCACTGTGTAAGCTTCGCCGCAGAACAACAGGGGTACTCCCGCCATAACGGACGGCCAGAATTGTCCTTTTTAGTCGAGATCTCATGAGAGAATTGACTTTCAACATCGAGTTCTACTGTATTAACTATACCTCAGCTGACTATTTGGCAGTGCTTCCGGAGGTTCACGCAGCTCAATGCAGCGAATTCTTGCCTGTGCCGCAGTCGGGTTCAGACTGTGGCCACGCATTACCCCGAGGATTTTCCAAGGATAAATAGGAGTATTCTGCTATCTTTTGGAACCGTGCCCCGCTCTCGTCCTCCCTCCCATTCAGTTCGGACTTTCTCAATAGTCGTCACATCAATTCAATCCCTCAATTCACTGCTCTCAAATTGCTATGCACTCTGGGTTTCTTGAACTACGGGCTACTCGCAGTCAACGATATAATTACCTGGCTCTGTGTTCATTCCCTGCTGTCTGGCTATTCCTTGGTTCGATTCCCTCCAGCACCCATGTCTTGCACACTAGCCTTGGTTTGGCACAGGGTTAATTTTCTTTGGATATATGTACCGCGCTCCGCGCACTCACCCGACGAATTATCTTCGCGTTGATCCTTAACTCGCACGTTACATGATTATTTCAATGTAAAACAATTTTACTTCACTGCGCCAACCTGCCGGAGCGAGGCGAGGCCCATCTTGTTGCTGTCAGAGGTCATTGGAATGGTGACGGCAAGCTGCCGTGAACGGCGCAGGGCGGCAAGAGTACGGAATGATTAGTCCTGTTGTTACCGCAGGGGTCCGATCGGGTCAGAAAGTTATTACATAATCTTCGGAGTTTGAAATTCACTGCACCCCAAGGTTTGTTAAAAAGGCATCTCTTCATCCAATTTAACCTCGTGGGGGCTCTTAGATATGTTCCTCAAGATCCTGCCTCCTCAGAAGAAATGTAGGTGAAACAGCGCTTCAAAGCCGTGCGACATTTGATGCCATTTGTCAGCAGCCCGAAAGAAAAATCGTTCTCAACCGCAACTGGCACTCCAAAAATTCTCGGGACTTGGCACAATGGATTTGGGGCTGAGGCAACCCATTTTAGAAGGGTTCTGAATGAATACAGTGAGTTTTATCTTCAACGAGCGTTTTTTATCGAGATGTGATTATGTAATAACTTTCTGACCCGGTCGGACCCCCGCGGTAACTAACAGACTTCAACAAACGAGGTACGAGTTTCAAAGTTTAAGTGTCTGTCTACGAGAGACTACGGAATGATTGGGCCGGTTGTTTAGGACGGCGTGCGGCAGGTGCAGATCAATCCCAGCAGTTGAACATTGGATTGGATTGGAGTTCTATGTTACGCTATACCTGGTCAAAAACAGTAATATACGCGGCAGTGGAAACGGCACTGGTCGGCATCGTTCGGCATCGGCGGCCAATGGCCGCCCATTCACTTTCCAGTGGAATCCACTGGCAATCCATCCTCACATGGTCCGCCACTGGGGGTCAACAGCTTACGGTGGAGTTCAGTGGCCCATGATCACACGAAGATCCCGCAAGATGGCTTGTTTTCCAGTGGAATTTGGCAAGTTCCATTGGACTCTCAATCAGCGTGAGGGCCACTCCAGTGGAACCCATCAAGTTATATTGCACCTCACTGTATCCCAGTAGATGTTGCCTGAGCTCATGGTCCACTGGAGTCCAATGTTTACATTGCATTCCATTGGACGTTGCTGGCCACTCATAGCTTACATTGTGTTTTACCGTATTTTTCATGCATCTCATAACCACCTGATAGATAAACTGGATCACAATTTAATGTCTGAGGCAAATGAATTTAGTGAGGTGCCGTCAATTGAAACCCCTTGTCATATAGCATCCAAACGGACCGCAGATGCAGAAAACGGTGGATAAGAGGAGACATCAGTGGCTATGAAATTACTCGAACTTGAAATTGTTGATAATTAAACCCATTACTCCCCCGTTGCTTCTGCCCAGAACGTCGCAGATAGCTCTTGGTTTTTTTGAACCACTTGTTTCTGGACCTTCTCTGCAAAGATCATCATCAGCACATGCACAAAAAAATCGTAATTCACATCCGACATTTGGCGCAACTGGGATTCGAAGCCGTTGAGCCATTAATTCAACTGTTCCACGGTTTCGGTATTAAACGCCCGAGTTTGGTGACGGATGCCGTTCGCATCTTCTTCGACCAGAACCAGATCAGGTTGAGAACCATTCTTCGGTGCAGGACTGCACCATAACCGACAAAGAATATCGGTTGCTCGGTGACCGAGGTAGTGCCATGCGTCAACGATAAATTTGGTGCTAAGCCACGGATCATTCGGATTTTGGGTGACAATATGGCGAAGAAGATCACAGGCGTCGTTGTAAGCAATGAAACTGGCCTCGAATTCGGATGATGCTCCCAAATTGGATTGAGAATTGCCAAGACTTGGGGGGTGCTCTCCGAACGATAGCATTTCCCCCAGCCAATGGGAAAGCCACAAGCTAGTTGAATCGTTTGCAAGCAATAAGTGGTCTTTGCTTTAAAAGTGTGCACGACCTGATCCCCAGGAGTGTTTCCCAGAGCAGCCAGAGATATGTGGAGAGCTGGGCCATGACCACCCTGAGCCAGCGGCATTCATGGGCGGACACTGGTTTTCATATGGAGGCTATAACTAAAAAGACGAAGACAAATTCAATAAGAAAGTCCGTTGACCCTACTGACTTGGTACAAGTTGGCCATTGACCCTGCAGGTACTGACAAGATACAGTACCTGGTTGCCATCTGCCAACGAGATCCATATGGACCTGAAACAGGTACCAATCTACAGTGGAATCCAGCAGGACATAGTGGACTCCAGCAGGACATAGTGGACTCCACTGGAGTTCAGTGGATGAAGTGAACACCAAGGCCCAATGCGGACTGGTGGAGATTGCCGTCAGACGTTATCTTATCTTGGCCTACCCTGGGAAGCATCACCTAACAACACCCCTTGATATCTGCCAGTGGCTGCCAACGAACTTTCCACCGGTGGGTATATTACTCGCCTCGGGACGGTGATGGATGATTAATCGATGATTGGAATCTCAATCTACGTGACACGTTGTGACCGACATCACCATCCCCGGCGATCATCCGGCAATGCAATCGTTTTCGTTTCTGACGTTTTCATTTTCGTTTCTGGTGCACACCCGCGGTAAACACAAGACTATATACACGGCCAAATGGAAATCTTGTGAATCCGTATGATCAGATGATTTAGTGGTTCCGTCCGATGAATTCTTATGTTTCTAATAATTTATTCTTACGGTAGAACTAACAATCATTTTCTTCGGACGTCGTTAAGACATTTCTTACGGATACCCTGAGATATGTCATGTCGTAAGAACGACTTGCGGAATCTTAACGCACCGGCACGGCAATGGAAGTAACCGACTTCCTAAAGGAGCAGATTGACCGATAATCTTGGATCATTCAATCGTGCCTCGAGGTTTGTTCGAGGCTGTTGAAGTGGCTCTCGTTCTCTCTACCACTGCTAGCACAGGATACAATGCACCCACATGGCAAAACACAGACTTTGGTGGGCACCAAGCCTTTGCCCAAGCTTTTACAGACCCCTATTCTCCGGCGGGCCGTTGTGCTCAAGCAGCGCACTGTCCATCGATGGAGACAGCATATGTTTCTGGGCAGAAAGCACGCTAAACATGCATTTCTACACACATCCTTGCTGTGTAACTACTGGCTCTCTTCAATTGCAGTCTTGTCGTGCTTTCTTTCAGCTGCTTGGGGACATTCAATAGCCGACACTGGGACCTCGCCGACAGCAATCATTGTAGCAATATTTTTCCCTTTAGATTTTTTAAGGTTATTCATTGCACTCCTTGGTATATCTTATCACAGAAACTCTTGAATGGAATCTAACAGAGAAGTTGCAGCTGCACGCAGTTCACAAATGAAGTCTTCAATTCATGCCCCAGTTGTTTCCTCCAGCACACCTGGAGATGCAGAGACAAAGAAATACCGCATTACAGTCCTTGGCCCATTCCCGAAGCCTGAATCCTTGGGTATGGTCTTTTCTGCTGTCGATATGTGAAGGATTCAAAAGACATTCCATAGAAATGGCTTCTGGAAGCACAGTCAAAGATATTGTGCACGAGATGAGACGCCGACACTTGATTTATGGTAATTTCCCATGATTGCCGAGGAATGAACACTTCAGAAAATGAACACTTGAGGTGACGCGTGACACCCTATGAACACTTAGTCTCTCCTAGACAGACGCTACAACACAAGGCAACCTCGTACCTCGGCGTGTTGAAGTCTGTTACTTACCGCGGTGTCCCGATCGGGTCAAAATCTTATTACATAATCACAACCCATTGAAAAAATGCTCGACGAGACTGGGACCTGCTTTATTCATACAAGGATTACGTAGAACTGATTGCCTATGGTTGCCATTGAGTTGAGGCGCTTCCTGAAAATTTCAGTGCTCATATGTGACCGTCAACGATTTTTCTTTCTGGTTGCTGACAAATCAGATCAAAAATCGCACACCGTTAACATGAGGATTCCGTTTTGATGTTTAAAATTTTGAGGACACAGAACCTCAAGGCACACACATTGGGATGATGGAGGGACATTATAAACAGCTACAGGAATAAAGGACAACTCGTCCGCGGTCATTTGAACTCTATTTGAATTGCTCAATCCCGGCGGTTGAACTTATTGATCTCGGGATTGTGCAAAGAGGTGACTCAGAAAAGCTCCACATCCTGCAGAAAGTTTTTTTCTCACCTGCAATTAGGATCAATATTTCGCAAAGGCGGCAGCCATGGATGCAGCCTGTGCGGCTAGGGTTGAACCAGAGCGCCCCATCCAACACCTGGGGAAGCGCCGCTTTGATGTTGTGCGTGACGCCGCGAAGGCTGCAATGGTTTCAGAAGTGAGGGACAAATTGCAGAAACTGGGCATATCCGATGACGATGCAGATCACAATAAATCCGAGTAATAGAGCAGCTGCTCAGTTATCAATCCCAACAGTAGCACTAATTTAATCCATACAAAGTTCGCGACCGTGAATATACTGTAATGCCCAATCTAATGTCGCAGGCTAAGTTGGATCTCCCTTGGATTCCGGATCCAGACCACCAGAAAAAGCTCGCGTTTGGTACCTTGGAGGAACAGGCGGCCATTCTACAGCTAATCCAGCAGGCAACTAGGAAAATCGATACCCTACGAGGACAAGTGAATTGTCTCCGGCGGAGTCAGCTTGCTGTAGCCCCGAACCTATTGCCCTCGCCACAATCCTTTGTATTATCAAACGCGTGACTCCATTATAATATTGTCTTACATTTACAAACGCGTGATCCTAGTTGTTGACACAATCCTTTGTATTTTCAAACGCTTGACCCTCTTGCCCTCACCACAATTCTTTGCATTTCCAAACACCTTCAATTCCAGTGCTGTCCCAGAGCCATTTTTTTGAGGCATTGACCCACAATGGTTGACCATTTCAATTCAATTCAATTCATGTTCCATTATCCTCACTGCGAGCCGGCTTCGGCTCATGTCAGAGTCTAGGTACATCAACTGTATCACTAACATTCCGGTCATTTTCTGCTATTCAGATTCTCCTCTGAAGCATTATTGACCTCTCCAGCAGCCAATGAGTGGTTTATATTTTCAAACGCGTGACCCCATTGCATTCGCCACACTCTTTCAAACACTTCCAATTCCAGCACCGTCCCAGAGCCATTTTTTGAGGTGTCGACACGCAATAGATAGTCCTGGCCATTCCGGTCATTTTCAGCTATTCAAATTCCTCTCGGATGCATTATTAACTTCTCCTGTGGCCAATCAGCGCTTTACATTTCATTTTCAAACGCGTTACCCTATTGCCATCGCCACAATCCTGTGCTTTTTCAAACACTTTCAATTTCAGTGCCATCCCAGCGCCTTTTTTTGAAGCGTCGACCCGCAATGTTTCTGCATTTTACCTCTTCCCGGTGGAGGAGAGGAATGAGTGTTCAATTTCTGGTCGAATCATACTCTGGCCAGGTGAATGCACCCTCCAACACGTGGACAGACATTTTAACCCCAGGTGAACCACGTGGAATATTTGCTGAATTTTCTGGCTGTGCGCATATTTTACCTCTTCCCAGTGGAGAAGTGGAATGAGGGTTCATTCTCTCGATTCATATTCTGGCTAGGTGAATGCATCCTCCAACATGCGGACAGAAAATTTAACCCTGGCGAACTATGTTGTAGAATATTTTTTGAATTTTGTGGCTGTGCACATATTTTATCCCTGCCGATGACCACAGAGTGGTTAGAGCTCACTCCAGTACAAATGGAGAGGTCCCAGGTTCGATTCCTGGTAGAGCCATCTTTTGGATCTTTTCACGTCAGATCTCATTCCTGCCTTATTACCGGCTCAATCTTTCCTAGCACAGGTATTAGACCTCTATCGTTGTTTGCCTAGTTGTAGGCACGCTGACATTGGAGATCGTTTCAAATCGGATGACAGTGGAATTTTGCTGCGCGATGGAGTTTCAAACGCACCGCGCTTAGAAAATCTCTTTAAAGTGGTACATTGTAACGGATGAACAATATCTTTAGTTGCAAATGTAGCCCGCTTCAAAATTTTAATGGAATTCATTTCGAAAACATAATCGTCACGACTGACACCCTACAATATGGCCTGGAGAGCGTACTGAACCATGCATATTTAAGTTCGAGAAATTGCGCACTGGTTACCTTGAGTTGACAGGCACCGCTACCACTGGCCCCTATAATGTTTTCGGATTTGACGATTTTAATAGGATTAGCACAGCCACGACTGGCCCCCTACTCAAACTGTAATAAGGGTAGGTTTGACAGGAGCGGTGGGGGGATATTACGGTCCGGGTGATGTGTTCATGAGCGCACTTCTGCTTGGGGAAATCGAGCGCCGAAAGCTGATTGAAGTTGACGAGCACATAGTTTGGGAGAAGCATGTGACCATGGATCCTGTCCAAAGAAAGAAGATTTATCTTTCCGAATTCGGGTTATGTTGGCGCCCTGAACATTGGATGGCCCTGACCAGGACCCTTTGTATGTTCCTTGTTTTTCCCTTCGATGAACGTGGTGATCGCCCCTGGGTTGCAAGGAGACTAATATTCTTTGTTGCCATAAACTGCGCCTGGTGGTATAGGCAAGATAATATTAGCTACTGTCAAATGCTCAATCAGCTGCACACTATAACCCTCAGAGGGTAATATTACATCCTAGAGCAGGTGAGCCCTAAACCAATGTGTGCGACAAGCTGACTCCTAGATCCCTCAGTCAGTAATATTATAAAAATATTATTATTACCCAGGTCTACCTTCTCCCGAGATTGAAGGCGAATAATCTGGAGCAGGCTCGCGGAGATCGACAAGGAGGTCCAGCGTGCAGAGAACCACCCTTTCGACCACCTACCTCTCGCCTGGAAGAATGCGATGCACACCGCAGGATGTAAGACTGAATTTTTGCATGAGCGCGAGTCATTTAAACATCAAAACAAAAACCGTACCGGCGCCGAGCAGAATATAGTCACCAACTAAAGCCTTGTTGATGAATGTGGTAGCGACGGCAGCCCCGGCAAGTAGTGCGGCGCTCAAAACGGGCTCGTCGTCCTCGTGGTTCTTGGCGGAGTCGGTGAGAGTTACCTCCATCAGTTTTTACAATGGTGAAACTTTAGATATAGTCGGGACACTCTTCTTGGAGAATTCCAGTGTAACGAGACGAAGGACCTAAGACATCGTGAGTGATTGAGTTCTCGCGGCTTACCTCAAGGGCCTTCACAAGCTTGTCAACAAACTCCCAATCCCATTGTCTGACCGAATATCGGAAAGGCAATGTTCGACTCAACGCACATGCAAATAAAATGCTAGATTGAATGAAAAGGCATTATGATATGAAATACGCGGAAAGAGGATATACACACCACATATGTCCGTGCTAGACAGGCGGTGACAATTGGCGGCACTATCCAATTCGAAATCTGAAAGGATTGAAAGATGTAATGCGAGAAAAAGATCAAGAATATCACCGGCCCGAGGCGACTGCAATGTGTATGCAGAGGAACAGATCTGAGTTAATCAATAAGATGAAGCTAACATTATGTGGGTGATGTGACCGTGGTCAACTACGAAACTGCGAAATATGACAATAACATGAACACAGCAGAGCAGCGAAAGTGGTGTGGGATCCCACCAAGTTAAGCCACGCCATTTTCACCGATGGAGAGTGCCCAAGGACTCTCAGGGGAGATGAGCCAGCAGGGCTCGCAGCGGGAGGGTGGAAGCGGAGGAGAAAACCCAATATGATAGCCGACTACGGACATCTGGACCTAATACAACCAAGCTAAGCTACGCGCTGTCAACCACGCCACACCGAGCAACCGGAAGAGCAGCCAGAAAGTTGCATGAACTCACTGAGTTACACCCTATCATATCCGGGTTGCGAGGCTCGAGATCTACATAATAGTGATCAGTGCGCACTGGTACCAGCACGGGAGCAAAGCACTATACTCACCAAGGTGTAATGCTGCATGCCAGGACGTGGCCCACAGCTCGATGTTGGCTCGGGTACTGAACACTGAGCTCTAGGAATATTGAGGCTGCAGGTGATCGTATAGAACTTGACTTAGCAAGAGAGAAAGATGGCAAGAGCCATAGTAAAATTTGAGATGTGGTTTGAATAAGCAGGATGGGTAGCTTGAATGATTTGAACGACTTGACAGATGAAATGTATACTGAACATGCAAGAGGATATAGGCTGCTGGCGCCAGGATGGTGGAAAAAGATCAGGAAGAAAGCCGGACCCAGTCACCAGGATCAAGCAGAAAATGACTAGGTTGACAGCTCTTGGCAGGGTTCTCTGTGCTCATATTCGTGTGGAGCACGGACTTGTAGTGAGGCAGAATGAGTTGACCGAGGTGGGGAGGAAGATGGGGGGAGAGGGAGAAAGCTGACGTCTTCGATGTGGCGGGATCAACATCAGGACGGGCGCTGATTTCATGATTGGCGACAACATCCAGACAAAAAGTGAATTTAGACGACTGGAGAGAATCGAAAACACGGCGCCGAGGCCCAGATTACAAACGAGAACCAAACAAGAACAACTTTATAAAAATTTGGCGGAGACTGTGTTAATTAGGGCGCTATAAGACCCACTACCTAAAGTTAGTGGGCATAAACAAGAACAACTTCAGAAGCCCCTCCCTTGCCGCACTCACTGGGACCTCAATTCTTGCCCAATCTTCTTGCCAGTAGGCGCGTTCGAACGCCATTTGAAGCCGCTTTCCATACAAGGTAGTCTCAGTTTCTAATTGCACATTTTTTCTTTCGACCTAATTCGGCTCCAGCGCGCTTCAGCCGCCATCTTATACTTGCCTTTCCTAGTCCAATTCTTGTCCAATTCTCCTCAAATTAGGTGCGTTCTAGGCATTTCGTGCCCCTATCTGACAGTGCGCCTCATTTCCCGCAGGTCGCAGCTACCCAGAACCTATTTTACGTGCGCGGACCGGGAAGACGAGGGAATGGAATTAACATATTGGACATGTTGGGCGGAGGGACCAGCACGTTGGGAGCGGCCATCGGAGCGGGAGGAGCAGCAGGTCGAAGAAGACTCAGAATCTCAGGTGGAAAATTGAAATTGATCTGGGGCGCAGCTGGGGCGACCTGTTCCTTTATTTCGAGGCGTCTCCGCAAGAGGGGGGATTGGGAAGCGCGAGAGTATTGCGCAACTCGGTCAAATAACTGGTTATTAGGCGGTGTTTCAAGGCCCGCAAATGCCTTGCCCTTCAACTACCCCATGCGGAAATCAGTGTTGCTCATATAGAAGTAATTGTATATAGCGCACCATGGCGGCAGCCCAACTCTCGAATATATCAGCTCAAATCGGCAGAACAGAGGCTCCATAACGCGGCTAGAATGAGGAGAATAGAAGCCAAATTGGCCAAGAAAGGAGCTGAAAGAGACAACGCGTCCTGGGCGCGCACGTAAAATAGGTTCTGGGTAGCTGCGACCTGCGGGAAATGAGGCGCACTGTCAGATAGGGGCACGAAATGCCTAGAACGCACCTAATTTGAGGAGAATTGGACAAGAATTGGACTAGGAAAGGCAAGTATAAGATGGCGGCTGAAGCGCGCTGGAGCCGAATTAGGTCGAAAGAAAAAATGTGCAATTAGAAACTGAGACTACCTTGTATGGAAAGCGGCTTCAAATGGCGTTCGAACGCGCCTACTGGCAAGAAGATTGGGCAAGAATTGAGGTCCCAGTGAGTGCGGCAAGGGAGGGGCTTCTGAAGTTGTTCTTGTTTATAAAATGATCGGAGGTGCCATTACTTTCGCAAAGAGCTGTAATCCGGTCGATTGCCGGGCTCATTCCTCGTTCATTTCTAGACCGATTTTCGCGATTCAGGTGCCGTTCGACCGGCATTAAGGAGCGCTTTCGACTCATACCAAATTCTGTGCGTACTGTAGCATTTCGTTCAATTCTAACGGGCTGTGACCCGTGACCGAAAAATTCGAACTTTGGTTTTCGTAGATCGGCCAGGTGGACCGTGACACTCAAAAAAAAAATCGTATATGCGCCGAAAATTGCCGGGCCTTCTCAGGAAGTTGTAGAATCATCAGCTTTAAGAATAAGCAGGCAACACAGATCAATATGGAAAAATAACACCGAAAGCGGATATTACATCTTTTTTTGCAATCCCGCCGCCCCCACCGCAATGAGTGGCCTCAAAATAATACGCGGTCCACAGATCATGTCAAAATTATCATTCCATGAGAGCGCCGTGGCGTTTCGAACTGTACCCGCCCTGCGCGCGCGAAAATTTGATTTTTTTGAGCCATTTCTCGCCCATTTTGTGACTTGTTTTGGATATTGGAAGATCCCTTCGGTGACCCGTGACATGTACGAAAATTTTCGTATATTTTGGCCGCCGTGACGCGTGACATACGAATTGAATGAAATGGTACAGTAATTTGGAAAATTCTAGCGCCCAATTTTTGCCTCAAGTGATTTGAACCTCAACTTTGAATCTCTCCTATTCAGTCAAATCTCACTCAATTTACATAAAACTGGAAGATTCTTGAAGGGTGTATGAAGGCATACATTTATTTTCTAAAAGAAAATGTTTTCTCACCAAAATGTGTTCACTGTGAGTGATTTCACAGACAGAAGGGAAAACAGCCTTGCTAATGGCCCCAAAGCACATAACACAACATATGTCGGCATAGGAATGGTTGCCTCACCTACAGTTCTCAAACGCATCCAGTCTCAAGCAAATCCATTCAGAACTGATTGAGCAATGAGTGCACCAGGATACGGCTGGAAACACCTAGGGCCAATTTTTATGTCCTGAATTTTTGCGAAGTAGTTGTTGAGGATGGTATGGGTGTGAAGTCCGTATTAAGCTCTTTTGAACGCCGCTTTCACCTAGAGAATCCGTTCAGAAATGAACGAGATATGAGCTCGGCAAGAGGGCGGATCAAAGGTTTGTTGTTTATTTTTTCGCCGACTGTCTGCAAACAGCTTTAACTTGCCACTTGCGAGCCCCTAAATGAATATATGGTGGGCCTGCACTGATTTCTTGAGGATTCCGACTCAAATAAAGTTTTTTTCACAAATTTTCCCTTGAGTATAAGATATAGATGTCGCGGCCGAGGCTGCGATTGGGCTGCGATGTCCCGGCAGCCCCCGGGCGTGAACCCTTAGGCTCGTGACCAGCCTGCCTACGAATAGCAACAATTGGGCGAGCCAGTTGCCGTAGGCAGGCTGGTTACTCTCGGAGCTGTCAAAAGGGCTGGGCCAGAGTTTGAAATTAAGGGGCCTTTAAAAAGACTTATTCATTTCTCGTTCAATTTTGACCCTTTTTTTTGCGGTTCAAGCTGCTATAATAAATGAGAATTCTATGCCTTCCTTCTTGTCTCCTCAGATTTATATTTTATGCCTTTTAACGTCGTAAAATTTGAGGTTAGTTCAAAGGGAGATCATCTCCGGATCGTGATGTCCGGGACTGCCGCGGCTCATTGCGTCATCGGCCCACTCAATTGAACGACTTAATTTCAAACTCCGGCCCAGCCCTTTTGACAGCTCTGAGAGTTACCAGCCTGCCTACGGCAACTGACTCGCCCAATTGTTGCTATTCGTAGGCAGGCTAGTCCTGTTTTCAGCTCAGGTGTCCGATCAGAGTAAAAAGCTTCTTACATAATCACAAAATGAGGTTTACGCTTCCTGTCTGACGCATTCGGGACAGTGAATGCGTGCCTGGAGGCCCGAACGGTCAAAATGCAGTCGGGAGAGAACTATTCCACGACTCCCGTTCTGGGTCGCTTATCCATCAGAATATTCACCACCACGGCAATCAGGGTGCGGTACTAGCGAGATTTGACGTGACAAAGTGATGTGACGGGTGCGACATACTGTTGTATTTCGTGCAATTCGTACGAGGGTTTGGGGTGTGACACCATCGTAAGAATTGACCCTTTCGTACAGCATCCAATCGGGAATTTTGATTCACCGGCAGCGCTCGGCTTACCCCTCGGCTCACGTCGGCCAGCTCGGCTAAGCTCGAAATTGCCTCTGTGACCCAGTGACTTACGAAAATTTTCCTAATTTTCGGTCGCGTGACATGGGACTATACGAATTGAACGAAATACAACAGTAGTCTCCCTGAGGTAGACGACAGAACGGCGCGAACTTTCGCAAGCTCAAGATACCTATCTTGAGTAAATCAAGGATATCCTGAGGCACGAAGGTTGAAGGAATTCATCTATCCATCTCCTTCCCCGAATTTTAGCGAGGTACATTTGACCTCACCATCCCTTCCCGGTATGCTCATTCGCATATATCTCTTTGCCCTTGCACTCACGGATATTTCTCAGATCCCAGACAATATTCGAGAATCTTTCCGGCAACTGAACCTCTGTTTTCGCTGCCAAAGAGCACCGCGATGTCCCCAGTGCTTGTAAGTTATTTCCTCGTTACCCCGCCAACCATATGGTTGATCCCTGCGAACAGCCTCCTGCAGCGCGTGATCCCCAAGCGCCTATCACGTAGTACCAAGCACCTCCCTTGTAATGTGTATATTCAATAGTATTGTTCACATCTTTTTTGGTCTGTGAGGGTTGAAGCTACGGAAATATGTATTGCTATATACGGATATATAGGCTACACTGCTACAAAACTTTGACGCTATGTAGGCATGGCGCGTAGCTATGGCTGCTACAAAATGCTATATATTCGTGGCAGAAAGCTACAGCGTGCTATATAATGGGGGGGAAGCTACGAGGCTAGCCGAGCTATGCTCACCACATATCACTACATAGTTGGTGGAATTTTTCCTGATGTGGTATTACACCAATCTGAAAATTTGATAGCAAGTGACCATTCCATTCTAAAGGATCTATGGAGCGTAGTAGAGGCAAATGAAATTACGCAGCCAGGGCATACTGTCTGGTGAGCCAGATGGCGGCGCCATTGAAATAGAACGAAAACGCTGCACGGACTCCAGCAGTATGATGCCAAATTTAACACCGATCCACTTCACAGCCGAGCCTGTCCAAAATATAGCTCCGTCCACATCATACAGCAATTGAGAGATGGAACCTCACTGAATGGTGACAGTGATCCCGAGTCACACGTTTCCAAATGTATTCCATTGTCTGGGCCATGAAAAGGGCAATAATGCCTCGGGCGGGAATCTGAGTAGGGGGAAATGTTCGCAGTGGCCAGGGCTATCGATTCCAGCCGTCAGAGAAGGGCCTCGAGACTGCGCTGGAATTGGAATGGTCTTGCAGACGTCTCTGATCTTAGGTCATGCGTTTCAAGCCATTGCAATTGACCATGATCCCGGGTCACGCGTTTCAAAATGCAAGCTGCTGCAATTGAGGACAGTGATCCCGAGTCACGCCTTTCAAAATGTATCCCATTGTCTGGGTTGGGGGAAATCTGAGTAGAGGGAAATGTTCGCAGCCTTCAGCAAATGGCTCCGGGAATGCGCTGGAATTCAAACGGCCTCAGAGGATAAATAGCAGATGTGTGCAGGGGGTTGAATTAAGTGAGAATTGTATGGCGGTCTAAGTGCACTTTTATTCGGCCGCAAGATACATTGGTGATTTCGGACTTCCGGCGCAAAAGATAAGGGTTTTGACGCGTACGTGTAACTTGCGGGGAAATCACTGATTCCGGCAAGATATATATAGATGTCGCCCGCAAGATACAGAAGCGTCGCCCGCAAGATAAAGACAAGTTGCCCGCAACTTTTTCTTTTTGTACTCCGCGAAACTTTTGTTCAAAACTTCCCGCAAGTCATTGCAGGCAACTTGGTTCAAAACCAATGCCCACGCACAATACAAGAAAGACAACACTCAACAATTTGAACTGAAGACACGAGGAATAAATTGGAACTGGAGTACGACGATAACCAGCAACTCGTCGAATTTATGATAACTTTCAGGCTTTGTTAATACTCGTTGCTGAAAGATGCCCCCGGTAAAATACGCAACTCTTCTCAGGTAAACCCACCCAACGCCGAAGGTGGCCTTTGTTGGTGGATACGCTGCGTGCACATGTCCCGACTTCACTTCGCGAGGTGCTGCATGCAAGCACTTGCGTGCATTGCGTCTGATCTTGGACGATCTATCATAACTTGATCATAACTCCCTTTTATTATCCGGCAGCTGCTGAAGCGGCGAAGAATGTCCGGAAGAATGTCCGTTCTTTGGTATCAGCTCGAGCCCCGAGCGGTGCAGCTGTCCTGCACAATTTCTTAGCGCTCCATAAAGTTGCGGGCGAAGATGCTACAGCAAACGATGACGATGAGGAGCCAGTCGCAGGTGGAAATTTGGAACAGCAAGGTGTAGACGATGAAGAGGAGGACAGAATGACTGCCCCAGTGCGCCCAAGCTCATTGTGGACCACAACAATTTATAATTTGAATAATGGCTTAAATACAAGGCCGTTGAAGCACGTGTTTGAAAATGAAGGCAACACAATACCGCCCCGACGAAGCATACGCCGCGCACCAAGTGTTCGTCAGTCAAAGAGCTTTTTGCGTCCCCTCCTTCGTCTTCCTTTTCCTCTCCCGAGCTGCTGAAGTTGTGCGTGCGGCTCACTGGTTACCGGTAACTAACTCTCACATCCCTCGCGAACTTCAGGGCCGTGAGAACCTTTCTGTGGACAGACAATCAATGCAAAGGGAACCACCGACAGCATATCGATTTGTCTGTGTCGACCGACGGGCCTCCCAGGCTGATGAAAAGACTCGGTAAGATGTTCCGCCGGGTCTAAGCAATCAATTAACTCTTTAGCATTCTTACCCTCGGCAGGGGTGCAGCGCCTCAGCGTGAACATCACGTGTGATAGAACCTTGACGTTACACACCCGTTCGGGCATTGTTGCCGTGCGATTTGCCAACTCGGCTGGTCAGTACTTTCATATGGCCTCATAATGGCTTCATCCTTACATGTATCAAGATCTGGCGTTGTTCAAGGCTGCATTTTGTATCGAGAAAAAAGATTTGGGGAAGGAAAATATTGGAAGACGGTTGAAAGGGTAGAACTTTCTCCAGCAAGACGTAGGTAACGAGTGGGGGGTCACAAGTCGTACAGGATAGTGTATTGGGCTTCCTTGATCCACCCTTGTTTTTGCCCTTGCTCCAGCCAGGCTGGCTTCATATGTACCCATATCTCATTGAATACATTTATAAGGTATATTGGGACCATAATTTCATTTAGCTCTGCTTAGTGGACCTAAACACAGTCTATGTTTAAGGGGGTCGGAACATAGTGATTGTTGAAAGTCCATTGATTGCTGAAGTTGGGACTCTGATGCAGCAAGAACGGAAAATTCATTGAACCAAAGGGGCCACTTGGCGTAGCGGTAACCCTGGTCTCCGAGTAAATCAGAGATCACTGGGGCCTGGATGTGCAAGGGTTTGAACCTCAGTCCAGCCACCTTTCGGGAGGTTTAGTGGGTATTACCAAATCTGGTTGAGTCCCACACTGTTCGGTATTTGCCGTTCGTGCGTAAAAGCATTCCTACCCTGGTTAAAACAGCCACCTTTCGGGAGGTTTAGTGGGTATTACCAAATCTGGTTGAGTCCCACACTGTTCGGCATCTGCCGTTCGTGCGTAAAAGCATTCCTACCCTGGTTAAAAATTCTGAGGTTTCTCGCTTTCGGAAATACACTAGCGGGTTTTCGGAAGCCGACGCCCCAAAGGGGCTAACCATATGTCGATTGTTCGAAAAACCATGAACGCTCAACCAAAAAAAAAAAAAAATTCATTGAACTGGAGGCCGGGCAGGTGGGTGTGGTGATTTTGCTTCGATACCCACTAAAACCCTGGATTCTTTCGTCCAATTTTCCGGTAACTTGTCCTCATTCAATAGTACAGATTTCCAGGTCTGCATGACCAGGAGAGGATTTATGCTTTTGCTTTCCATATTTTGCATGGTTAGTAAGGGCACAGTCAAATCTGAGGTGGAGGTTGATGGCTGCCAACCACTTGCTATGGATCGCGTTTGGAGAGAGTGGTCCCCCATTCTCGGATATAACACGGTGGTTTCGTACCTTCCAGATGGTGAAGAGGGACTCTGATATTAGGATACGGTATAGGTGAGAGGCCCCTGGGAGACTTTTCCCTTTATCGTCAGTGAACGTGGCCAGGCCGCAGCCGAGAATACCTCCTAGCGACAATTCTGGCCATTTGGGGAACTTTTTCAGCCATAGTTCTTTGGCCAGGGCCCATATTTGGGATTGTCCGGGGCTTTTACATTTGAGTAGTATATGTTCTAGGTCTTCAGGTACTGCGCAAACTTGGCAGATGCCGTGCTCTTCACACTCGGGGATATGTTTCCAGAAAGTGCCTATGTGGTGGGCAGAGTGGACTGATTTCCAGAGGAAGTTCCGGACCTCTCTTGTGAAGTCCTTATGTCGTGTACTGCTCCATACTTGAGAGTTTGTGGGGACACGGTTGAACTCTTGTTTGGTCGCCGATATGATTAGTTTGACGTTGTTGTCCGTCGCGATCCGGGACACCGCCCCTCGCTTTTCCTTGATTCCAGCATATGCGATCGCCTCGGAGGTTGAGGGTAGGATTGACCTTCAAGAACTGAATTCGTCTGGTTTGACTTTCTGGCAGCCTTCTCTAGCCAGTTGCTCTGCTTCTGTTCGGCCACCGGTTTGTGGTTCTTGGTTTACAAATACGGTCAGAGCCGTTCTGGATTGCAGTTCACTCGATCGCAAACTGACACACAGGCAGTCCCAATGGCTCTTCATTGAATACTTTTCCCGCCGACTCCTATCATTCCACGGGAAGGACAATATCTTCTCATGTGTCGCCCACTCGAATAGGGTCACGCGTTTGAAAATGTAAAGCCATGATTGGGCTTAGGAGAGGTTAATAGAGAGGTTGCGCACAAGCCACTCAAACCATTGAGTGGCTTTCCATTTGGCCCTATGGGCCCAACTCACTCCGGGCCTATTCAGGGGTAACAGAGTCCCCCTTTAGCGTAATTCGGGTAGACTCAAATTTGGGAAGGCGCCCCGAGATTGTCTCGAAAACTTCCATTTTAGTAGGAAGCCACTAGCCACTGAGTGGCTGTAGCGCAACCTCTCTAATAATGCATCCGAGAGGAATTTGAATATGAAAATGACCGGAATGGTCAGGACTATCTATCGCGTGTCGATGCCTTGAAAAATGGCTCTGGGACGGCACTGGAATTGGAAGTGTTTGAAAGAGTGCGGCGAATGCAATAGGGTCACGTGTTTGAAAATGTAAATCACTGATTGGCCGCTGGAGAGGTCAATAATGCTTCAGAGGAGAATCTGAATAGCAGAAAATGACCGGAATGGTCAACCATTGCGGGTCAACGCCTCAAAAAAATGGTTCTGGGACGGCACTGGAATTGAAGGTGTTTGAAAATGCAAAGAATTGTGGCGAGGGCAAGAGGGTCAAGCATTTGCAAATACAAAGGATTGTGTCAACAAATAGGGTCACGCGTTTGTAAATGTAAAAGATTGTGTCAATATTATAATGGAGTCACGGGTTTGAAAATGTAAAAGATTGTGTCAATATTATAATGGAGTCACGGGTTTGAAAATGCAAAGGATTGTGGTAAGGCAAAAGCCTTTTTCGGTAATTTATTTGCATTGAGATTTTACATAAACTCAGATCGACTGGTTTGTCTATCGACAGGTTCACCTCCATAGACAGACAGTCACTGGTCTAGCAACCTCTACAAGTTCCCCAATATGCATTAATTCCCTTGATTTCTTTCCTCTGCCTTCTCACCAAAGCTCTGCAATCGGTCAATGCAGGTATCAAATCATTCCCGGCGGATTCTGCTCTGTTCAAAAAGATTAATGGTCGCGTCGAGGACATCATTAAGGCTGTGAAGGCATTTGGAGCAAAGGAAAAGAAGGGGACTCGTCGTATGCAGGGTAAGAGCAAGGGGAAAGGCAGGCAGGTCCCCGATGCGGATTCAGACAATGAAGATTCCGAATAGACTGATATATTTGGCGTGTACTAATACATCATGCACCGCCGGCGCGAAAAATACCGTTCGAGAGCATTTTTTCGTGTTTTTTCGGAGGCCTGGTACACGATGAACTTTGCCAATATTTTTGAGTCAAAAATTTGGCGCGACCAAAAAGTGGCGGGAAAAATAGAAGTGGTGGGTTTGGGGATATTTCACCCCTGCAAGCTCAAATATGAGCTCGGAATTGCCCCATAACCACTGCTTTATGCGCTAGTAAGCTAATCGTGTTTGACTGTCCGAAGCTGCGGTTCCCGACCTTCGTGATAATCTTGCCATCAAATTAATATGCACTCGATGGTTCAGACCAAAACTCGTCGCAAATGCCTGGATGCGTTCTACGTGTTGCATTGGACCCAGAGCTCTGCGTGTGGCGTGAGCGAAAAGTTATGTGGTGCAGAACATTGGAAGTTGTATCTTAGATAACGCTTATTTCCCGGGTCCGCCAATCAATATGCACTCGATGGCTGAGGCTAGAACATGCCGCATGGGACTGTCTGGATGCGTTGCAAGGGTGCCACCAGATCTAGAGCTCTGCGTGTGGCGTGAGCGGAAATATATGGGGTGCAGAACATTGAAAAAGTTGTAGATGAATCGATGCTTGCTCCTTGGACCATTATCAATATGCACTCGATTATTCCCGCTGAAGAACATTGAATCAATCTAGAAGTTGTATCTTAATTGATGCTTGTTGCGTGAGGCCGTTAATCCATATTTGAGAGTTGCAAATGTGGGGTTGGGCCACGATCGATTGAGTTTCGTGACTGCTTGTCCTTGTTTGTTCTCGAATAAATCTGATTTTGCACGACACACGCCTTCATCGCAGTGCTGTGGCTTCAACTCCCCTCGGTTTGCCTCCATTTTTCGCATAGGAACTCTTAATAACATATGGAATGTATCCCCGGCTTTCAATTATTTTTTCCCCTCCCGATACCAGCCTGGTACCGTGCTTTTTATGTGTCTTCGAAATTTCGCTTTCATGCCTGAATGTGAACCGTTCTTAAGTCCTCAGACATTCTCCGGGTCTTCAAAAAATGTGTTGAATGCATTCGCAAACATGAATCTTACAGTCGTAAATTTTTCTCCCCTTACAATGGGTCAATACACTTCCAGATGAGTTGCATTGGAATTCAACCTTGGACTTCGGAGTTTAGAGTCATTCAACACGCGTTTCAAAATGCAAGCCCTTGTTCCCGCCGTTAAAAGAGCAATAATGTGTTTGGGCGAAATCTAAGTTGATAACAATGTTCAGAGGTCAGGGCTATCCCTCGCAATTCGCGCGCCTCAGAAAAGTGTCTGGGACCGCGCTGGAGTCGACACAGTCAATGCTCTTCGAAATTCAAGCCATTGTATTGCCCCAGGTCACGCGTTTCAAAATGCAATGGCCGTTTATTGCCCGGGATCACCCGTTTCAGAATGCAAGCCATTCCAATGGACTTCTATTGCCCCAGGTCGCGCGTTTCAAAATGCAAGCCATTCCAATGGCCGTCTATTGCCCGAGGTCACCCATTAAAAAATGCAAGCCATTCCAATGGCTGTCTATTGCCCGAAGTCACGCCTTTCAAAATGCAAGCTATTCCAATGGACTTCTATTGCCCCAGGTCACGTGTTTCAAAATGCAAGCTATTCCAATGGACTTCTATTGCTCCAGGTCACGCGTTTCAAAATGCAAGCCATTCCAATGGACTTCTATTGCAGCGATTTTGATTCTGGGCTCCCCGTGAGCAATGCATTCAATTGGAGAACTGCTTCAACTCATCTGACTGAAATTTTGATTCTGGGCTCTCCGCGAGCAGTGACCCGGGGCAATGGCTTTCAGTTCGACAGTTTCGACTCCAGCGTGGTCCCCGACGCTGAAGCATATTACCTGTGAAAAGATACTGGACTACATATTATGTTCAACTTCAAAAAGGAGACGGATGAGAGTTCCTGGAGAGTAATTCGAGAATCCTCGTGAGCGGGGTCTCGCATGAATGCGGTAACTTCTCAATTTCAATATCAAATAAACGATTGCGATAACATTTGAGAATAATAAGCACTCACTCGAGTGCGTTCACACCCATCAATACTCTACGCCAGACTTATGACGTACCAGAGCGTCAGGATCCTGGCTGGGTCAGGTAATACATACCCCGAATACGGATGGCGCTCCACATTGAATCCATTCATTATAGGGCCTTGGTGGGGTTTCGGGCCGAAATTTCGCAAATCCGGATATCATCGTCAGTGAATCTTTCTTTGCATTTTATGGATTATGTAATCCTTGTGCCACTGTTTTGGCAGGCATTTCTTTGGTCCGTTGTAGCGGGCTCAATTCTGGGTCGTTCGGTGTAAACTAAGATGGTGGACCACTGTTGAGTCAAACCCTAGGGAATGTCCCAGCCAAATTTCTCATTTCTTTCCCTAAAGTTCAGTGTTCGCCCTGAAGGCCTTCAAATGAAGGGTAAGCTAAGACCTTCAAGGAAAAATTCCCACGCTCATTGACGCAGCAAAATTTGCGTTGTATTATCCACAACACTCCTCGTCACCGTCGTCCGGAATGTCATCCTCTTCTGCCTCTGCTAATGCCTGCATCAACTACTCCGTCATCGCCTGGGCCGACGGCTTCTGAGTGCGAGGCTTCTCGGCACCTCCGAACAACTGTTGGAGCGTCAACGACTTCCATGCTGACTTCCGACGTGGTGCCACCGGTGTTTCAATGGTCTCGGCGTCAGCCTCGTCGTCTAACCGCTGTGCTTCCCGGGCATCACCGATCCATTTTGCCATTTGGGTTCTCCACCCTTCAGCACTGGATGAGGGCTCGACCACGCTCGCTGGGATCCTCATGATCCTGGTCGTCAAGAAGATCCCGATAACGTGGGACACTTGGTGGATTTGCCGTGGATTTGTGGTTTGCGCGGCTTGTAGAGGCCTTGTTGTTGATGTTCGGATCGAATCTGTTTTTTGTGTTGAAACCTTGAACTACACTTAGGGAATCTCCTCAAATATTTCCGCAATGCCAATGCGAATCTATGTAAGTAAAACTGTGATTTATTTTATTGCGGAGCATGCGACCGTGTCTTGCATAGATTCAACCATCTCTAAATTTCTTAAATTGAAAAGGGCTCATACTAGCACTTGCGCCTGGTGGGGTCCCCAGAAATGGTCGGATCAGACGGCCCTTTGATTCGTACGCACAGATATCAGATAGAGAGCAAGCCGTGAATTTTAGGGGTTACCCGCGAGAGCTGTAGGACAGCTTTCTGGAAAGTGTATCCCACGCTCTCCTTGCTCTTAGGTAAACACTCCTCCTCAACCTCTGCGCCCTCCATTTTACGCCCAAGAGGCCCACCGTACTCGATGGCAACACAGCCACCACAGCCGCAGCCGCCAACATCTCGCAAACATCCGAATCTGCAGCTCGTTGTCTCGGGCCCGTATATCGACGCCGCGACGCAGCCGCTGACGACTTCTCTCGTCGTTTAAATATCTCTGCTTCTCCCACCCACCATCCCGCAAACCATTTCGCTCAGTTTAATCCCGACCGATTGAATTGTCTGTAGAACTAAAATGAGTGTTTGGGGGCAAGGATATTCTGACGCAGCACTGACGTTTGACTCATGCAGCCTCAGTCTGCGTCAGTTGAATTCTGCGTCAGTGGTTGAACTTACCTTTGCCGCCATCCCTGAGGCCTGATATCCCGGGGGCATCTCGGTGGGTCCTTAGTACATCGTTTACCGCATTAAGATATACAGAGAGTCATCGTTGAGGTCGTTGAATATCGTTGACTAGAATTCGTGCAACGTCAGTTAGCGCGTCAGTGGGACTGCGTCACAAGCGCCGCAAATGACGCATGCGTCAAATTTCAGCGTCAGTTCCGCGCCAGTCTGCGTCAATTCGGCCTTTTGCAACGTCAGTTGCACTTATGGTTCGCGTCAGTCAGCACCGGTAATGCGCCGTCAGTGCGACCAACCTGCGTCAGTTCA
Organism: Mycena leptocephala; assembly: GCA_029378395.1. Lineage (NCBI taxonomy): Eukaryota > Fungi > Basidiomycota > Agaricomycetes > Agaricales > Mycenaceae > Mycena > Mycena leptocephala. The sequence goes on along the minus strand of JARJLF010000052.1, from coordinate 333,419 downwards.
ACATCACTCTCAACTTCGTCTGCGCCGTTGATATGCCACTCTGCGCCGATGTTGCAGTGCTCAACATCACTCTACCGGACCTCTGGGACACCTGTGTATACCCCGTACCCAGCCCCAACTTTGTCAATCCCTCCCTGAATCTCTCACCCTCTGGCCGCCGGTCTTTCACACCCTCTGAAATTCTCTTCCCAATCCGCTCCAAAATGTCCATGGTTGGGTCTCCAAGGGTATATCCAGCGCTACTGTAGACTTGCATGCGCGTTATCAATTCCTTTTCAGAATTGTCCCGCTCATTCCGATCTGCAGAGAATTGTCAAGGACTTTTGTCATGAGCATTTATCTGTTTCACAAACCATATCGGCACAGAACAAGCGTCGTTTGGAGACTACCATTACTATGGTGCGTACCTAAATGCGCGCTTCCGTACCCACAGTAAACCTTGTATGCCAGATTGCCGAAGCAGCTCCCTATTTTTCCAAGTTCGAAGGTCTTTGGCCAGTCCACGATATGATTGCTGGATACCTCCTCAATGCCCAAACCCGTCGCCGCAAAGATCTGAGACTCGAAAAACTCGCTGATGGAGGTGATACTGGCGGCGACGACGGGGATGATGAGATGACAGTGAGCGGTAATATCGATACCGAAGGGGAAGAGGCGGGCCCTGTGATTAAACGTAAAGGGTCCTGAAAGGTGTCCTTCCGGGTTGAATCCGACTCGGATGATATGGAGGTACGTGAATATGTGCGCGTTTAATCATCCCGCACTAATACACATTTCTTAGGTCAAGGAGACGGGGAGTAAACGCAAATCCACAAAATATCCTGTCGACCCGCCTTTGTCAAAAAAGGTCGAATATGTGCGCATTTAATCATCGCGCGCTAATACCCATTTCCTACGTTAAGAAGACCAGAAGCAAGCGCGAATCTACAGAAGATCTTGTCGACCTGCCTCCGCCAAAAAAGGTATTTATATTGCGCACTTGGCGACCTCTATTTGACCATGCCTCAAACAAAAAGCGCCGAAATTAAGGCTCCCATTCGCGCCGCCAAGGCGAGCAAGAAAGCCTCCCCCGCACTCACTTGGTCTGACATTCCGTCCACTTGTCCAACTGTTATGTGCGAAGAAGAGGTCCCCGAACAACCTAATCCTTGTATTCTGTCGCTTTTTGTCAAGCACCAGGAACTGGTTGAGCAAGTAGGCCTCTCTGGGCCTGGCGTTGCTTTTCTCAACCTTCAAATATGTGCTGCCATTACGCAAGAGAACCGCCGGGATCAGGTTTCTGCACTCGGACGCCAAAATGATTGGCCACGCCAAATTGACTACGCAACTCTCCCGGAGCGCATTCTCAAGTTACGAAAACAGGTGCTGGAGATTATCCAGGATGAAACCGTCTTACGAGAATTACCGGTCTGGCAAGACTTTCTCCGAAATATTGATCACAAGATCTTCCAATTCTCCGATTCCCGCTCCAAGTTGGCTTTTACCTATGCGCTGTATGGGCGACGATGCGGCTGGTGAGTTGCACATCATTATCGTCACCTTGTTGCTGATTGTTCTGCCGAAGTTACGGTCCCAGGGGCGAATTTTTAATCAATTCAGCTATAATTCGCTTACTTTCTGGAGACGACGTAGACAGTCTAAGCACTACACTGTTCGACACTCTCCACGCCATCGTGCTAGCTGATGCGACCCTCCTTGATCCCTACAACGAAACGTCAAACCTTATCGAACTCAGGGATTTTATAAGCTTCATCTTGACCCCTTCCGTCGCTGCTCTGCTCATCGCAGAAGACATGGATATCCCCATGGACAAGGCACACGACGTTCGTGATGATAGCAACGAGTTCGGCGATGTTATGCAGCCTGACGACGACGGCGATGGAGGAATTCTTGAAGACTTGCACCGAGCAAATATCCGGGCAATGAAAGGCAGCCATAATGCATTCTTCTCGCACCCGCCCCGCCATCGCAAACAACGCGTAGTATTATCAGTTTGGGAATTCATTCCTTGTGACTGATGTTATCCCCTCTATTCCAGGATCCCTCACCTGCGCCGGAAGACATCAACAAGGTGATCAACAAGGTTAATTGTTCGCCACTGTTTCTCTAGCCGTGTCTAATTCCCAATTTAGAACAAAGTTCCACGCAAGACTGGGCTCAAGTCCAACAAGACAACTCTTACATTGGACGACTTTCGCGAGGTAAATTATGGCTCTCGCATCTCGCCTCACCGCTGAACATGTTTCCAGCCTGGGCCAAAAAAATCAAAGGCAAAAAAAGCACCTGCAAATGGGAATAAGCCGCAGGTGACGCAAGATCCCAAAAAAGTGAGTGCATTGACTCATTGCGCACATTCTCCCAACGCTGATCGACATTTAAGCCGGTGAAAACTAATAGCATAAAGTCCGATTACGGAACCAGGTCCCGCACCCGTGCCACATAACTGCATTTCTCCTCCGCTAATAATTTGGTCTCCTGAGCCTTGTACCTCTCCTCATCGTTTGACTGTACTTTTTAACACTTGTGGTATAATCAATTTGAACCAGATCTCGTATCGTTGAACTTTTACTTGCTGAGAGAAAACTGGCAAGACGAACTCGCTCTTACTTTTAATTTACAATATTTAAGCAGGTAGAGTTGAGGTAGGTCTCCGCCCATTCGGCGCTGAAATGGGAAGTCAGTCCGACTCAGTCCCCGCGCGCACCTCGAAGTACTTCAGCCAACTCAAGAGAATATATATATATATTGTGACATGATTCAGTAGCCTTAAATTTAATTTGAATGTGCCAAGCAGCGCTCGGGACCTGTGGCAAAGAGTGGATTCGAGCAGTGTTTGTCCTTGTTAGTTGGTGACATGTCACGCGTGACACGACGCGTCTTGCTTTCCTCCACCATCGTCTCCCGCTCCCTGCGGCCATCCTGCCCAATTTCTCCCTTCGGTACCAATCAGAACTATTCTTAAACTCGAAGGACACGCCATGCGACCGCCTCTGTCACTGCCTGATCCCAAATAGACCAATCAACGCCAAAAGACGCGATTTCAGCATTTTCCGCCAACAAGGCCGCGCATGGGCTCAGGATGAAGCTCAAACCCACGTAAAATGCTCTTAGACCATCGTAAGTTATCCTTAATTCCTTCCGTGGTCCCTTTTCGGCCCTGTCTGGCGCGATTTGACTCGGAAGGGCCCATGTGGGGATCCAAACACATGCAATTCGTTCTGACAATCTTCCACCTGTCTCTAGTATCTCTGAATGGCCATTCTCATCGAAGTTTCAGCCCAAACCCCCAGAGGAGTCGGATACCAGGTGAGTTTCTTATCACAGCGTTCATCCTCCTACATATTCACTACAACTCCAATTCTCTGCTCCGTTTGCTTCCGTTATGTTACCCCTTTCGCAGCCTCAATACCACGGATATGCTAGACCTCGTTTCGTGACTTGCTACCCGCCTTGGACGCATGCATGGGGCCCATCCACTGCTGCTCCACCCGCATCGCTGCTCCTCTGAGCGTGAAGAGGCGGGTGAGGATAGAGGCGTGGATGGCCTGGCCTTGCATGCACGCAATTTTCATGGGCGGATGAGTACCCCCTCGGTTCGTGTCTTCCTTTTGCTGTCTTCGCTTTCCTTCCTCCTTTAATTTATTAGTTTCCCCCGCCATTTCTTTGGACCTGGCTGATGATGCTCGCCGCCCATCTCCGACCGGGATGAGTACAGTACCACCTTCGTCGATTCTCCGACCTGTGCGATGTGTTTAGCTGGGTGTTCAGACTGTTAGGTTAGTAATTTCTTTCCCTTATTTTTCCCTGTCGTCCCAACACCTAATTTCACTCCGTTTCTTTATGTCTATCCTCGAACCCTCTCCACCTTCCTTTTGTGTCATTTCCCTAATAAATCTAATGAACACTACGCACTACAGAAAACGAACGACGAGATGACACCTCATAAGCTAGAATGTGACGCGCACGATGTTCAAGATGATGTGCGTCTCATTCCTTTATCTTATCTGTTTTTTTTTTTCTTTATCTTCCTCTGCGTGCGCATACAATGATCCACGCCAGGACTATGCATTTCGGTATTGTAGGGACATTCGCGAGGCGGGAGTCTACACGAGCGGAGACACATGCCACTAACCCCTCTACCCGAACTAACGACGGGTGGTCGGCCTCGATCGGGTCTGTTACTTCATGTGGAGTCGTACTACCGACCGCGGCGAGAATTTCTGACTCGGCGCACGTAGCGGGCAGGGGCGATTGACTTGAAGAAGGGCGTCGTGGTGTGGAAAATGTCGAAGGTGAGTTAGACTTCCACTTTTGTCCCTTCTTTGCGTCGTCCACCGTGTACATCCTCTAGCTCCTCCCCACCTTTCATCGCGCTTGTTTCATCCATTTACTCCTTGCATTCCTGATTTTCCTATTTCCACACACCTCTTCTCTTAAAATCCGTTCTGTTCCCCTGGCATTCACTTCATGTACATGGCTACTTTTCACCAATCACTCTGTTTCCTCCACTTCGAAGAACCCTAGCCCAAGACGCGCGGCTGGACAGAACATCCGATACCGATGCGACCACCGATGCCTTGCGTGCGGGCTGAACATGTACGAGGAGCACCAGCCCATTTCCTACAAATATACTCACAAAAATCTTCTAGCTTTTAGTGCGCGCTCGACGAGACCGTCACTTTGCAACTCCGCTCCTACCGCCAGGTTCTCTGCACTCGGATGTGCCAACGAGCCGTGGTGAGTTGTCTTCTTTTTTTCACGGCGTTATTTCTCAACTGATTAATGACCCCATGCGTGATTCCGGGCAACATGATCTCTGCGCCGATTTTCTCAGACACCGAAAGGGCGAAAGCTGTATGTGACTATCTGGCCCACGTGTTCGCTAACGAGAAACATGCATTGGTGTTCCGTGGCATTAGCGAATTAGGCCACCGCCCTTTCTTCAACGCCCGATTTAGTCGGCAAAAATTTAATTCACGCACGCGGACTCGGCCTTGAAACTGTCGCTCCGTCTGGTGTGCATCCGTATGAACTTTAATCTGTAGGTATGTGCTTAACCCCATATTGCCGTTCACCCTCTCCTGTATCTTGGTCCGTGAATTTTCCCGCCACTCCAATGCTGACTTCTTTGGATACAGATGCCGTTTCCTTCCTGAATCGTGAGTTGACAACATGACTCAGTTTTTTGGCTTCATCGTGCGCGACGACACACGCCAGGAAATTGTCGTATCCTTCCCCGGAACCAACAACCTCGCCGACGTCATCACTGGTCTGTTCATATTCCCGTCCTATTCATTCAATATCTGAACCATATGCCTCTTTTATTCATCCTTAGACATGAAGTTCCGCCGCGTTCCCTTCATTTCTCCTGGCATCCCGCTCGACATGGCCATCCGGCTCTCGGTACACCGTGGGTTTCTCGCGGCATACAACGTTGTCGCGCAGACCGTCCTGGACACCGTGAAGGCCGAGCTCGCGGAACACCCAGCGTATACGATTGCCGTCACAGGTACTTACTCACTCTTTATTTTGATTGACATGAACATTCATCCATGGCGCGTTTCAGGCCATAGCTTAGGTGGCGCCATCGCGTCTCTCGCCGCTCCCGCACTCAAATCCGAACTTCCTGCCGCTGCGATCAAGCTTTTCACTTTCGGTTAGTCGAGGCTTACTTTAATCCGAACCAAATCTTCCTGCTGAACGGACCAATTAAATGCATACAGGACAACCGCGTGTAGGAAACCGCAAGTTTGCGGCCTTCGTGGAAAAGAAGCTTGGCGTTGACAACATTTTCCGCAGTGCATCATTTGATATCCACTCATACCCGTACAGCCCGGCTCAACTAGATGCCGTTTCCTTCGATTCTGAATCGTGAGTTGACAACATGACTCAGTTTTTTGACGTAACTATATCATCTACTCGCCGCGCCTCGTATGCTCGAATTTCATCCTATGTTTGCTGACCTCTTTCTCAGGCTCAATAATACTGAATCCAACATTGTTAGCTACACACACCACAGTCAGGGCAATTTCCAGGCGCCGTTGGGCCTCTTCTATTCGCCTACGGAACCTTTGAGCCTGGGACTGGGCACTTCGGGTATCGGAAGGGCTCTCGGACGTTGACAGGTCCTGCTTGATCCATATGTAACAGGTTGGAATTCACTCGACGCGTTTCTTCGTTCATTGCTCCATGGGCCGCCTCATCTCCCATTTTCTTACTCGGCTTTAGGTGAATCGGCGTGGGGGATTGTAGTGTTTACCCAGAATTTTCTATGATACCGGTGCGAACTTGAGGTTGGGTGATTTTTATTTCATTCAATGTCTGAATTGATTGCCCACGGTACCTCCAGCAGATTCTGTTTCACTGGTTGAATATCTGCCTTCGACGGTCGACCCCGATCTAATCACCACTGTGTTCATGTTGCTTCCTCTCCGAAACAGAACAAAGAATCCTCCACACAAACGTGTGTATTGCGCTTCAAAGTCCTCGGCCGCATCGTACCGAGCCGCTGTGTATTGGCAGGAATCTTCACCATGGAACACGGGTTCGACAACCGTTGACTGGAATGAACTGCGGGATGGATGCCGCTTTCGTAGACGAATTGCAGAATTCCTTTCACACGCGCTGACTAGTACCGCCTTGGGATTTACCTTGCGTTTCAATACATCGGGCAGACTCAGTTCGACTTTGCGGTCTGCAAGTCGAATAGGCGCACACTCTAAGGAGGCAGAGCACTCTTCCACATCGGAGGTGACTATGTTTTAAGGGAAATTTAGTCGAGATTTAAGGGATGAGAGTATGGATGCCCCTGGTTCCGAGCGCGTTTGGTGTGAGTATATTTCAAACTGGGCCACGCAGCCTACTAAATTTCATAACCTGGCCTTAAAGGCGACTGTGCCGCAGTGATGTTCAACTTGCGGACATGTAGTGGTGGGGTGTAAAGGGTCCTTTGGAGGGACAAGGGACCTATTCTAAGCCCCATGCCTCGCAGTGGCATTTTGAATCCCGTGCCCCACAATGGCATTTTGAACCCCGTGCCCCACAATGGAACCGATCATTCAGTGCATTATAATGTATTTTGGCTGGGTTCAGCAGGGATAAGGGAGCACTTGACGCAAGGTTTGGATCTGTCGGCTGGTACACGCCTGGGAATTTGGCGTGTTCGTTCCCGGTGAGCTCACCCGTGCCGTTTCCCGGCACGCTTGAACCGCGTGACTTGAAATCCTGCAAACCATTTCAATTCCAATGAAGTCCCAGGGTCATTTTCTGAGCCGCACGTGTCAGAAATCGATAGCCCTGATCACTGCGAATATTTACAGCCACTCAGATCATGCTCGGAGGCATTATTGCGCTTTCCAGAGCGCAATTACTGGTTTGAATTTTTAGGAGCATGACCCTATTGGCTTTTAAATGGTTTACATTTTGAGCTGCATGTTCCTATTGCCTTTGCAATTGTCCAGATTTTGAACCGCGTGGCTTGACATCCAGGGCCAAAGCCATGGCTTGAACCAAGAAATCGAAAACCGATTCTTGCTCATCTGCAATGCCTGGGGCGATGTTGAATCAGAGGCCTACAGCAGGCCACAACTTCGGCGGCAAGTGGTTGAAATCTGGGCTGTGCAAGCAAAATCAGTGGCACATACCGGGCCAGTCCGTTCTGCATTCTGAGCAGAAGTCGACAGGCATATATTCGACTTGTCTGTGATCTACACCTGCTTGCACAAATTCTGTGTAGTCAAATGTAAGAAATATATGACGGAGATTCGCCCGCAGTGTGCACGGGGAAAAAGCAAATATGTTTGCACAGTTCACAAAATATTTCCGTGGGCTGCCGGTGGTTAAATTGTCTGTGGACATTCTGGAGGACTGAATTCTTCAGGAGAAGTGTGAATCGAGCAAACCATTCATAACCATTCCACTTCTACGCGGAGAAAAAGCAAAATACGCTTGCGCAAATTTTCGGAATTTCCTTTTATGGAAATTTCCTTGTATGGAAATTGGGTAACATATCCAAATGTCTTCTATTCACTGATATTTTTGCTCCATAAGTTGTTTGGAGTTGTTTGGTGGCCGGAATAATGAGAACCACCACACGCAATTACTTTTTTTGTCTTCGAGTAACACGCATAATGAAGAGCTTCAAAGCCACAGGCTCAATGATGAGGGTGGCAACGGGAAATACCTCGTATATTAAGCAGATGCCTCGTATCGCGATATATATGTTTGTTCTTCGCACGCCACTGGGCGCTCGCGAATTCCCGAACTTCTCAGATTGGTATCAGATTCATCCTTTATTTTTTAGTCCGCCCTTCTGTCGTCCTAGCCGACCCAGTAACGAGCTCTGTCCGAAGTGTATGCAGAACTTCATGGTGTGTTGCTTTCATTGTATTTCTTTCCTGCCGGCTTTCTCATTCCCAATTGAATTTTAAGTTCAACTTCGCAACCGAGGAAAGCGGCCTTGCGGCTTTGACTTCAAGTTCGGGCTGTGGTATGACACGCATGCCTCGTATCACATTGCACCTGTTTGTGACCTTCCATTTTTCCCACTCCCTGTCGGCACTTTCCGTATGTGCATGCAATGGCCTGTTTTATTGTCGGTGTTCTGCAGCTAACCGGTGCATCAAAATTTAGCTTCCGTCCACGGAACTGGCCGCTCCACAATTTATTTTCAACCTCGCCGATCAGCGCTCAACTTCCGTTCAAAAGGAAGGGTCTCTGTCGCCCTCTTTCTCTCATTCTCACCTCCATCATCTTTCGCCCGTATCATTTAGGTCCTTTGCACCGTGTGTCCGCCACTCCGAATTATTATCCTGTTGGGTCTGTAACTAACATAGGCACCTTCTAGTGCGTAATGAGTCCACGGGAACTCAGTGTTCGCGTGAACTATTCAACAGACGCGTGAGTGATGCATCTTCTCCGGCTCTTTGCCCTTCGGTTCCGAACAGCTTTAACGCTGTGCAACAAGATGTTTTCTACGTTTTCTTTCAAAGCTCTGGGCTCATTTTTGCCCCCAATTCGTGATTCTAAAGTTGACTATTTTCAGCTGAAAGGAAACAAGTGAGCTGAAGTCGGTGAGCATGGAGCAGGAATGAAGGGAATGTCAGGGCAAAACCAACCGGACAAGGCGAAATTGAGCTTTAGGAATTCAAAGACCTGAATAAAGCCCGAGTGAAGTGGAGGGATGTCCTGTGTGGAAGGACCAAGGAATGGTTAAATGCGACGGAAAGCCAGAGTATCTTTCAATCCTGCATTGCACTGGTCACACCTGGCCAGCATGAAATTATGGGCGGAAGATGAATTGGGAGCCCAACTAAGCCCGGGCGAGGCCAAACTGGACATATGATAGTGGATTCTTCAATGAAGTCGGCTGACTCGGACCAGGTGTTAAACTGACAGACCGCAATTACGCCGCGGAATGAAGAACCTGTGTTTGTAGCCGTACGCAGAAACAGTCGGATAATTCTTTGGCCATGGCCGTAGCGTAGCACGGGTCAACTGCTAGTACCACTACGAAACAAACTTTCCGAGAATCCAATTTTATTTGGTCTTGGGAAGGTAAGAAGATGGTAGGATACGACCCGATAGCGCGGGGAGTATCTGTATTCTTGACAGAGAATCCTCTATTGCAATGTCCCGTTCGATCCGGGCTCCGGTCATAACACCGTAATCGAACTTTTTTTCGTTTGTTGTATCTTTTTGGCTGCAAAATGGACTTCGATTCAATGCCCTTCCAGGGTGAATTGATATGAGACGATCAGGATGATTTGAAATGTATATATGAAGGCGAGGATTACTGCTCGCGCTGCCAGAATGGACGGACATCCGAAGTTCGACCAGAGTACTTTATAGCGAAAAGGCTTCAGGTCTAGTGCAAAAGGAAGATTAAATTCATACCTAGGGAAGACTACCGCCGGCGCGCATCTGAAGACAAATACTCCTGGACTTGTTGTATGTCCATTACGGCCCCCCTCATTGAGCTCGAGCATAAAGCTTTTTTCGGGCAACACCGAGCGCATGAAATCAAAGCATCTGAGTTTGAATGGGAGGCGGACATTAGGGAATAGTGTTACACAAAGCCTCATATGTGTTGTGATGCATTGCCTTGCGTTTCCCGTACTGGATATACTCATTATGACCAAAAGTAACCGGAAATTTGGTTTTAACGGCATCCGACCTAAAGTTTTCCCATTCTTGCGGTCAGATTCTGAATCTATGAAAGGTTTGGCATGTATTACCACACTTGAACTGAGGGTGGAAAATTATGATTAAATATGGCCTCTGGCCATAATGTACTGTACTCATAATATAATCTTAAGGTTTGGGCCGATATTTAATCTTAAGGATATCATAATGTATTGTAATCGGAGTTTAATCGTATTTAATTGTATTTAATGAATACTAATTCCCTCCAAGTAATCAAGACCATCGCCAAAGCCAGCCTTCAACAGCTCTTTTGCGACCACAGTTGAAGCTGCAGTGGAAGCAGCTATGGACGACCGAGAGTCGGACATGGTGTGTTTGCTGCTTGAGAAGAGTCGCTCCACAGCGATGCTTACGTCTGGAATGGCGAGTACATCGCGCACGATCCGAGACAGGATGGAGAAGTGGATTCCATACATCTGACAGAGTGAATCAGCCAACTAAAAAATTAAAGAAAGATCAACCGTTACCTTCCACCACGCGAGAACATCGTCCTCGTCGTCCGCCATTGGATAGATGCCGCTGAAATAAACCTCCAACTCGGTCTGAGTTTTCTTCGCTGTTGAACTGGAGGCAGTGGCGAGTGCACGACGCCAGATCCCCTTTGAAGGAGAGGTCGTCTTGGCTGTGGACACGGTTTTAGTCGCCGCAGTGGGCTCTTTTTCATCGAGTACTTCCTTGTATACGTCGTAGAGGTGTTCTAGCACAATTTTGGCACGCGAGGCAAGGCCCTCCTCTTCCCAGTCGTCCGATTGGAAGTGACTGAGATGTATTGCGGGATGGAGAACTAGAGGGGTTAACGCTTAGATGATGATAATATCATATGTTACGTTGTTAAACTCATACCGGCACCAATTAGCGGATAATTGCTGACTAAGGCATTGTCGGTATGAATCTTGAGCTTCGCCAGGCCAGCCGTAATTGCCTTGCGCAAGTTGCAGTTTTCGGACCGTCAGAATCACCCAGAGAAGTGGTAAAACAACTGATTTTAGATCTTCGCTACGCCGTACGTCTCCGAATCCGGGGATTTCCGCATGCCCGGCGGCTTAAGATTATGATTAATTATGGGCCCTGTACCGTAATATAATCATACAGTAATCTAATATAATCCTCCATATTCCGAAGGCCAAAAATTATGGCCGCCTCTGTATCTAATCGTAATCCTATGATTATAATAGAATATATTCTAATATAATCATATTTTTAGCCAGCCTTAACTTGAACCTGAGGTGCAGCATCTCATACCAAGTGTATTATTAAATTTAGAAATTGATCGAAAATTGATGGTATCTCCGAGTCGTAGGAGTGGAATGGCCACCGATTTTTTTGGCTAATCGACGGTGTGAATACCGTGAAGGTGTTCAGCATAAACTTCAGGCAAATTAACCCCCGCCGAAGCAAGTGTCACAATATTTTCTGTCTTTGGCCCTGCTTTCTCACAATTTTGCAACTTCGAGCCGCAGGAGTGGACTGCCGGCCAATGTCTTGTCCGAATCAATGGCGTAAACACCAGGGGGGCGTCCAACATAAAATTCAGGCAAATTAACCCCCGCCGATTCACTGTATAATATTGGTTCGGCTTTCCGACTCCCAATTTCCTGAGCTGGCGGCTGTCCGAAACATGATAAACACAGAGTGGTTCAAATGCTCGAACGCGTGACGTACAACAACTGGGCTTCGAGTTCGTACGAAATATGACGTCTGGCGGACCACCACCAGGGAGATCCGCGGGTTCTATACTCACGGATCCGAGTTTGACATTTTTCATTGCGAGTGCTCGTGATCACGGATCCGGATCACCCACGAGTGCACTCGTACGATGCCCTGCTGTGGAGCAATAATAGAAGGCACTACAGCGGGAACAGCGCTTGAAGAGGCTGCTGGCGCCGACTTTGGAGCACTGGCAGAACGTGAATGAAAATGCGTGAGTAATGGCTTAATGCAAGGCCACCGAAGCACGCGCTTCACACTTAATGCCTTACGGAAAACGCAATAATGGCTCTGGCCCCTGGGCGGAATCTAAAGCGAGGTAAATGTTCGCAAGGACATCACCAAAAGGTGGGAAACTTTGTATGCCCTGTTATGGTTCGCCATGCCGGATCCCGTTTGTAAGGCTATGCAAGGCTTGGCCAGGTTTGTATGGCCCTTGCAAGGCATTGAGCAGGTTGGCATCGCCTTTGCAAGGCGGTGCCCAGCCTTCTATTGCCTTTGGAAGGTGTTCGTCAGCCTGTTAATGGCATAGTAGGGTCGTATAGGATTACAAGGCTATATATTGACAATGTTCGCACTATAAGCACTATGACTGCTATAGCTATCTCAGCTATGGTCATCTATGAGTGGCTATGGGGTTGACCCACCCCCCTCCCACGTTACTATGAGGTTGGTCAATCTGCTATGGCGGTTATGTTGTCTATGTGGGGCTATGTGGGGCTATATGGCAACTTTGCGTTTTCCTGATGACTGTCCTACAGTTGCGGACAAACAAAGTCCACCAGAAAAAAATTCGATTTTGTTTGCCGAGATAAAAAAGCCAATCGATAGATCTCATCGAGGGCTTCACATCGGTATACCGTACAATTTCGTTCAAATCGACAGGGGGTGTGACGCGTGACCATTTCAATCAATTCGACACTTCGACATCGCGGAAATTTTGCGTGACACCACCGAAAATTTCGACATTTGGGACGCAAAATTTCGAAAATTCCGCCTTTTTTGCATCCTCCAGGCCGTTCCGAGACCTTGGTCACGCTGGGGAGGTTCGACGAACCGCCGCGTGACGCGTGACCACGACCGAAGTTCGACATCGACAGAGGGGTGCGTGACGCTTGACTGTCGATTTGAACGAAATTGTACGGCATAAATCATGTCATTCTGATTAATTTTAGGTCACTGTTTCTGCTGCTTTCTGTTGTCTGGGGTCTACCGTGGGGCATGGGGAAACCTGTGGGATCTGCATTCTGGGGCTTGGATGGCAGGGAGTGGTCCAGGGGCGATGGTGTATTTTTACTTGCTTTGTACACCGGGATAATCCCTGGAAACCGGCGTTCGTGATTCGGACCGTGGGCCCATGTAATGCTACCTACCTACCTACCTGTCGAGCCATGGTGCCGGAAAGTGCCATTTATTGTTGATGGACCATCAAACTTTTGGCCACCGGCTAAAAACCGTGGGAAAAATACGAAAAAAAAAATATGGGATCGACGCGGATTTTCAAGGCGAGTTTGAATCTGTAAAAATTGAAAAGATTCATCGAGTGGTTGCTGCGTAAAAAAGAATCACTTCTGGATCACATGTTATGTCACCAGGTTGATCTCCGCGATGTTTCCGACACATATCCATACTTTCACTTGAAATGAATTAATCCACGCAGTACTAGGGATGGTGCAAGTATCGCTACCAGCAAATCCCCAAGACCAGCTTTGCCGCATCAAAGGAATTAGCATTGAAATACCTGGATGCTTGTCCAGTTAAAGTTATTCGGTGTTTTATCAACAGATCATGGAGGTTTATGAGTGCTTATAGAAAGGGGCTTACAGGTAAGGCAGCAGAATGGACAGTGAGGCCAAAAAAGCAGCACTAATAGGTATGGATTTTTTGTGGAATCATGTTCATGGGCCTGAAGCGAGTCCTCTGCGAGGCAAACACAAAATTAACCACCGGCGAACCGAGTTGTGCAGCATTTCTATATTTGGGTGTATTTTGCTTCCTATTCATTCAGAAGTGGAATGGGTATAACTTTTTTTGTGGAATCATGTTCATGGGCTTGAAGCGAGTCCTCTGGGAGGCAAACACAAAAATTAACCCCCGGCGAACCGAGTTGTGCAATATTTCTATATCTGGGTGTATTTTGCTTCCTGTTCATTCAGAAGTGGAATGGGTATAGATTTTTTTGTCGAATCATGTTCATGGGCATGAAGTGAATACTCTGGGAGATGAACACAAAAATTACAGCTAATGTCAGTACCGAAGGCGCGGACGGAAAATCTCCGTTTCGGCATGTTTTGAAAGAATTCCCGATATCTCGGTGAGTTCTGCACCGATTTACATGAAAACTAGGTATATCTACTCAGCTAACTCATGCACAATTAGTGTTAGAAAGGAATTTGTCAAAATATTATGTATCAGGTATTTTGTGTTTTCAGGCTGTTTTCGTGCTGAATGCCGTCTAGCATGCTGAGAACATGTCCCAGTCGCCTAATATTTTGAGATGGACAACATGTATAGCTGAGTAAATATGTGATAGAGGCAGAACCGTATGAAATCCGTGGGTAAATGTAATCCTTGCAATATCTCTGACTGCCAAAACTGCCAAATGGATCCAATGGAGCTAGAGGGAGTCTGAGGGACTGTAATTAAATTATCCGGACTTCTGGCGCTATCACATGTTTGGTAAGGTATACACGTTGCCCCTCCCCAAATATTAGGCCACTGGGACATGTTCTTGGCATACTAGACAGCATCCGGCGCGAAAACGGCCCGAAAGACAAAATAGTACAGTATTCTGTACGTGCTCAGCGCTTATTCTACATCCATTTGGTGTTTGGATTTCGCCCTTGTTCGGGATGTGCGTTCAGTTGGCACCAATTTACGTCCTTTTGGATATCTCGTGTGTATTCGGCATGAGTTTCACATTCAGCATCTAAATTTTACAACCTTTGACACCGTTCCATGTCCTTTCCATCTGCGCGGTATTTATCGGGACTTGTTGATTTGGCGGTCCCAGCCCTCAATCTGTCTCACACGGGCTGCTGGGGGAACCACTAAGTGTATAGTTCAGGCATTCCTTCCGTTTGAGTGTTGTACTTGGTGAACTCGCATGCTCGAATTCCGCGACCACAGTTTTTCAGTCTGCCGGGCTTGGGAATTTTGACGGAAACCCAATGTGTCTATGACAAATTTCGAAAATTCGTGCTCTAGGCCAAATGGCTTGTGCAAGCCATTTTGTCTAATGTCATCAAAATCGACATCGATGTGGGTTGTGACACAAACAAGGGGGAATCGGGGTCGTAGAACATCTATGGACCCTGGCCACCACCTGACATTCAAGTATCACTCTCAACAAGCATTCGCCCCTAATTCGGGATGCCGATGAATTTGGGAACAGCATTTCCAACGCAAGCCATTTACGTGAGCAAAATGGTTTGCGTGCAATGGTGG
Source organism: Mycena leptocephala (assembly GCA_029378395.1). NCBI lineage: Eukaryota > Fungi > Basidiomycota > Agaricomycetes > Agaricales > Mycenaceae > Mycena > Mycena leptocephala. Next base: position 318,062 of record JARJLF010000052.1, on the reverse strand, counting down.
CTAGTGCAAACTGGCTTGCTTTAGCGCAAATGGCTTGCGCACAATCTGGCTCGCGCAAAACGGCTTGTGGGTGAGCAAACTGGCTTGCCAGTGAATCTCAATGGCGACGTGCTTGATGCTTCGTTCATGCGTCACATCGATCTTTGCAGGGACGATGGTCTCGTGGCACTGAACGCCATGTTTGCCGCGATGCAGCTGCCGAATGTCAAGACTGGCGAAATGACCCAAGAGCTTCCAAGTTAGCTTTCAGGATGTTTCAGGGGGAAGACCTGGAAAACAGTAAATACGGATGACAGTCTGGCTTCGCACTCGAATGAAAATGGTTCGAAGAGGCGCCTCCGCACTCATGTGCGCAAATAGTTCGTCCGGGCAATATTTGATGTTGAATCTATTCAATTTGTGCCGCCCCATGTGAGATTGTTCCAAATTAATAGCAATGGGAAATCCCCGGAGCAGAATTGTACAGCTTTCGAAGGAAGATTTGCACATTGTTGCACCAAACGCGCGGTCGCTGCTTTAGCCGTCGTTGATGTGATCAATGACGGCGACGGCATTGATCCGGAAGGTAGGAATACTACCATGACGACAAGAGGGGCGAGAGGAGCTTCAGTATCGAGAAATAATAGAAATAATTACAGTGTGGAGATATATTGTAGCCGAGCACAAGGAGGCACAAGCCGCAAGCCAAGCCACACAAGCCAGTCCCAGCCAATTCAAATTCCGCTAAGCGGCGCAAGCCATTTTGGCAAGCCAGTCGGCTAAGTCTGGCATGAAAGTACTCGCAAATGCGATCACAGACATATGTTGGTTGACCTAATATTAATGTAACACGATAAGTGGACGAAGTTCTGGGAAACAGAATCTTACCTCCAGCTCCAGAATCCGACTCGGATTCGTTGTCATTGCCATCACGTATTCGTGGACCAGAACCGGCCATTTGGGTTTGCGGGTTCAGGTTCGAAAGCAGACGGTTTGCGGCGTGGCCGCGGGTCTGCGGAAATGAGAGAGGTTGCGCAAAAGCCGCATGCGGCTTTTGGCCGCGCAACCTCTTTAAATGCGGCTCTTTCTTTTTTTTTTTGCTCCAGTGGTCCAAGGGGGTGCTATCAACAATTCTAGTAATGTATGGAAGCAAAAGAGCACCTCCGCAGGCCGCTTTGCGCAACCTCTCTATTGCAATGGTGTTCTGCCCTGGGGTGGTACGCATACGTGACCACGAGCGAACTGTCGCCGAACGCGTGCGTTGTGAATGCCTCGTGCACGTCGACGACCCCTGGGTGCCGAATGCACGCCCACATCTTGATGGCGCCCAACGCCGCTTGGTGGTTCAGGTGGTAGTCTGCGCTGGGTACATGAGCCAAAGTCAGGTCAACAGGCGAGAAGAAGCACTCTCTATCCGGTGGAGGGCATAAGTCGCCCCGTCGAGCGAGTTGACCGCACGGTATATGGTAGAGTTCCAGTTGCCGAACATGCGCCACTCGGTGGCCCCGCCGATGTTCTCCAGCGGCATAATGGTGTGGTAGCCCTGGATCTGCTCCGGGAGACTGAGACCTAGAGACAGAATGAGCAACTAACATAGACACCTCCTAGCGTGGAACGAATCCACGAGCGGCCGGTGTCTTCATCAAATTACTCAATGGAGGGGTGAGTGATGTATCTTTTTTGTCTCTTTGCCCTTCGGTTCCGAACAGCTCGAGGTGTTATGCACTGCGGTAACGGGTTGTTTTCTACATTTTCTTTTTACGCTCTGGGATCATTTTCCCCTAGGTCGCAATTCCAAAATTGACTACTCCCAGCTGAAAGAACCGACGTTCGAAAACAAGTGAGTGATCAGGGAGGATCCTCAGCGATGATTCAATAATCCCATGTAGTGTTCTTGGTTTTATGAGCGCTTATATATCAAGGCGATGCTGCCAACGCTCAACAGCTTGAGCGCGCTTCAACCTACCGGCACGGTCAGGCCGATCTACTTTTTGGATTACATTGATAATTTACTGATGTTGCATTCATTCCAATATCCGGCGTTCTTTGTTCTCGGTTCAATTTGTAACTGGTGAGTGTTCAAACTCCTTGGATTGCGTTGAGGATTTACTGACATCGCGTTTATCCCAGTATCCTTCGTTCTTCACTTTTCACTTCCGGGGTCAATTGCAATCGGTGGGTGTTATACCCAAATAAATTTGCATGTACTAACTTTCCGTTACAGACCTCAGCTATGCCCCGCCATGAGCGATACAGGTGATCATTCCGCGCCATCGACGCATCTGCTCAACGATATCACGTAAGATCCCTTTCCTATTAGCTTCCTGGTGCCCTCCCTCTCTTTCTTCCGTCTGCTGTACATTCCCGATAACCTGAGAAGGTAGGCCATCATGCTCGTGCAGTCCTACACAGCTTTCCCACTTACGCTTCTGCAACATTCCCAGGTCTTCCTGAACTCGTGCACGTGCTCAAGGTTTGGATTCTTATTTTTTACTTTCATACAGTCCGGCTATCTACGATATCTCTAATTTTGCCTGGTTTAATTTAGTTTCCCATCCCCGCGAGCTCAACACAAACGATGCCGTATGTGCTAACACACCGGACGTTTCAGCCTCATTTCACCGCGTTGGCGAGATGTTCAACTTGTTGCCTAAAAGGAAGCTGCGCTCGTTGCAGATGTCGGCTTTCCTCGCCATCGACGCGACAGCAGTTGCCGGGAGAACACGGTCGACATCCTGAAATGAGATCGGAGCCCCGGAGCTGAAGGAATCCAATTAGACCAATCGAACTAGGTCGACCATCCGACCATGGTTCCAAAAACGGCTCGATACTGATGTCGGCGGAAGATACGTACTGATACTGACAAGATACGCCTTCGCTTCGCTCCGGCAGAGTGAGCACGATTATTAAATCATTAAACTGTCTCTTGATATATTGTAAGCTCTCTTCCCGTTACCCACGTCTGTAGCTGACCGTCGTTTCACTCTTAGCTCTCTGCTGGCGATGGCACCTACTCTAATGATGGGCACGATTGCTGCTAGTCACGCATGGACTCAGCCCGGTTCCCTTTCTGATCCCACCCATTCTGATCCCACCCATTCTGATCCTTCACGATCTTCTGCCGCCCTATGGGAAGGTGAACTGCAATTACATCCTGGGACAGATCCGCGAGATCCATTATACCAGCGATTTGGAGGAGCTAACCAGCAGAGCAATGTATAATTTCGAGCCGTGGTATATTGTTAGCGCTCGGCTGGTGCTCCATCCTCCCTCTTTCTTGTACCCTGATAGCTTAGTTGCACTTGCTATCAGCACACCTCCTTTCACGTTACGATACTTACGATCGCTGCTACTTGCATAACATGGATTTCACTCCATGAACATACATATTTTAGTTACCATATGAAGTTTGATTAACTGATCGGCGTCTCAACGGATAATCCGCTGCCAAGTTTGCTAAGATAGAGGTTATCGGGTATTTCTGGGTCGACAAGCTAGACGAATGCAATCAATTGCATGAGGGTAGGGTATATTGGGAGGTTTGAGATCAAGTTCCAGCAGCGAACGGGTGGAGGGCAAGTGGCGAAATGCGTCGAGCAAGCTGAATCCGTGACCTTAAAAATTTGCTGTGAGTTTTATCCATGAGCGAATCAACTCAATCAACTGAACATAGGCCCGCTTACAGTGATGAATGCAAGATCTTGAAATGTGGTCGATTCCAGAGCATGGAATGGGAGTTGGACCATGGACAAAGAGTGGGAGTGGTGGATGCACTGAATGGTTCACAGATGGTGATGATTCGGAGAAGGAAAACAAGGATCCTAGCTCATCATCCTCGGGACGCCTCTCATCTCCTTTTGACCTCACCACCTCATCATCCTCGTCCAGTTTTTCGCTGCCACAGCCATCCTCGTCCTCCTCCGGTGCAGACCTCCCTGGCCCTTCGACTGCCGGCACCGGTCCTTTGGATGTGTAGTTGGATGGTCGGATCTGAACATTCCTCCCTTTTCGAACTCTTTACTTACGCATGCTCTTTTTAATTACCACTAATTCCTCGTCGCGGTTCTGTTTCCAAAGCGGCATGTATACTGTGTGAATCTGGTTGATGCCGACCAACCGTGCACGCAGATTGTTCAGGCGAATGCAGATTTCAATCAGATCTCCGCGCTCGCTCTGTCTCCCAATCTCTAATGGGATCCGCAGACGTCCAAATGATCCCAGCAATCCACGCATCCCCCACTCGGCTGTCTGCTGATATGAAAGAAGTTCCCGGTCAAATGCAACTCGCTCTTGAATCTCATTAATTGTCCCCTGCATGCGTTGGCCGGTTTTAATCGGCGCCCGGATTTTACCCTCGATTTGCTGTGCTCCCCTCCTTGTGCTGCTGTGGCCACTGTATGCGAGCCTCGGGCATCTGACGGAGCATGTGGAGAAGGATATTGAGTCCGAAGGGAATGTAGCGGGAGATTGTGCTCGGGATCAGCGCGAAGATCTGTTGGAGACTAATCTCGCGCATTGTCGAGTTGAGGTAATGAAGGAGTAATCCAAGGGCTCCTGACGCGTCAAGGGACCGTGCACCTGGACGTGTTGCTCCTGTACCAGGGGCATCGTCACGAGGGATAGGCATGGTATTCCATGCAACAGCGAAACCGGCATCCAAGATCCTATTGAATGTCTTGACATCAAATCCGATTGTCGTGATGTAGGCCCGGTCACTGCGACTCCGGTAAAGGATCTGCCAGGCAGTGGCTCCCCGAGGATTTCGAGTCAATTGGGCACGACACAGGTACAATCGGCTCGGTTTCCGCCGTTCCATGCGCAGCCTATGTGCCTCAATAGCGCCAAGCAGCATTATCGCCATCGCAGTTCCGGCCATGTGTTGTTCATCATCAATTTCATCCTCTTCGATGTCTTCGAGTTCTTGGTGGACAATCAACACGTCAAGGTCCATTGTTGGCAAAGGGAGGACGCGTCGGAAAGAAGGAGAAGCGAGACGCGTTGATTGTTGATGTTTAGACAGCATCAACAAAGAAACATCTAATTTAACGGTGTCTATTCCTTGTGGGAACCCCAAACGATTAAAATATTGGTCTAGATCGCCTTGCCGGCATCGCTGGCACCGCTCAGATATTCTCCCGGAATTTTCTAAGCTTATGGAAAGTCAACCAGTCATTGTCCTGACGGTATTTCTAGATATCTTAAGACCTGAAAATGATCCGTGGACCTGTTGGAACACGTACACAAAATCTATACACAAAATCTATGGGGCAGAAGAATTTTCTAAATGCCTCCATGAATAAGTTCAAAGAGGGCAAAAATTACGGCCTTGATCAAAAAATGATTTAGACTAGATTTTCATAGCAAATAGTCCCGTGTGTTGACCGAACGCTCTGCATCCCGACGTGCGGGGTGGCTAATCGCTCAGAGTCCATGCGGGGGTGGTTAATGGTTCAAGAGTCTGAGAACAACAACATCAAAGAACAAATGTGGTTTGCAGATAATCGAACTCGGGTAAGCAGCGGAGGATCCAGATTATCCGGGGGACACAAACCAATGTTCTACCGCCGTTTCGGCCGCATATCGCGTCCCCGTAGATCCACCGACCGGTATCAAAAGCGCTGCGCGAGGTAGCAGAAATTGCGAGAAGTTCTGCAGAGAAGTGCGAGAGTGCCAGTCGATTCTTCCAGCTCGTCGCAGATAGCGCTGCAGATTTCTGGGGGAAGTGTGGGGGCCATGACTGAGGGATGGCTCTGTCTCGGCGGATGCCCAGATTATCAAGTTTCGCGCCAAAAAAGTGGATTCCGAGGGTCCTTTACGAAAGAAGTCAGCATACAACCCAAACACTAATGATGCAGATGTCCTATCTGACCAAAGAATCCCCTCGGTCAAAGTTCAAGGACTTGGTCTGCTCTGCTGCTGGGAGACCGGAAACTCTAAGAGCTGCGGGACAGTTCAGATCGGATGGAACAGGAAACCCAGTATACAGAGGAAGATCAGTGGATCGACGAGAGCAAACAAAGGCGTGAGATACGTGGCCAGCGGCAAGTGGGGTTCTGCCATCATGCGCTTACTAAGATGGATGGCATTTGATGGCAATCACCAGGCTCCTACCCACCCGCACGTTACGGGGTTGGGGAAGACAGAGTAGCAATATTACAAGTGGAATTTAAGTAGCGTAATACAAAATCACAAATCACCCATAGCCAAGACAACTGCTTCCGAACTTCAAAGGCCCCAACCCCTCCACGGCGGCTGGCCTTTAACAACTGTAAACAACATAGCCACATTTGACGAAAATAATCTTTCCCTCCCAACACCCTTCCTTAAAATGCGGGGACTTGCTCTATGGGCCTCCCAATGCATTCTGAGGCCCACCTGAATATTTACTGAGGGGTAGGAAATCGATCCGGAAAGGTTTTCAAAAACTTGGCCAAGCGGGTGGCTATGTTGTTTACATCTGTTAAATGCCAGCCGCCGTGGAGGGGTTGGGGCCTTTGAAGTTCGGAAGCAGTTGTCTCGGCTATGGGTGATTTGTGATTTTGTATTACGCTACTTAAATTCCACTTGTAATATTGCTACTCTGTCTTCCCCAACCCCGTAACGTGCGGGTGGGTAGGAGCCTGGGCAATCACGGGGTAGCAGATCTTCTTATCACACTGATCAACTCACGTGGCATGGTGATGCCGCTGATGTCCGTTCCATTTTGGGCCCGCTGGCCTTCGCGCTCCTAATATATGCAAATTAACTGATATATATGTATGTTCATGGTATAATATGTACCAACAATGTATGCTTTTTACTGCAACCGGGTGACTTTGTGTCCAATTTCCCGCCGAGGACTTCCCGGTCAATTCTCCTTGTCCGATTGTTGTCCTTTCCCTTTCCTCGCTGTGGGGACGTAAACCGCCTTTCTTGAGCATCGTTCACCCACGGTCCTCTTACAGTAGGCAGAATACATCCCAAAGCATGTTGTATCCCTCCAATTGGCGTCCCAGTGACGATTAGGCCAAAGCCAAAGCCCTGGAGCGGCGCTTACCTTGGCTTGGCGTTGGTTCAAGCCCGTCTTCCCCAATCACCTTATGTTGGGGGAAGTTGACACACCTGGAGGGCTCTTCCTGTATCCGGAGGAATGTGTGGAGATACTGTGTCAAACTGGCAATATCTCTCATTTCAAGGTGACGGTTGAGAGTAGCGATGTTAATCTACCAACACCTTTCATGGCCGGGACTAGGGTTTACCTCGTATTGCGCAGCCTCGGACGGGGGCGTTGGTGAGGAGCTGTTTTTCCAGTTCAAACGCCTCTTGATGCAATTTATTCCAGTCCAAAGCCTCGCCCTTATTCAGCAGCTGAAAGAAAGGGTGAGCAATCCACGAAAAGAATGGAATGTAAGAAGAGAAATACACCATCATTCCGAGGAATTGCTGTAACTAATGGACGTTCCGGTTCCTTGAGTTCGAGAATCGCGTCTACCTTTTCCTTGTGAGTAGAGAGGCCGAGCCGCGAAACCTTTTGCCCAAGTAACAGCAAGGAATGGTACGCAAAATGGCATTTTGACGGAGAAAGGGTCACATTCGCGTCTGAAATCCGGTCCTGTTGGGGTGCCGTATCTTGGGTGTGGGAGTGATGAAGACTGAACATGGAAAGATGAAAGAAAGAAGTGGGACGTGATTCTGCACCTAATCCCACGTAACCGTTCTAGTTACTAAGTTAGGCGGGCATGCCCGGCCTAATTAGGCATAAGGTCGCGTAGGCGCGAAGGTTTCGGCCATTCGAAACCCGGAATGACCGATTTTTCAGTCTTTGATCAAAAGACTCATCGGATTATTTCAACATTGAGGTGGGTCCACTCTAGGACATCGCTGAAGACCTCCGCCAAGGCGGATTTGGAGCGGAACATGAATGCAGCCCTTGATGCCGTTCCATTGGAGTCGATGAGGAGGTAAGTTTTATATTGGTTTTATAGCTCACGCGTGTGATACATTTATCGGCGAGAAATCAGGTTTTCAACTCGATCGGAGCGGTTCATGCATGCGTATAGGAAGGGCCTCTCTGGCGATCAAGCTGCTTGGGCCGGGAAAAGGTATCCTGGTCACCGAATCCTTCCCAAAAATATCATGTGTCCTCAATTGAAACACCATTTTTGGATCCGTGGGCTCTGGGGATACCCAGCTCGATTTCAAGCAGAACTGTCTCCTCAGATTTCTTTTCCGTGGCCGCGCTCGGATTTGTGCTGAGGCTAACACGCGAAATTGTTGCAGATGTGGAAGTGCGGCTCGCCCCGCTCGCCGCCTTCGGGTTTCGGGCTGATTGGGCGATCCGACCTACAGCCGTTTTCAAAAGTTTGTACGGGTCTTCCAAATCGGTAGTGATCGATTTGTGCTTACCATTGTTTATCCCTGCTCCCCGTTCGCAACCTTCCAAACTGTTGTGTTATCACTCGGTTGCTTAACGAAGAAACCCGCCAAATCTAGGACATCGATATCGAATAGTAAACTGCGCGAAATTGCCACCGTCAACTCCGTGAGACACTTGTCATGTGAGCATCGGGATGTCTGTGTTACCGGTAGACCCATTGCTATATTAGGAGACATGAGGTTGCAAATTTCTCTACTACCTCCGCCCTCCCATACAATGCCAGCAGGAAAATCTAACAAAATCGTCCCCGATAGTCAACCCTCAAAGACCCAGTCGCGCTCCTCTAAAGCCGGCCTTCAGTTTCCTGTAGGTCGTATCCATCGTCTGCTGAAGACGGGCAACTACGCTCAACGCGTCGGTGCCGGCGCACCAGGTGTGTCGTCGAGCTATTACCGGCTTAGGATCGTTCCCTAATGCGTTGCCAGTCTATCTTGCCGCTGTGCTCGAATATCTTATGGCAGAAATTCTTGAACTTGCCGGAAACGCCGCGCGCGACAACAAGAGGCACCGTATCATTCCCCGCCACCTCCAACTTGCCATTCGAAATGACGAGGAGTTGGGGAATGTAAGCACATAAATATTGCGGCGTTGAACATTCTGGTTTATACCACCCACAGCTTCTCGGCTCCGTGGTCATCAGCGAGGGTGGCGTAGTTCCACATATTGACCCGTCTCTGCTACCCAGCGCGAACAGTGCGTAGCATTCTTTCCAATTAGTTCTGTTCCATCATTACTAACGCAACTATCATTTCAGAGAGGACGAAAGTCACCCGTGGTCAGAGTCTGGATATTTCACTGAACTGTTAGGTATTGCGAGAGAGGGCTCCGAGTCGGGCCGGACCATCAAACAGCATTGAAGTAGATGGATAACCCTGAGTGGTTCCAGATGACGAGAACGACTGTATAATACAAATGACATGATTGAAGGCGAGTTCAACGTGTTGAGACACCTAATACTCCAGATTTTTACGTGTTTCTACCTGCCTACGACTTTCTTTGAATCGAAATCGCACTTAACTACCTTGGAACGGTGTTATAGCTTAACCATTTTCTCTTGACTTCAACTCAAGCCAGATAGCCAGCGAAATTTCAGTGTGTGCGGTGCCCCTCCGGGATTTGCTTTCCCCGGAGTATTGGAGGCCAGGGTTGTTACATAATTGTCGGGGTTTGAAATTTCTCCCCAGGTGGACCTCAAAGCTTCAAATATCGATTTCCCACCCATTTCTACACCCTAACTCGACCCTGCATCTAAAATTTTAATCCCGATCCCCCCTTGATAGCACTTGTACAGTGTATTCCTATGAGTGCAAGAAGGATTTATACACTATTTTGGGCTTGTCCGTATCGGTGTGGGTCCAAGCGTGGATTGGTAATATAGCTAAAATGCACTGCTGCATGTGGGGCCCCGAAGACAATACCTTGTACTCGGCACTTTAGCCCAGGTGGTAATGCTGCGTCTTTGCTGCATAGCCCATCTGAGTCGCAAATGGCCTGGAACATTCTAACTTAATAAATCAACAAAGAGCAGAATTTGATATCTTGACCCTTATACTACTACCATTCCTCATATTAGACATAACTACTAGGGTCATCGCAAACATTTCTCCCGCTTTCATCACCAAAAGCGGAGGAAACTGATAAGGGTTGAAGGCGCCAAAGGCTTAACAGCCGGGTGAAAAATACAATTGGGCTCATATAACGTCTAAATTCCTTGCAAGGGCCGACCAGCCTACATGCATGTACAGTACGGACCCATTGGTTCGTGACCAGCCTGCTTACAAAAAGCAACACTGTGGCGGGCACGTTGCCCCGGCCATTCGTAGGTAGGCTGGTTACGAGCTAGTGTCGCCGATGTCCGGTTAGGTCCGGTTTTTTTGGTAAAAAGCCCGAACCCCGAACCTGACCTCAGGTTCGGTTCGGGCATTTTCTCGAACCTCGAACTGGAGTGATCAGCGTGAGCGGTCGCCCCGATTTATGTCTTCGACATCCTTAACACGCTTTCTCTCCAGGCCTAAGGCAGGTCGTACAAGTGTGCCGCGGGGCGAGCAGAAGATAAAGTACGTTCTCGTTTATTTCTTGCGTTCACAGCTGATCCTTGACGCGGCGCAGCCGCCTGGACGCGCGTGTGTATTCCCGCAAGAAACCGCAAGAGACTACCAGTAGATCAAAGGCCTGATTCGCATCGCAAGCGCATGACATGAGTTGGGCTCAATCTCGTTACCAGCTGCAGCTGGTACGTTACCCGCTTCTCATCCACCTTTACGATTGGATCGATGATGGCCAGCAGGAAGTGACACGCAGGTCGCGGGAGCAACAAAATTGAGTACGTGACCTATTGTACCGCATACTGAAATCCTCACTTGTGTAATTGTCTTGCCGCGCGAACACATGATTATGCGACCAATATGCTACTTAGCAGCCAGGAACAACCAGTTAGGATGGCCAGGCAATAACGGCGATATTTTCAGATCTATTTTCAGGATCCTTGCAGGACGAAAAGCGACGACTTGCTTCGTGCATATAGAGTCCAAGGCAGATAACAATGCTAAGCGTGTCATTACATTTGCATTCGTTACTAGGCGCACGGACCAGGAATGGATAGCCTTGATCATTCCGGTCAGCCATTCAGATGCCGCTCAGAGCCATTATTGACCTCTCTAGCGGCCAATCAGTGCTTTACTAGGGCTTGATGGTCATTGCAAACTCGTCGGGCCTAGCTTGGGCTACCTCCGGCGAGCGGTGTAGACAAGGTCTGTTGCCACGGTCTCGACGAACCTTTGGCCACAATGAGTTAGCTGAGTCTACGGCACGTAGCCGTGCCTTGAGCATCCTTCATTGTTTTTCATACTTCTCCATCCTGCATGGAAAGGAGCTCTCCATCGACTTGGGGTCGAGTCTTCCAGGCATTCACCGCGGAAACCATCCCAGGCTTCTTGAAAAATTCGTGCAAGCCCGCGAACAACAATTGAATGGGAGCGACCATATGCGGTTTCCGTTTACCTGATCTCGTAGGATCGGGAATGCTTGCATCTTGGCCTGACGTCGTGGGATCGGGAGGGTTCGCATCTGTGTTGTCCGAAGCATTGTGATGGTCTCGGTGGACGGCCGTCAACACCTCCTCATCACAGTCCTGACAAAATTCAGGAAGGTCCACATCCGGCTCAAGGATGAAATGGCCCTGGAAACAGATCGGGTGCACGGCAAAATTATCCTTCATCTTAAATTTAGCGAAGATCGTTTTGAGCGTGCGCGGTGTCGCCACGGCCCCAGCAAAATCGCAACCAAAGATGAGAACAGAAAGCCGACACAGATGAGAATGAGGTCGGCGGCGCGGAAGGTTACACGGTGCTTCGTATGGAGAAAGGCTACCAGATACATCAAGCAGCGAATATACCACTGAGGGTGGATAGTATCCCGCGCGGTAATGCGGGGCACAGTTTTGACAGGAAGCGGCGGTGCGGGGAAGGTATTGGTCTCAGAATGAGTCTGAGCTGGAGTCCTACAGAAAATTCAATAAATGAATGATGCTGGTGTGCGTACCCGGTCTCGGGAGCATGCTCGGATTCCGGGGAGTCGAGCTGCACCATATCTTGGACATTATTTCGAGTCAGAACTTCGGATTTTGAGATAATTAGCGACCGTACTCAGGCTGCGTAGTCACAAGAGGTCGAGGGTATGTTTTGGTCCGGCCGACATGAGATCCCTGTCCGCGCTGCGAAATATTTGAGGCAGTGGGATGAGACGATCCGCGACCCCGTCCGGGAATAGAAGATATAGGTGGCAGGTTAGAAGTGTTTGCAGCAGTACGGGAAGATCTCGTGCCAGTGGCGCCGCCGCGTGTTGCTAAAGGGACATGAGGCCGGTCCAAGCCAGTATCTCGAGTATCTGGCGTAGAGGTATGTCTTTCTTCTAGTTGTATTTGGACTGTACTTATTTTATTGCGTATTTCTTATATCCGTGTAACCTGAAAAGAGATGAAAATTAGCCTGTGTAGACTCGTTACCAGTCTGCCTGCGATGAGCAACAAATGTGGTGGGCTGTGCGATTGGCCTGCACACGGAGTTTGAAATCTTGAGTGGTGCCGATTCCCGGTGGCTGCGCAATGCTATCACTGCTCGATTAAATTCGAGTGTTCAGAACTCACGTAGAGTGTTCAGAACTCACGTAGAGTGTTCAGAACTCACGTAGAGAGCAAGAATTCTGAAGAGACAGAGTATCAGATTCACCCTTCTCTTTGGAATTTCTGTAACCGACTTGAAATCAGCCCAGAACAAGAGAGAAAGAAAAATTCCTAACTCCACGCGCTGCCCAAGTACATCAAACGAGAAGTAAAAGTCTGCCTGCGGCAACATGCTCGCCACATTTGGTGCTCGTGGCAGGCAGACGGGCACGGTGAAAGTGCCGCCAGTGCCGCCACTGACGCCTTTTGCCGCCCTTGGTGTCACAGATGTGACGCCCCCAAAAGGTAAACTGCCGCCCCTCTGACACCCAGTTTTGTCACACCGCCTACTTTGTTACGCTGCCGCCTCTTTATACTCGCTATCACAAAAAGTGACCGGAAATCGAGTTTTTACGGCATCAATTGGTAGAATATTTTTGTTCCAACTCAATGTGTGTGTTCTTTGGGTTATATGGCCGCCATTGACCTGAAATTCGGCTTTGAAATCGATGGGTATGTGCTCGGTAAATGGGTTATATTTTTTGCAACTGATTTTGCGTCAGATGGCCAAAGATGTTCCACCCGACAGCCAATTACATGTATAAACTTGGTGGGGAGTCTCGAGGGCAAATCTTGGGGATACCCTACGTGTTCTAAAACCTACATATAAGGTTGGGAAGCTGATAGATTAATGAAAATAGGTGAAACATTCAACAAGTCAAGTCAGCAAAATCTTCGCACAAAGCGTCATCCTATTTAGCCTAAGAATTTGTGCCCGAGTGCTTTATTATTGAATAAAAATCCACGAGGGCACTCTTGACAGTGTATTCCATTCATACAGGATACCACTCTGAAGGGATTAAGTTTATAATGGGGGGTTTACCTGATGCATGTTGAGATTTTGTGTTGATGTTGCAGAACGGCTTGCTGACTTGTTCCTTCAGGGTATTCAAAGTTTTAGCTGTCTAAAATTCAAGAAATATGCTTCAGAACTCACTCCATAGTTGACCCACTGTCAATTGGGTCTCAGATTGTCTATTTGAGACTAATCTTTCTTATGGACCACAACATGACATAACTGCCATCAGCATCACTGATCTCTCGGTGGCTCTAGCCAGTGCCAATGAACCCAGACTTCCAAAGCAAGTTGGGTTATCTGCAGGTAGGACCCTGCGGTATCTATGAATGGTAGGAGTCCAGCTCCGTGCACGTGATCTATGGCAATAAATCCATTTCCGGTTACTTTTTGTGATAGCGAGTAGGCATTTCCGTACAATTCCTGTTTGTTCTCGCCAGCCATCAGCTAGCGCCTTCTGTGCGCGATGAAGTCGACTGAAATGGTAACTCCTTCCATCCATCAATTATACAAGGGGCTGCTCGGCCGCTTCGCGGCCTCACATCAGAGGGCTTGGACTGACCTAATTCCAGAATATGTTATGCATATGCATGGTATTTACATAATAGGACCCTTGTGGCAGGTTTCGTGAGCATATTACCTAGATAGGACACTGTACATTGGGAAGGTGAAATTATGCCCCACAAAAAAAATACAATATGGAGTCAATTTTGACCACATTCACTATCCCAGTATACCATTATCTGGGGAATATGCTGGAAGACATTGGGTAAAAAAACCAGGGCCTAGGCTGGGACATGCTGAAAATGTTGAAAAGCTTATTTTTCGATGGCATCAAAGGTCATAAGAAACCATTCACTGCCGATTTTCAATGCGATTCTAACGCACATATTCTCAAAGAAATCGGAAGAGAATTGAATCTGTAGCGACTGTCCTAGTCAAAAAGTTCCAAGATCGAAAAAAACGCTCCGCGCCTGTTGTACCGCAAAGAGCTGTAATCCTTATGCTATTTGCTTCATGTCTCGACTCATCACGACGATCATACAGTGACGCCTCTCTGCTCTTCACACGGCCGCTAATGCCGTACTCTTCGTCGCGTCCGAGCTCGATGTCGAAAGGCAGTATCTGGGGTCCTCTCCTCTAGTTGACACCCGGGGATCAAAATCCTACTCATATAGATAAAGAAACGGCTGAGGACTTCTATCATAGATGGTGGGTGCGATTGGCTTCAGAGTCATTTTAGATGACCTCTTTTTTTATTTAGGTTTAGGTTTGTCCTCGGATGAATCACTATCCTCACTATCCGTGCCATCGTTACCGGACACCCCATCGCTACTCTCCGAGTCGGAGTCAGACCCCTCCTCGGAAGAGCTGGACGAACTACTTGGTGGGGACGGCGGTTTACCGCCGCCTGTCTGGCGAATAATGCGCTCCATGAAGCCTCCTTCGGGCATGCAGTCCTTGGCCATCTTGTCGGGTACAGATCGGCTTCTGGACGGTTTCTTTGAGTCGGACTGGCGAATCTGACTAGAAATACTCTTGCGAACGGCCTGACAGGTATATAAAGCCCGCAGATTTCCCCCCTTGTGCCACGCCTTCAAGTTGATTCACCCATGATAGTATATAAAATGACATTCTTCTCGGCGAAGTGCTGTTCTGTATAAGACACGGTAGAAAAACTAAGAAAACATTGCATGCATCTACAAATCCCAGAAGAAAGATCGCTGGTGGCTGTGCTACTTATCCCTTGAACCTCCAGCCGTGTATTCCGATTAGTACCGCGTGCCCAACTGCTCCGACACTGGATGCCTGGGCCAAACTCGGAAGCTGTTCGTGAAATCCATGGATTCCATGCTGGTGGAGGATCAATACACCAAGGACATTTGCGATAATCACTGCATTCCGTGGGGTCGTAGGCACAGGGTCTGCCTACCCCCGTAGGCAGAGGTAGACCGACCTCGGGCTATGGCAACACGGTTGGTTTACCACGAGCTCTGTTTCTGGTTCAACACTCATTGGAACATGCTCTTGCTTCAAGGTGCGACCACTGAACGTGGGATTGTGGTTATAGACCAAGACGGCGATCTTCTACTTACAGCTAAGGGCGGAACTTAGGGCGCGGCCCGTTTTTTTCCGTTTTTGGTCAGTTTCCGACAGAACAGCTATTTCAGACTCAATTCTCAACCGATTGCCTCGGAAATAGGCTCATTGGATTCGAGAAATCTGGACTACACCTACTGTGTAGGGCATTCTGCTCGAAAACGCCGAATCTGACTCAGCAAATGATCTTGAGGCACCCCCCTGCGCCTTATTTCTCCGAATCATTTGATCCTACACTAAATATACCGCCCATAAGGCCTTGGGTGGAGGTCTCAGGATCTCCAAGGCCTTGGTTAAGGGTAGGGCCTTGGCCAAAGGCGCCTCCAAGGCCTTAGCTAATTTTTCCCACGCATCCAGGCGGTATCAAAAACAATAAATTTAAGGTTTAAATCTACTGACATTCCTCATCCGAGTCAATCTCAATGGCGCCGTCGTCGGGACATGCATCCTCCTCTTCGTCTGCCAGTGCCTGCATCAAGATCTCTTCCTCTTCCATGACCCGTGCAGATGGCTTGCGTGCGCACGGTTTCTCTGCCCCGCCGAACAATAGCACGAGAGTTATGGGCTTCCACGTTGGCTTCTTCGGGATTCGAGGAGTGTCCGAGTCGTCATCCGAGTCGGATTCTGGGTTTAACTCACCCCGCGCGAGCCGCTCCGCATTCCGTGCTACCCGTTCCGCTGCCTCGGCTGCCTCCGCAGATTTGGCATCAGCAATCCACATTGCCATCTATGTTCTCCAGCCCTCCGTACTGGAAACAAGCACGCGACCCGCTCGGTCGGGTCCTCGTCATTAACCAGGGCCGCTTTTTTGCCAAAAATAATCCCATAGCAGGTTTTCCACCATGGTCCGAGTCGGAGACTGGATGCCTTCGTCAACGGAGAAGAAAAGATGGGAAAAATAAAATGACATAATGATATACACGTGATGCTCTAAGGCTTGGCCAAGGGCGGAACTTCCGGCCGAAAATCGCCAAGGCCTTGTTAAGGCCTTGGGCCTTAGGCGATCACTGGATCATCATCCAGGTCACTACCGGCAGTTGGAACACGCCGTCCCTCGCTTCAATAGGTTGTCAGAACAGAGACTCATGTCTGAGGTGCTGGGAGCAAACGGGGCGAGGGTGAAAGTGAGCTCATCCGTATATACGTTCAGTCGCAATTGGCAAGAGCAATAGAGGTATAGAGGCGAGCAGATCATACACGTGGTACCGCTCACCTGACGACAAGTGCGCCCGGGGCAGCAAAATTGACAAAAAATTGGCCTGGGAACACCAGTGCTGTGCCAATTTGATTGTGTGTGTTTAATTAACGACGGAGCTCTTGTGAGGCGTTGTGCTAATCGAGAAAGGCACGCATTGGGAATCTGAGGCAACAGTTCTGCTCGGAATTTCACTGGGGATCCCCCAGCAATTCACCATGATGACTGGGCTTCAACTGTGGCCAGGGCAGCAAAATTGACAAGAAATTGGCCTGGGAACACCGGTGCTGTGCCAATTTGATTGAATGCCGATTTTTTCGAGTTCACGGACCTTTAGGACGATAAAAATCCCATAAGGTGCTTAATAATCAAGAGCACGTACAATGTTGGTAACCAAATCTTTCGTCGGCGTCACAATCATTCCCACAGGATCGATTCTCGTTGGAAGACCGGCTGGGAATAGATGTGGGTTAGAGTTATATTCGTCCAGGACTAGGAT
This sequence comes from Mycena leptocephala, assembly GCA_029378395.1. NCBI lineage: Eukaryota > Fungi > Basidiomycota > Agaricomycetes > Agaricales > Mycenaceae > Mycena > Mycena leptocephala. Next base: position 300,858 of record JARJLF010000052.1, on the reverse strand, counting down.
CAGAACTGAGAAAGCTGCGGATTTCCCATCCCCAGTAGCAGTGAGGCATAAGATGTCGTCTCTATCTAGAATTGGTGCGACAAGGTCTTCCTGGACCGGACGCAGGCCGTTCTTCCATAGGGGGATCACCTTCTTGACGATGGTGCGGAGCGTTGTGCGTGTGATAGGGTCCTTCCAGCGGAGCCTGTGGGGCATAAGGAGGGTAGGTAGTCAAAGTGCTGCACCATAGATAGTATTCAGGCCAAGCGGTGCGAGTATGCTGGTCGAATAGGTGAAGAGGCGTAGTGATTGAGAATTCCAACTCCGCAATTACGTAACAACTTTCTAGCCCGATCGGACCCCCGCGATCGCTAGCAGACTTTAACAAGCGAGGTACGAGCTTCATTTGTTAAAGCGTCTGTCGACGAGAGACTATCTCGACAGAGCCCCAGATCTGAGAAGTGCATTTTTTCAAAAACGACGAAATAAGTGATTGTGCTGGGATTTCTATATATGGATGAATCCAACAAGGGGAAGGGTCTCAATGAAGGTGTATAGTCTAAAAATACCATGTGCATACGCAAGCGCGGAACGAGCAGTTTTCCATCCTGGGCTCATTTGCAGTCGGGTCTCGAACCTGAATTTATGGGAGATAGCCAGCGGAATTTCAAGCAAGACTGTCACTTCCGATTTCTTTTCCATGCCCTCCTATCTGGAAGGAGGCACAAAGTCGATGCTCGCCCCCTCCACATGGGCATCGTGAAGAGGGCGCATCAAAAGCGATATGAGAGGGTGTCGATGGAGCATACGATGCGTGTTCCCACATGTCTGAGGGCAGTTGACTCTATGGCACCGCCGGCTCTGCGGCGTGGCGTCTTGTAGGATCCCGCATACATGTCGGCAGGGTAGCACTGAGCGACCGTGGCTAGAGCAGAGACCGGCTTTCACCGAAGCTATTTGTTTCAATATAGGGGGTATTCTCATAGGTGGGAGGCGGATTCCCAATCCTGTGGATCTCGGGGTGCGTTCACTTCCAGTCGTCATCGTCAAATATGTTGCTCTTCCAATTATTATCAAATTTTGACCGGGGCTAGAGCGGAGACCTCCGCGCAAGTGTGCTTAACTGCTATACGCGTCAACGGTGAGGTACGCCCCACCAAATATAAATCAATGACCCATGCTGCATCTCAGAAATTCACAGTGGCCCGGTGTAGATTGATATCAGTACAAGTGTCATTCCCGTGGACAGGAACTACTCTTGAGAATGCATAAATATATTTTGTGCTCTTTTGATTTTTCTCACATTTATTCAATGTTCAATGACAATTCTGAAGAATGAGAACTCTGTAATGAAGCACGCGGTCACTCCTAGTGTTCAATATAGAGAGTCCAGAAAATTCCTTGAGGACAGTGGAATCACGGGGATTTGAACAGTAAAAATACCGTGACACCCACTGGCAAGGATTGAAGCTCTGTTTTTTGATACAACGGGTTACTGGGAGTGATTTCTTCAAGCATGGAACATTACATTTTGGCCTGTTTTTGTGAGCCTTGGATTCAATTCAAACACTGGTACCGGTGGCTCGGGATATCAACTAAAGTTCATGTGTGACAAGGGCCTGACTATCAAATGAAAATGGCTGCCATTTTGAAAAGCATGACCTGGTGCAATAGAGGTGCATTCAAATGGCAGGCATTTTGAAAAGCGGCACAATAGACCTGCATTCAAATGCCTGGCATTTTTAAAAGCATGACCTGGCGTAGTGTTGCTGCGACTCGGAAAGTCGAGTCACGACTTGGTAAAATGACTTGTGAACCAAGTCAACTTGAGTCACTCAAGTCAACCAAGTTGGCGCATTTTTCAAATTGCTCCAAACACCTCCGGAGCTCTTAAAAACTCGAAGGTGCAAAAATATTCTTTTCGACCTGTCACAGATGTCATGTATGTGATGGAACGTCGCGCCGTCACGGATTTTGCCACTTTCAAGCAATGACCTCAAGAGCTTCCTCGCGCCCCAAAGAACAAAACTGATTCCGGCCCCGACTTGAGTCACTCGAGTGACCCCAAGTCGATGGTATTGACTCAACTTAACTCGACTTAAGTCAACCTCGCCAAGTCAACCTGGGGCCCTCTGAGTCCAAGTCACGGCAACACTAACCTGGCACAATAGAGGTGCATTCAAATGGCAGGCATTTTGAAAAGTATGAGCTGACACAATAGAGATGCATTCAATTTCAAATGGCTGCCATTTTGAAAAGCATGACCTGATGCAATAGACGTGCATTCAAATAGCAGGCATTTTGAAAAGCATGACCTGACACAATAGAGGTGCATTCAAACGGCTGCCATTTTGAAAAGCGTGACCTGGTGCAATAGAGGTGCATTCAAATGGCTGCCATTTTGAAAACTGTGACCTGGCGCAATAGAGGTGCATTCAAATGGCTGGCATTTTGAAAAGCATGACCTGACACAATAGAAACATGCTTGAAAAATCCCTGATCCCGTCGTCTACATTCAACACGGCCCTTGACTGACCATTTGAACCACACCCTGAGGATCTTGGACATATAATTGGCTTGTGACAATTTCGGCCATGTTCCGAGCTTTTTTCCATGGTTATTGAGCGTTTGAACCATGCTTCGGGGATCTCGGGGAGACAAATCTCAAGTGTCTTATTGACATTATTGCCGGGTGTAGCCGCAAAAGGAGACAGTCTTACTGTTAGTACGCTTCCAATGCAATGATTTTTCAGAACAGATGAGAGTCACCACGATGGTGAGAGCATCCAGGTAGGGAAATGACCTGAAGGTCAGGAAGTTGGGTCTCAAACGGCTAGTATATGCACAGGATGCAGCCATGGACCCGAAAGGAGAAGTTCCGTCGCCCCGACAAATCTGGAAGGGAACCCGACACAAAGACCTGGGCAGGAGCATGAAGTTCTCATACACGATGGATATAAAGTCGGGAAACATTGGAAGAAAATTCCAGGCTATGAGGAAAAAGCCACCTGTGAAAAATGCGGGGTCATGGAAACCATGGATGACATCCTCACGGAGTGTGAAGAAAATGGTCAACAACAAGCAGTACTACATGTTTGTCTTCCGTAAACTCATTGTTCAGCCTGTAGACCACGCGAGTATAATATACCCACAAAGGTGGCACAGAAAGAACTATCTAGATAGACGGAAACAAATATGGAAGCTCGGGAAAGAATTTTGGGGAAGATCAGCTGCGTTGGTTTGTTGAGTTTGTATTCCGATCTGATTTTTATTCAGTTCTCATGGATCTATCTTCTCTGTCAGGTGAGGATAGCAACTAACACAGACAAGATGCTCCTGACAGATATTAAATGTCACTCAAAGAGATATTAAATGTCGCCTGAAGAGATATTAAATGTCAGTCGGAGGTTCTAGCGGGGAGAGATCAAAGTAACGGCCCATGACCATCGTAGAAGAAATTAGAGGAATGAAATCATTTCAGCTAAGAATATTTTGGACCTCTGCATTCGTTCTGGCTGATATCAAACAGGCATAATCGAAGTTCATCTAGAAGATAGCAGACAACACGGACGAGATGCCGTTGAAAGATATTACAGCATCTCCGGAAAAGGTTGGCCGCGCCACTTTTTTTTTTTTTGAAAAATAAATCCTATGACACCTCGGGGCCTGGTCACTGGACTTACCACCCACTCTGGTATCTATGGCAAAGCCAAGAAAATATTATTCTGAGGTACCTGTACTACAGAACAAGGCTCATTGAAGCTTTCTTTTGCCCTGCCGGACGTGCCGAACATGCACGTGATGTTTTATTTTACAAAAAAGAAAAAGTGGTGCGGCCAAGGTTTTCCGCCCACGCTGTAAATATCACTCAAAGATATCAAATGTCGCCTGAAGAGATATTAAATGTTGGCCAGAGGTTCTAACTATGAGAGATCAGAGTTACAGCCAATAACCATCGTAGAAGAAATTGGAGAAATGAAATCATTTCAACTAAGAATATGTGGACCTCTGCATCTGTTCTGGCTGATATCCTACAAGCTTCTTGGAACCGTCTCGACTGTTTCTGGCCTGCGGCTCAGCTTCTCGACCCCAAGGTGAATCAGACATCTTGCATTGTGTGTGTGTCAACGGAGTTCATTTTGGACCATTTGTATATATCTATCCTGGCTGATATTATGGGAGCTTCTAGGACAGGTGTCGAGTGTCTCTGGCTGTTGTTTGGCTTCTCGACTCCAAGGTGAATGATAAATCTTGAATTGCTCGTGTCATCTAAATATATTTTGGATCCTTGTTCTATTCCGCCTGATATTGCGTGCTCTAGGAGCTTCTTGGAGCCGTCTCACCGTCGGTGGTCAATAGTGCGACATCTCAGCTTCAAGGTGGATCTCACATCTCAGAGTATTCTTGGAGTGTGCAATCTGCCAGGGTCGGATCCAATTCAATACATCACCAACTGGGATACATTAAAGATATCGACTGGAGGCGGTCACTGCAATGATGCCTCGACGAAATTCTTCCCCAAATTCTCTTGTTCCCCGCTCAGAGCACGTTCCCTGCCCTTTGTCCCATCCATCGACGAGCATCCAGTTCGATCCTTGGACTTCAAATGCGGGTATATTCCGGGTATGTTCGTTGAAGAGTCGGCTTTCCCAGTACTGATTATGCCTTCCAGATTGTGCACAATGTCCTCAAGAGTCCACAGGTATTATATTCTGACATCCGACTCAGTCAAATATCCCAAGGCTAGTCAGGGCGCCGCGCAATTAGTTGGGACAATTATCACCGACAACTCTGTTAATAATAATGCGACTGTTCAACGTGTCATTAGTTCCCATCCTTTATTCTCTCCCAGCCGATGGACCTCTGGGTTGACATGTGTTGCCCATCTGCACAACCTGCATGTTCAAACCAATGTATGCATTTATCTGCCACTCTTTTTGAACATAACTCCTGACATCATTACATATCAGATCGTACCTGTAGGGGAAACAAAAGCTCACGTTCGAGCCAAGTGAGTACTTAACCACCTATTTACCACCTCTTGATCAATTTCCCATTCCAAGACTATGAAACACCCCGAATTTCTCATACCCATTACCGCTCATTTGTTCTGTACTTCCCACAAATATTATACAAACCCGGCAGGTGCCTCCACAAGTGCTGAAGCATTTTAAATTGTGAAATTGATGCCAACGTGTACAAATGGTGGCTACTTACATAAAAAACCCGACTCAAGTCGACTTGCGTCGACTTTGTTTGACTCCGGGGTCGGGCGAAGTCACACAAGTGACTCGACTCGACTCGACTCAAGTCGACTTGTGAAGTCGACTTGGATGGTCGGAGTCGGGAGTCGTGGCAACATTAGTTGGGTCCCGGGTTTTTGGCGGAACAAATGAAAGGATTTGAGAGTGAGGGGGAGATTCAAGTTGAATACCGCGAACGGGAAGCGGTATCCGCATTCCTTTACATTGAAAGGCGTGACCTTGTTGCATTCCTTTACATTTTGAAACATGTGACATTATTGCATCCATTCTGAGGCACGCGCGCCAGGAATGGATATTCCGGTCATTTTCTCGGAGGCAATATTGACCTCTCCAGCGGCCAATCAGTGCTTTACATTTTGAAAGTCGTGACCTTATTGAATTCCTTTACATTTTAAAAACGTGATGTCCCCACCGCAATTCTTTGCATTCTCGGACACTCTCAATTTCAGCGCCCCTCAACACCGGCCAATCAGTGCTTTACATTTTGAAAGGTGTGACCTTATTGAATTCCTTTCCATTTTCAAACGCGTGACCTTATTGCATTCCTTTACATTTTGCAAAGCGCGATGTCCCCACCGCAATTCCAGTGCACCTCAACACTGGCCAATCAGTGCTTCACATTTTGAAAGGCGTGACCTTATTGCATTCCTTTACATTTTGAAACACGTGATGTCTGCACCGCAATTCTTTGCATTTCGAACACTGTGCCCCACTTTTATATTTATTCACATTTTCTAGTAGGAGCACATTGCCGCCAACAGAAATGGGCTTCACAGATGAGGAGCCTGCGCGATAGGGACAGGGGGCAGGCATGAGATGTTGGATGATTCCTGGGCTGACTGGTCGTCGAGCACGGGGCGGGAATATGTCGAAGTTGATTAAGTATTTACTTCACCAATTTACCGTCTTTTCCGGGAGCACGCGAAATATGATTGGATTGGGAGAGATTACATCAAGTACGGGTGAGAAATACTAGAGCTTCGATTTCACGCGGGCGACACCAGAGTGGGTCGGGCATTCATGACAGCAATGACTTGATGGCACGGAAATCTCGTCTTCGGGCACTAGAGCCAGGGGTTCTTGAGTACGTCTATGTGAGTCCACGCCCAACGGGGGCCAGGCACGGGGCAAACTTTTCGATCCAGATAGTCAAGAGGTTCCCCGGTATCTGGGGCATCTGTTGTATCAATTGAGCGCTGAAGAAAACGGTCTATTCGCCCATAGTGAGACAACACCCCACAAAAGAATCAATCCGTTGCTCATGAACAAGTCAATGAGGCGGAAGATCACCCAGGCAAACAACTCCCTCATTTTTGAGTTTAATGAAACTTGTCGAAAGTTTCTTCTTGCTAAACTGAGTGTTTCCACAAAAGGGATAAGATATCCGTTTTTTTTCAGGATCGCAATATCCGTGGTCACAAATTGGTGGTGACTAAGTGAAGATGCCATAGATCTGCAGGGAATTTTCCGTCGTTCATCCTTTACCAACACAATTAACGTCCGAAATCCCAGAAAACTGCACGGCATGACGGCCGTCCCGCTGCTAATATTTGCTCCACGACCGTAAACGGAAGTCGCCGTTCAAACGAGGCTGCCGAGGGAGGTCTTCTGGAATGGACGCTTCCACCCCCCGTAGAGACGTATGGCTTCGACAGCCAACATGCGCCGACCCTGCGTTTCAGTGAAGAAAAGGCCCTAAAGTCCTTCAAATTTCATTTCTTAGGTACTTCCTTAGCGCCGCTGCACTGGGAGTACCGGAGTTTGGGGCAAATCAGCAGCGGCCCAGAGCTGGAAATACCGTATAATTTCATCCAGTTCGACAGTCACGCGTCACGCTCGACCTTTTTTATTGTGGCAATGATTTTTTCGGAGTGGACGGCCTCCCGTCTCATAGCATTACTTGGATCTCCCTGAGGCCTGGGGTTTTTATCAGCAGTAATTTCAAGGTGAGTTTATGCGTTGCGGAAAGGGGATGAATTTTGAGTCGAGGAGAGACTGAGTCCCCCTCGCAGCAAGCGCTCTCGGGCCGAAACCCAGGGGAGAACAGGCAGCGCGGAAAGCGGTTGACTGAGACAGTGAGTGAAACGAGTTGTGGCCAGAGAGGGGTTATGTGTTCAAAGTGCATCGTCGCCGCACCAAACCTGCGGCGGTGGGACCACCATTGCAGTAGCCTCAAACATCGGCGGGTCTGTGAGAAGGCGGCAGCTGAGGGCAACGATGACATCAGGTTGGGTGTTAATGTACAGCTTGAAACCGGCAAATCATGAATTTGATGCTCGGTATTACGAAGTCAACAGAGAATTCTCTGCGCCTGGGTAGGAAGCTGCCTAGCTGGATCTCACTACGGTATAGCAACTGCAATGAAGGTGGGCAAACCTCGCTACTTATTCATAGTCACTAACCACAAGCGCCATACTCTCAGTACTCCGGGGGACAAAAGAACGCCGCGGAACCAAGCAACGCGAGAGGCGCTCTGCTCAAAATGTTTTTATCCACTGCCAGGACCGCCGCTGGTCCTTCCAATGCTTTTCAGCAAACCGCCGCAGCCTCTTCTGGCGCCGGCTCGTATAAGGCATGTAGGTAAAATTACGTGATGTAAATTTCCTAGCTTTCCTCGGATTCCCACACCCAATATGTGGATCCGGCGGTAGAGCGGGAGACACACTACCGCCGCACACGTGATAGTAATAGTGATAGTGATAGAATTATACACGACATGGTCCGGCCTCTGAACGCCGCGTTCCCAAGATTATCCCAGCGCGCACAAGCTAATATCGCCTTCGCCGTCGACCCCAACTACCCTACTTGACGAGCTATTCCTGATTAGAACGTCTATCAAAAGTAGAATATGAAGTGGCAGAAAATTAAAACTAATTGTTACGCTGCGGTAGCATCAACCAGTGAACGGGGAGAGGGGGAATATACAATGGAGTGGCCTCATATACCTGAATGACCTTGTATGCAAATTTTGCGACCAGTGAGATTGTGTTTCTGTAGGCTATCAAGTGCGTGAAGAATTTTGCAGAGGTCATGGAACCCCCTCTTCATTCGCGCAAAGAAATCGATACAAAGCGTCAGGAGGTCGACTCAAAAGTTCTGCGCAGAGTTTTAAGAGGGGGCGGCACAACAAAAAAGGCGCGGATCACAAAATCGCGCCCCAAATAAATCGGCTGATCCTGGTCTCTCTTTTTGGGGTGGAGATCATTAAATGGTTGTATTTATGGGGCGGAAGCCGAAAATCACCAAAAAGTTTTGCGCGGGAATAAAAGTGCATCCGGACCGCCATATACAAGCGCCCCTATTAGCCGTACTCAGCCCGATCACCCAGGCAAGTGCCGAGTTTCGTGGCTTTAGAAGTTGGACGCATTAGAAAGATGCGAGTTGTTTACTGAAGTTGTCGGCACTGAATTAAGTTGCAGAATATCTGCTGATGGTTGCTGGCCAATTATATATGGCCTATCAATCGCTAGTCGACCCAGCAGTCAGTTGCACAGAACTGTGCTGAGTTGCAATCATTTTTTCCAAGTTGCATGCAATGCAACCACTTGCAGGAAAAGATGCAGGAGATTCAGAATATGTACAATGAAAGATGCAGGATTCAATTTACCCAGACAAATTTGTTGCAGGCAGACGCCTAAAGTTGTACATGAAATCGCAGAAAAAACACAAAGTTGCATGCAACTAGTTTTTACACAGTATATGTGCCATAAATATTAATGCCTCAGGGAGGTTGCTGCCGTGAAGGAAATTGAATTTCCCACGGAACTGACAGCACTGGTAGAGCGGAAAGGGGACTACTTGCATGTCAAGGGAGAGTTCACCTAATCGCCCTCGCGAACAAAGCAGGCTGGAAGAGAGACCAGGCAGGGCAATGAGCGACAAGATTTTGACGAGTTGTGGACAAGAGAAAGAGTAAAATAGGCACCGATGTGCCGAACCGGACCATCACTGTTCCTATGTGCAGATCGGGGGAACCTTCCGCGCATCATCTTTTCGGCTCATTCGGCATCCTGGGGATCGCCGACGCTCGGACTCATCTTCATTCTGGCAATTTGAAGACCGGTGGACTTGCTAATAGTATGTACATCTTGACAATTTCCTTTGTTTCTTTATCGGCTGAGTTGTGAGTAACGAGAGCAATCCATTACATTCTCAAACGCGTGACTCTATGTATCAATTTGATTGAACTTTTTCAGTAAACAGCGGACCTGCAACTGAACAGATTTTTGTGGCGCCATCTGCGTTGGAAAGCCAGTTCGATTCTAAGTCGAGTTGAAAACCATTTGAGAACAGTGCAGTTTTGAGTGAGTTGTGAGGCAAACAATGCAAATCAATATGATTGAACTTTTTCAGTGCACAGCGCACTCACAAGGCCATTTTTTGTGGACCGCGCACCAGAAAATTCCACGTAAGCCCTTCTAGTAGGGTTGCCATGTGATTCAGATGACGGACCTAGTAGAGGACCATTTTTGGCCATCTACAGTAGCACTATTCGCAATAAACGTCGCAATACCTTTCAAAAAATCTCCGCAAGAGCCTCCAATAAGAGACATGAGGGGCGTATGTGGCGGTGTGCGTGCCATGCACCATGCGCTCCTGCAGCTTTTTCAGCATCTTTATTATCCCTTTCTTCGAGCCCTCATTGACATCAAAAACCCCTGGGGGTCGCCCGTCTGTGCTCTTCGGCGATAGCGGTCCATCGTATGCTATCATGTCCTCCACAGCCTTGAGTATGGCGTCCCGCCCTTCCCACTCCTTGCTTCCCGGACAATATGCGAGTATCAGGGCCATTACGGGCCCCACAAATGACGAGAACATCTTGGCTTTGCCGTCATCCGTTGGAATTATATCTGTACCCGTTATGGCAGCACGCTTCCCACGTCGTTTCTGCTTGGCTTCGAGGTCTTCAGCCAATGGATCTGCATCGGGGAGCGAAATAGCAGCGACATTCATCGCCTGTATCATGGTATTTTATTGAAGAGCCGTTGTTGGGATTTTCGGAGGAAGATGTTGATATTGTCGAAGATGATGTAAAATAGATAGAGTCGTTATTCTGGTCTTCTCCAGCTGGAGTAAAGACCCAGTGTGCTGATAATTGACACGTTAGTTGGTACCTTGAGCTCTGGTTGAAATGAATTTCACGTTGCACAAACTGATGGCTCCATTGCCAAAAAAATGACGTCAATGGCTTCGTGGAGCTATTCACCTGCCATTTCTGCGCAACGCCAAACAGCCATTGAATGCGCAAACACTCTAACTTATAATATGTGGTGGACACCCCTTGAACCACCCGGAGGTTTTGGTAGGGAGCGAAAAATCCCTTATCCAGACGGTAAGTAGATATAGTAGGCAGGGAGATAAGTATCTAGGTAGATAGCAGAAAGAGGCGTGTGGGTTTTTGATCCAGATTGTGGCTGTTCTCCTGGATTCATGACTCTAAACAGAACATTCTTCATCACCACGAATGACATAGCTGGCTTGGACCCAGCACTTGCGAGGCCTGGACGTCTGGGGTATCATTTGGAGTTCCATTCGGCCACTTCGAGCCAGATGCACTCCATGCTCGCCGCTCATTACCCAGAGTATGGTCCTGAAAAATTGAAAGGTATCACAGACAACATTGAGCCGGGTACAACAGTGCGTTGATACAGCCTCAGCTTTACACGTGTCTGATCCTTAGTAGATGGCTGGCTTATAAGAAATGATACTACAAGGCTCATTTGATTTTGAAAAGGGCACACTCGTTTAATGGCCGGTGATTACCCGACCAGGCAGTCGCACCCAGATACGTTTAGCTTCCTCATCAACATTTACCGACTCAGCGCGCCCACCATCTTCCCGAACGCGACTTTCTACCGTTTTGTAATGCCTTAGAAAAACATATCAGTTGGTATTAGTATAGTTCATGGCTTGAAGCTTAAGTAGGATGGCTTGTGGATGAGTGATTGGAACGCACCTATTTTCAAGGAATTGAGGTCAGGATGAGCGCGTAAAGAAGGGAAATATTTAATTTGTTCTTTGTTTACAAAATGATGGCTAGTGCCGTTAACTCAGCTGTAACAGCTGTTCAACAAAACATGATCACCTCATGATCTATCTAATTAACAGAACACAACCTGAATGAGCCCGCCGCACCACACCCCGCTGCACTCCCACAGACCGCTTACATTGCCTTGATTCTAAATAGAAGAGCGAACCTTCCGCAGCCGCTCTTATATAGCCCACGTATGATAGTGGACATCACTTCGCGACAAGTTTGAGTCCCGATTTGGAAATCCCTACTAGTCACTCAATTTTGCTTTATTATAAGGTACCATTAATGGGTGGAAGACCGATGATTCTGATGCTCGTGGGCTTGTCGGCCTGAGTTATCAGCCAACACGATGTTTCGGAGACGCAGATATCTCGGATTAAAACATCTCAGATTGAATAACAACACCTCAGATCGAGTATACGCGTGCACACTGGGAGAAACAGCATGCGCGCGTGCACGAGACGGATACCGCGCATGGGCCGCATTCTATTGGATAGATTTTACAGATTTGTATGAGGCCGACGCGAATGACGACAGTACCGAGGGCGCGAACCGAAAATTTCCGTTTTGGGATGGTTTTGATCCCCACCAAAGAATTGCTCGGTGTATTGTATTGTTTAGATCAAGGTCACGCCTTTCAAATGGCAGCCCAGTGTATTGTTTGGATTGAGGTCATGCCTTTCAAATGGTAGCCCGGTGTATTGTATTGTTGGATTGAGGTCATGCCTTTCAAATGGTAGCCCGGTGTATTGTTTGGATTGAGGTCATGCCTTCCAATCAACGCTTGCCTCAACAATGTCATATATAAATTGTAGCGCGCTGTCGCGGTAGAGCCGCGGAATACATGGAATTAGAGTAAGGGCGGTGGAGTTCGGGTTGGTTGTCTGCCCATGATTTCGCGGTTGTATTTGGCCAGCTTGGGATAATAGCGAGCGACCGCACCTGAGATTTCCGAGCCTCATCGAGAAGAGAGAAAAGAAAAAGTCTTCGTGCACACAGAAGTAAGCGAAAGTATGAGGGAAGGCGACTTGAGTATGAAAGAATATATACTACTACAACGAGTGCCTGAGTGTAACTAAATGGATAAATGTAAGTACCTTAGTATAACCAGAAGGAAAAAGAGAAAATTTAGAAGTTCACCGCAGGTTCATGTCCGTCCTCCCTGCAGGTACTGCAACATCGCCGTGTGGCGACGCAAGGTCCCCGTGAGGTCAGAGGCACGAACGTTGCCGTCCACCAACACAAATACCGTTGTGGGCATCATTTTGCAGGGACGCCGGGCATGCAAGCAATGGTAAGCGAAGGCACAGTTTGTGAGGGAGTGTGATTTGGGATACTAACCGCTTTTGGAAGCCCGTTTACGGGACCTATACGGGTCGACCCGTACCGTGGCCGTTCCGTATGAAAGGGTGCCAAGCTCGTCAACGGTACGGGAGCGTAACCGTTTTTACGGCCTGTCGTCCCGTAATTGATGCCCTAGCAAGACCTGGTACTTCCAATTCTGTTCAATCCTGATCCTGGATTTCTTCGGAGCTGAACATGACAGTCGCGGCGATACAAGTTTTTTTTGCAGCATGTTCAATATTAATTCAATGCTCCGGCTTTCTGACGCGGGGCATAATCATAGGACTTCACGCGGGGACAGTAAGTACACCATCTTTCAGAGCCAATTTTTGTCGCTTATACCCTTGTAAGTACCGTAATCGGTCGCAAAAAAACTTCAACGCCGAGAATCGACTTCGGCTTCGATTGAGCTAGTTTTTGTATCCGATGGACTAACAAGTGTCCCAGATAGCCCCACGTCCTCGTATAAGCCGCATACCTCATAGCTCAAATCTAGTATAGAGCGGAGAGTTGAATAAATTTGTATTCCTCAATGCATTTAAATCATGGTGTATATACACAATCTGCGGCCGTATTACAGAAATTGGCAGTAGCGAAGGCGCGGATCGAGAATGTTCTGTTTTGGGATGGTTTTAAAGAATTCCTAATATCTCAGTGGGTTTTGCACCCATTCTCATGAAACCTATATAGAAATACTCGGCTAATCTGTGCGGAATTAGTGATAGAAAGAAAGTTGTAAAAATATTGTATATTCAGAAAAAGTCGTTTCGCTCCTCCCTTGTAAGCTTGTCTTCGTCCGCTGGAACGGGGTAGATCTCCGCGCAGATGCACATCCGCCATAGGCCTTTCGTGCCGGCATATGCCTCGAAGTCCTCGTACCACTTGGTATAGTCGTCCCGGTGAAGCATCGGACGAGAGGTAGTCTCGGTCATTTTGTGAAGGATGATGTGAGAAGAGTCTGTAGATTTAGTGTATGGGGCGACCAGCCAGATAGTTGCGCCAATAAAAAGTCCCGAGGCGATTTTATTGCCCGCGGCCCATAACGTGTCAAAAACAGGAAGAACCGAGGTAATGCAGTGATATCAAGCTCTCAAGGGACTGTGACGGAGTTAGGCAAGGGTGAAGATCCCTTGGGTCCGTCCCTTTCTATATACATGTGCGGTCCGGTACCTAAACTAACATACCGACGTGTTACGTCACCTATTCCAACACGAGAATGATCCTTAGTGTTTCAAAACAAAAATCCATGTTGCCGAGGGCCATATCTCCAGCGCTACAGTGGTTCTGCATGAAAACACCGGAATTTCCATATATGGTAACTTAGTTCATGCCATCAAAAATCCAGGGACGAGATGCCCTCCGGAATCGTCATGAAAATCGATCAGTTCTATTTTCAAGGGAATCGATTGAGATTTGAGCTCATAGCGGCGATTATGCCGAAAATAGATAAAACAAAAAAAAACAAAAAACAGCGCGTTCCGCAAAGAGCTGTAAGTCACTTCTTTCTAAAACGATGTACTCGCTGTCGGAGAAAGTGATGGCCGGTGGCCGTTCTCACTATTCTGACCACCTACGCACTCCAAACAACTTATGGAGCGAAAATATGAGTGAATAGAAGATATTTGGTTATGTTAGCAAAATGCCAAAAAAGGAAATTCTGAAAATATAGCACATTTTTGCTCAGAATTTGAAACCGACTTTTTGGGGAGGGTTTTTATGTAAGATCCGATTCCATAGTCGAAAAGTACTCGTTAAGTAGTGTAGAATACCACTTTGAATCATATTACAGTAAAGTTGAGTATTAGAGAGCTTGTGCCCAAGCGGCATGCCGCTTTTTGATTGTGCAAAAAGCGGCATGCAGCTTTTTTTTCTTCTTTCTCTAAAGGCCATTATGACTGTGTGATAGCATAGGGTTGTCGGAATTTGACTACCAGGCAGAATTTGAAAAAAGCTGCATGCCGCTTTTGCACAATGCACAAAAGCGGCATGCCGCTTGGGCACAAGCTCTCTATTTTTGAATTCTGAATCGAACGAGCCAAACTTGTTTTCCGGACTTTTTTAGTAAGGGTGAACACCTATTATTTTACTATAAAATCCAATCGGAGGGAGATAATCAATTACATACTGGGTTTTTCAAATGTTTTTTCAGACGGAAGAACAAATCGCCGGGAGGTGAAGGACTCTGACCTGAAGAATGGTTCGTGAAACTAGTTTACTGTAATGCAATGATACAGATTACCACAGCTTTAGCTCATGCTGGACCAAGGAAGAACAGTAAAATCAGTATAGTAGTCGATTTCCCCGCTGAAAACACGGAACCAAAATCTAAGGCCGACATGCTCTCCGTATTTATGAGGCGGCTGGCTCCTGGCAATAATGTGTGCCGGTGGTGTTGCTCTCGCTGAACAACTGGTGTAGAGCGCTGCGCGGCAGGTGGTTGTGCAGGAAGATGAAGAATGGCAGGCTGGACTGCTGCTGAAATGTTGCGGAAAGTTACCGGAAGTGTTTGAGGCTGATCCTCGAGCTCCAATTCTGCCCGGTTTTCACCCCCGTTGTGCGGTCCAGCCATCCAATCGAATGAATTGGGGTCATCTACCATGCATAATTAGTTGGTAGTTAGCGTAACAGAAAATAGGCTCGCGACAGATAGATCAAGCTGGCCATCAGGAAGCGGAATTGCAGGAAGGACATTGACATCAGCATAGTTAATATTTGCATTCAGAATGTCGCGGAGCGGTTTTCGAGAAGTGAAACTCCCGCCAGCAACAAGGGTTGAACACTCCGCGCTGGCTGGCCTCGAGGCATAATAATTAATAAATAACCAAATAAGGAAAGAAGGAAAAGAGAGAAATAAGAGGGAGAAGGGGAGATTTCAGTGTAATTGAGTGAAATATAAATGGTACGAACACCATGGAAGTCATGAGGCATACCCCCAAAAAACACAGTGCAGATTTCCAAGCCAAAAATGCAAGGAATAAATGGTCTGATACTGTCCGTTTGCAAACCGCAGCAGCGTATAAATTGTAAGATTAAAAAAAACGCACAGAATCTCAACAGAATCTCAACAGAATCTCTGGGTTTATCTTGGGGTAGGTGTTCAGTACAGGTCACAAAATCAAAGTAATACTTGCTTAGTTAGGGTTACAGTGCTCAAAGGGCCCATTTCTACATGTCCAGACACAGTTTTGGTTATTCCAAAGTTCGAGAATTTCTTCGAATTACCAAATAAGGAAATAAAATCTCCCCAGAATCTGTTGCCGGACAATTCAGTCAAGTGGTGAAAGTTGTAGATGCCCAAAATATATCAATTCTTAGGTTGACCCGGTCAAGTCGTTTAAAATAAATGAATATTTGTCCCGAACAAATAAATATTTAATCTCCGCTTCGACACACCCTTCACTGCTTCAGTGGTCTGGGATGGTGGCTAAATACTCTCAAGACCTTGTAACGAGAGCGCAGAACCTTCTGCTGCAAATTCTTGCCTCAAAGAAAATTGATTAGCTGCTGAAACGGATATTTGGGCAAGAAAGTTGCGCTGAACCAGGGTCAAAATCGGCGTCATTTCCAACAATATGGTTATGTAGCGCATGCTCCAGCTAGAGGAAGTGAAGAATAAGAGCCTGTTCGGCAACAAATCTGGGCAGAATCTCCGGGTTTGTTTTATACTGTAGTTAGGTGCTCTGTAATATTAATATTCACTGAGTAAAGCGGAGGAACTCCTCAGGAGCGCCGTAAACCACCTCGCAAGGAGATCATCACCACCTGCAGAGCAGTGGCCAAACCACCTCCTCAGGATGTCTTTTTGGCAGTCCGGGGGTGCTCAAGGCACTCCTCAGGAGGGATTTCGGGCACTCCCACGGAGGTTCTTGGGCACTGCTCAGCAGTGATTGAGGCACTGCTACTCATGGGTCGGCTGCCCCTGGGCCGGCTTCGCGGCCCAGGACCCTCTCGGCCCGAATCAAAAACACTCATGGGGATTCCACAGCCACAATTTGATCCCTGGCTGTGATATTCTCGCTCACGGGCAGTCCACAGCTACAATTTGAGCCCTGGCTGTGATATTCTTGCTCGCAGGGAGTCTGAACGTCAGGATGTCGCCCTGCCGATAACTGAAAATGTGCTGAGGAGGGATTCGTATAGCATGCTTGACAATGTACTCACCTGAGTTTCATCGCAATGTCAGGAGCCTTAGTACAGTGGCGGCGAAAAATGATGAACGCGCTGGTTTGCCGAATGTCTTAAAAAAAAATTGCAGCATCAACGTTGTGCAATTTCAAGCTCGTGTGAGCAATTTAAACCATCCCATACTTGTCGAAATATCGCACAATAAATTAATTTGGCATATTCTGAAAAATCGACTTCATGGAATCACGTGCTATCAAAAATGGTCATGATAGGATGAAAGTACTTGAAAATGAAAGATCCCCACATTTTAGTTCAGTGAGATTCATTGGCATTTGAGCTTGCAATGCCCGCCGCAAGTTGCCCATTTTGGCCATTTTTGTCCACTTTTTGCTTGTTTTTACCCAAAATGGCCAACTTGCAGCAGGTATCGCGAGCTCAAATGACATTGAATTTCACTGAACTAAAATGTGGGGATCCTTTATTTTTCAAGTACTTTCATCCTATCATGACCATTTTTTTTTTTTTTTGATAGCACGTGATTCCATAAAGTCGATTTTTCAGAATACACCAAATTAATTTATTGCGGGACATTTAGACAGGGATGGTATGGTTTAAAGTTCATACGAGCTTGAGATTGCTCTACATTGATGCTGCCATTTTGTTTGAAGAGATTCGGCTCGGATTTGAGCCCAAACCACCGCGTTCATTATTTTTCGCCGCCACTGTATGCGGCCTACTAGTATTGTGTTCGCAGCCGTGGTCTACTTGGAATGGTTGCATCAGAAACGGGGTGCTGGAGGTAAAATTTTGTGGGAGATGTATCACAAAAGGAAGCCAGATGTCTCCCACCTTCGTGCGTTCGGTGCCATGCTCCCAGACGGATCCCAGAACAATCCTGGACCAAATCGTGTGCCAAATGGCAGATCCCTCGTGTATTAAGCAGATCCCTCCTTTATTCACTTTGTTTTTCTCACCCGCTCCAAGACTCGCGCATGTTAGCAGTCGAATATCCTTTTGCTCTCCGGGTCCACCCGACAGATCAAAGATTCTTATTTTCGACCTCCCCGATCAGCCGTTTAACATCCGCACAAAAGGAAGCGTCTCCTTCGCTTCTTTCTTTGATACCACCCACCATCTCCCCCAAGTCGCATTCCCTCGATTCCTCTGTCCCTTGCCCAGAAAGGGCCAACCAGCACAGTCGAATCGCGGTCCGAATAGACCCGCGTGGCTCTTGCCTACCATAGGCAGTGAAACTGCGCCCAACGCGTTGGTTTCACAGGTAAAGTGATGGCGCTTGCCAGCCCGGGCGACACGTGATCGTGTTAGATGCTCGTGTTCACCGTATTCTCACTCTTGCGGTATAAGTAGCATGGCTGGGTCCGTGGGTGACAAACATCTGGTACCTTTATGGCTTTAGGCGTCGATTGGAGCGATTAAAATTTTTGAGCCAAAAAGTTGTGGGGAAAATTTCGAACCGAAAAAGTTGGTGAAGTTTGAAACAAAAGTTGGTGAAATGCAACTTGGCAATAAAAGTAGGGGAAAACCAAGAGGAATCCCCACCTTATTTTGAGCTTCAAAAGTGTCAAAAGTTGTGGGGAAAGTCGCTGAATTCCCGATAAAAGTTGGGGAAAACACCAAAATAGGTGGGGAACATTAAAATTGCATTTGGAACGGCATAGGTCCGACTCGTTGAAAAAAAAAATCGTAAGCCAAAATTTTGGAATCCCAAAATAGTACTAGCTCTCTGAGCCACCTAGCCCTGGACCGATGCTGCAATTTAAATCACGCGTTTCAAAATGTCATGCGTCTCAAAATGTGAGTTAAAGTGCCGTGTCACAGCAACAGCAGGGTTCCGGTTTAAACCGCATCGTGTCCTACGATGGCCCCGGTTGGAACCGGGTTTGAACCATGATGGTTCAAACCGGGACTCAGGTGCCCTGTTTCTCCTATAGAACTTGGTTCAAACCGGTTGGAACCATTGATGGCTTGATGGTTGGAACCAGTTGGAACCACTGATGGTTTGAACCGGTTTGAACCAGTTGGAACTGCTGATGGTTTAAACCAGTTGGAACCGTTGATGGTTTGATGGTTGGAACTCAAGATGTTCAAACTGTAGAATTGCTTTGTATTTTGTGACACATGAAAACAAACATATGTGGTTATGCTCAATCATCTTCTGCTACTGTATCATTTGTACCAAATGTTCACACACCAGGTAACGGGGAGTCATGAAGGACTGGTGTTGATCCCAGGTGAGGTTAGATCTGGGAATCCAGACAACCATCAACCCAATCCAGACAAAATTTGGCCAGGACCCTGCCATCTTTATCCAACCATCTGGACAAAATTGGCTGCGAGCCTGAGAGAACAATGTACATGGTCAATATATATAATAAGAACAATGCAGTTTCCAAATTACTGCATTGTCAATTCCTATGCTTTGAGAGTTTAACGGGGGGGGGGAAACCACAGCAGGTAAACTTTACCTGCCGTTGTGGCACTATGCATAGCAGGTAAGTACTATTAGGATCACTGAACCTCATTGATAAGATCAGATTGTCTAAACTTGGTCCTTGCCCCCCCCCCCTTCCAATATCACTAAAGCCTCTTCGACAAGATGATTCCTGTTTTTGTGTCTGAATTCATAAAACAATGAGCATGTCATCAATGACATTTCCAACTTTTCACCTGAGTTGAAAGCTGGGTAGGATTGGTGGGGGCTTGGGTGCCTGATTTTTGTTGGAAAGACTGTACAAGTCTTGCACTTCATTGAGAAATTTTGAAATACCCCCTCATGTATACTGGCCAAGTCCAGGGCATGCTATGCCACCAAAATTCAGTATATTGCTCACTATTTAAGTTGCAGCACCATTAGGGACAGCCAGAGTAGGTGATTCTAGGTGATTCTGACAGTGATTCTGGCATTGATTCTCAAGTGATTCTGTAAATTATTTTTAATTGAAACCTGTAAGAATCATCCAGAATAAACTCGAGCTCTGACCGTCCCTTTCTGAAATGTGATTCTCGCGATAATTCTATGTCCAGAAAATGCCCACGGCAATTATTCGGTTACCTGGTGGCTATGCTTTGCAAAGTCTCTTCATCATGATTCATCTGTCATGCCTCCCGCCACTCGACGCGCTGCTCGCACAATGACCCTCTTGAAATTCTACATCTGCAACCACAAAGGCGCCTGCAGCGTGCACCATTATGTTGCTCGGCCAATGCGGCTGAACACGCACCAACTTTCGATGTCGAGTTGCGCTCTGTATCTAGCCGCTTTTGCCTTCTCCGTGGTAACGGCAGCTCGAGGGGCCATGGCAGGCCTGAGTGTGCATCGGGTGAGAAGTCGAATACTTAACAAAGGCGGGATTTGTCAGCTTACCCAGTCACCGCTATCTAGCCACAAAATAAATTGAGTCTGCTCTCAATTCTTCCAGATGGTCTTTCAGATGTTGAACTCCTCCAAAGCCGCCTTTCTATTCGGGCCATTCGGTCTTGCAAGTCCACACTGATTGCTACATCCTTGGCATATATTGACAACAAGAAGCGACTTCGGTCACTGACACCCATCCGAGAACACATCCAGAAATTCTCTCTCCCTTCAGAGTCCCTTGTTGCCCAACTCAGGAGCCATTTTCATTCCCTCTTGGATCTGTACAGGAAGTATATGAAAGGACAACCAAGGACCATTGTTGGTCAAGTAACATCAAATCTTGGGAATCTACATGAAGTCCTGTCCCAAGGGTTGGAGAGGGATGGTTCTAATGTGGCAAACAGTATATGCTGTGTCATCAATTTGAACTCCTTCCATCCGATGACTGGGCGGGGTGGTACCACATTGATGGAACAGATCCCCAGTGTTCTGTCCAAGCTTGGGGACCACCGCCTGGAGATACAGTTTATTAAAGAGATTCTGAAGTCAGAGAGTGTCAATCAGACCTACAGTCCGGAATCCTTGATTGCCAAAGGCATGTCTCTTTGCAAGAAATTCAGTGATCCTTTGCTTGAGGGTGAGTCCAACAGGATTTTTTATCTTTGGCCTTCCAATGACCATTGTGATGCTAGCAAAATTTTATGTTGCTGCTGGAAGTAACTATATCCATTTGAGCAGCAATGCAAGTATGGGCCTTGAATTACTGGAAAGGGCACACAGACTGTCAAACCCTTGCAGAGATACCAACATTCAGTGCGACATATTGCACACGACCGCTGTGGCAATATGGCGTATGGGAGACCCTGCCACTGCCAAGACACATGTACATCAGATGAGCAGGCTGGCCAATTCGGCAGGATATCTGTATCAGGAGGCAAGAGCACTAAAGATCATATCCGACTGCATAAGGCAGCTCGGTGACTATCAAAACAGCATTGTCTACCTCCACAGAGCAAAAGAGCTGCTCAACAGGTGTGGCCTGGCAGGAGGCCAGCTAGAAACTGATATCAAAGAAGCTGAGGCAGAGGTCCATCTGCTGAAATCAGAATTTACCGAAGCAAAGATTATCCATATTCAAATCTGCAAAACAGTGATCAAGATCCATTCAATGCTACATTTGCATGGCTCAATATTGCTCAAATTGATGTACTTCTTGGCACAGACCACAAGGCAGTGCAACACAATTTGGATGAGGCAAAAATCATACTCTGTTCAATGAAATCATCTTATGGGATGACTTTGTGTGAGATTGTGTTAGCAGACCTCAAACTTAGAGAGGGTTATACCATCTCAGCGGGGCATATATTCCGAGACTGTCTCAATTCAGCCTGGCAAAGACATGTTGATGCTATGTCCTTCTGTCTAGAGAGATTTGCAGACCGAAGCCGCTGGAAATTGTGGTGTTTTTGGACCATGACACATCCGATATAAGATTTTTTTGTTTGTTCTTGTAATGAAAATGTGATTTACTGCAGGCACTCAAAATAGGGCGCTCTTAAATCCCTTACCCAAAGGTATCGGGAATACTCTGTTTTTACTCGGCTACAATATAAGTACGGGTGTGCTAACAATGTTACAAAAAATGGACAATTATTACATGACACGAAGCACGGCACCGTTTAGGGGATTCTGACCAGGTGCAGCCTCCTTCGTCTCAACTGAGGGTTCAGTGATGGACCTTCTAATTTTTCCAAGCTCCACAAGTCTGGTGTCAATCTGTTCAATACATCTTGCTTGTGAAGACCTCTCAAAAAGCGGACGGGCTAGGATCCAAAGCGCAACAGCCTCAGATGAATTGCCTCGCTTGCTAGCAAGATCCCCGAGACGCAATAGACATTGAGCTCGGCTGTAATGGACATCCATGAATACAAACTCGAAAAACACGGATCCTAGGACAGTACAGTGCACCTAGTGAGGTGCCCTCCCCTCAGGTCTGTGTCTGTAAATCTTCTTTTTGGGGATGTTTGAACTTGTTGGTCCAATCAATAATGTCCAGGGACGACAAAGGGACGATGAGGACCTCTTGGAGTTGGTTTAAATAAACGGCTGAATATCGCGGAATCAATCAGAATGGTAAAGGAGGACCAGAAGCACCAAAGACAGCTTGGATTCGCAGTATTCAGCTTAGTGAAGTGGGTTTAAATGTAAAATTCAGTACAAAAGTGGCGAATTCTTATTTCCGGGAGTACTATTTTGCCCCTTGGCATGTACATACAACAGTTCAGACGGAAATTCGGAATTAGCCAAGCTCCCCCCTCCACTGTAGCCTGGTACTAGCATACAAAACATATATTTTTAATAGTACAGTAATCAGTTCAGTCCAGGCACCGAACCCCGTGACAGAAACTCTTGACTCCGATATTATTTGTTTGCATTTGTACTGCTCCTTCCCTCCAAGCATGTTGGCCACAACTATTCAATGCGGTGCTCAGCCATTCGCAAGGAGATTGTTGGAGTTTCTGCTTCAAGGAATTCGGTTCTTACGTGTCAACTTTTCCCCGATATCGTTATAGAGGTTACCATTATCCCTCAAAGAGGGACGCCGGTCGATCTGGCGCGGAGGACGGCTAGTCTCTCCTAGACAGACACTTCAACAATATTTGACATTGTACCTCCGTTTGTTGAAGTCTGTTCGTAAGCGCGGGGGTCCGATCAGAGTAAAAACCTTGTTACATAATCATCGGAGTTTGAATTACGATGTATTCTCGTCGTTTTGACAGCGCAAGCCATTTTTCTCATTTTATTTCAGGGCAGACTCACTATTAGTGCATATCTGCGCTGATTTACCTCCTAAGAATTTGCTGAAACATCCTTGAATTAGGATTTCAGCACATGGCTCAAGACGACGTGACATGAATGTGATGTTTACGCATCAACTTTACCTCTTCCACAGCAACGTCAAATGGTACTCAAAAAATCCAAATAAATTTGGCCAATCACAGAAGATGTATCTCATTATGATTGTTCTGGTCCCAGGTTGCGCGACATGGAGCAATGGGCTCGTTTCGTGATTATGTAATAAGCTTTTTACTCTGATCGGACACCTGAGCTTAAAACAGGACTAGAGGACGGCTTGGTCAAAGGGTGTGCGGGCCGGACAAGCCGAGACCTAAATAAGGCGTGGACAAAATACTAATCAAAGAAGACAAGAAAAAGAGATAGTCCCATAGGATTGCTGCTTGGCCAAATGAGTGCTTCTGCTTTCGCCCGGAAAGCCCGGTGGAAGTCCCTGGGGAAACGACCCGCTGTCCAACTTCCCCCCCCCCCCTCGATTTGGAAATTGTTACTAGTCACTCAGGTTTGACCTGATGATGATGAGGGTGTGTGAATATCATGATAGTAAGGCCCTCTAGAGATCCCCCGGAGCAAAGGTTTAAAAATCGAAAATTTATTTTTCACTCCGATTTCGCGCTTTGATCTCGGGCCGGTGGTAACCGGTGGCTGTGCTTTCCTTTTTTGGCACACTGAACTGCTTAAAGTCGCGCAATATTTGCCCCATGGGTTCAGGATTGCAAACAGCCTGTTTTTACTGCTAAATATGGCTAAGTAGCTGACACCAACTGTACTGGTGACTACAGAAGTATATCAACTTTTGCGAATTCTGGCCCGAATTTTGCGCTTTTTTTTTCCCACGGTCAACCGACCCTCAGAATGAAAATTTTGCCTATAAACCATCTCCTTACAGTTCTAAATCTCAAATTCTAGGAGAAAACAGACAAAATTACATGTTGTCATGAAGTTCTGTCTGCTATCATATACTACGAATCAAAGGCTGTGCGTGGAGCATATCGCTGGTAAGTCATATGGCATAAAACATAATGGGCATAGCATAATACAGTATGGAGTACAGAGCAACAAAAATAAACATTTCCGTTACATACCGCCCTCCAGATTGGCTTCTCGCAACGATCTCACTTCACGTGGATTATCGAATCAGTGTGTTCAAAATCCTTGGTTGAACTTGCGCAGTTGTTCACAGTGGATTAATCAACCGACTGCTCACATACAGCAAGGTCAGGATACTTTTCTTGGTCATGCAAGACATCATACTCAAGGAAACCGGGAAAAATTCAGCCGGAATAGAGTCGAAACCAAAATTTCTGGTACCCTCGCCCTCCTCGACAATAATTCCGGCGCCGAGGAACGAGGTTGCACCAACATTCAAGGTGTCAAGAACATCGGTGCTTTCGTTACAATGCATCAGGTGCTTTCGTTACCATGCATCAGGTGTGGGATGTTGCAGAAAATATACCTCGAATCCAGTCCCGCTGCAAAGCCGGAGGGTTCGGGGACCGGATAAGTCGGGAGTTAGGGCATTAACATAGGCCAGACAGCTATATAGAATAGGTTGGCCCTGCAGACAGTTTCTTCAGTCTGAAGATAACGGCCTGCAGGTATGTATACTCTCCATCTTTATATATTACAGTCTGAAGAGAACGGTCTGCAGTGACCCTGAACTCTTGACATACAATAGGTTTGATGGACCAAAACTAAACTGAGTGGGATCCCCACCGTCTTCCAGACCACCAGTTGTTTATCGAGTAGAGACAGTGGGATAAGTCGCGTTGTTTAGTTTTAATGGACAAATGTGACTATTTGCATATATACAGGCCGGAGCTACGCTCCGGCATGTCTTGTACAGTGTATCGTAGCTAGCAATGAATCTATCGATGGCCCACCTTTGCAAAACTTTTTTGATGGCGGCGCTGCTGCAGTATCTGAGCTCAGATTCCCCCGACATTTGGACTGAGGTGAGCGTTGCATGTCATTAGCTCCCTTGAATATTTTTAGACTTTTCAAGGAACTGCGAAGGGAGCCTAGAAGATGCCGAGAAGAAAACCCAAATTACCCACCTTTGCAAAAAAACTTTTGGCGGGCGATTGGCAGGCCATCAATATTTATTATGTTGCGATAGAAAGTTTCCGGCAATTAAGTAATCACTGCCTCGCGTTCCGCAGGTTAGACCACTTTAATCTGCCGGACAGGGGATCCTTACAATTTATCCTGCAGTGTTTCACCAAACCTTGGATATTCAAATCCTACAGCCCAACGCGGCTGAGAGAATGGGTATCATCGTCGTTGAAGAAGAACACATGGAGAAAGGGATTGAAGAAGACCGCTAAGATGTAAAAATCTTGATCATGCTTCAGTGCCTTCCAGCGTTTGGAAAGGCTAGCGCAGATGACTGTATTGTGGGCGGCGCAGTCGAAGGATTTGGTATCGGTTGAATACCGGTGATAAAGAACCGCGAGTGTGACGAGGACATGGTCAAGGCGAGTATTAGCTCCTTAAGTGACATTTGACGCGACGGCAAGGGGCGTAAGATACCGTGATACCCTGCGGGACAGATCAGCGCACCGGTCAAAAGAAATAAATTAAGAACACAGCGATGTACACCTGTCCAAAATTGGCCAAGCCGCCCAGAGTCAATTAGCGCTATAACCTCAGCAGTGCTTGCGCGCGAATCTTCGTCGTCACCACCCGGGCTCTCCAGGTCCTCGGAACGATGGTTGATCAAATCTAAAAGGGCGCCCCGCAGCTCGACAAGGTGGCGCACAGACAAAGCGTGGGTACCCCATCGTGTAATTCCTGCCCGCACGAATCGCTTAAGTCGCTCCCATTTTTGCCCGGGTAGTTCGCTTCTCATTGATGGCTTGCTGCTCTTCGAGGAGCATAAGAAGGGCGCGCTTGTGAGACCAAAACCAATTGACAATCTTGAGGCAGTTGTTGAGGATGATCGTGACCTCTGGGCAGCGAATATATTCCTTCACAACGACATTTATCTGAGGAGCGGCATTATTCATTCGACAGCATTCAAGACCGTCCGCAATGCGTACATGAGCCCAGCAACGAATTGTGAGGATCCAGAGCATGAGATTAAGCAAGAGCGGACGTAACCCCCGCGAGTCGCCACCCGAGTCGCAGCAAAATGCGACAAGGATGATGCCGAGTACCATGGTTAAATATGTGATGTCCGCCATGACGTGGGTGAGCAGATTCGCAGATGTCTTTCTCTCCTTCCTCGTGATGTGAAGCTGAATTGGAATTTCCTGGATGTGAAAATAAGCATAAGCTGTAAGCCGAAGCAGAATAACTCACCTTTCCTTTGACATTACAGGAATTCTGCTGAACCGCGTCGTGCTTTGTGCTCCATCCATCAACGGAACCCGTCGCAAGCTCGTCTTTCATTTCCGACTTCCGGGCGGCTTCAATAGAGAGCACCTCTGCGTCCAAAATTCGCCCAGAGAGTGCATCACGACCAGGGATGTTCGCGCCTGGCACCCACTTCTCGAAAAAGTGGCGCACGAAGGGATGCTCGATGGAGTTAAATGATGCATTGAGAGCCGTCCAGAATTGGAGGATATCAGATTCAAAAGCATTCTGGTTATCTTTCTTGAAACATTTAGCTCCGGGGATCACCTCGAATGTCGCCTGTCGCTTTTTAACGACTGCCTGAGATGTTGTTGCCGTTGCCGGTGTTGCGCTGTTGTCGGAATCGGAGCCGTCGTTCTCAGCCTCGAGCTTCTGCTTCCATTTGGCCTGGACAGAGTCACAGTCACGAATATGGTTGGTGAGGTATTTTATTTTGCCGCAGAAGGGCTTCACGGCATCAAGTGCTGAGCGGAATTGAGATGGCAGTGACAAATATATAGAGTACGAGACGGACCGAGCTGATGAAGTTTGTCCCCCTGGCAGAGCCTGTCCGGGCTGGAGAGCCCTGCAACGAATCTTGTCTGCCTGTTCTTCCTTCAGCTTTGCTTCCTCCAGTGCGACTTCACCGCGGCATCGAGCTTCTTTGTGAGTTTTATTGTTCCCATAGAATCCACCTTTCCAGAAAGCCCCCCAGCGCCAGTCCTCGACTCCAGGCTTCTTCTTTGACGGCGGCATTGATGCGTACCCTGCCGTAGAGGGACGTAAAAAGATTGATTGATGTATGGACACGTGCTACTAGCTAATTGGGGCTTGACCCACCTGGCCTCCCGAGCCCGACTTGACTGACCTGACCCGACTACCTGATCCGGGGGTCAGGTCAAGTACCTGACCTGACCTTCGCAACACTGTGTATACTAAATCGTGTCAAATTATTGTTCTCTCTCGGCGTGAACGGTCAATCTACGATCATGAAATCACCGCGTTCTCAGGAGGCTCGTTCAACAAATTAATTTATAATTAGGGCATTGGCACCTCAGGCAGGACGGAAAATTGAGGAGTACGGGTGCGATATAGATAATCAGGAGCCATCAGGGAGACTTGAACTGTATGTACCGCGAAGGAGAACAATAAAATTATTGCGTAGTCAGATTTGCGAATGCCGACGTTGTAACGGGTTTTTCTCTGCTTATAATAAATTTTGTCGCTAAGAATAGCTTCACGCATTTCATCGGTTGGGGCTTGCTTTTACTGTAGCTAACTTCTGTGGGGACTTCTTCCCTGGATCACGCTTTGGCGGCGTGGCGAGAGCGAAAACAAAAACTCACCTCGTGGACATTAGCAAGCATAATCGTCTTGGCAGACTTGATGCGCTGGATATTGGGTTAGAAATCACAGCTGGAATGAGCCCCCAGGTGGTGAGAAATTCGCTCTATGGATATACCCGATGTCTTATGGATTTGCTGGTGTTGGTGAGGCATTCTGGAATAGAAAAACATCGTCACTCACAAGGAACAAGCCCAGGTTGGGTCCAGTCTATATTTTGAACAGAAAGTGAGGCACAGAGAAGGCAACACACTATATGCTAAAGTTCCGTGGAATATCGCGTCTTTTGTGAAGCGCACTACGCGAATCAAGCACTGCTTTCAGCGGCCAACTAGCCCAAATGGGCATAGTCAGCCCGTGGCCTAGCCAGACGCGGACAGATTTCCAGATTTGTCCCCACCCATCAATCCCGATATGGTAACATCAACACGTAATTTGATTATTCTTTTGTAGGGCACGTAGCCTCCGTAGATGTTCCAGGACTGACTTGGACTATTAAATGCATACGTTAACTGGTTTTCAGGGAAGAAAATGGGAGGATTTTTCAGCAAGGTGATGCAATGGTTTTTTTTTTTTTTTTTTTCCCCAAAATGTCTGCGCTTCGGCCGGAGCGAAGCGACGGCATGTCTTGTTCTTCTAGAATGAAACGCCCCAGGTCAAAAATTCATTTGGAACCTATGTCGCAAACCCTGGAAATGAAATTCCCCGAAATGCCAGACCTCTCTATTGGTCTTATTTTTGGATGCGGATTTGCAGAAACAAAAACTTCGAAAGGGAAGAAAGTGGTGGAGGCTAACAGACTCTTCAAGATACTAGTCAGCGAATCGGCATTCCTCATATGGAAATTCCGGTGCGACAGGCTCATGTCGCGCAAATCTTACCACAGCGACTCTGAAATTCATAATTCATGGATCGCGTGCATAAATAAACGACTAAAAATTGACCGACTATTGACTGACACTTCGCGCTATGGCTCCCGAGCCCTGGATATTAAGACAGTCCTCAAAACTTGGGATGGTGTCCTGATGGACAATTGGATCTGGCAGTCTGGGGTTTTAGTGGGCATAGGTAAATTCCGTCCTCCGGGCCAGAATCGCTAGTTTGCTAGCGACACCTACCGAGTCCCACACTGCCACTTGATGGGCGTGCACAAGAGCATTTCCCCAGGGAGCCTAGGTAGTCAATTCACGCGGGATTTTCCCCAAAATCAGCGTGAGATGGGTTTGATTAGATCAGACGCCATTCTCAGTTTCGCTCCACCAAACCAAAAAAAAAAAAAAAAAAAAATGGAATAGTTCAAGTCGATGAATGCGATATGGAAGTCATCTGTGCTGTGAGCTGGTCTGCAGTAGTTACATAGCAAATTGTCTGGATGAAGGTCCTAGTATAATCGTATCGTCAGGAGTTCGACCAAGTACTCAGAGTTGGCACACGACATGTCGACAGTACTCACACCATGCGCGACTCCCATAAGGTGCATGTACAGGATCCCCTGTGACATATGACGTTTGTCCAGAGGAAGAACTAGTAGTGTATACCCACCTCAAATATCTGTTTGGCGATCTTCAGGTGCATCCCCAGTGCGGACCCTGGGACCCAAAGCACTGTCCGGGGTGCTGATGCGCGGTGCATCTTTGGGTGGACTGGCCGATGACGTGCACTTTCTGCCGCAGGAGGCCGAGGACCCATTTTCACGTCAAGATCACGATCACGTACCTACCGCCGCCGTTCTACTGGATTGGACCCCAGCCGACCACCTCATTTGGATTCCTTTGGACCGACGGTACGCGGACTATGCGCTCGGGGAGGGCCAAGTCTGGCCATCGTTAGCGACGGACGACATTTCGATGCGCTGGCACTTTTGACGCGCACGGACCATCGGGCCCAACTCCGTGATTTCCGGTTATCTCCGAATGAGATGGCTTGGCGTCGGATTTTCTTGGCAACGCAACGCTGAGGCGGGATACCATCGAGCGGCTGGCCATATTTCATACCACTGGAGCTGTTGGCCATACCGGACCTGGACTCCATGGATATCGCCACACTTGTCCGGGAGTGTTGACGCCGAGTCGTCTTGCGTGGAATGATGAATGTGAACAATGGCCATGGATCCTGGACGTCGTCAACTTTTCTCGTGAAATCTGGACCCTGCTCCCATTTGGACTCTCGGGATCTATGGTTCTTCTCGTGGCTCGTTAACCTTCGGGTTATCTATTTGTTGAGCTGTCTCCCTGGAGACAGTTCTCCTACCCAAAAGTCCTTGGGTCTGTTTCTTCGAAGCAGGTGGTGTGCATGCATCTGCAAAGGGAAAGCCGTACGACAGCTTTCTGTGAACTGGTGGATCCCGGGGATTTTTACCTGGGAGGAGGGGACTCCTCCCGTACACTTGCGCACTCCGCTTGTGGTCAGGTCCCACGAGGTTTTAACCAGATGTCCAGCCATTCAAACGGCCAGCCAGTTCACAGTTGGCCAGCGTCTTGTACGTCTGACCTCCTGGAATTATGTTGTGCTCGGTCAGCATCTTGTAGGATTCTGTAAGGGTAACCACCCGTACAGTACTGCATGTTTGTCTTCCGTAAACTTGCTGTTCAGCTTGTGGACCACGTGAGTATAATATACCCGCCCCGCCCCCCCCCCCCCCCCCCCCCCTGAGTCATCTTGTGCTGCTGAAAGAAGCCGGAAGTCCAAGGATCCAGGGGAGAGGGCATCTGTAAGTTTACCCCAGAGTAACGATGAGAGTTGCCCCAGAGTCAATCGGTTCTCCTTGCCCGAATTGCAAGGGCATATATTTTCCCTTGCCCGCAACCCCGTGAGGCCTCTTTCAGTGCTCCCCTCTCGCGTTCTCAACTTTACTTTACGACCGTAATTCCCCCAGCCGCAACTTGGGCACCCAAGAGCGCGAAACACTCTTATCCTTTTCCTTTGCCACGGCGGCCGTTGCTACCCCAGATGCGGAATCTACTCTGAACTTGATGGAGCAGCAGATTTTCCGCGAACTGTGCATTGATATGGTATGGGGCGAGGGCGAATGCGGGAGGAATGCGTCATAGTCGACCTAGTCTCTTATAAACAGACGCTCTTTGTGTAAGTCTGCGGGAACGACTCGTAATAGATGGAATTTTGTCGTTTGCCGTTTTGGGCACTATCAGCTGGGTGATGATGCAGAGGGGATTGGAGTGCCAAAAGATAGGACGGAACATGGAGGACTGAGGTTTACTTGAGAACAAACAAAGCCAAATCTGCCGATCCCGATCAAGGGCGGTGCCCGTTCCCATAAAGTGACTGCCTCATCTTCGGTACTTCCTATATACATCGCGGCATCGCCCATCCACGCCTCTAAGCGCTGCGTAATGTCCAGACCACACCTTCACGACTACCATCAGCAAACCCTGATTTTGGCGGTAGTGGCTGTAGTTCAGCTGTAGTTGCTGTAGTTCTGGGACTTTTACGTAGTGCTCTGTAGTTGCTCTGTAGAAGTCAGGCTTCTACGTAGTTCCTGTAGTTGGCAGGGTCCTATGTAGTCCTTGGTAGTATGCTCAATCTATGTAGTGTTCTTGCAGAAATTTTGCTTTCACATACTACTTGGCTGCTAATATCTGAGACATCGGTGGACATACACAGGCCGTTCTCACCTCCCCGATGTTGCTTTTGCACATTTCGGCAAAATCCGAAGAGTTCAAATTTTCTAAACCACCGGCTCCGGGAATGTATTTTGTGATTTGGGGCTTAAGGAAGCCGATTCTTGCAAAATAACCTTAGACAACTCTTGTAGCTCTCATTCAGCTCTACAACTTTGGTTTCGACATCTATTTTTAGACCAATGACTGCAATGGCCATTTTCAGTCGTATTCACCCAATTCATGGTCTTTATCATATTTTCATTATAAACACGGGGAGGATGTAAATCTTTGAGGTAGTGGTTGAAGAGTGTTGAAGAGTGTTAAAGCCTGGGGAACAAGTGTGGACCCCATATCACACTTGAGTTTCAATGGGCATATCTGGAGACTTTGAGAGAGCGGTTATTTTGCCTGCCTAAGTATTTTCTCTGTTCGCGGGAGGTCAAGAGTTCGATTCCGGCTGAGAGCAGTTCCATTTAATTTAATTTAATCTTAAGCTTGTGTGACTAGTAATCAACGGATCTTAATTACCCTATGTCGGCTCATTAGAAAATCAAGTCAAGTCTCAACAGAGTCACTCAAGAAAAAGTGAAGCAACGAATTTTTATGACGGACTGCTGGCCAACTACAGAGTTCTACAGAAGAACTACAGGTCATCTACAGACACCCATAGCCCTAGGATTTAGTCTCATGGCTTGGAGCCAGCCATAGGAAGTGCTTTCTAAAACCACGGCGCTAGCCAACGCTTGGCTAGCACCGTGGCTAGAGACCTATGTACACCTCTCTATTTTTATAGGACAGGGGCTCCTTCGCTACTTTTGGCCACTTGTGGGGGGCTCTCGGTTGTTTCCGTAGAATAAAGACCTCTTTATAATATATTTTATTCAGATACGATCACTTTGTCTCCCATCAGTCACCTTTTCGGTTCGTTTGAGGTTTAAATCCCATTGCGGTAATCCATGTCACATTCAACTGTCATTGCACCGTCTAGATAATCTAATCTTGTCCAAAGAAATCATTAAGACCTTCCTCGGCAACCCATTGCTGTGCAGCCGTCAACGCCGAAATGTTCCACTTCGTCCGCAAATACCCGGCCAGCCGCTCGTGCCACGCCGCCTGCTTTGACGCGTAAGCATGAGCCCCTGCCGCGACCGCGGCAGACCAATCCGTCCGCAAAGTTTGTTGCGCCCGCCACCACCCCGTCTGCCACGCCAAATACCTTAGAACCCTGCGCATCTCTTCCCGCAGCAGCATCACTTCCTCGGTCCACCTGAGCTTCCGAGCCCACGCACGCGCCCACTCGACACGTATCGCTGGAGATGCGCCATCAGCACGAATGTTCAGATGTTCAGATGGTGAGCTCACAATCATGTAGGCGTTCCTCTTCCTGGTCCAGTGCGCCCGGTGCCGTCCATATCCACGACATGATCCTTCTTGATGTCCCCGGCGCATTGCGCGGCGCACGCGCGCCCTTCCCGGACCCAATCATCGACAGCTTCTTTCGGGCAGCTACGTCACTCTCCTCGTTATCCCCGTCCAGCCGCACATCCTCCGGCTTCAGCTCCCGTAGGTGAGGGTGCGTCTCCTCGCCCTTCAAGGCTCGCAACGCGCCATACCCTTTGCGATATCTCTTCGCATAACCTTCGACCCGCTCCCCCACCTGTCCGATAAGAGTGCGCGCCTTGGTGGCTTGAATTTGGCCTGTGACGTTCTCATTACGGAAACCGATTAAGAATCGCTTGGCGTGCAGCCGGGAACGGAGGGATACGAGTGAGTTGTCGCATTGTCCGATGCGAAGCTTCGCCTCCATGTCGACCAGCCCGGGTACACACGCCGCCAAAGCGTCGGTCAGGCCGAGTGCAGCCAAGTCGCTTGGCATGAAAAGTTGGACGTGCTCTGGCTTCGGGGGTGAGGCGTCGGTGTCGCGGGCTTGCTCTGCCTCGGCAATTGCAGCTGCTGCTCCCGGCATGTAGATCGCCTGTAGGTTCCGGAATTTGGTGAGCTTGACCAGCAGCGCATGCCGCCATTCTTGAATCTTATTCTCGCGGTCGGCCGCAACGAGGACAGTGCCTTTGAGTTCCGTGATGATACGTCGTCTAAGATCACGAGATTTAAAATATCCTGAAATGAGTGTATATCGCACTCACTGAGCATCCTCTATTTGAATTCCCGCGGTAAGAAATGCCGTGGCACTGCGGCCATGGAGGGGTGTCTTCCCCGCCGTGTTAAGAGCATCTTCGTCCTTTCGGACAGCCAATCGCACTTCCGCCTCGGTTGGGCAATCTGGTATGGGACCTTTTTAGCATCGTTCTTTTTCACTGCATTTCCCACGACTTACCTTTGCGTTCCAGCACGAACGGGTTCATCACCGTGCCGGTGTCGTCCTTCACCCACGCCTCAATCTTCTCCTCCCACGTCGATCTAACCTCCCGTGAAACCGTCTTATTGACCTCTTTGAACGCCGCTATTTGCTTGTCTCGCTCGGCGATCGCAACGACGAGTTTCCGCTGAAGAGATTCCCCTATTGTCCGTTAACTACAGAATATGGAAGACGCGCCGTATAACTCACCCAGTCCCACATTCTTGAGATAGTTTTGGTCGTCGATCTTCCCTTCCAACGTGTCCGCACGTTGTCCTCGCCCCGCATCCTTGGTGGAGAAAGCTGCGGGATTCAGTCGTGACCAAGTGCGTTCCACCCCTTCGCCGTCACTCTTCCCCACACCCGTCTTGAAGCTTAAGCTATTCGCGTCTTGGCAGTGCTCGACGTGGGATGCTGCGTGCCAGACTGGCAAGGCACATTGGAGTTTTATCGACTCCAGTGGTGGACGGATGTCGGCAGGTAGCTTCTCCATGCGCTTAGCTAGATTGGTCTTCCATTGGCAGGCGATGTCGTAGGAGATTGTGAGCAGGAGGAGGCAGAAGCCTGCGAGGGCCGACGCCACAATAAAATCCATGTTGGCGTATCTAGCAACAAATACTGCGTCAGATATTAGTGTCGCATCATAGGAGTTACTTACCTCTCGCCCTTCTGGAGATCCCCCAGCCCATTCGGTCGCATGCACTCATGGCGTGCACAAACACATCCCCCCACACCCGAAACCCGTAGTCCTGTTGTTATCCGCGTATCCTTTTGAAGCAGAGCGGCAAATGCGATACACGTCGAGACCTGATGCGAAGCGATGTGTCAGCAAGCCCTTTGGACAACATGCACAAATAGATCAACTCACGTCCTTTTCATTCACGTACTTCTTCACATGGCTTGCATACTTTTCTGGCTCCACCCATAGCCCCACCCCGGACCCAGGGAAGGGTCGTCAATCTCGTCGCTCTCATGCGATTTTTCAGTCGAAAATTCGCATCTACAGCGAGAATTAACATGTATAAAAACCTTGTCGCGCGATTAGAAGTAAACTGAACAATTCCAAATGAAACTCACTGATACTTTGGATCCACGTCACGCCAACCGTCGGGAAGATTGCGCCCCTCGTGTGGACAAGCCCAGCAATTTACCGCGCATTGACCCAATTTGGTCCTGTCGACACCTGCGGGGTCATGGCCCCGTCCGCCCGCCGCAATCGCTTCAGGAAGGCCCACTGTCGGCCATCCGTTGAAATTGTTTATAACGCTCCTAAATAATAAATAGACCGCATCTACATAGCTAAAAGTGCACTTACCGGCAGCCATGTCATCCCACTTGATGCGGTGGTGTCCGTTACGCGCTGCAGAGCAGTGATGAAATCCCTGACATTCATATTCCCGACGACGTTGTACATCCGGTAAGCCTCCAGGGTTTTGAATGTCGCACATGTACCGGGGTCCGTGACCGTGGCTGGATACCACGAGTTTCGCAAAAGCTGCTCGAGGTTGTCGGCGTCGTCTGACTTCTCACACTTGCAGTAACGGACCCGAACTTCGTGGATAATCGGTGCCTCAATAACTGTCATCTTGCGCACCGCATCGTCGGGAAACGGGCATGGAAAGCCTCCGTGTCCGAGCTGATAAATCAGACCGAATTCTGCGAGCGTCCGGTCGACCCAGAAGGTCCCATTCCATTCCTGCCCACCGTAAGCTCACGATCTTCCAGAAAACGATAGCACTCACCTGTATAGTGTGCAAAGGAGTCCGCTTGTGGGTTTCCAGGCAACACGACTTGCACTGTAAAAACTCCCCGCAGTCGCCGCACTTGAACAGATGCTGGGAATCAGGAGCGTCGGGCTCAACGCGGTGTCACAAAGAGCGCAGCGTGGATCGTTCAGGTAGTCCCCCAGGCCCTCGTGCCGGAGCAGCTCGTCCACAAAAAACGCCTTCATGGGTCGAAATTGAGACATAGGATCCACCTATATGCGAAAATCAAATTAGTCCACAATCCAAACCTGAGATGCACCACTTACCGTGCTAATGTACTCCTTGCGCTTACCCAGAACCGTTGCAGCATCCACAACAACTTCCGGGGGACCCAGGGCTGCATCCTCTCCAAAGTCGTTGTCGGGCACGGGGATCCACTCGGCCCATACGTCTTTGAGGGCAGACGACTCCAGCCTCCTTTTCTTGTATCGCACACTGTGCAACTCCTCCATCCTCCGCTGTCCATCCGAGGAAAAGTAGATGCCACGATCAGCGACATCGTTGGAATCGTAACTATCGGCTTCTCCCAAGTCAATGACATTCTTGTAAGCGTGTCGGCCAATCCGACTCATGGTGGGCAGGGAGAAAGTTACGATGCCGGCGAGATGTCGTGGATTGGAAGACCGGTGTTTCAGCCCAATCCAAGATATTTACACCAAATGATTAGTCTCCATCTGAAAGAGCGACAAGCAAACATAAAAGTATCTCTCGCGGGTTTCAGGGAACAATGGCAAGGATTCAGCAATTAGAAGCTAATAGAATCGTCGAAGAAGCAAACTTGGGCGGCCAGACGCGCGCAGGGTAAATTGAAGGAATGGTGAATACATAAGTTAACGAAGAGAGGAAGTGATGACTAAGATCTCTCGGCATTCCTCTCGGCATTCCGAATCCATCCATTGATCCGACTCTCCTCCTCGTCCCACATCACCAACTTCAGAACACCGCCTCGAAAGGGAAAATCAAGCCATTGAAAGAGTAGTCAACGACCGACACGTCGTTCCAATTCGGAAACGCGCTGGATAGCGCAGCCTCCTCGGCGTAGTGGCGAAAGGGCGCGTAACAGATTGGGGTCACACAATCCGGGCAAGTCCACTTCCGCTCGAGCCACAGTCGAATACAGACGTAACAATGACTGTGCCCGCAGAGGTAGCTATATACACAAATCTCAGTTACGAGTTACAAGATTCAGTCGCGAGGGCAATGGACTCACGAAACAGGATGAGATTTCGCAAAGTGGCAAATATTGCATTTCTGGTGAGGTAATGTTGGCTGCTGGTCCGGTGGTCCCAAGCCGCCCCTCCAGAGATCTCGGTGGGTCAGTGCCCTGGTGCGTGGAAGGCGCCAGCCATTCTTGGCGCGGAAGCGAGTGCCACGGTCGTTCTGATCGCCACCGCCACCGCGCCCGCCGCCGTTGCCGCCGCCGCTGGTGGCAGCACCAGCAAGGGGTAATGTGCCGGTCCCCCATACCGAGCCATGCGGGCTGCCTGGAGGGCACGAGCAGCCGTTCGGGTTTCCCTCAGGGTCGCCTCCAGAGCAAGAATAGCACGGGGCTGCCGAACTCGAACTGGCTGAAGGTCGGCATTGCTGGATGGTCCCGCCGTGGCAAGGTTGGCCACAGGGGTCAGGACATGCGGCGTCCCCTCGAGCTCGCGAATACGGGCCAAAACAGAGGCCCTGGTCTCTTGACTGATCGTGCTGGGGGGGCCGCCGATAATTTTGAGGATCGGATGCTTCGCTAACATAATTTAGTCAGTGGACACAAACAAAACCTGGAGCAATCAACGCTTACGGGGGGTATCAGGAACGATGAGCGGATTGAGCTTGGACCCTGGCGCGGATCGTTCATGGTTAGAGTGGGTCTCAAGAAAGAAAAGTCGAGCGACGAAGATACTGCCAAGTGCGTGTTTCTTAAATAAGATCTTTTTCTAATCCTTTTTCGTTCATGTTCTGGATCCCAAATGTACGCGACCGGAAATCACTGCGAAATCCGCCGTTGTACTTTGAGATCTCGGACTTAGTTCTTTGCCTGCAAATATCCTCAAGCAACGTCGGCCAGGGCGGGTGCTCCAAATCCAATTAGGCCCAATTCAGCCAACACCGCCGCAATCAATAGAAGCAGATTGCCGAGGTGAGGTGCGGCCGTGGGTCGCCCTCCCACCGTCCACTTCTTAAATCTGTAATTGTTCATCTCCAGCTTCGCTACCCTCTTTTATTTCCTTTCTAGACACTGTATACTCCTCATTGAATACATAGTCAATTCTTGCGTTCTGAAGTTTGTCTCAATGCAATAGTTTGATTCTCGCCGCCATCACTGACATGCATGCGCACCCATGATTTACTTATTGATGCGACTTTCCGCGAATCTCGACCTGGGCAACTCTGCGCGTTCGGAACTCATCCCCATGGAAACCAGAATTATGCGAACCAGAACAAGACTTTCACCAGACTTTTAAAAGTTTTGTTCATGGACTCGGAGTGTACCGGGCTCGGCGGCCTTAGTGTTGCACCCGTGTCTCAATGCAATAGTGTGATTCTCGCCGCCATCACTGACGTGCATGCGCACAGTCGCACCCATGATGTATTATTTGATGCGACTTTCCGCTCTCGACCTGGGCAACTCTGCACACTCGGAACTCATCCTCATGGAAACCAGAATATGCGAACCAGAACAAGACTTTTCAACACTTTCAAAGTTTTTTTTCTTGGACTCGGAGCGACTTGTACCGGGCTCGGCGGCCTTAGCATTGCACCCGCGGGAGATACTATACGACGCCTGGGCGTACCAGGCGCAATGTTACCTCGCGCCCTTGATGGACTTCTGATAATGATATCGTCTACGCAACAAGCCAGTTGACCACGCGAAGAATTATTAGCAGGAATTCTTTTATTTATTTTAAATTTGACAAAGAATGCCTTTTACTGTCCAATTTCTGGTATTCTGCACGCCGTCTCCGTAGTTCCAAGCCCACGGTCTGGCGAGGTTCTGACTGCTCTGTAGACAACAAGACGGCCTAACCAGTAAGCGGGTTTCAAATGATCGTCGCTGTTGTTCCTGGGATCGTCTCAGCCAACTCGTGAAACTCGACGAGATTCACATCAGGGAAGCAGAATAGACACACGAAACAAAATAATCGATCTCGGGACTATTTACCCAGCTGGACTTCTGATGAGCATTATGTCTATGCGACAAGCAACACATCCTGCGCAGAATTCTCAGCGAGGAATTTCCTAGTGTTGTCCAATGTCGGCGCAGCCGAGCCCTACAATCTTGCGAGCTTGCAAAAACAATTATTACCCGCTGTTCAACTGAAGAACAAGACAGCCTGGGCGGGTTTGGGATTCTGCTTCGATATCAAAACAATTGCTCTTTCTTTGATCATCTCACTCTGACAGGCCAACTCGCTACACGTGGAACTCACTCTCATCAGAATCAAATAGACCCACAATTTTCGACGAAACCAAAAGAACATATAATTGATCTCGGAACTATTTACAACCCTACAACTTGGCTCGCTGTGAAAAAAAAATTAGTGTTGCTTCCGCGGGAGAAAAGAGGGTACAGACACAAAGGCGGACGGGTGGCGCAGGTGGCACAGGCAATCACGTCCACATTGTATGAGACCATGCGCGTTCTACTTCCTCACCGTCAGATTGATGATAGAGCTTCGAGAAGTCCTCCGCTGCGAATCGGACCACCGGAAAGCGAAGTCTACGATGCTGGAAGATTCGCCTTTGTTAAGCGACGAATTGGCCCGGTCAAATTGAAAGTAGCGTCTATGGCGAAAAGAATCGAGGGAACCAGGAACCGGTGGTCCAGGCTTTTCAGGGCAGTCAGTGAGGGGTATTGAGGGAAAGGGAGGGAATACACCAAGGTAGAGGCGTTGATGAGAGTCGGCACCTTGTACCGTGCCAGATCTTCGAGAAGTTAGTACACAGAGAAATAGCATTAAAACGAACACCCACCAGAGAACTCTTCCTTGATTGGAAGATAAGTAAGATGAGTCGGTTGGTCGTCTGGCACGAGGTCTGGAAGATCGTCCCACTCCAGTATAGGCCTTTGGGTGTCGTCGACCTCGATGGCACGCTCATCGCGGTCGTCGTTATCGCCTGAAGTATTCTTGTTCTCGGCGCAGAGATCCATGGAAAGTGACAAGTCAAGCTTCGGGCCTAAACTGGGAGGAAGGCAGGGGAATGATTTGAGAACGTCAGCAAGGCAACAACTGAGCATTCAGAGCAAGACCGATGGGGATCTCACCTTTTGGCGATGGACCGGCCGT
This sequence comes from Mycena leptocephala, assembly GCA_029378395.1. Taxonomy (NCBI): domain Eukaryota; kingdom Fungi; phylum Basidiomycota; class Agaricomycetes; order Agaricales; family Mycenaceae; genus Mycena; species Mycena leptocephala. The sequence goes on along the minus strand of JARJLF010000052.1, from coordinate 261,181 downwards.
GATCCCTGCTGGGTTAAAAAATGGATCTGAGATGCGTGCGCAACGGGTCGTTCTTGCCGTCATGATCGTTACGACGGTCCGACGCGTGGATCTCGGGCTGTGAACATTGTCAAAAGCCAAAAAAAATTAAAATTAAACATAAAATTCAGATTGAGATCGTGGATTGACGACTTGGTCCTATATGCGGAGCTCAAGTACTCATGCGGTTTGAGTCCCAATCCCACCAACTTCCCCTCGTTATGGAGTCCGAGCTAGATTCTGGTTCCCTGTCAGGCGAATTCAGCGTTCAGCGCGTTCTTCCCAAGGCTACACTTTGCCAGGGCGCCGATGGGCTCCCCATCCGTAGTCCGACTCCTTATTCATTCGCCGACTCCCTGTTAAACCAAAATGAGATCGTCATACAGCGCGAGGACTTCGACCCCGTTTACCGCGGAGATGTGCGTACCACGAGCCCCATTCTACTCTTTCTCATGTGTACCTGTCAGATCCGACCCAGGATTCATCCTCCCGCCGGGCACGCTCCTGCTTCCTGAGACCTCAGCGACACGGAAATGTCGGACGTTTCCGAATCAGACGAAAAGAAAATGTGCGTACCACGGGCCCCATTCTACTCTTCCTCATGTGTACCTGTCCAGATTCCGCCGGGCACGCTCCTGCTTCCCGAAGAGCTCAGCGACACCAATATGTCCGACGTGTCTGACTCGGACGACGGCGAATCCGAGATCGATGAGCTGGAGAGCTCGCCCGCACCTGCGGAACGCCTGGGCAGTCCATTCACTCCGCAGCGTCGCACCAACACGTACGCCAATCGCATGGTCACCTACGACAGGCGCGACCGAGAGCGCGTGCATGCAGAACGCGCTGCCCTCGCCACCGAACGTCTTGCACTGGAGCAAGTCATAGCTGCCACACTCCACGCCGTTCCCTTCGCCTTCAGCTCGGAGAGCATGTGCGACTCGGCCGCGAGGGCCGTGTCATTCACCCTTGGACTAATGAGTAAGTGCATTAATCGTGTGCAAGGATACATTACTCACCTCAAACCACCTAGCAAACCTCGTCTGTCATCGACCGTCACTCATACATCATGGCCGTCATTGTAGGTGCTCCCAAGGGTGAAGAATCCTGGTGGGCGGACATAATCAAGCAGGCGTTCAAGGACTTGGATCATCTGCGCCGCCACGGTGATTTCTCTGATATTCGGGCCGGTGAAATTCAGCTTCGCTTGGGGGTCACCTTTGGCGAGGAAGACGCGGCAAGGTTCCCTTTTTCCCCAACAATCTTCGAGCTGACTTGTTCTCAGATGCCCCATGGTATCGGGAACTCGCCGCTACCTTGCGGAGGCGAAGTACATCGAAGAAGTGACTGTTTCAATGCAATTCGGGCTATCAAAACCGTAAGTGTCGTTTGTAACCATAATCATACCTGACTCCACTCGCAGACATGTACGAGCACATCGGTGCACCCGGCTATGCCAGAGTCGGGGCCGACGTCGGAGAGCTCATCGCGCGCGAGATCGTCTTCCCAGCTTCGAGCATTCAGTCTTTACCACCACTGAGATCGACTTCGGCAACGTATCCTACCTCTCCATAAAAACCTCGATGCTGCCTTTGACACCTTCGAACTGCTCACGGTGCTGGCTTCTGGAATCACAAAGCAGGCGGTGGCATTGAGTTCATGGACGGCGACGGGGTGATGGAGCTGATTCCTGGCGCCACCGTTGCAATTCTACGGGTACAAAGGCTATAGGTTGCTCCCGATCGCCTCGCACGAGAAGAGGTACGTATTCAGGCAGTACTGCCATGCTAGTGTGTTGCGTTGGGTGGCGAAGGGAGGGAGATCCGACCGGGAGTTCGACAGGGACGCGTCAGACGAGGACAGCCTGACTTGGGATGAGATGCGTACCAATCGTGGCGCCGCCAGTATTAAAATGTTTAGCAAGCTCCGCGATGTTTTTGTCCTCTGATAGTTTGCTAGTTAGTGTAATGTTTGCGCTACGTATACCACTTTACCTATGAATTCACGGTCTTTTGGTTTCCTTGCTCGTCGATCGTGTCCAGACTGCCAATTCCCTTATTTGGAACAGCATTCGCCATATATTTGTTGATTTGCCTGGGCGTGGGGGTTCCAAAAGAAATATTCGAAAAGCTACTCTAAATTCATTTCAACTTGTGAATAGACTGGAAGATTGTAATCTAAGAACGGGACGTGCTGCTTCACGAATATTCACCAAGCTCACTTTTGAGACAATTGACGCCCTTGGCGCTTAAATTCCGGATCTCGGGGCGACACAAAGAAGACAAGTGAACGACGAAATAACTGGGCAGCAAGTCAAACTGGATTGGGGATAACTTAATAAGTACAAAATTGTACATAGTTTCCTAGTCCCACTCACACAGGCTCAAGGATACCAGACGCATATGTGAAAAGTCAAGAGGAGCGACGGTCATTTGCTTCGGTCTCCTTATCAGAATTGTCGCCATTATCAGAATCGTCGCCACTGTGGTACCCTTCCTGCGCCCTCCGTCTTGCATCCGCCATCCGCCGCCGCTCGCGATGAGCCCGCATATAAAGATTGAACATGGCAAATCCGTATCGATCCTGGTAGGCCCTGGCTCCGTGTTATTTTGAGACTAGCGCGGAAGCAAAGGGAAATACTTGTAGCGTCTTTTTTTAGCCTGTGTCGCAAGGTTTGCTCGGTGCCTACAGAATTAGACTAGCAACCATGATTTTGCTGCGATACTCGTACCTTTCGCGATAGGTTGCCTGGTACTCCTTATTCAGCGCAGCAGCGCGCGCCTGCTCCTCTTCAGATTGCAGCTTCAGTTCGGCACGCTTGCTGAAGAAAAAAAAACCGAATGAGTTCCCAAATGTAGCCGATGGAAAAGGCCACGCACCGTGCCATGCGCAACCGCGCTCGCTCATTGCGTCGAGCTCGGCGCTGAGCTCTGTGGCCATAGGATTGAGACGGTAGACCGTGTATCAAAAGGTTTCTCACTCGATCTCGAATGGGGTGGGACCGGTGGAGTATTTGGATTTCATAGGGGGGTAAGCAGGGAGCGCCATGATGGTAAGCAGAGAGATGGTTTCGGCCAAATAACACCAACGAATGATCCATGATACTGATACGCGGTTGATACGCGGTGCGAGGCAGATAGGGGCTGTTTTCGCTAATGATAATCCAGCGTTTGTAGCGCATCCGTTTCTCTGCAGCGGACGGGAACACGACCAATGTGTTCCATGAAGGTCCTGGAACACCATTGAAGTGTTTTTGGGAAGGATTGGGGGTGGAAGGTTGACGATGCACGAATAACTGTCGAAGAGGAGAAATGTTCAAGTAAGGTATGTAGAAGACCACAAGAAACGAGCTTTTGTGACCAGTTCGCCTGTACCTGACAGAAAGAAAAAAACTATAAATCAAGGGAAAATACGTGCGCCGAGAAAGCGGTACCTACCTATTAAGATAACAAACCCGAAGACTTTTGTCGACTCAATTTTGGCACAGACAAAAGGAGCCGGTGTTAATAGGCGAAACCGACGAATTCTGCTCGTAACAAGTTCGCCTTTTTATGCACAAGTTCGCGCCATCAAAACTGCGATAAAATCTTAGAAATACACAAAATAAGGCTCGCTTCTATGCTTCGAGATTCCTGAAGACATAACGGGAAGGAAAAAATCCGCCAGCTCCCTTTGTGGTCAAGGAATTGTATGGGCCTCAAATTAGTGAAACCGCCAACCTCGATTTGTAACAAGTTCGCCATCTCACCCAAATAAGTCGGCTAATTCACCCAAGTCCGCCAGTTCACTTTGGTTGAAGAAATTGAAAGACATTAAGACGGTCGTCCTCGCCATGTCACCCAATGAATCTCACAAATCAAGAACTAGTCCAACACGTCTATTCTGGCTCACAAAAATTTCAACAAGACTATAATATTCAACTCGACGACACAGCAAACTATGAGCGATGCTACAAAAAAGGGTCCGTCTCCGGGTCTTCATGGTACATAGGGGCCAGCACCTTGATACGACCTCCATCCCTGGCTTTCGCATACTTGGCAAACGCTGTTGCTCTCCCAACGACAGACTCATGCAACGCGCCACGAACACCCACAGTATTAAGCTGACATTCAAGGCTACCGCGTTTATTAGCTCAACCTCCCCCAAAAAATAAACCCCGAACGACTCACTGGGAACGGTACACGCCAGGGCAAATGCCACGGTAGACGTTATACCATCGGTTGTCGAGTGCTTCAGTGCCATGGAGAGGATTGGCGCCACTGTTCTCCGGGAGGGGCTGGGGGAGTGCTGGGATCGCAGTGACGATGGAGGAATCAGAGACGCGTGTCCATGAGCGTGCGAGAGCGTAAGCAAAGGCAGCCTCGGCTGCCTCGACCGTGGCGTAACCGCGGAAGATACAGCAGCTGACCCCAGACACACATGATTCGGTTTCAGACCTTGGAAAGTCGGGGTGAGCAGGGAAAGATGGCGAGGAAGAAGTTGACTTACCAAAGGCGATAGACACCCGGGCGCCTACCGCAGAAAACGACATACGCTGCCTTTTTGGTACGCTGCTTCTGTCTGGGACTGGCGACAGTGCGCACATGCCCACCGCGTACACCCTGGGTAGCACTGCCTGCCAGTGACCTACGCAAAATTGATTGAGGTATGTGTAGGTTACAAAGTACTCACCATTCGGACGTGTACCCTTGTTGCGATGGTGATACAACATGGTATATCACTGGCCTGCAGGTGTACGTCCTGGGCCGGATAGAAGGAAAGGTGTGCGCAGTAGCAGAGTATGGTGGGGGCCGTGGTGATGGAGTCCGAGGCGGAGGCGTGCCTGCTGAAATAGGCAGTTGAACGTCGCAGAGATTGAGATTGGCAATCAAGGCATTGAACAGCGGGTCGTCATATTCATCCGGGGCGTCGAGAGCAGAGGGGGGTGGGGTAATTATCATGGACGGAAGGAAGGGAAATGACTCGGGCGAAAATGGGTCGTAGGTTTTTAACAGACATCTGTGGGACTCCATCAGAAATCGTATCCATCAGAAATCAGTATCAGAAACGAAACGGGATCAGAACGCACGGAGAAGACCCGAGAACTAGGGTAATGGAAAAATGAGAAATAGTCCTGAAGACGTTAGATTCTTGGGTAGCACGCCGCTTGTGCGCAGCACAGTTTGCAGCAGTACAATGAACTGCGGGGGCATAGTCAACGAGTGAGGCCTTTCCAAATCCCCCGACCAGAGGCCTGCCGAATCAAGGTGGATCATCACATGAGAATCGGTCGTCGCGATCTTGGTTAGATCTGGAGATCTGAGAAGAGTGGACGACATCACGAAGTGTCAAAAACGAGCAGTCTCCGTTTGGTTCCGCACAAATCCGGAAATGATCCCGAACACTTATGGCACATGCTGTGCTTAATGATTTGCCACATCAAAAAATCATCTCGATTCGGACTACGCGAAAGAACAAAACACGCTACAGAATGGACGACTAAACTACGTGACTGGGACAGTTTGAGCTGGGAAACCAAGTAAATCAGGAACCCGACTGAATATCGCGTGACAACGCGTGAAAAAAAAAAGAACATACCGACAAATCACTGAAGCACAGAAATCATATGGAACGCAAGCATCTCGTTGAAGGCGGCGACCGCCTTGGCCTGGGTCTTGTGGCCCTTCATAGAGCTACCGGAGACGCCGACAACGGCAGCGAGCGCGAGCGGGTTGCTGAGTGTGATCCCGACATAAAGCCCACGGCTGATACAGTACCACATGCGCTCGCTGGTGTCGTCCTCGGCGATGGGCATGAGCGGCCCCGAAGGAATGACATGGTACAGGGCGCCGACCACCCAAGGGCCACGGGTGCGGAATCCAGCGCTCGCAGTGGGGGGAGGAGCAGCAGGAACTTGAGACGCGGGGCGGGCGTGGCGGGCACGGGAGCTGGGGTCATGGGTGCAGCTGGGAGGGTCACGGCGGGCGGAGTTGATGCCACAGGGGGCTGCGGTGCTGCGGCGACTTGAATGAGAAAAGAAAAGGCAGGAAAGAGGGAGAAATATTACCTTGCGCTTGGGCGAGGCTATTCATGGCCGCCCACATGCTTTGGAGAGCGGCGACTTGGGCTGAAACGAGGTGAGTATGTGAGGAGAAGAAGTGGATCAGCAACAAACCAGGGTTGGGTTGAGAGCCCGCTACTGGGACAGGCGAATCTGTCCCGGGAGCAGGTTGAGTAAAAGTGGTCATTGTGGTCAAAGAAAAGGAGGGCTTGAGAGATTAGCAGAAGACGCACGGTCTTTATAGGGAAAGCAGAGTTGAAACTCCGCTGTGATGGTCGCATGGGCAGCAAGATGAGATCTTGCGAGATCGGGGTAGGATATCTGCAAGAACAACAAACAAACGAATATAAAATCTTCCCGCGCACCCCAAACAAAACAAACTCACTTTCGAGAAGAATCGATAAAAAGCAAGACACAGAGGTGAGTAAAAAGCTGAGGCCTTTATATCGGTGGCAGATGCTGAATTGTGAATGCAGTCATGGCGAAAGGAGCGAAGCGCGAACGAAAGCGCGTCCCTAAAGACGCGCGAAAGAACTTGCGCCTGTGGGCAGAGGGAGCACGCGAGACTATCCTCGCCCCTCACATCGACGGCTACTCCTTGGCCTTGACTCAGGGATGGCGCCAAGAACGCAAATATTTGAAGGAGGTTTGCAAAGAGTTTCATGCGCGCGTTAGCTGGAGGATCCTAGACCACGAGGAGCCCGAGTTAGAGAAATGGGATCCAACGGCGATGATCAGCGCAGAAATTATGTCTGAGGACGACGCGAGGCAGAAACGAGAACGCGTCAAAGAGCTTAATGGGGTGAGTGACACGATGGTCACAGCCTGTGACTGGACGCTCATCATCTCAAATGTAGCGAATCCGCCGGTGGTTCACCTACCGCATCCGACGCCTTCGCAAACAACGTATCTCAGCTGGACTGGACCCCACGAAAGACCCTTACGCTGTATTACTGGCCAAACTTTCCGGATTATCGTCACCACCGAAAGCAAGACAGGCGTTTCAGCAATTTATGCGCGAGTCCTACACTGAAAAAATAGCCCCGTAGTGGCTGAGCGGTGGGCAGCTGAGCTAGAACAGAATGGCCCTTCGTCAGAGCGCACCAAAGAGCCAAAAGCTGGGTTCCGCGCTCAAGTAGCTCGCGAAATGTTCGCTGCCATGCCGCAGGCGGAGCAGAAGGCGATCGCGGAGAGGGCCAAAACCGAAGCTCAAGCCGCGAAGTCCTCGTACGCAGCATCCTTGAATTCTATACCTGCCCAGACCCCAGCGGCGCGTCAGAGGTAAGTGTGGCGAGGTTTCTAATGGCTGACCACTGATCTTAGTTTCGCAGGTGTATTGAGCAGATTTCCAGTTTCATTGGTCCGATTTTGCAGGGTCTCAACATCTACACGGGTCTGCATGCCACGCTGATCGTCGGTGGCCCGATGCCTACCCTGGGTGGAGAACTCGGCACGCTGCAGTATGTCGCACATAGATGTCAGTATCACTACGCTGACACGGACGCTCTAGTTACTCTTACGGACGCAACAAGACGACTTCGGGCGCGCACTGGGGGCAGTGGGACAAGCCCCGCTTTACTCACAATGTCCAGAATTTTATGGTCGACTATCTGAAAACGGCCTTCAGTGCGTTCCTTTGCCTGTTCTCATATCAATCGCTAATGATACCTAAAACAGCACCGGAGGATTGTCTTGCCTCCGCGCTCCCCAACGCCTCCGCACTTGCCAGTGGCGCCTCGGAGCTTTCTGGGGCCAAATACAAGATCGATAGTGGGAACGCGGAGTCGGATGAGTCAGACTCAGACTCCGACCTTGGCGCGTCTGATTCCGAGCTGTCCGACTCTGACACCGATGTGGATGAGGCCGAAAGGCTACGTACTCGCAAGAAGCGTAAGGTTGACGGTCTGGTGGAGAAAGAGAAGGGTGCGCCAGAGAAGCAGGTCAAGAGGAGTGCGAGGAGGAAGGCACCGGCGAAGACGACGTCCAGTACCTCTGCATCCACCCCCAATGCCTCCAGCTCTGCCCCGCCGTCTTCGTCACCACTGTCTACTCCGATGTCCTCCGTCCCGACCAACAATACGCCAGGAACGGATTCCTCGTCGGCACCCGCTCCCGCCACCTCCACCCAGACCACGCCCGCTGAGGATGAGTCGGACGACGCGAGCGATGACTCACCCGTGCCTGCGCCTTCGGCCCGTAACCCCTGGCACATCACAGAGGCAGAGCGCCAGCGGAATATCAAGAGAAACCAAGAGGCGCTCGCCGCGCTGAAAGTGAAAGAGGCGGTTAAAGACCTCTTCGATCCGTTGAAGGAGGCGCGCGCGAAGCCCCCACCCCGGCCCAAACCGAAACCACTGACAGTTAGCGCGTTGCGGAGATCTCAGCGCCACGCAGGCGCAGGTATGGAGGGGGATGCGGAGATGCCCACAGTGACACCACCCACAGGCTCAATGGACGTCGATCTGCCTCTGTCGACAGCCTCGACCTCCGCGCCAATCACTTCTTCAGCGACGTCGACATCTGATCCTGCTACTTCGCTCATACCAACAGCACCTCTCGGCGCATCCAGCCCATCATCGCCGCCACTCGCGCTCACACCCCCTCTGATTACGCAGGACGGGGCGGCGGCGTCGGCCTCGACATTGGCGCTGCCACCTCTGTCGCAGGCAGCGCAGATGGCGGTTGCCATGGCCGCGCCCAACGCATCAAACGCATCACCCACGGTGTTTGCGACGACTTCATCACTGCCACCATGCCCGACGGATGCCCTCCCGTGGTTTCTTCATGCACATGGCCAGGTGACGCAGCAGGATCTTGGGTGCCATTACCACGCGCTGCTCGGGGCCTGGATCCGAGTCGAGTATGCATCGCGATTTGAGAACAGCCCCACCAACCTGTCAACGAAGGGTCGACCCACGCAGGTCGGGAACTGGGTGGCGGGTCTGCGCGGGAAACGCAAGTGTGATGTAGCAGTGCCGAACCCCGCGGACTATGCTGCCGGCTGGCAACGGTGGTGGGACTCGTTGCAGCCCGCATGGCGAAAGAAGGGCAAAGATGGGAAATGGACAACGGATGAATACGGCGAAGGGGGGAGGGAATGGGGCCCGTTGTACCAGTGGGGCGTCAACGGCATGTTGAATGTCGTTGCGTCCCTGTACTTCTGGGGAAGCGCGGTCGCGGGTGGGGTAGATTCAGAGGACATGCGTACTTGGGAAGAGGCGGTAGGCGACGTGACTTGGATGATGGAGGGAATGGCAATATACTACGAGATGTTCAAGCGCAAATTTTGATAGACTTTTTTCTTACTCTTCTAACTAGTACTGACTCGACTTGTAACATCACTTTATTGACTTGCCAGTTTCCGCACTTTCGTATTACAGCTCAAAATGAAATTTATTTATGTACACAGTTTGGGACGTGACTTGGCTTGAACAGAAGAAAAGTTACAGGACTTGTACAGGACTCAAAACTCGTATGTAATTAAAAGAACAGCGGTACAAGTAAAAGGTGAAGGGCCTGTGGAGATAGCATGTACAAATAGCGCGTATCTATGTACAAACAACGCGTGCTTTTACGTGTTTTTCGCACTTCTTGAGCTCCAGATATCTAAAAGAGGTGAGGGCATTCGAGTAACGGTTTCTCTTGATAAAATCGACCTGCGAAACGATACAACATATTGGTAATACGCAAGTAATACGCCGCTCTATGGACCAGAAATTTGGTGAAAGTAATTCAGAGGGATTTCGTGACATTGCTGTCTGCTCTACATACCTTGAGCCAATCCTAATTCTTGAGATGCTGGTTTTTCAATGGCCCGCAAAGGAGATATCCCTGATCCTGCATAAGAATAGGGGGAGCCGAAGTGCTGAGGTGGCGGTGCACGCGGGCAAGTGCGGCAGTATCGGGTGAGCACGGAAACCTGAACCAAAGCGGGTGCAATCATTATTGCGGGCGAGCGGGCCAGCAAACCAGAATGCGGTGCATGCGGGTAAGTGCGGCAATATCGGGTGAGCACGGAAAACTGAACGAAAGCGGGTGCAATTGTTATTGCGGACGAGCGGGCCAGCAAACCGGAATGCGGTGCATGCGGGTAAGTGCGGCAGTATCGGGTGAGTACGGAAAACTGAACCAAAGCGGGTGCAATTATTATTGCGGGCGAGCGGGCCAGCAAACCGGAATGCGGTGCATGCGGGTAAGTGCGGCAGTATCGGGTGAGTACGGAAAACTGAACGAAAGCGGGTGCAATTGTTATTGCGGGCGAGCGGGCCAGCAAACCGGAATGCGGTGCATGCGGGTAAGTGCGGCAGTATCGGGTGAGCACGGAAACCCGAACAAAAGCGGGTGCAATTATTGCGGGCGAGCGGGCCAGGAAACCGGAATGCGGTGCATGCGGGCAAGTACGGGGTGGGCGAGCATTTGTCGGGTAGGCACGGCTGGACAATTGGAGATGAGATACCGGGTCCAATAATCCATATCAGGTCACAAACCGAGTGTGATTATCTGTTGCGGTACCCATCAGTCCAAATAATAAGTATCCATCTATTTTCGATGATTTACGACGTTCCATCACTTAGTAAATACATACAAAGGCCCCGACGCACCCCCCAAATGCCCCAAAAGGAGCCATTCTATGCGTATATGGCACTAGCCAACTGGTTGGCAGAGGCCGTGACCGTAGAAAGCACTTCACATGGCTAGGACCATGGGCTTTAGTCTATATATTAGGGCTATGGCTCCTACAGAAACTACGTAAACTGGCCTAGACTACACAGAACTACACAGAGGGTACCCTAAACTACAGTGACTAACTACGTAGAACTACGTAGCGGACTCCGAGATACCCACGACGTGAGGCACGAACGGCTTGAGGGTATTATAGGATACGCTAAGAGCGTGAGATTTGCGGGAGTGTGACGCGATCGTGACTCTCGTCACTTCCTCTTCGCGTCCACCTCCCCAAACCTCTCCGCCGTTTTCTTCTTTTTTCCTCCTCACCTCTTCACCCAATTCCTTCAGAAGTTCGTCCGAAACATGCACGGCATTACACCATCCACTTCTGGGCCAACTACTGCGGGCCAAGGAGGTCCTTCAGCGCCGTCAGGCAGCGCTGGCGCAGGCATCGCCAACGGTGCTGGGGGACCTCAAGGAGCCGGGGGCGGCGGCGCTAACGGCAATGCCGCTCCCCCTCCTCCGCCCCAGCGCACCCGCAAGACCCACATCACCCCGGCGGTCTCGGCGGCGCTGAAGAACCTTTCTAGACGGCAGGTGGAAGATAGGAACGTGCTCATCAAGGAGAGAAACGCGGCACGCGAGCTGGAGCGGGTCTTGAACCAGGCCACACCCAACCCCGCCTTCGTGGACTCCGACGACGAGTCGGTTATCTCCGTCGACGCCCAGGCCGACCTCGACGCCTCCCCGACCAAAGCTCTGCTCAAAGTCTTGCGCACACTCCCTGAGGACGAAGGCGCGGAGGTCCTGCGCGCCATGAACACCCTGGCAGCCGGTTCCAAGCGCCCCCGGGACGACGAGAAGGACGCGCCCATCCCCAAAAAGGCTCGCACAGAGATCCGCCTCATCCACGGCATGAGCGCGCCCGTGGTATTTCACCAATACCTAAAAGACCTCTACAAGCATGAGATATACATTCCCCTCTCTTTGCTCACGTCCCCCAGCCTCGACTACATCAACAGCAATGCTTCCTCGTTAGAGATGTCAAAAACAAACACCCCGTTCTCCGCAAAAGAGCAAGTCCGGCTCCTCAACGTCGCGTCGCTGATCAAGGGTTGCTACAGGGAGGAAGATATGGATCGGGGCCAGTGGCAGGAGGCGGCGAGGAATTGGATTAGCTTCATGGGCGTCGTCGAAGGCGAAGACAGCGCGCAACAAGCAAGGTGGGACAACCATTTTGCATACTTCGAAAAATCGCAAAACGCGGGGGAGAATTTCCCCGCCATCCTCTCGGCTGACATCGCCATGCGCAAAGATTATAACACCCAGCCGTTCATCTTCGACCTCGACACCTACCGCCACAAACTCGACTCGGCCATCACCACCATGCACCTCGAGAAGCTGCGGAACGACTTCACAGACATCTCGCGGTACTCGCCGGAGCTCCCGCGCGGCCCCCCGAACTCCCGCGTGCGCCCGCCTGGTTCGCAAGAGGGAGGAGCGCGTGGAGGAGGTCGGGGCGGACGTGGAGCTGGAGGCGCTCGCGGAGGAGGTCGTGGCGGCGGACGCGGCGGCGCACCCTTTCAAGGGGGCGACGGGGGGGGGCCGCCACCTCCGTTTGCCTTATATGCGCGCGGCGCGGACACGGCTTCGCCATGTGCACGTTCGACACACTCGCCGACGGCACCCCGGTCCACTCAACGGCCCGGGACAACGACATCATCGCGCGATCCGGGGACGTCCTCTGCAGGGCGTGGAATATCAAAGGCCCGAAGACGACCTGCACCCACGGAGACGCGCGCATCCACGCGTGCTGTTTCTGCGGCGTCAAGACCCACCACGGATATACCTGGGCCTGCCAGCAGAAGCCCGCCGTATGAATCACCAGCAGACGACGCCGAATCTTTCTTGACATCTTGCAACATTCCCAGACGCTCAGCTAAGCACCAAGAAATATATTCCCGTGTTACGACTCCCTACGACGTCGACGCCATCGAACTCCTCTTGAACAAGCACAGTCTCAAACCAAAGCACCCGCTCTTGACTGATAATCTCCGCCGCGGCTTCTTGATGGGCGACTTCCCCACCCTGCTACAGACAACGATATTCGAGAACCACCCCTCCTGCGCGGAACACGAAGATTTCATCCGCTCCTACCTGCTAGAAGAAGTCAATGCACGCCGCATGAGCGGCCCTTTCTCACGAGACGAAACCGAGACGATTCTCATGGGGCCTTTCCTTTGCTCGCCCATCATCATCGCCGCACAGCCGCAGAACCCGGGGGAGCCCGACAAGCTACGCCTGTGCCGCCACCTGTCCAAAGGCAACAAGCGACAACCCTCGACGAACGCGTACGTCGACAAAGAAAAGTACCCGACCAAATACAATACCGCCGCCGAAGTCGCAGAGATAGTGAGCATTCTTCCATCTCTCCCCTCTTTTCTTTCCCCTTTCCCGCGTCCTTCCGTACCCGCCGCCGACGTCGCAATCGCCCGACGAGACAAAGGCCGGGAGTGATGCCACGCGTCATCCCGCGCCTCGACGCCGCCCGCACGATGGGACACAGACCGGGAGTTGCGCCGCGTGCTCCCCCGCGTCGCTCGACGAACTCGCACGACGAGATCAAGGCCGAGAACCGAGCTTCGGGCTCGCTCGCGCCCTTCGACGTCGACGACCCGCCGACGGCGCACGCTCCGCAGACGGAATCCGCAGACGGCCCGCGCAGCCACCCCGTCCCGTCCCTCGCCTAGCTCGTCGCCGACGCCGCCGCTGACTACCTTCCCCGCGCAGATAATCAACGCACCCGCTGGCTCCGAAGCCATGGTGCTTGACATAGCGAAGTTCCATCGCACGGCTCCCATTCGCCCGGAGCACAAACGCTGGTTCGTCCTCCAGGGACCAGACGGTTTCTACGTCGAGCATTGTTGCCCTTTCGGGTGCTCGTCCTCGTCTTGCTGCGCCGGCTGCATATCCCACGCCGTCGTCGACATCTGGCAAGCTCTGGGTGTCGGCCCGATCCCTCTATACGAAGACGATCTCGCGCCTTTCCGGGCGCCGCTGCCACCACCCCCGACAACGCCGCCGCCGCCGCCCATCTTCGCCTACGACCGCGCCCTCGCCTTGGAACTCATAAAACCGACGAACACGCCGTGGCACCCTACAAAGGGCCAAGACTTCGCCCCGACATTTGTCTACATCGGATATACGTGGAGTATTACCGACAAGACGGTCTCGCTGCCCGAAACGAAGCGTCTAAAGTTCCTCCGACGCGTCTGCGAATTCGCCGGACGATTCTTCGCGATGCCCTGCCGCATGCAGGACGTCATGAAGATCCACGGGTCGCTATGCCACGTCACCTTCGTTCACCCGCTAGGCCGATCCTACCTGCCCGCGTTCTCCAACTTCGTGTCGGATTTCAAAGGGAACAAGTTCGCAACGCGCCACCCGCCGCCCTCGCTTTTTACCCAATTGCAATGGTGGCGCGAACAACTCGAAATCCCCGACGTCGTACGCCACCTGCGTGCACGAGGCCCGCCAATCGACCACCACCTCTACGTTGACGCCTCCACCGACTGGGGCATCGGGATCAAACGAGGGCTGTATTGGGACGCGTGGCCATCGGATGGCTCGAAGCGGTCGCGCTCGAGCTCATGGTCTATACCATCGAGGAACTAGGCCTCCACGACGCAAATCTGATCGTTTACTCAGACAACCAGGGAGTCATCGGCGCTTTCGATAAGGGCCGGAGTCGGAACTTCGAGATGAACCTTTGCGTTCGCCGGTCCCACGTCGTACTCGCCGCCCGCAACTTGACTTTAGATCTACGTTACATCGAGTCCGCAAAAAATCCCGCCGATCCCATATCACGTGGCATATTATTAGATAACTACGCACAACGTCGCTGCTCCTTTACTTTACCCGCCGACATCGCACCTTATTTCGCACATGTATAAGTTGGTACTGCAACTTCGATGCTTTCTTGACCTAACCGACGCGCAGACGCTCCCCAGAAAAGCCGACGCCCGAAGCCGAGAATGACTTGCACCCACGGATGAGAATATTCCGCCCGGGTCGCATCGCCGAACGATTCGCCGCGGGCAAGCACCCCGCCGATGGCCAACTTTTCCCCCTTCCCCCTCCGGCCCACGCGGCACTCTCGCTCAGCACACGACGCCGCGCTCTCGCCTTCTCGGCACCCGTTCCCACGCAGACGATGCCGGTACCGCCGGCAGACACGACGTCCCACACACCGCTGCCACCCGCCAAACTTCCCTTTCCCACTCTCGCACCCGCCCGACGCGCACGCCCGGCGCTCGCACCCGTCAACCGAAACCCCAGACCAACCCAACCGGAGCGGCCTCCGCCCAAAAAGGCACGGAAACCAAAGGCGGGATGCGAGATCGCCAACAACGACTTCAGACCCCACGTCGCCGCCCTCGATCGTCTCCGTGTCTGGACGGCTCCCCACGCGCAGAAAAACGACGCCACTTTTCGCCTCTCCTTCCCCGCCGACGTTGTGAACAAAACCTACAACACTTTGCTCGGCGCTTTCGCCAAAGAGACCCAGGGCACATACGCCGCGGGCCTCTTACGGTTCCACCAATACTGCGATTCTTTCGACGTACCGGAAAGCGCGCGCATGCCCGCATCGCACTTCCTCCTGGCAGCCTTCGTCGCGCACCACGTCGGCTCGGTCGGAGGCGGTACAGTGAAAGGCTGGCTCTCGGGTCTAAAGGCTTGGCACGACCTGAACGGCGCCAAATGGGAGGGAGATGACCGCTGGGTGGAACTAGTCAGACGCACCGCGAACAAGGAGGGAACCGCCTTCAAACGCGCCCAACGGGGCCCCGTCACCATCGAACATCTGTTCGCGCTACTCTGCGTCTTAGACCTATCGAAGTCTTTCGACGCCGCCATCTGGGCTCTAGCTACGGCGGCTTTCTGGGGATGTCGACGTCTGGGAGAGCTCACGATACCTTCCCCCGCGGATTTCGACCCGAAATACCACATCACCCGAGACGCGCCGCCCAAACGAATCTGTACCAACGGTGTCCTCCACGCAACTGCCCTCCATCTACCATGGACGAAGTCCGCGCGCGAACGGGGCGGCACCCTGACGATGACCTCGCGCGACGACAACCTCTGCCCCGAGAAAGCGTACGACAACCATATGAAGGTTAACGCGAACATACCAGGATGGGCCCCACTTTTCTCGTTCGAGACGGGCAACGGCCAATGGGCTCCTATGACCAAGGACTGGTTCATGCGCAGATGCACCGAAATCTGGACGCACGCCAAACTGAATCTCGTCCACGGCCACAGCTATCGTATCGGGGGCTCCACCGAACTCCTCCTCGCCGGCGTCCCTTGCGAAGTTGTCGCCGCCCTGGGAGAATGGACTTCCCTTGCTTTCCTACTCTACTGGCGCAAGATTGAACACATCGTCCCGATGAACGTAGGAAAGGCGTATGACAAGAACAAACTTGATGAGGTAGCCAAGGCCTTCGAAGCTTTCCGTATCGCGAACCGTATTACCGTTGTTAATCCCGAAGACATCTAATCTTAATAATTTTCCCGCTCCTCCCGCTGCGCTCCCCCCGCTCGACCATCGCTCCTCCTCTCTGTGTGGGGTGCTGCTTCGCGCGAAGCGCGATGCACTGCGCGCAAACCACCATGTGTGAGTTGTCACTCTGGATTGGTGTGAGTGGTTTGCGCTTCGTCGCACCACCCCAGCTCTCTCCGTCACAGAGCTGGTCCACGCGCTCAGAGCCCGACTGCGACTCGGAGTCTCGGACGCAGCGAAGCCGGCCCGCCACGCCTGGTCGGTTCCCGTCGCGTCCCGAGCCCGTGCGCCCCGAGCGGCCCAGTCGCAGCCCTTCGGGCTCTTCCCCCACACATCGTATCTCTATATTAGCCTGTCCGCTAAACATAGAGATCCGATTGATATCTGCCCCGTATTTACACGGAGCAGATCGTAGCCTTAGCCTATCCAGGTGTTGCTGATGCACCTACCTACCTTACATAAGCGCTTTGTCGCTCTGGTCACGTTGCCGTGCTCAAGGAGGGGCGGAGATGCTGATTGCAGGCCTCGCAAGGCGTGCCACGGAAGTGATACTGGAACAGTTGTCAGATGGCCAGGATAGCGGCAGTGTGACCGACAACATACCCACAAGCATGTATGCTCGATACATCGCACCATCCGACGCACAGACTCTAAAATCTGCAGACCCACCCAGTGGCATGGATCCGAAGACGTCGGTGACGGAACTGGTACTGTGAGACACCGTTGGTGCTCGGACAGTTGTGGGACGGGAATGGGACTGATTGATGTCACATTAAGAAGGGGTGCGTTGGCTTTATATATGTTTCCGGGCGTCCGGGAGCCGAACTTTGATGTATTAATACCAATAACGTCTAAAATACAAAAACAGTATTGTCTACACTACAAATATTGTCTACATTCAATATCTCCAAATGATGTCCACAAATATTGTCTACATTCAAATTGATTCAATGTCCAAAAATACTGTCTGCAGCACACAAGTAACCTCCACTTTTGATGCACCAGAAATAAGTGTTGGGGTCCTACATACTGTGACGCGTTATTCTTGTGTGTACGAACTCATGCTGCCACTCTCCTTTCCTCTCCCACACCTGACGAAGGCCAAATCGCGTTCGCGTCGCGTCGCGTCTCGCGTCATCCGCATTGATCTATCTACGCCGAGCTTCAAGGTGAAGTCCGCAGTATACCGTGCGCCTTGGTAGACCATAGGATGCTTAAATTGGTCTTGAATCTCCTAGCCAAGTTACAGTCGTCCCCGCTGGGGTCAATCTTCTGTCACTACAGACCTTCCTATCTAGACTCTAGTAAATATCAGACCCCCCAATACAAATTCTTTTCTTCCCAAACCCTTGCTGCCGTGAGCATGGGCTGCCCACCAGGACCAAGGTCTAGTAATTATTTCATGCGCTTTTTTCTCTCGACTCGTCTCCTCCTGCCACCGACATGGCCATATGCAATGGCTGCAGCCTGGATTTTCATGGCTTGCCCCATGAAACATGCTCCAAGTGCAAAGAACTTTCTGACAAAAAGGTGTCCATTCGGGTGCCAGGTGAGCACGATCTAGATTAAGTCCCTTCACAGATAGATTCAACGGGCCTTGTAGAAAAAAGGGCAGTGCTTGTGCTTCTCTGTAGTATACAGCGAACTTCGGGCCGCTCTGTGTGCGACTTCGTTGTCTAAACTATGGTGCGCCTCCAATTAATGTCGCAAATTAGTATGTCATATTCACATTCTTTCTTCACGCGGAAAGCATCCCAAAACAAATCTTCAAGTTGGAAGGAGCAAACGACCGGATCCTCAACTTTCAGACAAGTGATTTAACCACTGAGCTTTGGGAAATTGCCCACGGCTTTAAAAAGAAAGACAATTGTTCGATTGTTCAGTTGTTCAACGGACAAATTTTCAGTTGCCCCGTTGTTCAGAAGTCAAAGTCTTTCTCATTAGTCCGGGTCTGATTGGCGAATCAACTTGCATATGATCGCGTCTCGGACTCGACGCGTTACTCAGCGGTCTAAGCGTTTGCACCTTGATCTCTGCGCAGTGACAGGTGGAGTTCTTTTGTTGGTCTGGAAATTTCGACGAATCGAGCAGCACAAGTGGAAGACCGCGAGCAAATCACGCCGAGTGACGACCACGTGATCGTGACTCACTTCTGCGACCATGGCCCCCGCAAAAGCCCGGCATAACGCGGTAGAGGAAGTAAGTACATCGGCTCAACAAGCTAAAGAAGCGAGAGGAGGAGATTGGTACGTCGGAACTCGTACCATGGTGGTTTCGTGGTAGCTGAGATGCGGCAAGCCAAGCTCAGGCGCGAGGCCGCAACCCGTACCTCTACTTCATCGACCCCTAAGAAACTCATTCCAAGGCCCAAAGGCCAAGCTGGACGGTCGGACTTGTATGTTCTCTGTTTTTGCTTTTCTCGCGACCTGGCCACAAATATTCGCTCCAAGCGGATTGCAAAGGATAACTCTCACCGGTATCTCGACGAGTTCAAAACGATCTCGGGACAAGACAAGACGCGCCTTGAAAAGGCGAAGATCCAAGTGCGACGTGCAGGTGGGCATGCTTCTGTATACTGACTCGATATTAGATCGCAAAGGTCGCGACGTACTTCTCCAAGTTTCAAGGCCTTTGGCCCATTCACGATATGATGGCGTCCTATCTCCTTGGTGTGTGTGCTCCAACATGCCTATCGCTATTTACTGGGTCTTGAAACCCCGAGAAATGCCATCAATACAGTCATCAAGAGGAAAATATCATCATTCTCAAAATTTATTCCTGTACTCAGTCTGATTCATCAGATTCGGAACCAGAATAATCGAGATCTGAATATTGGCCACGGAAAACATTCGATTCGGCCATAGGACAGCGGTAGGTTCGGATCAAGCCGCCTTCTCAGCTCACATGACCAGCACGTGCTTCGCAGCGCCTTCTGAGAAGGGGCTTGTTTCAAACTCAGAAAAAAAGGGGATGTGTTCGGCGCGTTCTCCTGCGACAGCAGACGGGTCAAACCTCAGGGTTACTTAGAATCATTTGTTCTAATTAGCAACCCGCATGAGATGGCCTCCTCAGATTTGGCATTTCCTACCCGAGAGCCTTATTATTCGGACGTTGATGTAGCTATGGAGAAAATACATTCTGAACAAAGAGTTCCGCATTTAATTGTTGTTTGACAGTCTAAAAGAATTTTGAGGAGACAGAATTCTTGGGACGTCAATTGCGATAGGGCCCCACCTCTGAAGTGTATCAAACAGTCCAGGAATCAACTTTCTAGAGCAGAACAAAAAGATACCACTTGGGGGTATGATTTGTCAGCGTCGCGTCGCGTCTCTCCCGCCCTCTCCGTCCGCGCTTCATGTCCACTGGAACCACAAACACCTCTCAACCCCTTCACAAATCATTTAAATCACTAGCATCATGCTGGATATCATTTTCACCCTTTCTATCGTGTCGCGGGTCACTTTCCCAAAATGGATGTTTAGAGAAAAGTGTGTGTTCTAAGCCAGAAATTCCTTGAATCGCTTGACTTTTGGTGAATGATATTGTCATAGAGATTCCCTGGTCTCATCGAGCCCATAAAACATGTGGAATACGATGAAAACATATTTCATTTGATGCCGATTTCTGCGGAACGACCCTTCCCAAAAAAACGCCGATTAACAACGATCTGGGGACACCAATGTCGGAACTGAGTTGATAGATCGAAAAGCCTCAATCGAATAAGCATTTCAGCCCTTTGCACCGAAGGATTCTGCTCAGAATTGCTGTAGATATTCGACTTGCAACACATCCCCGTTTTTCACGAGTTTGCGGCAAGCCTCTCTCCGAGATAGTCCGGCGCGCCGGACCGGAGACAGGCTTGCTCCGAACCTAGGACAGCGGGAGAAGTATTGCGCAGAGTGCGGCCTTGGGCGGCTCCTGTACGCGCGCTGATGGTTTGATGGGAAGTGATTGAGGTGACACCACCCGGGGCGTTATACCAAAT
Organism: Mycena leptocephala; assembly: GCA_029378395.1. Lineage (NCBI taxonomy): Eukaryota > Fungi > Basidiomycota > Agaricomycetes > Agaricales > Mycenaceae > Mycena > Mycena leptocephala. Next base: position 240,910 of record JARJLF010000052.1, on the reverse strand, counting down.
GCCCCAGATGTTCTGGTGTGATCTCTGCGCATCTTTTCTTATCATTTATTAAAACTCCGCCGGATCAATCCGTGGCACTGATAAGATAAAGGAGATCACACCCGAACGTCTGGGTTACCGAGACAGCCCGGTGATGACCTTGCACGCGAGTCGTCGCACTTACACTGTTCCTGAGCGCCTCGCATCTGAGTCAGGCGAGATGGGGCGGTATTACACTGGGAGCCTGTACTCCATGCGGGGGACAAACAGCAAGTGTCAAGCTTATCTCGGCTAAATTTCTACAGGAGCACGTTTCGCACCGCGGGTACAGTGTACATCATGACAAACCACGTGTCCCCTATCAGTCACATCTTGATTGTTGCACTATTCCGGTGATGTGGACGGTAAGCGGTAGTCCAGTCAACGAAAGGGAACAATAAGTACGAGCCCTGCTGTCGCTCGACGGTCTCATCTGTCCCCATCCCTCCGAGGCAGTCCGAGGCTTGATCTCGATGATTCGATCTTCCACAGCTTCCGACCAGGGATGAAATCTTCGACATTCCTATCCACCTGTCCGCCCCATTTTAACTTATGGCAAACCAGTTACAGCTTCAACATAAATACAGCCTGCTTGGACATTTCTGAGATACTTACCACTGATCAGATCTCTATTGCTTTGGATATGGTAGTACATATCTATCTATCTTATGTACTAATAAGGGCCTGCCTGGAGATTCCCGAGATACTAACACCGATCAGATCTCCATTGCTTTGGATATGGTAGTACATATTCATCTATTTTCAACATAAATACAGCCTGCCTGGAGATTCCCGAGATACCAACCACCGATCAGATCTCTATTGCTTTGGATATGGTAGTACTCCATCTATCTATCTTATGTACTACCATATCCAAAGCAATAGAGATCTGATCGGTGGTTGGTATCTCAGGAATCTCCAGGCAGGCTGTATTTATGTTGAAAATAGATGAATATGTACTACCATATCCAAAGCAATGGAGATCTGATCGGTGTTAGTATCTCGGGAATCTCCAGGCAGGCCCTTATTTGGGAGATTTGATGTCATCCACGTGATCAGTGCTGAGTCAATGAATCTGATAACAAAGGACCAGTTTGTCCTCCAACACAATGCCCTTTGATGATATTGATGCATTCATCCAGATGGTGACCACCACAGCCCCAAACCTTCTGCCAGACACTCGCACTCAGCTCTCTGTCACCAATCTTCCTTACCACGTCTGCTGGCAGGACCTCAAGGACCTCTTCCACACCGCTGGCACTGTTCTGAGTGCCGATGTCTCCGTGAACAGCGGCTGTGGAACCGTGCTACTGGCCACCATGGACGGCGCTCAGCGTGCAGTCAGCATGTTCAGTGGCTACCTGTGGCATGGGCACTTCCTGGAGGTCCACTTCACCGACGCCATGGGGAATGATTATGTGCCGCCAGGGTCGAATCTGTTCGTGGAAAATGTCCGTTTTCTTTTGTCTCTTAATGTATGTGGCTTAATCATACCAGCTACCATTCCACATCCAGTGGCAGGATCTAAAGGACACTTTCCGCAAGGCGGGTCCCATTCTCTATGCAGACGTTGCCCTCAACCATAACGGTCGCTCACGAGGCTTTGGCACCGTCATCTTTGCCAAGGAGGAAGACGCCTGCAGGGCAGTTGATATGTTTTCGGGGTGAGTTTTGTTCCTTGAAGCCGATTCCCGTGGGCCCGCGTGATGGACAGAGCAAACAGGCAACTAACGCAATCCCCCATTTTAGGTACGAATACAACGGCCGGTGATTGAAAGTGTACCGCAACAACCCCAGACCGGTCACCGGTACAGGTGGCCAAGGAGCATCTGACCGGTCGAGGTCCTCTTGGGAACGCTTCGACAACAAATTCGGGTGTTCGGGGGTGGGGCATCTGGCGAGTGCAGCACGGTTCTCGTTTGCATCTCTGCCGTTGCCCCGGGTGGGGGGTTCGTTGGGGATGGGTGGGGGAGGAGTACAGTTGGGAGGAACGTGCTGGGAGGGTGAGTATCCAGGTAAGTTCCAGGCTTTACAACCCTATTTTTTATTCTTTATCTTTTATTTCAACTTCCTTTTGCGATGCCTTCTTTTTTGCTGATTTGTACACTGAACTAGCACCATCTATCCACTCTCCCTCGTCCACCGCGTGTTGGCCCTCCCCCGCAGGAGACATAGATGGCCCTAGGGCCTGCACGAACCCGTGTTGGGTGCGTCCACTGCATCCCTCATATGAAGGTCGCCCGCGGGATTCATCGGACCTTTGTCTGCATGGGGAGCACCCGTCACTCATCCTGCAGCAACATGTCGAGTACTCTCTTGACGTCCAAGGTCGAGCCAAAGTACTGGGAGGATCGGGTGCTGCAGACCTTCACCAAACAGGCCAAACGGGTGACATTAATACAGCAGCGCAGCCGTTACAGAAATCCTCCCAGACAACAACAGCAAAGGTCGAGTCCAATGACAACGGTAACCTGAACCGGGATCACCACGAGCGCAGGAGGGGAAGAGCCACCCCGGGCGAGCGAAGGCATTCGGCGGACCCACCACTACGCAAACAACCGGCAGGACGGAGAGGAAGGAGCAACGAGTCCCGTCGAAGTATATAGGCAGGCTCTTCCTGAAATTAGTCCTGACACCCTCGTTGCGCCAACACCTGCTCCCTCAGTACTTACTTCCATAGAGGACACCCTTACTTCTACCATACTCTATCCTCACCCCCGCGGCCCTCGCCGTCTAGCTATACACTAGCGGCAGAAATGGATTGAACAGGCTGGTTTGTGCCCATATGGGCATGAAATGACTCAGAATAAAATGTGGATATGGATGTTTTGGCGAACTTGTGGGCGGCATTACGAGCCCAAATCACTACCAATTGGGGTGAAGTGACATATGGTTGAGATCACCTTTTCAAGTACTTTAAGACTACAAAGACAGTTTTCCGTTGAGGTTCAGTGCTAACTGAAGATTGTAGCCGCGCACGCGGCGAGCATCCAGCGAGTATGCGTCATCAATGAATTCGCATCCGCGGACAGGTAGCTCTCTGTACTGGATCATCTGTGCCAGAAGAGCTGGGTCGTATCCGATCGAGTCCCTCTTCAACTTCGGGAACTGTAGTTTTGCTTCGCGATTGTCCTCGCTGTTTAACCCGATAACGCCGAGTATGTTCGCCAGCCAATCGGGCATCGCGTATTCTTCTACCGCGCGCTGCTGCACCGGGGTTCGGGCGTCCTTATCCAGCTCGCTGGCGTAGACCCAGAGATAGAAACACCGTAGGCCAAATACGTAGTACGGGTTTGTTTTCTGGAGCTGGAACAGAGTGTTCCATCCTTCCACGTCCACGGGGAATCCTCGCCTGTCCTTGTTATAGTCGACATGGCGCGGAGGTTCCATCGTAACGAACGTAGTGCGTTTCCCATTAGTCGGTGGTACCCGGCGCTTAGCTGCCGCAATCAACTCTTCGCGTTGAGCATGCGCATATTCTTCATAAATCGGACTATTTAGTCCCGTCTTTGCGATCCCTACCTCCGGTACTACCGGGGCCATGAATACATCCTGGCCTGTAGTGGTGATTAGTCCTTGACTAGCGCCCTCAGGTTCGCTGTGATTACCTGACGCGTACTTGTACGCAGTTGGGCTACTCGGCAATGCCGGGGTATTAGACCGTGTCGACATACTCGTGGACGATGGCGGCGTCGCTCGCGTCGAGTGGTGAGAGCTCCGGTCGCTCTGGTCGTATATTTCACTCCGAGATCGCTTCCGGTCCCTATTGTCGAGGTCCTCGTCCATCCGTTGGATGCGTTGTCGTAATTCGTCTATCGTTCTTTCCAAATCCTTGGACCGGTCGCGTTCCCAACCGGCTTCGCTATGCGCTCGGGACAGTGCCGAGATAAGTTCTGCGTGCTCTGCGCGTAATTCTTGTACCTCCGTGCTCATGCGCTTCTCCATTCGCACCGTGACATCGCGGTCAATACGCAGTGAAATCACGTCTTGTTTCAATTCACTCAGCTCGCGCTGCTCCTTGGTCACCTCTTCTCCCCCGCGCGCGGCTTCGTTGCGCGCAATATCCTCAATTTGCTCAGTTGTGAGTTCTCCGGGTTCGGTATCGTCACCATCAGTAACATCTCCGGGTGACTCGCAGTCAAGAGTCTCGGGTTCATCCAATAGGTTCAACGGCGTTGCCGGCTCGTCGTCCGCATTCAACGGTGTTAGTGGGAGCACCGGTCCTGGGTCGGATGGGTCTGAATAGTCAAGAAGGTCGTCCTTCTCCGTGTACATTGCGGTCGCGCCATCGGGCATCTCCACATCTGTGGAACCATCGAGCTCCATGGTCGTAGCGGAACTATCAACAAGCTCTCCGAGAGCGTCCTTCACGGTATCGAGACTCGCCATTTTGGCAGTGAGGGAGTGGGGAAAGCGGACGTAGTCCCAAGCCACGTATCTGTTGTCTTAAGACAAGTTGAAAACGCTGATATAATCAGCCTGCTTCTTTCATTTACCAGCCTCGCGCTAGATGTTTATGTCACAAACCAAGGCCGCGACGCGGTCACGTGTCCATTCCACGGACGTTAATATTTGCCTCCGCGGACTAGACGCGGCTCTCAAATGGCTACTCTCTTCGACAATTGCTGCCATCGTTGCACTCCATGGAGTGCATAGTAATCATCTAATGCGCTTAGCAGTTTAACCGAACTGAAAGGTTCCCAAGTCATATCTCCTAGGTTCCACTTGACGTGAAATTGGATGTTTGTGCCACTCCACCGATGACCGATGTTTGAATCCACCTGCCACTCGTCCTCAGCAGGCGCCCCAAAATCGTAGGGTGCCGGCTGTTCCCGGTTTGGGAATAGGTTATCGCAGCTAGCGACATACGGCCGTAACAGGCTCACATGAAATCGGTTATGCAATCTTCGTGCAGCGAGCACCTCTGGTAGTTCCAATTCATAGTCGGAACAATGTGGTAATGCTTTTTGCACCCGATATGGTCCCACAAATTTGGGCAATAGTTTGCTAGCTCTGCCTTTGGGCAGCGACAAATTCTTGGTCGATAAATATACCAACATTCCTTCAGCGATCACTGGCTCCGCACTGCGGTGCTTATTCGCCTGTATGGTCGAAAATACTCGAGACGCTATAATAGCATCGTGCGCCTCTGCCAAATTAAGGAGCGCTTGCTCCGCAAACGCACGTATTCCTTTGGGCAATGTCCGTCCCGTGGTAAATTCCCGGATCATGGTTGGTATGTATCCTCGGGCCACCTCAAACGGTGCAAATCCGGTAGACGCGTTGATACTCGAGTTTATAGCAAACTCTACAAGCGGTAGCTTGTCTTCCCAGTCTTTCTGATCTGGACGTACCACCGAGCGGAGTATCTGGCCCACCGACCGATTAACTCGCTCTGTGGCCCCATCTGTCTGTGGATGGAACAATGTAGACATAAGAAGCTTAGCTCCTAATAGTCGGTGCACTTCTCGCCACCAAGCCGAGGTAAATTTCGAGTCTCTGTCAGAGACAATGCTTTTGGGCAGCCCGTGCAGTCGTACTACTTCGCGGATGTAGATTTTGGACAGTTCCGTGGCCTTTGTGGTAGTGTTTACTGGCACCAAGTGTACTTCACTAGTGAGTCGGCACATTACTACCCACACGTAGTCGTATCCATGGGATTTAGGAAATGGACCTGAAAAGTCCATTGATATTGACTCCCACGGTCTTGTGGGTATAGGTAATGAGTGCAGCTTTCCAGCCGGCGGCTGATTACTGGTCTTGCTTACTTTGCAGACGGCACAACTATCACAGAATTTGTGAACTTCCTTGGATATACCCGGCCACCAGTACCACCGGCGCAGATAATCTCCACTCCGTTGCGGTCCAAAATGGCCTAAACTCTCGTGAGCTTGTTCTATAAGTCTTCCGCGTATGGAATACTCCCCCAGTTTGGACTGTGGTACGCATAATATTTCCTCTCCACCGCGGTTCCGAGAATAAATCAATTCGTCACGTAGCGTGAACATCGAAAACGCTGACGGGTCGTTTAATATTTTCCCAAAGAACGGATCGTCCTTGTAACCCGACTTGATCGCTGCCTGCAGTTGTTCATCGACAAGCATTGGGTCCTCCGGGACTTCGTTCCTCGGGCGCGAATGAAACACGGTAGGGTCGGCCGAAATAACCTCCTTCATTATAGGATCATGTCCCGGCTCTGCGGCCGCATCCATAGCAGCAACTTCGATATCTCGGAGCTCTACAGCGTTCCTAAGCCGCGCACTTCGTCGAATTGCCGCCAAGCGCTCGTCTTCACGAGCTATTTCTTCTCTAATTTCATCTCGTCGGTCAAACGAAATATCCTCCAGTTCGGGATCTAGTCGCACGTCGGCATTCACATAATGGTGAGCTTCATGCATCTCATCCCATTCATCATTCTCATAATATCGTGACAGACAGTCTGCGCCTTTATTCAATTCTCCTTTGATATATCTAATATCAAAATCAAACCGCGACAGATATTCCATCCATCGCGTCTGTCGCCCATTCAACCGACGTTGAGTCTTAAAGAATTCCAGGGCTTTATGGTCAGTGACCACATGTACCCGATATCCCATTAGCTTGTCTTCCCACTTAAGCAGGGCTTCTAATATGGCGAGCGTTTCTTGCTCGAATACTCAGTAATGATGTTGCGCCGAGGTAAATTTCTTGGAAATAGATCCGGCCGGCCGGCACGTCTGCCAGGTAGGGCCTTGACCGTACATAGCGCCTACTCCGGATACAGATGCGTCACAGATAACCCAAATCGGCTCATCAATTGAGCTATCGATTGGACGCAGTATTGCGGTTCTACAACAGATATTTTTTATGTTGTCAAAACAAGACTGATGGAGTGGTCTCCATGCAAACAACGCGCCATTCCTTGTCATTGCTGCCAAAGGTCCGGTGTACGCGGTAATGTCGGGCAGAAACTGCGCCATGTATTGCACAAGTCCCAGAAATCTCTGAATGTCAAGGTAACTTCGTGGCTGTCTCCATTCCCGAATTCGCTGCATTTTATCTGCATCGGCGTGCAGTCCCTTATCGTCAATTAAATGACCCAAGCAATCCATACGTTTGGAGTATAAATCGCACTTTTCTTTCTTCAAATAGAAGTCATTCTTTCGAAGTGTATCAAATACTTTTGCTAAGTGCATTTCATGTTCTTCAATGGAATTGGAGTATATAAAGATGTCGTCCAGGTAAACGTGGACAAATCGGCCAATAAATTCCTGAAACACCATTGTCATGATGCGTTGGAATGTAGCTGGGGCATTACAATCCCCGATCTGCATAGTATAACTGACGAAGGTGCCATACACCGTCGCAAACACTGTTTTCCACACGTCTTCCCCGATAATCCGGATTTGCTCATATGCATCTGACATATCAATCTTCGAACGGTACTTCGCTCGTGCGCAATCCAGCCGTATCTGATCTTGGTCAGGAAACGGCGTAACATCTTTCAATGTGTTTTCGTTCCGTTTGCGGCAGTCAATTGCGGTCCGCAATAGTCCGGTCTTTTTAGGGATGCACAGCATCGGGGCAGCTTGATCCGTCTGTACAGCCTTCCACCATCCGGCGCGCACATACTGATTAATCTTATCAATCAACTGCTCCTTCATTGCGTCTGGACAACGCGGTAAGTGGTAGTTGTACACCTTTTTCTCATCGGTTAAAGGGATACGATGGTTTACCGCACGTGGCGGAGGCATAGTCTCTGGAACCCCAGACATTATATCAATACTCAACTCCATCCAGCGGTCTCGCAGCTGTGGTATATCTTCTTCGCTGTACTTCAGCTTTCCGGCTTTCATCTCGGTGAGTTGTTTCTCGGTTGCCGCATTGAATATCTCCGTCAAACGAGCTTTCATTTCGTTGATCACCACAAATGGTGTTGAAGTAATAGGTATATCGTCTTCCAGAGACGGGTGAGGTATGTTCATATTTTCCGGTTTCTTTGGCCTCGGTGGCCTATGGTGGTTTGCAGGGAATCTAGTTCGCGAGAACTCCTGCAAAATCTTCGCGTATATCTCTCCATCCTGGGCAGTTACTTATCCAACACTCTCAATACACTTGATTTGTGCTGGTTCACGAGGTCCTTACTTAAGTGTAACGAAAGTCTAACACCTTTTTGAACCCCACGATACTCGTGGAGCGAAAGTTATCGTCGAGCACGACGATATATATTGTTGTAGTGACAATAACACAAAAGTGAAAATTTTTGTATTTGCCATTTACCAATGGGAAAAGGCAACAAGAATAAACGCGAGCTGGCGGCTAACAAAAAGAAGGCGGGATTGCAGCACCCTGTACCAGATACAGGTACTAGTAGCCAGCCAGTCAACCTGGACCTATTGTCCACGATCAACGAACCCCCCGATTCCATACAGGAACCGTCGCAGAGTCGCGGTGGTGGGAATCATTCCCGCGATGAGTCAAGGATGAGAAACCAGACACTGGCGTCGTCGCCGTTACCGCCTATTACACCGTCGCGTAGCGAACGAGCGGTGACAGCAATGCTGTCCACGACCGTCGAGCCAAGTCCCGAATCGCACAAGAAAGCAAACAAATCAACAGCGTCTTCCAGTACAACTGGAAATATCCCATCTCCATCACCAGCTACACTGGTAACTTCTTCCTCGTCGTCATCGTCCTCAACGGTTACGGATCCCAGCCGTGTCTGTCGAAAACTTCGCGGTGCCTCTACTCGTTTAGAACTGGGTGGCGCGGACACGTTAACGTCCGCATCCGCATCCGCCAGTCATTCCGACTGGGGTATGTGGCGTGCCGCATTACGCCTTTCCACTTCCGCGGTCTCTTCCATTGCAGACAGCGTTGGTGCGGGCTTGTTTCGAATTTTAATCACATTGTTTTCAAAGTCCAGTGATATTCCATGCTTTCGCATGTATTTTGTGCCAATGATGGCGTCGAATCGGTCCAGATTCACTACGTCCCAGATTCACTACGTCCAGCCTGAATAGATCCATATCTCACAGGTGCCTGTGCACCGTAATTTATCTTTGACCTGCTTCCCGCAGTCCCGAGTTGCAAGGTTATTGCTGATTCTATCGGGAATATCTTCATCTTTGATACGCGCGCAAAATCTGGACTACATGTGTCCGTGGTGCACCCTGAATCAAACAGCGTAAACGCTTGGTGACCGTTGATCTCCACATAAGCCGTTAAACAAAAATTATCTTCTTTCGTTGGTTTCGGCCTTGACTTCGTTGTTGTAGAACGACGCACGAACACCTTTCGGTGCTTAGGCTGTGCTTCACGCGTAGACAGCGCGCTCCGTTCTCCTGCCACAAACAGAAATTCCTCCACCTCTTCGGTGTCCTGTTGCCAGATAATATGCTCCGCCATCTCCCTTGCTAATTTATCCAGATCGTTCTGGTCGACAAATTCCTCAGCTGGCCACTCTTCACATGTACCGAACAATCCTGACTGTCGTTTAGTGGTCCGACGGTTCCGCGGTTCAGCGGGCTTTTTCTTCCTCCTCCTTGGACTCTGACCCCGAGTCATCCGTGAACAGCTCTGGCAGCGTTTCCTCGGACCGTAGGTGTCCGCATCGCTCATCATTATCGCTGAATGAATATTCGCTGAATTCTTGCAGGGTGTATCCGCCCTCGGAAGTATACGACGCCTCGGGATCTTCTTCATGCGCCTCGCGCATTTGTTCTGACGGTGCGGCTGGGGCTGCTCGTTGCTTTCCCTTGCTGTCCTCATTATCGGACGTATCGTCCACTATATCACGTTGCGCAAATAGCTTTGGTCCCGCTGGCTGCGGGCATTCATTTTCATAGTGCGGACCACCGCACTTAAAACACGAAATCGTCTTTCGAGGTATACTGCTGGACGCCACGGGAACATTATTGCTCCGTTTTCCTCCCCCATCGTAACCTGCGGCTGGAGGTTTCGAATGCCCGCTCACTCCTTGGCTTCGGTCAGCATCTCGTTTAACGTATCTCAACACCTTGCGGCGCAGTTCCTCATGCCGTACTCCCCGCTGTGGCTCTCTCACCTCGGTGGTGTCCACTCGCGGTTTCGCCGCAGGCGCTGTTGGCTGTGATGGTGCGCCCCGGTCGCGATCTCTCGCGGCAGCATACCGCTTTTCTACGCTATTCTGCCACTCGTAGTTCACTGCACACCGCAGTATTTCCTTGATAGAACAGTACCCCGCGGTAACATTGCGACGAATCAGGAACCGAACCATATCCGCCGGCAAGCGGCCCATCAGTTGATTTTTAAATGTATACGAGTCTGGTCGCCGGACCATGCGATTCGCACACATTACAAGCTCATTGTAGAACCCAGTAACTCCAATTTCTGGTGAATACTTTGTTCGCCAGAATTGCTCCGTAGCATTTTGCACACACGCAGTGTCAATGAGTTGGTTGAATAATCCCAATATCATCTGTAGGTGCGTCCAGTTCTTTTTCGGGCGTTGAATCCCATTTACCCGTGTGTCATACCATTCTTTGGCAGTTCCCGTCAGGTACAGACTATGCAATCCCTTGCGCCGGTCTTCATGCTCCGGACCTCCGAGTCCCATAATCTGCATCCACTGCACCATACATGAAATATGGTTCTCAAAAACCTTCAGATCCTTACTCCCGTTATATTTATCGGGTGCTGGAACTTTCAAGTTACGGTTCACGTCGAACAAGTTGCTCGGAGGACTGGCCTTGGCCAACATGGAATTATAGTAAGTAATAAACGGCGCGTGAAGCGTGTCCTTCCATCTTTTCTGCTGCTGTACTGGGATTCCTGCTAGGAACAGGTCGCCTGCCTCAACTAAATGAAGCCGTTCACGCTCTTTAGCGCTTGAATGATGATTGCGCCTACTGTTGCGCGCCAATCGGTGTCTTCGGTCTCGCTCGGACTCGTCTGGGTTCTTTCGAGCCGGTCTGGGGGATCCCTTTGGGCCATATGGCACTTTTCCGTCGTCATCCGACGATGATGAGTCTGAGGGGGGTACCCCTCCTGCAGCAGCTCCAAGCTGGCTATTGCTCTCACGCTTCGCGGTTACTTCGGAAATAACCTCTCCCGGCTCTTGGTCTCACGCGCTGTCCGATTCGTAGGTGAACGCGCCGACATGGGACACATCCGTGTACTGGGGATATATCTCCTCTTCTGCGCTGCTGTCTAGATTCCTATCTGACTTCGTTATTGGTACCTTGTCCACTGGTCTGAGCGTCGTCTCCGGTGTTTTGTACTCCGGGACCACCTTGTCCTCTGTCTTATGTTCTTTTTTCACGACTTTTGATCGTTTTTCCTCCTTTTCTGACGACTTCGTCTCTGCTGGCCACCTGGATGATTCTGCGATCGGTTTTCCAACGCTCGGAATTGGTGACACCAAAAACGGTCGGGGTGTTCCTGTTCCCACAGAATTATCGACGGATTGTCTTGCCCTAGTGCCCACGGAACTATCGACGGAGTGTCTTGGCCTAGTGCCAACCTTCTTTCCTGTAGTTCCTACTGAACTGCCGCCGCTCTTCGCCGACGCCATCTCGAAGGGAACACCCTTAGCATCCCAAGCGATTCCTTGGTCAACTATACCGGATTTACCAGTAGCCTCCAGCTCCGCGTAACGGTACCGCTGTAATATAATACGGTCGGAGAGTGTGTGGGTCACCCGAGGTATCGGACGTGGTCCTACTTAGTGTTGCCGCGACTCCCGACTCCACCTCCCCAAGTCGACTTAATGAAGTCGACTTGAGTCGAGTGGAGTCGAGTCACTTGGCGTGACTCCGTTCGACTCCGGAGTCGGCAGAAGTCGACTTGCTCGACTTGGAGTCGACTTGGAGTCGCTCGAGTCGGCCTTTGTAGATAGGTAGTTAAATTGGGTTATAAACACCGTTTAACAGACCTTTACTGATCTCAAGAGGGAAGAAAATCGCAACAAGTATACAAGGTTGAATTTCTGAGCTCAGGGGATATGATTTCGGCCATGTGTTGAAAGTAAGTGCTTGTCCGTTAATAATTGGAAGAAGTCCCACCATCCAGAGTTTCTCAAATAAGGCTCTGATATGGTTTGACAAAGACTAATATCTTACCCCCATACCATCCCGAGATAAATCCGACCTAAATTAACCCCCTCTCTATCGTTAGGAGCCTGGGAATACATATTTGAAAAATCCGCGACTCCATCGACTCGAGTCGACTTGGGTCGACTTCGAGTGACTTGGATGTGACCAAGTCGAGTCGAGTCGAGTCGAATGTCGTTTGAAGTCGACTTCTTGAGTTGTGACTCGACTTTTGGAGTCGCGGCAACACTAGTCCTACTTCATCCTCGCTGTCACTTACTACTTCGATCGTTACTGGTTGTCGTTTCTTCTTCTTACCAGCACTATGCGCTTTCGCACTCGCGGGATGTGAGACCTGTGATTGTCGTTCCAATGCTTCAATAGCAGCTTCTTCTTTATCTAGCGCGCGTTGCGCCTGTTCCAGCCGTATTCGCTGTTTCTCAAGCTCGGCTTGTTCTGTTTTCACTATCTCCTCCGCTAGCTCTCGGTCGGCTTCCATCTGAGCTATCTGCGCCTGGACCTCGGTAGCAAATTCAAAATCCTCTGCGACTCGCAGATCGCGCAATTCCTCAATGCTACTTGTCGTCTTTTGAACTCCTCTGAGTTCTCGGAATTACGGCGCTCGCGCGCCAGCGCAGCATATGCAGCCTTCAGATTAGCATCGGTCCAGAGATTGGACTCAGAATCCTCTTTCTCTCCCATTGCAAATCGCTGGGCTAAGCTCCGCCGAGCTGCTTCATGCATTTCCGCGGATTCGATTGATGACGCGCGCATGCGTCGCTGCTTTTCACATCTACGCTCCGCGCGTGCGCGCGCATCGATAGATTCCTCTTCCGAGGAATATACTTGTATCTCAACATCCGTTGATTTACTAGACACCTTGGATGTGATTTTCTCGCGAGCTAAACTTACCTGCGATTTTGATTTCACCGATCCATTAGCATGGGCGTCTGTGCGATGGGATCGTCCTGACACACTATTCGACTTCGCGCTCCGAGCCGATGTAACTGGCTGTTCGATTGTGTCGTCCTTCGATATCACCTTGTCGTGCACATCGGCTGATCTGCAGCGGTCAGCCTGTCCCCTTGACGATTCCGACGAGTTGTAGTGGTTAAGTGTTAAAGGTAAAAGTTGTCTACCAGTATTTGTAGACATTAGTTTTATACGGCTATAAGCCGTCCAATAATAACAAGTAAATATAGGTGCAATTACAGCTGTTTGCAAAGATAATGGCACCAACGATCATTTTATAAATAAGAGCAAATTAAATACTTCCACTTTTGAAACACTCACTGTGGGCTCAATTCTTCACCGTTTTCCTTGTGTGTTGGTGCGTTCGGACCCAATTTGACGGCTCTTTCTGCCCAATATACCCTAGGCTCCTAATTCTATCTTCCATTTTTCGAACTTATTCAGATCCATACATGGTCACATCTAAAAGAAGGTACTGTCAATCGCTGTTCGAACGCGCCTACTCACGACCTCCGCAAGACGGGAACTAATTAATTTGCTCTTATTTATAAAATGATTGTCGAGAACCTAAAAAGAACTGTGGAATATGTGTGGCACACACAACGGTCCCCGCGAGTTTGCAGCCGGTTGAGGTCAGAGACATCAAACCTTTTCGCCTCGCCTTCGATTTCTTCTCGGTTAAATTTGCTCAGAGATTGTGTAAAGCTCTGTGGGACGCACATGTACCATTCCAGAGCCTGAAATGAATTGCGGAATATGTGTGGCACACACAATGGTCCCCGCGAGTTTGCAGCCGGTTGAGGTCAGAGACATCAAACCTTTCCGCCACGCCTTCGATTTCTTCTCAGTTAAATTTGCTCAGAGATCGTGAGAAGCTCTGTCGGACGCACATCTAATACTACAGAACCTAAAAAGAACTGTGGAATATGTGTGGCACACAACGGTCGGCGCGAGTTTGCAGCCTATTTAGGTCAGAAACATCAAGCTTTTTCGCCTCGCCCTCGATTGCTTCTGGGTTAAATTTGCTCAAAATTTATACGAAGTTTTGTGGGACGCACATGTACCATTCCAGAACCTAAAAAGAACTGTGGAATATGTGTGGCACACACAGTGGCCCGTGCGAGTTTCAGCCATGGCCGACAGCGGTTGATCCGTTTAGCTTGCATTTAGCATCGATTTCGCCCTGAGGTGTCCCGGAATAATTTCTGGTACATGCATTGACGCCCGATCCACAGCTTAACCTCCACGTGGTGAAAAAAACCCGACGTGTAAGCAATCGGGGAACGCGCGATTTGGGGTCTGGGCCTAGTCTCTTCTAAACAGACACTACAACATTCTTCACTCGTACCTCGTGTGTTGTAGTCTGGGCGCGTACCACACGCACTTTGCAATTCCCTGCCCTTCCCTCCACGCTGAAATCTTCACCATTGACACCGAGCGACCCGACCACTACGGCTGAACCAGCTCGCAAAAAAACTTGAAACTGACACGCAGGGAGCGCGATGCAGCCGAGCAATCTCTTACCCAGTTCAGGCATTGTGTCGCGCAAAACGTGACATTTTATGGAGAGCGATTTCCTTCGGTTTGAATTCAAGGTGGTAGCCAGCACGATTCTGAACAAAACTGTCTCTGCCGGTTTACTCCTGCTGGCCTGGTCGTTAAGCCAGAGGCTTGGCAGCTCTTCATTCTGGAGAGAGGCGGTGCTGTATTTCGACTCAATAGTGTCGGGAATTTACACGACGCTGCCCCACCGAACTCTGACTATTACTCGTTATCCCAAAAGTAACCGGAATTTCGGTTTTAACGGCGTCCAGATCAAATTTTGGCCATCCTTGTGGCCAGATTATTAATTTAGTATTGGTTTGGCATAGATTACGACATTTGAACCTGAGGTGCAACCTCTCCTACTGAGTACATCATTAAATTTCGAAATTGATCGAGAATTGATGGTATTCCCCTCCTAGGCATTGTCCTGATGGTATTTTTGGATATTCTAAAACCTGGTAATTAGCCTTAGGTCTGTTAGAACACGCAAATTCTTGGGGGCAGAAAGACCTCCCAAATGCCTCCATGCATAAACCAAAAAGCGGACAAAATCACCGCCTTAATCAAAAAATGATTTAGACTCTAATTTTCACAGCAATGAAAGAGCACTAGATGGGAATTTTGTGTTGAAAACTTCGAGGTATGTCCCTTTGTTAATTCTAGACAAAGAATCTGCTGAGAGTCGCTGTACTCAGCATTGCCAAAAGTAACCGAACATCCCGGACCAGCCTCCCTCCAGCGCATAGCATGAGAGGGGAAAAGTTCTATCAATTGTGTTTTACATGACTGGCAAATCTGGTTTTAAGTTGGGATTTGATTACAGCAGATGGCAGTACCGAGGGCGCGAATCAAAAAATGGCCGTTTTGGGCATTTTTTGATTCCCGCGACCGATTTGCTCGTATCTCGACGAGTATTGCACGGATTGAGATGAAATGTAGCTGGATAATTCGGGCTGATTCATCCGCTATTAGTGATAGAGAGATATCCGGAAAAAAATTTCATTGTGCACCGTCTGGCATATCAGGTTTCTCAGGTAATGGATCATGACTGCAGAGCCCAAATCTGGTCTGAATGAGCTGAAGTTTTGGGAGCAGGGATTCATATGTGTACTGAGTAAAGTGATAGAGCCAAAACTATGAATAAATGACATACCTCAAGCCAATTCTCTGTTTGCTACCCAAAAAGCCCCCGAAAGAGACAGGAAGGGCGGGAAATAAATTATTGATATTTTTGGCTCTATCACCATACTCAGTACAAGACATGCCTTCGCTTTGCTCCGGCATAGGTGTAGACTCTGCGGCATGTCAGAAGGCAACCAGCTACTCGAAGGACAAATGTTTTCAAGGCATATACTTATACTGTAGTCAAACGGGTAAAGACCGAACGCACGAGCCCTTGGCCTGTCCCATGCTTACCAACTCCATAACAAACAACGGCTCACTCTGTTCGAGGTAGAAAATTGAATTCTGAATTCTACATCTTGGAAGAAATAAAGTAAAGCGAAAGCGTATTCGCAAAGTCGATCCAGTGACGCGAGGTATGCAGGTACACATGTATCTATATCATATATCAGGTCACAGCTCAATGCGAGAACTCATTCCAAGCTACACAACACATTGCAACTTAAATTAGAGAGGAATGCAGAATAATTACTGGAGAGATTGACACCCATCTGTAAATGAATAGCCGTCAGGGAACAACAGAATTAAAACTGAATGGAAAGTGAGAGAACTCGAAACGTGAGAAGACATACAACTTACCAGACAGCAGTTTGAATTGGGGGTGACCTGTTACAAACGGCAGGTCACGGGAACGCAATAAAACAGAATACCAAATTTCCGTGTGGTGCTAGGCGTAACGAAGGCAGCATAGATGATGGTGTCGTAGAATCTAGCGACGGTATGTTAGCGAGAACGTGGGCGTGCGGTGATAGGAAAAGCAAATTTAAAAACAAAGAAAGAAGTGCGCAGCGGGGAATTGCTCACATCAGATACAGGCATGTGGGAGTTGCGGGACCAATCGTACCTGCAGAGGAAAATATGCCAGGTTCACAGACAGCTGGACAGTCAGAAAGTAAGAATACGACTCTTCGAGCCAACTCAGAGGGAATACTTGCTAGAACTCGAGAAGTGACCCCCCGAATGTTGCTGAGAAGTCGGTGGGAAAGTAAGGTATGTAGGATCGCAAGAGCATAGACCCTACATTCACCAGTAGGATATAGCGAATGAAGACTTGTGGAAACGACGCCCATGGATGAGCGGAGGTGATGCATGAGTTTCGACCTAAGTTACCGTTTCAGTAAAATCCAGATGGAAAGATATTTAGAGGCGCCATTCCATACGGCATACTCACAGGAAGGTCAAATTTTAAGTAAAGTCTGAGGCTCAGGCACACAGAGACGGTTGAATTGGGTATTTGAACATATGGACGGAGCTTACGTCGGCGCCGCAACACGGTTCCGGGGAAGTCTCGGAATACCGTGCAAAACGAAAACTGGGGCACTGAAGTGAAAGGTTGCGAGAGCGCATCGCCGAAGTTGAGATGGGCGAAGTCAATTGAAAGAAACGTTGAACGAACGGGGTTGAACAGTATCTGGAGGCCACTTACTTCCTCAGTACCATGGTCACCGGAACGACTCCGAATACCTACAGGACTGAAATGAAAAGTCATTAGACTATCCAAGACACACATAACCGAAGGGGAACTGAGCGATTCAATCGTATGAAATATTGAACGAACGGCGAAGGAAATAAACTCGCTGATCTCCTTTGTAGCATCTGCGGTCAGCGCTGACGCCATATCGTAGAGAAGCACGCTTAAAGAGGCGCAAAGACGGAGCCGTGCGCACCTTTTATCTATTGGTGCTCAGCTGTGGAGATTCGTGCATATTGAAGGGCAGGCGGAACATCTGTGTGCTTGCATAGGTAGCTGGAGAAGAATAAAAAGATCAAACGGAGGGAGACGAAATGCGCTGTTATGGAGGAGATGGTGGGAGTGGGAGAGAGGAAGAAGGCGAAGGAGCGTCCTTTTTGAACGGATGTTAAGCGGCTGATCGGGGAAGTCGAAAATAGCGTAGTGGAGCGTCCAGCCCTCTGGATCGAAGCTAATTTCTGATGAAGGCAAACCCCGAAAATTAAATGGAACTGAGCTGCACAAATGGGAGCTGCCGGCCAGAGCATGGGAAAAATGGAAAAAAATAACTGTAAGGAACAGGCTTGACGCGACCGAGAGAACGGTAGAACGGAAAGAAGCGGTGGCGTGCGAAAAGAAAACAGGTGCATACTGATACGAGGCTTCTGCTTACAGCTCTTTGCGGTACAACATGCGCGGTCCGTTTTTTTCTGTTTTGGCAAGTTTTCACGAGAACAGCTGCCCTGAGCTCAATTCTCAACCGTTTCCCCTCAAAATGGGCTCATTCGATTCGCATTGAAAATCCACAGCGAATGGAATACCGGCATTTTTGATCCTTTTACGTAATAGAATTTCTTCCGGAAAAACTTGGTTTTGAGTAGGACACCTGTAGCACTCGGAATACTGCCCTGATTGGCCTAATTTTCGGATATGCTATACATCTGATGTGACCCTAGCCAATGTGGGTGTTTACAGAGCTTAATGTACTCAAAATTCCATGGACAGCTCTACTTATGGTAGTGTCTGGATATCAACTTCACTAAAGTGTGCACTCGATCACAATCACTCAGCCTGTAATATAAATAAATACGCCGTTATCTAGGGCCGCATCAGATGTATAGCATATCCAAAAACTAGGCCAATCGGGGCAGTATTCCGAGTGTTACAGGTGTCCTACTCAAAACCAAGTTTTTCAGGAAGAAATTCTATTACGTAAAAGGATCAAAAATGCCGGTATTCCATTCGCTGTGGATTTTCAATGCGAATCGAATGAGCCTATTTTGAGGGGAAACGGTTGAGAATTGAGCTCAGGGCAGCTGTTCTCGTGAAAACTTGCCAAAACAGAAAAAAACGGGTGTTGTACCGCAAAGAGCTGTAATATACGAGGTATACATATGAATCCCCACTCCAAAAAATTCAGCTCATTCAGACCGGATTTGGGCTATGCAGTCAGGATCCATTGCTCGAGTGTTGGGAATTACAGTAATTAGTAAGGCAGCTCGGCCATCGGTAATCAGATTGATAAGACATTAGTAACACGGACAGTTCAAGTAGATACACGTAGAATATTCTAGTTACATTCCTGTAGTATATAAGCTCACTGTACAATCCTGCTGGAGCATCTGATTGCTCTAAAGCAGCCTTCTAACCATCAGTGCTATTGCAATCTTAACCTACCTCTTCTGCTAATCTCGCCCTCCCCGCTCTTATTTCAACACTGAGAAACCTGATATGCCAGACGTTAATTTACTTATGGAGGCGGATAGAGAGTATGTGGACCTCTGATACTTTGTGTGCTTGTTCTAACAGGTCAATTGCAATTTTCCAGGTCCTAGAATTGGATGAAAATAGCTCCCGAAAATTGCCAAGGGGAAAATATCCTTTTTTCACAAATTTAATATTGCACTCAGTATGGGGGCTTCCAACTCAAATTCAAGTGGGGTGGTTGGACAGAATTACATCCAAGAGCAGGTAACATCAGGTGAATCGCATCGGATTCCACAACATACGTATCTTCTCCCTATTATCTCTCTCTTTATAAAATAGGCTTTTTATTCTTTTCAAACCTGGCAAGAACGCATGTTGGATGGCGGACTTTGATTTCAGCAGCTCAACATAGACGCCCTGCATTCCGGATTTTAATGCCCCACCAGAAAGGCTATTTCGGCTGTCTTGGGAGGGACAGGGGCCCTATTCTGAACCCTGTGCCTCACAATGGCATTTTGAATCCTGTGCCCCACAATGGCATTTTGAACCCCATGCCCCACAATGGCATTTTGAACCCCGTGCCTCACAATGCCATGTTAAACCCCGTGCCTCACCATGGCATTCTGAACTCCGTGCCCCACAATGTCCCGAGTTGTACCAGTCTACTTACGGCAATTAATCTCACCCCACTCAATTGCCATATAGCAGACTGGTAACGAGTCTAGTCTTAAACAATCGGTTTGCCAATGGTATCGCCTCATTGACTCCATATTCAAGCCCCTGGGCTTCACCCGTCTCCAATCAGACCACAGTATCTATCTTTGTCGTCGTGGAGATATCATCGTTGTCATAGTGTTATACGTTGACGACCTGCAAGGAGCGACGAATGACGAGCTTACTTGGAACGCAGTGAAATCGAAGTTATCGGAACGGATTGAAGATGAAGGTTCTTGGCGTCGCCTAATACTGCTTGGGCCTCGAGATTTCACAGGATCTCGAAGCTCAGACTGATGAATCTCTATTAGGTTTTTTAAAACAACGCGCTTTGCAACGTCAAACGTGTTTAAAATTTGTTTCGTTTAACAATCACAAGATAGGGCAAGGTTGGCACGCAGGGCGGACGACGGTTGTTGTTTATACAGAGCAGGGATTTAACACTGATGGTGTTAAACAGTGTTGAGCAGGAAATTATCACCAGAAAAAGCATCTAGTGGCAGGGAAGTGACTCAATTAAGACAGTGGGAGGAATCGAGGAGGAGGAAAGCCAGCAAGACCAAAAAAGCGAGGGCTAAATGCTGACCAGAGACTCGCTCTAACCTTCATTAATTGATTTTGTAAAACTACGCCGAGTTCAGGACTACATTTCTTCGCCGCCTTGATCTCCATCTCGGCGGGTGAGACCCGGGGGGGTAGCTAGGTAGGGGTGAACAACAGTAAATTTCAGAAGGATATACTACTGCATTCGCCCAGAAAAGAAAAAAATCTCCATCAAAGTCAAAGCCATTACCATCGCAGTCGACCTGGACTTGGAATTTCTACGAGAGAGTGAACATACTTTACAGCTATTTTGAAAAGGTTAGACAATTTTCATTTTCGAGCAACGTTCGGCTAAGTTCGGCAGAGTTCGGCTAAGTTCGTGGAGCTCCACTCTGCAATGTCGCAACGGGCTCTTGCTCTACGACCATCTCCTCGTCCCCTTCCACCGTGGCTCGGGGAAATCGACGCCATATTCCCGTTGAGCAGAAGCAGCTCATTACAACTATGGCCAATTATATGAGGCCTCGTGAAATCGCCACGGCGGCGCATGTAGACTTGCACACAGTCTACCGGATCCTCGAAACGTGGCGGAGCACTGGGAAACATGCCCGAATACCTCTTGAACTGGGCAGACCATGTATCCTCACCCCCTTTGAGATATCTGTATGTTCAATGGGCTCATAATCATATTTTCCATGGCAGTGCCCAAGAGTGGTGGAATGGTCCGGACGCAAAAAGAAAGAGGGTTGATAGCGCGAATAGTCCCGTTTGATCATGTTCTAACTTTTAGTACATGAGCAGGCACACGCACCCGGAAATTGAGACATGTAACTTCACATTGAGTAAATCATAAAATCTGTAATCTGTACACATGGATTTTGAAAATATTGACTTTTGATGAATCTCTCTGGTAAATTTGGGTGCCAATACTGCGACGGCAACACGAGTTTTTGCATAGAAGGAAATTCATGTGTAAAATCTCAGTTTTTTGAATGGATGTACCTTCCTGGATGATCGAAACAATATTAGGAAGTGTGCAGATTCCGTTGCTCTCCAACGATATGTTGCACCAAACATGGCACGTGATCTCATTTTCTCAAGTAAATTTCCCGTTCGGTTTGCAACAAGGGTTTCCTCACTGATGGAATTTGTGTCCCAAATTTTGTAAGTGGGTTCACACATCTTGTATGAGCTCTTTAGTGATTTTAGGGATGTTCTTGGCTTGAATTGCAGTTGCAGGAATAGAGGGAAAGAAAAATGGTTTTGCTTCGCACAAACAGGTTAATAGTAATCGAATCACAGCATGGATTTACTCTCAAAGCGACAAAGGCACAGCTGGACACCCAATGAACACTTTTGGTCTTTGAAGTTTCCCCCCGGTGCATCCTGTAGGGAGCGACAGTAGAAAATGTTCAGGAACCATGCCTTTTCGGGATTTGGCAGGGAACAAACAAGGACAAATTGGCCGATTTTTGGTCGAGCGGTGCCCAAACCCATATGATTGTCAATGACAATGTACCACCTTTTACTCGATCCTCCTCGTTTTGAAAATACAATCCATCAAACTACCTACTAGTACAATCAGTCCGTTTTCTCATCAAAGGGATGTGCACGATTGCGTGATTGTTGGTGTCGATGGTAATTTGGTTGATGCTCTCTCCTTTCCTTCTCCCATCTCCTTTGTCTCTCCCTACTCCCTGCAGCCTGCCGCCCGCCGAACGCAATGTCTTCCTGCCTTCGCAAATGTTGCCGCAATCTTCCTACACTGCAATATCTTCTCTGGTTGCTCAAGATATCCAGGTTTGGCGTCAAGACCGGGTTCCAGTCAAGTCAAGTCGTCCGATGTCGAGGAGGTATGTGCTTTACCTTTACTTTTACCTCATTCTAACGGTCTGAATTGCAGGTTTGGAACATCTACATAGGCGAATGCGACCCTAGGAAAATGTGCGTGTCTGACATGTGTACCCAATCCAATCTAACACCTTTCTTAGCCTCCGTTGCGGAAAAGTGGAAGTCGCGGGGCACGGGGCAGGCTGTATTTCACAGGTGCGGATCGGCTTGGTGGATGGCTCATGTCCTGGACAGACAGCGGTGGGGCGAGGCGAGGAGGGGGAGCACTAGGACTGTTTTAATAATGTCATAATTTGAATATATCTACCTCGTTCTGCCTCGAATCGACCCGGCGCAGGAAATCAATTAATCAATATCATTAGTATCCCCTCGACACCGCTCGATTTTACTCGATAATGAGAACGAGACATGCTCGAAATTATCGAGGGAGAACGGGCGGCTCGATCAGACTCTTTCTCGCTCGATCCGACTCAACGCCATTCTCACTGGGCTTTAATCCTTGTGCCCCCTTGCATTACCGTGTCTTTTTTTTTCCGTTCAATTCAACCTAAGAGTTATGTGTGACTCAAATTCCTGGTACCGACCGGGTATAGCGGGGTTCTGAGGAAAACTGTCTCTTCTAATTCCGGCGTACTCATGAATGAGCGAGGAGATTAGATAAGCAAGGTGAAGGAGAAATTTGATGCAGGGATCCCGCTGGCTCAGGGGAGATGGGCGTCGAAAGCTGATGTCGCCTGGCGAGATTGCTCGTCTTATATGTGCCGCTCGGTCCGGAGGAAGTAAGAGCCCGCAGTCAGGCTGTGCGGAGGCTGTACTGCATCGCGGCAGATCATTCCGTGTTTTGCGAAAGACGCTGCCAGCGTCGCGACGTTGGGATGGTGTGTGTCGAAGCTATTCCTTACCGTGCGGTATTAGACTACTGTAAAACAAGTTCTAAACTCGACCAATTTCCCCCTGCTGGCCCGATCATTAAGCCAGAGGCTTGGAAGCTCTTCATTCCGAGTGGAGGCGGTGCTGTGAAGACCGTATTCCAGCTGGTCCGTCTGTCCCGCCGTCAAAATGTGACATTTTATGGAGATCGATTTTATCGAGTTTGAATCCGAGGTTAGTCTCTTATAAACAGACGCTACAACAATATTAGTGCTCGTACCTCGCATGTTGTAGTCCGTTGATAACCTCGATCGAGTGACTGGTGGCCTGCTTATTACAAATTACAAAAACAATTCGGATGCTGGTATGCATTCCAGAACACATTTTTCACAAATGTGAAGTCTCACTAGTATTTACTAGCATGAAATGAGCAACTTCTCTCCCCAACTCGTGGCGGCAGAGTTGCAGAACCACGAGTTCGAACCTTGATGGCTCAACGGATGACAAATCCTGACATAATCTGCTCTTTTGATTCCGCGGGAATGGAAGTTGAAAAAGAAGAATTTGAGGGAATATTTGGGGTCAGACATGGATTTAAATCTCCTTTCGCTCTCAAAGTTTGAGGATGGGGGGTCCTGGAAGTGCTAAATAGGCGTGGCAAAATTTGAAACTCCGATGATTTGTAATAATGCGGCCACCTATACACGGTGACGCGGTTAACTACAGACTTCCGAGGTGATAGCCAGCGGGGCTCTGAGGAAAACTGTCCCTTCCGATTTCCTCCTGCTGGCCTGGTCATTAAGCCAGAGGCTTGGAAGCTCTTCAGTCCAATAAGAGGCAGTGCTGTGCAGGACAAGACTATATTCGGGCTGTTAGAGTTTGAGTTCATCGTTCTACGCGTCCAGCACGTGTGCGCGATCACCTATGTGATCGCATCTTTTCTTTGTTATTTCGCTCACTGGTTCCTATCCTGAACTACGTGAGGTAAATAATATTTACCACTATACACTTGCAGTCTTACTTACTACATTACTAGCTACTGTACTGACCTTTGTGGTGGGTCGTTCCCAGCTCCCGTCCCAGCCTGGTGGTCCCAATACACGGTTACGTCATACTCGTTAGACCAGCTGGTAGTCCGAGTGCAACACCCCGGCAGTTTTCGCACCGACGTCGTAGCTGTGAGGTCATCGCATGTGACGTTCCATTGGAAGGTTCTGTAGCCTTGGAATTATATTATATAGATAGATGCATATTCTTAATATATTATAATACACTACTTCCCTTTCCGCTCGCTGAAATGCCTAGTCTTCTGTCGGAAACAAACGGGGAAAGCTCCGGCTTGGGCCCTTGGCTTTGACTTCCCAGACGATATTCAGGGCTTGAACCTCGTCCGTGACAAATGCCCAGAGGGGCCTATCTTGGCCGAATTTAAGGTAGCTTTTGAGCCAGGTTAATCCAAGCACTTTGATTAACTCGTAGGAGGAGGTTTGGGATCCTTGAATTCTGGAGTTTGAAGATAGGCGGGACCGCGCTTGATTGATGGACGAGGGAGCTTGATTCGGAGAGAGACAGGTACAGTAGAGAGGCGAAAAGAACAGGGCGACAGGCCCTGACGCGGTATTGTTGTTGGGGATTATTTTGTGCCTGGGTTAAAGGGGAAGAGGAGGGCGAGTGCGAACGGCGGAGGGCGCGAAGATGATGACGGGGGGACGGAAGCAAGAGGAGACGCCGCAGACAGCCCACCAATATGATCTTGAGCACTTCAACGTGGGCGCGTGATTCGCTAAATGGTGCGGCATAGGGGCACGGGAACGGATCTCGAAGTCTTCTTCATGTTTAGCCAATTGCCTGAAAATAATCCTACGCGTAATTATACGAGCGCGTTTTTCTTTGCATAAAAACGACGCATTGTCAACAGAAAACAACACTGGAGTACAATACGGGATGTTCAGGACGACCTATGATTGGAGAGTGCGCGTCAATTTACCCCTCGACTGCCGCATCAGTCGCGGCAGTGCGCGTTATAGTGTCCACCTCACAACAACCAGCGCTAATGCCGCTGCGAGAATAGTCGAGAACCACAAGCGTGAAATCACTTCTTCCCTGACCGCAATCTTGATCTGCCTTTTCATTTCCACTTCCAGCACCGTCATCAAATGAGCACGATCTATGGATATATTATGTATGGTTCGGCCATTAATGGAGTGAAGCATCTACCTTCAAGCTCTGATTGAAGCATTCCTTGGTCCCAGCTCAAGGAGTACGGAGGAGGTGGGGATTGCAGTCTCCGGCGGCTCGATCTCTCATCACTCTCGGTGGGGGGCACCATGAATTCAACACGTCGATTGCTCTCCGGAGAATTCCAGAAGAAACGGGTGGGAGTTGTCAGGCCCAGCCATGACGAGAGAAGGCCCAGCCTAGTGCAAAATTTTGTGAGCCGTCGAGTACATCCACTTTTATGCTGAATCCGGTCTTCATTTGTTCCTGGCCACCGAGGAAATCCTTTCACAATTCACGTATGGTATGGTTCAAACTGTATCAAAGGTCATGAATGATGAATTCTCGTGTTGCGTTTCTTCCCTTTCGTGTCTCAAGTTCTGACTTATCGTGCTCGTTCTCGATGAGAACACGATGGAGTCTCACAACTTTTTCACGAAAGGAGTAGCAGGGATGGCCCCGCACCGATCTACAACTGGAAATGACATCATTACCCTCCATATCGGACTCGATATGGAGGGTACCGCATGAATTTTCGCTTCCCCGGTGGTACATAAACGGACAAGAATTGATAAAATTTAAATGTTATATGGCATATCCAGTAATATTTGGAGGCGGTTTGCCAATACGGAGATTTGGGTCCTCAGCTCCATTTCAGATTTTCTTTTTCTTTTTTCCGAATTATTGAAACGGTAAAGGACATGATAGATAGGATAGAATCGAAGTTCGGATCAGAGATTTCCGGACAACATTCTCAAGAGACTCTGCAACCACGTATACGGTACGGTAGTGTTGCCGTTGAGTCGAGTCCAACTCGAGTTAGCAATCGACGTAACTCGACTCGCTCGATCCTTTCGAGTTAAGGGGTTTCTCAATTATTTTGGGGAGATGAGTCCAAAAATTACCAAAAAGAGCCAACTCGATCCGAGTTCGCTTTCCACTCGACTCGGCGGCAACCCTACGGTACGGTCAGCAGCCCTAGGAGTCCAGGACTCCGAAGCGATCGGCCGACTTTTGATGTGATAGTGGACTTTTGATATGTACTTACATTCAGGATCGGCTGTAATTATTCCTACTCCTTGTCGACCACTCATTCATTTTGCATACACGTATTTGATCCCTCGCCGACTGTCGACTCATTCGTTCCACCTACACATATTTAATTTGCTCGTTCACTATCTCTCCATCTCTATACGTGAATTGACTCGAATCGTATGTGCTACACCGACCCAGGCCTGGCAGGCCGGCATGGGCTTGAGAATCTCCAAGCCCGCCATGTGTTTCCATCTGTGCGAGACTCTGTCTGCTCGTCGTTGTTTTCCCAATCAATCGGGATATTATTGTCATCGGCCTGATTCCTAAAAGCTTAAGGTTGGCCATTTGGTTAATATTCTGGCACTATGTGTATGTTGGCATTGTTGATTTCCATTCGTATGTTAATGGTTCGATTGTACTTCATCGTACATATCCCCCGCGGATCTGAAACGGGCGATAAGGAGGCCTGGAGCCTCGATGGGGGAGAACACGGATCGTGTTTTGGTGATGAAAGGTCGGGGGGTATCCAGGGCAGTCGCCAAGTCAGCATACTCTTCAGCATAAAGTCTAGCAATCTGGTAAGGAAAGCATCGGATATGCACGTAAACAACGCACCGGAACCGAAATAAACAGTCGCGAGAGTCCAAACTCTTCAGCCACCCCCACGTAATTCGTGTACCCCCGATCTCTGGACGTGCAGCTTCGATCCGGGGCCATTTTGGCCAGAAGTGCTGTCTGTTGGAGGACATGAAAGATATCTGCATCATCCATATCCAGGGTAATATTATGGGCTCTCAATATTGATCAGCTGAACCCTGCCACACTGGGAAAAAAATATTATAATGGGCTGGCACCAGCACTTTTGGCACACAGAATATTATACCTGGTGTGGCTATCCCTCATATATATGATACATGAGCCCAGACCTAAGCTCTTCACAAAATAATAATATTCCCTCTGCCAAAAAATATTATTATTGCCCAAGTGTTTAGGATTTTGCTGAGAATCCGGCGGATTTCGGGGACCCTAGAGTCTGGGGATTAATCAAACGTAGGGGCCCTAGACTGTAGGCAATTATGGACTGCAGGCACTGTAAAAACGTGCAACAAAACTTCTTGCAACCTCAATCAACATCAGTTGAACGTCAATATCACAGCGTCACAAATATCACTGCCCTACGTTCATTGCACACAGGAACCCAGAAGTTTGCCCTTTTGGGGGCAATGGCTTTGTATTTTCATTGGCTTCATGATCTTTACGAGTTACCCAAGAAAATTTCTAACGATTAGGAGAGCAACAAGAGCTGGCGGAAATTACCTGTCCGGTTATGTCCTCCCAAGCACTGTGCCCACTGAATATAGATACATCTTCTGTTTGGTGCTAATCCCGTTGTACCATACAACGAGAACAGCCTTTACAGCCTGTATTGTATGGCCTACAAGAAGTCCAATTTTGAGTCGAACATAGAACAGCATCTTCCCCACCACATGCTTGGCTATCCTCAAGGAAGAATGGGGTTAGCTCCTCTGTCATTCAGCTTCTTCCTTACTGATCTAGTGGATTTTAAGGGTGGACTGTTCCGACACAGCCAAACTGGGCTGGTCCCGGGGGACTTATATGGATCCCTATGCTCCCGCACTTCCGAAAATTGCAAGAAGGATTTATTTTCCTATGTCCACAATATTTAACTGTTTCAACAGGCGATACTCGGAATACATGGCTACAAGGTACACGAAAATTATGATCCCATCTGGCGCCATGTCCGTGTCCCCGAAGCCTTTCTCTCCCTCATGTGTCCGGATGCAGAGAGCATTCTGGAAAAGATTGAAGGTATGCAACATTAACAGTGTCGTGGTGGTAATGGAACTCGCACTATTTGTCCAAGGTACACAGAACCTCACTGGTGCATCAAACTACTGGCAAATGGTTATTGAGCTTCGTCCATACATGTTTCAAGTGGGCCAGCCTCTCCTTTTTCTCAGGTCTTGTTCTCATCTCATCGTTTAACCTTTCAGTGTGCCGCAGCAATCTATCAAGTTCAGACCCAGTCCGCATTATTCAAACTTCCTGCCCTTCAAAACCCCGATGTACGCAAGTGGATGTCCGAGGTATTTGAGCAGAAGCTAGAACGAAGAACCACAGTCCTTTCTCCAGCCAAAGGCTATTCCAACGAGACTTATACACGTTCAGGTGAGGCCCGGCCCAGTTGATATTGATCGACTCAATCTTATGTCCTGTCAGCCGAAATTTCAAACGCTCAAACACTTTCCTTCTCACAATCTGATGACAATCCATTTTATTCATGCGCAAATCCCGGACACCCCATTATTTATAGATACAGAAACTCGCGCTGATGAAGACACGGGACTATATGAGGCTGATGACCGCTCTCTCCGGGCCTTTGTCTGCGCCTCACCTCTCCGAAAGGATGCTCCTAGACCCAGAACTCAAGTGGATTTAGTGCTTCCTCCACTGTCGGCATTTCACAAGCCTGGTTCGTGTTTTTATGCCGCATATTTCTGCCGCCAAAATTTGATAAACTCTGACAGTCAATAGGAGCTGCAAATCTCATCTGGCCGCCGATTTTCGGCCATAAATCTGTTGCATGGCCCTAAATCTTCTCACTCATCTACGACCCTAAGACATTGTTCGATATCTGGAAGCTCTCAAAGTCACTGAATGACATGAATCTTGCTGAAGTCTGGAACGCGTGGAGTGTAGGTGAAGCAGCCGGAGGCCCAATTCCGGGACAGAAACCTCCCCTATGACTTGTTGAACAATATTTCAAGGCTAAATGGCGGTCTACTTCAAAGGTGAACAAGTTATTTGACTTGGATAACATCATGGATCTACCTTGCTCGTCGTGTGGAAGAGAGGGAGAGAGGTTTTGGGGACAAACGAGAATTCGATTGGTCGCCAGAAGCTCTCTCGCTCGGACCGTAAGGGACCGCGCTCGAGCCACAGGAAATGCAGCGGAGAGCCAGCGGCTCAAGAGACTGCAGGAGGAGTAGCGGCCAATGTAGTCTATCGAGCTATTTGAGTGTATGTAGAGGATGAGGACGAAGAACGAAATCATGAAAGAGCTGATATATATATATGTAGCGGGTCAAGGAAGCCGAAAAGGGAAAGGACGCGATGCCTCGAGGCGCCTCGCCTGCATAGACCGTGTTTGGCGGGTCAAACACCTCTTCTAACTTATTCCAGTCACGCAAATTTTGGGAACGCTTTCGAGAAATCCCCGAATGGATTGAAGCACAAACAAAGGCCAATTCAAAGTCTCCAGAGGCTTCAATTGGCGAATTGGAGAGACTCAGAACTCAACTCGCAAAACGCAGTGCTGTGGGTGATGAAATCATAATGATCCCCCTTGGGATGAATGCCTTGGCGAAACATCCGACCGAGCAGTGCAAGGTGGCCGCACTTCCCTACCAATATTATTAAACTATCTAACTTGTACAATTTTTATAGGCAGCGGTTGTGGCAGCAGTTGCCACAACTAGAGTGTAGCACGAGTAGCGAATATCACAAATATTCGTGCCAAGCCATTCGCGAATTGCGAATATTCGTATTCGTGAGTTGCTGTGGCTGTGCTACTCGTGCGAATGCGAGTATCAGTTTCTGTGAAAGTGAATATTCGCGAATATTCGTCGGGTAATCCTAGGTTATTTGACGTGGAATAGAACAACCTCGGATCAGAGAGAACCAATTGTATTTTGGCAGATTCAATGTCCATCTGTCAATCTGTCAAAATCGGAAGTATACGATGCTGAATCTGGAAGTAACGGATCGTGAGGTGAGCTCCTGTCTTTCCATCCTACAGCTGGCGTCTGTCAAGAGGACCTGATTATCTTCGGAGTTTCTGAACGCTGACAGCTGATCTTCCTCGGAGTTTCCGAACACTTGCATCGGTGAGGGAGCTCATATTCTTCGGAGTTTTGGTACTCTCATTTAACCTGCACTTGTGGGGATGAACAACTCAACACCCCGATGGCCTCTGCAGCTTTGAGGACTCGGAGGAAGGCTGTAAGCTCTCATCCTCCATCTACTCCGGAGCCTCCATCATTCACGCAATCCGACAGCGAGTCTATTGCACCAGATGACAGTATTTCGCAGGTTCCCAGTAGCAACGTCTCTCGTGCATCGTCTCGTCGCCGTGGCAAAGCACCAGATAAGCGGCAGTATGACAACAACGACCTCACAGACGATGATCTCTGCAACGAGGAGAATGACTTGCGTCTGTGTTGAATTTTAATTCCACACATTATGCCTGATTCCGTTCCCAAATGCTGACAACTTGAAAGACCTTCATAGCTGCGACCGAGAAAGTATCGCAGGCAGAGGTTGCTTTGGTCTTTGAGGTCATCCCCCTCATCGACAAGTTCACCAGCATGTTTGGTCAAATGATAGATAACACATCGCTGCATATTGCCATTCGACATGCTGCCAATACAGGGCTCGCAACTCTCAACAAGTACTACTCGTTCACAGATGACAGCGAGATCTATCGGATTGCGATGAGTATGTCCAGTCAACCAATGGAGTCAATCTGACATGGTTGATTATAGTTCTGCATCCTCGCTACAAAACATTCTACTTCCTGACTGTCGGATGGGAGCAGACATGGATTGATGAAGCTCTTCGACTTCTTCGTCTTGCGTGGACTTCCCACTACAAGCCACAGCCTGCTGGGACAAACCCCACGACACTTACAGTTCCGAGTAATTCACAAACACAGAGCAGCTCCCGTGTACGTCTGCAAGTTATTTGTTTGGTTCAGCCTCTAACTCCGATAACTTCTATTGATTCTTGTAGCGTTCAAAGATCAGTTTTGATGTTACTATTGACTATGGCCAGGCAGCTTCTTCTGCGCCTGATGCTCTTGAAGCATGGCTGACCTCTCCTGCACTTCCACTGGAGAATGACCCAATTGGATATCACTCGAGACAGTGCGAAGCAGCAAAGACCGGACAGAGCCCTGAGGCGGAGGCATTTGCTCAAATGTGTCTCGATTACTTGTCTGCCCCAGGTATAATACATTTTTATTTTGCATCTCGAGTTTCTGATACTGATTCCATTTTATAGCAACCTCTGTCGATGCTGAACGGCTTTTCTCCTTCTCAGGAGGGACAATATCGAAACTTCGCAACCAGCTGTCGGAGAAATCTGCCCATTCCGCTGTGATGGTTGGCCAGTGGGCAAGCGACCCAGACCTCATTGCAGTTGACGAGTTTGAAAGCCAGCTTGCTGAGGCTTGGACACGCAAAAAGAAGCGGAGAGTACCGAATTCAGCTGAGGCACAGGGATCATCTAAAGTTATTGTTATTGAAGACACCAGCTCGTAGTTCAGTAGCTGAAATTGAACTTTATATGTATGCTATTCATGAATAACTCACAACTAACGAATATTCAAACTCGCTGAATGTGAATAGTTGCCACTCACGAGTATTCGCGAATATCGCTGACTAAGCAACGAATATTCGTGATCAATATTCGTACGAATGCGAATATCAATCTCCAGGTGTCGGCGAATATTCATATTCGCGAATATATACTCGTGCTATTCTCTAGCCACAACACTGGCAGCCAATGGCGACGATTTGACATCAGTAAGTGTAGCAATCCATACAGTGTTCAAATGGCAGGCATTTTGAAAAGCATGACCAGACACAATAGAGGTGCATTCAAATGGCTTCCATTTTGAAAAGTGTGACATGGCGAAATAGAGGTGCATTCAAATGGCAGGCATTTTGAAAAGCATGACCAGACACAATAGAGCTGCATTCAAATGGCTGGCATTTTGACAAGTGGTGCAATGGACCTGCATTCGAATGGCTGGCATTTTGAACAGCATGACCTGGTACAATGGAGGTGCATTCAAATGGCTGGAATTTTGAAAAGCATGGCCTGATGCAATAGAGGTGCATTCAAATGGCTGCCATTTTGAAAAGCATGACCTGATGCAATAGAGATGCATTCAATTTCAAATGGCTACCATTTTGAAAAGCATGACCTGGTGCAATAAAGGTGCATTCAAATGGCTGCCATTTTGAAAAGCATGACCTAGTGCAATGGAGATGCATTCAAATGACGGGCATTTTGAAAAGCATGACCTGGCACAATAGAGATGCATTCAATTTCAAATGGCTGCCATTTTGAAAAGCGTGACCTGGCGCAGTAGAGGTGCATTCACAGTGGCCACCGGCAATGCAAGGCGATTTTGATGGCATCACCGTGCATGTCCCAATTTGGAAGCCCTGCCATTTGGACCGCACACAATGACCCGACTCTTTACAGCCTCAACGAGCCACCCTTGCCTATAGGTTAATTGGGAGAAAATGTTCAAAATACAATTTTATGTGTATTCTTGGTCAAAGATTTTTTGAGTTGGCTACGAGGCTCGAAATCGGCCAAGTGATACCCCTTTTTGACTGTTTTGTTGCCCCTTTTTCTCAGGTTTTTTCCCAAGAATACACATAAAATGGTCCAAAAGAATATTTGGGCCACTTTCCCGGACCATATCAGGTGCATGGCGGTGTGTGTTGGGATGCTTTAGATTAACAGCAGAAACATGACCAAACAAATGAGATTCCACCAATTCTGGATCTTCTTGTCAGATTTCTTTTCTAGAGAGGACCGAGGGATGTTCATAGTGAGAATATATATATTCCTGGAGCTCTATACAATGTTCGTGTGGGTAATAGACAAAATACCTGTAAAGTGATTTGCCATCAAAAAGCTCGGCTAATGCTTAGTAAGCGCACGATTTTAGAATCGGACTTGCTGGTGGCCATTCACAGGGCTGGCATTTTGAAAAGCATGACCTGGCACAATAGAGGTGCGTTCAAATGGCGGGCATTTTGAAAAGCATGACCGGACGCAATAGCGGTGCATTCAAATGGTGGGCATTTTGAAAAGCATGACCTGACACAGTAGAGGTGCATTCAAATGGCTGCCATTTTGAAAAGCATGACCTAGTGCAATAGAGGTGCATTCAAATGGCTGGCATTTTGAAAAGCATGACCTGATGCAATAGAGATGCATTCAATTTCAAATGGCTACCATTTTGAAAAGCATGACCTGGTGCAATAGAGGTGCATTCAAATGGCTGGCATTTTGAGAAGCATGACCTGATGCAGTAGAGCTGCATTCAAATAGTGGGCATTTTGAAAAGCATGACCAGACAAAATAGAGGTGCATTCAAATGGCTGCCATTTTGAAAAGCATGACCTAGCACAATGGAGGTGCATTCAAATGGTGGGCATTTCGAAAAGCATGACCTGACACAATAGAGCTGCATTCAAATGGCTGGCATTTTGAAAAACGGTGCAATAGACCTTCATTTGAATGGCTGGCATTTTTAAAAGCCTGACCTGATGCAATAGAGCTGCATTCAAATGGCTGCCATTTTGAAAAGTGGTGCAATAGACCTTCATTCGAATGGCTGGCATTTTGAAAAGCATGACCTGGTGCAATGGAGGCATTACATTTTCAAACGCATGACTCTATTGCCCGCACTGCAATCCACTACATTTTCAAACGCGTGACTCTATTGCCCTCACTGGAAGTCATTGCATTTTCAAATACATGACTCTATTGCCCGCACTGCAATCCATTACATTTTCAAACACGTTAAAATTGTTCGAAAATCTAATGGAGGCGGAGCGCTATACAGTCACGCGTTTGAAAATGGAATGGATTGCAGTGCGGGCAATACAAAGATTTTCACGAAAATTTTATGCCCGACCCCGCCTGCGTCGTAGCCGACAGCGATCAGGAAGGCGGGGCGGCAGAGCGCATGGTGCATGGCATGCACACTGCCACATACACCCCTCATGTCTCTTATTGGAGGGTATTGCGACGTTTATTGCGAATAGCGCTCCTGTAGATGGCCAAAAATGGTCCTCTACTAGGTCCGCCATCTGAATCACATGGCAACCCTACTAGAAGGGCTTAAGTGGGATTTGCTGGTGCGCGGTCCACAAAAAATGGCTTGTGAGTGCGCTGTGCACTGAAAAAGTTCAATCATATTGATTTGCATTGTTTGCCTCACAACTCACTCAAAACTGCACCTAAGGTGAATCGAGATTCATGTGAAGCCATATGAGAGGTCATACATACCATGAATGTAGGATAGAAGCATAGTTTTAGTTTGAAATTAAATACTTGCCTCATTTTTCACAGATGTGCAAGGACCGGTGATGTGTGCAAATTGGCCCCAGTTGATGGGCCTGGAAAGAGTGTAAACCGGCCGCTTTTGGCACAGGAGCAGTGGAATTTCCAAAACCGGTGCAAGGATCGGGATTGACTATATTTAGGTGAAAATCTAGAACATATCACAGCTCTAGTTGACACCCATTCACAAAGGTACCAGCACGATTCCGAAGTGAACTGTGTCTTTAGAATTTTTTGTTGTGTGCCGCCTACGTCTGCCCGCCGTTCTGTGGGAAGGAAAGCTCAGTCTGGGCACAATACAGTGAACGACTGT
Source organism: Mycena leptocephala (assembly GCA_029378395.1). Classification (NCBI taxonomy): domain Eukaryota; kingdom Fungi; phylum Basidiomycota; class Agaricomycetes; order Agaricales; family Mycenaceae; genus Mycena; species Mycena leptocephala. The sequence continues at coordinate 206,271 of JARJLF010000052.1, read as the reverse complement.
AAGAAGTAAAGCTACAAGGAGAATAAATAAATGTAAGAGAGAAAATAGGTAGAGAGAAAATAGGTAGAGGGATACCCAACTGGCTGAAATGCTCTAGGAACATTGAGCTCTTCAATGTGTCTCATTACAAGTCGGATTGTTGGGCCGAAGGAGGCAGCAAGGCCAGTCAGGGTCTGAAAGGCAAAGGAAAAGGGAAAACCAAGGCCAATGCTGCAGCAGCAGCAGAGGCAGAAGAGAATTCCGCCTGGATGGCGATCGCAAATCGAATGTGTTAGACTTTGTTGAAGACCCCCCGATATCCCCCAAGACAACTCGGGCTTATGCTGGGTTGCTAATCTCCTCTCCCTCAATCCTGCACACTTGGTACTTCAATACCATCCTGGGGCGTGATGGTGACTGCGGATTTTCGGCACGAATCGAATGAACTAACTCCGAAGAGAAACGGGCAAGAATTGAGCCCGGTACAGCTGTTCTAGTGAAAACATGCCAAAAAAAAAAAAAACACGGGCCGCGCCCTAAGTTCTGCAAAGGGCTGTAAGTAGTTAATGGGAAATCTTGTGAGGCTCGCACATTATTGTCACATGCGGTTCGCTGTTCTTTCTATATTTGCCCTCCGCTCGGTCAACTCTCCGTTAATCATTACAACTGTCTCAGCATTTGTGTAAAGACTTTTAATTGTGTTGCAAAATTTTTGTGGGAAGCCCATGTGTTCATAATCCTATTGCTATTGGGACCTCACTGACTCTGTTTGTTTCCTTACCGACTCCGTTTGTTCAAAGAACCTGCGCTCGAGCTCGTTCTTCTTGTTGGACCGAATTTACAGCATCCATCAAGAAGGACCGCTCTGGAAAGCGCAATAATGCCTCCGAGTGCGATCTGAATAGTCGTAAATGTTCGCCGTCATCAGGGAGATCGATTTCTGAGACGCACGGCTCAGAAAATGGCCCTGGGGCTTCACTGGAATTGAAATGATTTGCAGGATGTCAAGTCACGCGGTTCAAAATGTGGACCATTGAAAAGGCAATACCGTCATGCTGTTCAAAATTCAAACCAGTAATTGCGCTCTGGAAAGCGTAATAATGCCTCTGAGTGCGATCTGAATGGCTGTAAATGTTCCTAGTGATCAGGGCTATCGATTTCTGACATGTGCGGCTTAGAAAATGGCCCTGGGGCTTCATTCGCATTGAAATGGTCTGCAGGGTTTCAAATGTGGACCATTGAAAAGGTAACAGGATCACTCGTTTCAAAATGTAAACCAGTAATTGTGCTCTTGAGAGCACAATAATGCCTCCGAGCGCGATCTGAATAGCTGTAAATGTTCGCAGTCATCAGGGCTATCGATTTCTGAGACGTGCAGCTCAGAAAATGGCCCTGGGACGTCATTGGAATTGCAATGGTTTGCAGGATGTCATACTGTGACACCAAATCTTCAGATATTTTGGCAGGGGTAGTCTTGAACTCTTTGTAGGATACCTGCCTTCATGCTGGCATAGTTGGGTTTGCATTGGACAAGTGCACAGATTGAGGATGAAGCGTGAATGCTTTCTTTTTAAAAAAATTCCACCAGAGACATTTTCTGAGGCGTGCGCTGCAGATCTGCATAGCTAGGGTCATTGCGAACAGTTCCCTCGCTCTAGATTCCACCCAGAGCCATTTTTCCGTTTTCCGCAAGGCATTCAATGTGGAGCGGGCTTCGATGGCTCTCCATTTCCATTTAAGTCTTTTCCATTCATTTTGAAGCACGTGCTTCCATGACCGTGAATTTCAGCCATTATTGTATTTTCCATGCATTTTGTAGTGCATACTTCAAGGACCTTGCAGTTAAAGCGCGACTGTTTCAATTCCACAGCAGTCCTGGGGACACTTTCTGAGGCATGCGCTGCAGATCTGGATAGCTAGGGCCATCGCGAATATTTCTCTCGCTTTAGATTCCGCCCAGAGCCATTTTCTTGCGTTTTCCGCAAGGCATTCAAGGTGAGGCGCGTGCTTCGATGGTCTTCCATTTAAACCTAAAGGAAGAGCTTCTATGTTCACTGGGAGAGAATTGATTGGCTTCCCAAAAAAAATATGTGACATAGCCAGCGCACTGAGAACCGGCGCATCTCGTTGTGCGGTTCTCCCACATAATGAGGTTCAAAATTGTCATCTGCATCGGAGTCAAGTGCACGATAGTCACTCCGTATAAAAGATTTATCGACTATCATAAATTTTGTGGAGTCTGACTACGGGAGACTAGATAGTCATCCTCGGAATGAAACAGAGGCATTGGTGAATAAATTGATTACTGGCCCTGGGACTGCGCTGGAATTGAAATCAATCCGTAGGGCAACGAATTCAGCTTCGGGCCCGGTGGAGACGCCAGGCGGGCGGAGCCAGGCCGTCAGCCAGACTGTACACGAAGAACGGTGATGCGGTCAAGAGCAAGCTATGATGATGATGTCTGCCTATGGCCTCCGGCCCAAACAAGTGTATCTACACCATGACTAAGCCAGGATGCACTAGTGCACCGGCTCACTCCGCCGTGAAAGTCACGCGTTTCAAAATGTCGACCATTGAAAGCACGTACATCCAAGGATGGCCAACTCTCAACTTGTGACCCAAAACATAGTTTCAAACGTAAGCGCCTTTCATACATTTTACATTTGACTCAATCTCATCAGACTTGGCTAGGTTGCACTCTGTAGCGCCAGTAGCCAGGGTAACCTGGTAGACAAGTCCCCCCCTTGGTAGAGGCCGGTAGCCAGAAACTGACTCTTGGTAGCAGGTGGTAGATTTAGCAAGGCACCTTGGTAGCGCCTGGTAGCAGTCCAGTAGCAGCTTGTAGCTGGTATAGTTGGGCGTAGTTAGCCGTAGTTCTTCATTTGCCCGATGCAATAGAAATGTCGAAATACAGTTGCATTCAATCTACAGAATACAGGTATACAGACCGTAACTACAGACACATTCGACTAGAATGGATAAAATGAGGACCAAAGGGAACATGGAGGAAGTGGGGAACGTACCGTAACAGGGCTGTCAATCTCACGTAACGTTTACAACGGGCAGGCAAGGTCCACTACAACGGAGCCATTTCCCGAAGGCAGTTGAGCTAAGCGAAGCTAAGGAAAAGAACAGTGAGTAACAGGATGCCTACAACATCAAACGGGACATACCGGGATCCAAGGGCTCAAAAAGTTGAATGGCCAAAACATTATTCATGCAGGTAAACGCCACATGTAGCTTGAGTGCAGAACGATGGACATGTATGCGGAAGCGACGTGGGAAAGGCAGTGAGAGCAGGGAGGGGAGCAGAGAGGAGCAAAGGAGGGCTTGACGTTGAGGAATCCCGGGAGTCTTGCAGGACGGACAATCAAGGAACCAGGTGCTTGAGCGCATGGTGGGGGAACACATTGTGGGGAATTGGACTCGGGTTGCAGGGCTTTGACAGATAAGATAACATTTGAAGAGTGGTGGGTGCTTGCTGGATCTCGCTGAGAGGCCGGTGAAGCACAAGGAGGGATGGACCAGCTACACTGATTGCCGCTGGAGGGCGAGTGTGAATGGTCGCGGCGAGGAGTCAAGGACAATGAGGCTGCAACGGGGACATGGAACGGGCTTGGGGAGGAAGACCTTGGAGGCGGCGGCGGAACGATGGGAGACAACTGGGGAGGGTGATGGGGGAAAAGAGAAAGAGACGATGATCAACCAACTCTGTTTGGTGCTCCAAACAATCACGCAAAGTTGCACGTGCTCGCGGAGTTTGAACTGACTTTGCATCTTTTCGGCCCAAGTCTGTATCTTCATGGCAAACTCAGAAATGCCCGAATTGTATGCAAGCGGGGGATATGGAATGGTGATGAGTTGCACCAACCACCCGATGGCCAGGGAGGGTTTTATTTTTAAATCAATGCTACCCGCCGCTACTGATCCGTGAGTGATGCGCTACTCTGGGTAATTCCTCCATACGCAGCCTGTCCTTCGAGGACAGACAGCCTATGCTGGACAACAGTTACGCGGGAATATTCTGGTCAATTCCTCCAAACGCAGAGTGTCCTTCAAGGACGGACAGCATATGCCCGACGACAGTTGCGTGGGAATATTCTGGTCAATTCCTCCACACACAGAGTGTCCTTTGAGGATGGACAGCGTATGCCGGACGACAGTTACGTGGGAATATTTTGGGTAATTGCTCTATATGCAGCATGTCCTTCCAGGATGGACAGCCTACGCTGGACGACAGTTGCATGGGAATATTTGGGTTAATTGGTAGCTGGGGGTAATCCCAAAAAACCTTTTTAGTGACATTTAATCGTAGGAATCGTACTAGGGCGAGGAGATGTGGAATCAATTGAGAATGGGTGGCTAAGCGCGTAAATACAAGTGTTCAGCCAGAGACAAGAACGTGAGGAGTCTTGCTTTGCTGCTTGCCACGTTTAAATATTGGACCTGGTGCCCAAAGCGTTGAGTAGTTTGACTTCTTGCACACCCGCGGCGATGGTAAATAAAAATAAAAATTTAATGTTAGAACGGCGTTTTAGCCGCGCATAATACTAAAAAACATATATTTTTTGGTGCTGGGAATGGGGCCCCCAGGTTACTAGTAATAAAACCCTAGTTCCGGGCTGCCAGTGCATCGCCACGTAGACCCTAGAGCGACTCCAGTACGAACCATTAATCGCTCTGGGTTTCACTATTGATCGATCAATTGAACTTCCTATTGATCCCACCCCAGATGCACTCCTCTTCAGTGTCTGCATGCCCCACCACATTCACCCAAAATCTGTCGTCCCATATTTATCTGGCATCCGTAATCAGCTGGAATTCCATTTTCCCGACATTCGCAAGGTTCCCACCTCTGCTCTGGTGTCGAAGACCCTTGCAGGCTGTAAACGACGTTCAATTCCAACACTCGACACAAGTCGTCATTAGCCCATACTTAACCAATGTGTCCCTCCGACTATGACGACTGCCTGTTCCTTGCTCTGTTACTAAATAGGTTCCACGCTCCGCTCCGACTTGGTGAAAGGGAATATCCAGTTCCTGATGGACTATAATATTTAATCACCTGCATTCTGGGGTTTGGCCGATAGGTCCCAGTGAACTCGAATCTGAGTCTTTCTGGGTTAATTTTCCTAAAACTTTGCGAGGACCTTGGTGCGATCCTCCTAGTTGAATTTAACACCTCAAAAAAATTGCGGAATCTTTCCGACGGCCGGAATAATCCGAGCGGTGTTTCAACGGATTTTTCCAGATGCGACAGATTAAGTGAGCTCGCATCCGAGTTTTTATGGGTTAATTTTTCTAAACTTTGCGAGGGCCGTGGTTCGATCCCCCTCGTTGAATTTAACACCTCAAAAAAATTGTGGAATCTTTCCGACAGCCGGAATACTCCGAGCGGTGTTTCAACCGATTTTTCCCGATGTGACAGATTAGGTCGCCTCGCATCCGAGTTTTTCTGGGTTAATTTTTCGAAAACTTTGCGAGGACCTTGGTTCGATCCTACCAGTTGAATTTGACACCTGAAAAAATTTGTGGAATCTTTCCGACGACCGGAATGCTCTGAGCGTTGTTTCAACTGCTTCTTCCAGAGGCGTTAGATTACGTGACCTCGCATCCGAGTTTTTCTGAGTTAATTTTTCTAAAACTTTGCGAGGGCCGTGGTTCGATCCTCCTCGTTGAATTTAACACCTCAAAAAAGTTGTGGAATCTTACCGACGGTCGGAATACTCTGAGCGTTGTTTCAACCGCTTCTTCCCGAGGTGACCTCGCATCCGAGTTTTCAGGGCTAATTTTTCTAAAACTTTGCGAGGCCGCAACGACGGATTTAGCGGAAGCTATCAAAGTCGGCCCTCTTCCACAGTCCATGAAGTGGCGGAATTGCTGGTGGATAGAAACATTTATGGTACATCATCTCATTCCTTCTGACCGAAGGCGCTTCGCAAGATACACCACCAAATCGCCGGAACGTGTCGTCAACCTGGAACTATCATATGGCGGCCACCTTTTGTAAATCCTGGTTACAGCTGGTTGCTACCTGGTGGCCAGGTAGGCACCTCAGCCGATATTTCCAGCCTTCTGGCACCTGAGGAGGCATGTGGCTGCCATGCTCTTCGAAAACCTGGATTACATTTCCAATAATACAAGATGTGGAATTATGATAGAAAATACTCTTTCAATCATCCAAGGCCTCAGGACCCTTCATATATTTAATCTACGAGTGCGTAGGCTCGAAGGCCGCCTGTATTCGACTGGTTCTGGCTGCTCCATTTCAGGGTCCAAAACAGCATTTGACTTCGGATGTGCCTTGTGCCAGGAGCGAAAATAATCCCAATTTTCCAACAATGAGGGAGAGGCGGCAGGGGAGGGGTAGAGGAAGGAACTGCGCGCGGTCGTTGACAAGTGGGTCAGAGATGTCGGATGCAGGGAGAATGCGGGAAGGAGTTGGGAAGGAGGCGGCATCCCAAGAGGAGTAGCTAGGATTTGAACTAGGAGAGCATCAAGGAGATGGTTGACGATGAGTGAGCTTAGAAGTACGAGACGCAAGAGGTTTGAAGGATCGTGGATTTGCTCGCAAAATAGTTCGGGCCCGGAACCCCGGTGCTGTGCCATTTTGATTACGTCTGTTTAATTAACGACGGAACTCTTGCGAGGTGTTGCGCTAATTCAGAAGGGCACAGATTTGGAATCTGAGGCGACAGCTCTGCTTGGAATTTAGCTGGCTATCCCCAAGCAATTCAGTTTGATGACCAAGCTTCAACTGAGTCCAGGGCAAAAAATTGGCTTGGGAACCACGGTGCTGTGCCAATTTTGATTGTGTCTGTTTAATTAACGACGGAGCTCTTGCGAGGAGGGCCTTCTTGAATCTGACTGGCTGGGGTGATAGCCTGCACAATTTCAAGCAGAACTGTCTCTTCAGATTTTTGTTCTGAGCCTTCAAAGTGTTTCACTCTCCACCAAACAACGACAATCCGCCTCCGGCTGGGGGCTTGACGTTCAATTGATTGCATCTTTCCACTCAATTAAAGAATTCGACCCCGCATTTCAAGGGCCTTTTGAATCTGACCGGCTGGGGTGATAGCCTGCGCAATTTCAAACATAACTGTCTCTTCGGATTTTTGTTCTGGGCCTTCAAAGTGTTTCGCTCTCGCAAGCAGCAACAATCGACGTTCCAAACAGCAACAATCCGCGTCCAGCTCGGAGAGTGCCGTTCAGTTGATTGCATCTTTCCACTCAATTAAAGAATTCGATCCTGTGGCCGCATTTCAAGGGCCTTTTTGAATCTAACTGGCTGGGGTGATAGCTAGTGCAATTTCAAGCAGAACTGTCTCTTCACATTTTCCCTGAGAATTGAGCCTACAATGGCTGTTCTGGTGAAAACTTACAAAAACAGAAAAAAAAACACTTGCCAAAGGAGCCGATGCTAACACGGTAGATGTGCTACAAACCACATGTGTGGGGACGGATGAAGATCGTGTGGCTGTTACTCCAGAACGACGCCGACGTCAATGTAGTCGCCGGACAGTATGGAAGCACCCTGTAAGCTGCGTCCGCCAACGGTCGCATCGATATCGTCCGCTTGCTGCTCGAGGACGGTGTAAACGGCAACGCGGCGGATGCATCCTACGGTAGCGCGTTGCGGACTGCAGACACGAAGGGGCACACAGATGTTGTTCGGATCCTCCTAGAGAATGGGGCGCAGTGGGAGAATATATGTAGTGAGGTGAAACCAGAGCAAGAGGCGGGCGTCCCTGTCTTTTGGAATATCATGCTCTTTCCAGCGGTCGGACCTGTGTTCCATCTTTTGGTGTTTGCTCCCGGTGAGTGTAATGGAAGTCCGAGAGGATGTAATTCAGACGGGGATGGTTTACGATGCATGGCCGGTCACAACATGTTCTGCAAGGACGAGTTGCTCCCCAGCGATCCATTGTTCCAAACTCTTTCTAATCTCATAGGAATTAATCTGTGTACCAGCATAAAACGTGTCCTGCAGACATTCGACTGGCGTGCTATAATCAAGCGTGAGTGGACTATCAAAATCTTTCCCGTGGGCGTTGACTGATGATCTATAGGTGACTGCACATTGGTTCGTCAACGGAAAGGGATGACCGTTGACGCTGGGCAAATTGTCAACCCATATTTCCTCGGCGAATGCCTACGAGGGGGAGGGGGGATTTTGTTGTAGAAGACCCGGTACCTCAGTTGGCATCGCCATACAAGTCTACGTACATTCATATTACGAGAGAAGAGGTCTACCGATGTGTGCAAACGCTCGTCCAAGAGCTGTAGTTGAAGGGGCGTAAACGGGCAATTGGGTGGCTCACAGAGAACCTCAGATAGATTAGCAGGAGTACTGGCCGACGCGAATGGGTCCTCGGCCGTATTGGCCCGCTCCTGAGGGTTGTTTTCGAAGAGATGGGCCATCAGCTCCGGCTCCTGTGATGCCTCCCAGTCCACCCCATACTCGTTGATATCCTCGATATCCTCCTCCTCGGGCGTCAAGAAGGACGAGATTCCACGGGGGCCCTCGCGCAGCATGCCAAAGAGAAACATATCTCTCGGACTACGCTCCCGCTGGCGTCGGATGGTGAGCTGGTGTGAGTTCCACGCCTCCGCCCAATCTTGTGCATCGAGATTTACGGATGTCAGAAAGAGGTGGTGGAGGAGCCATATGTGGCCGGGACGAGTGGGGTTGAGGCCGTGGTTGGTCTCCAGGTCCAGGAAAAATACCTTCCATTTCTTGCCAAAACCATGCGTCACGTCGTACCAGAGACGCTCGATTCGTGTATTGTGAACACTCCTGTGCAAGATTCAGTTGACATTAACAACTGGGAACGATAGATAATACCTCCCCAGATGAAGGAGCCACGACCGCTGCCGTTGACCTCCTCCATGTAAATGGCAACTTCGATGTTCTCGACACCGTGATCCCCGCGCATGCGACTGGGACACCCATGCATAGCAATTGCATCCATGAGGAGCTCAAGGACGCTGGCTCCACGGTTATTGTTATGGACACGGATACCAAGGACAAACCGCGAGTTGCCGTCAATGATGCAGTGGATCACGATTTTATAACGGATCAAGCCTGCAAAGTGGGTTAAATACACTGATAAAATGGGACTGTAATCCCTCACCATGTTGGCCATCCAGATGCGCGAGTGACAGCAGCCCCGGGACACGATACTTCTTCCGACTGATTTGACGATCACCGAAAATTGCGGGCGCACCATGAACACGGAGATAGGAAGGTGTGATACGGTCGCGAGGTATATGATACCCTTGAGATTTAAGGTGGCCTCGTATCATCCGCCGCCCAAATTGGGGGAAGATCTCCAACGTCGACGCGATCAACTGATCGAGCTCAGCGTCCGAGATCAAGGAGACGGGAGGAGCTGTCGAAGTATGGATGCGCTCGATGGTACCTTCTTCATTGACACGAGAGTGAAAAACTGGCGGCCCAGGTTCCACAAGCCCAGCTCGAAGAGCAGCGCGGCGGACGGTGCGGGAACTAACACCAAGTTCAGGAGCGATGCCGGTAGGACCGCGGAGTTCAAGCGCCGCGCCAAGAAACTGGGGATCGATCTCTACACGTAGGCGACCACGGCGTCCGGTATGAACACGGCGGGCGACAGCGAGTAGCAGTGCATCGGGAGGGTCCATGGACTCGTGACAAGCCAGATCCAGTGCGGTCACCATGTCGGAGATGGAGGTCTGCAATGTGCCGTACTCAGCAGGAGGAAACACCTCTCTGTGCTAGAATAATATCAGAGTACAATCAGAGCTCTACCCCGGGGACGCACCTGCTCAGCCGCAGAGGCCAATGCCAAACCTCGGTCTCGAACCGCATTGAGCCGAGGTGGATCACAGTCAAAGCAATTGACCCAGCAGATTTTTGCGCTCACGTGCTGATGCCGCTGGCTTGCCAAATGTGGAAGTCTGGTATGATTTGAGGTGGTTAGGGGTCTCCAAGGGGTCTCTTGCAGCAGTAGTCCAGTTAGCCTATTTCCTAGTATACAGTACCATTATTTTTAGGCTAAAAATCCCATTCAACGGCTTCAGACAAACCAACAATGAGGGAATTGACAAGAAAAGCCCCTAACTTTCCGATGGCATGTAGAGAACTCAGGTAGACCTGCCACTATCAGGTTGTTAGCCTACTATGAATGTTTGAAAGTCTCTTTAGTGCATAATCCTCCTCGCATGGGTTCGAATCTCGTTGGTTGTCACTTTTTGTCTGGACGCACTTTTTTCCGGCTTTCCGTTAAGTTGCCTATGTGCACAAATCCTGTTCCCGAGAGACACGGAAAGGTTACATAGGCAATTAAACATGTTCCCGAGCATCCTCGCAAGCACTATTTTAGCTAAGGTACAAATTCAATCAGAATCAATAGGAATCTGATATCCCATCGTGTTCTGCATGCGGCGCCTGCCCTCTTTGTCGCCTGGTTTCGCCCAGGTAGTATCGCGTACGTGAGATGTGCCCTCAAATCTTCTAATGTCAGCTACCATTTGACTTACATCCCTGCCAATATTGCGGGTAACAATGCTCGACATCCACAACTTATTCCTGTGTGGAATTTGAGCACGGAACATAGCCGCAGCCTGTTCAAGCTCAGTTGCTCGCTGTGAAAGATGGGCTGCATAATCATCAAGCTGAAAGGTGAATTAGACTTCATTAATTGAACGCGCTATAACACTTACCTGCTCTTCATCATCGCTTTGATGGGCATCAAAAGATGGAAAAAACTGTCGTTGAATTTCCTCCATATCAGCAGAACTGCTGCTGTCAGAATTTCGCCGCTCGCGCTTCCCAAGCAGGCTTGATGTGCTGAAGTCCAAATTCTGCCAACCACCATCCCCAGCTAGAACTTTGGGATCTGTGGACCACGCATGGTCATCACCATCCGAGATACTCCCATCCGTTGGTTCAATATATTGCGCTTTTTCTTCGCCCCGAGGCACCAAGCAAGGGTGACGATACAGCGGCAGTGTCCGACGACGAACCACCTCTGTCCAGAATCGCGGGGGAGGGTGGCCCACGGCATCAACAAGGTGCTTGCACAGATGGCAGCTGTTCAAAGGTTGTGAGCCGCAGGTGCAGGTCCACGTATCGACACAAGTGATATATTTCTGATGAGCGTCGGTGCTGAGGGTGCGCTCCTCGAGTTTGAGCCAGACTGATTTGAATTGCTTCTGGAAATGTGTGAGTGGTTTTGAACGGCCCAAACGATGTCCATCGCTCAGGACTTCGGCCCGAGCGAGATATGCTGGGGTAACTTTAGTGACAAGAATCCATATGAGCTGATCGAGACGAGGGCGAAGGAGATTGTGCAGAAAACCATGTTTCAACTGCTTCCAAAAATTCTCCACATTCATTGTGGTTCGTAGTCGGGAAAGGTAAGGAGAAGTTGAGCGAGCCCAGAGTTTCCACATCTTTGGCGCATACCAAGATGTCCAAAGATATCCCCATACCTCGCGCAGTCCACGTTGAGCGCAGAACCTGTACATTTCATATACAGAATCCCGACGAATGTCATCAGCGGGTTTTGGGCCATCCTTGGTCGGAAAGAGGGGATGCTGACAGAAATGTTTTGTGAAGATGCGAAGGAGGGGCTTCCGGTGAGGAGCTGGGCAGAAGACGTAGAGGGGGTCAGCGGATTTAGTTTCCCCGGCCTCGAACATCCAGTCTGGACCATCTTCTGCATCAGTATACAAGTCCTTGTTTAAAAATTGCTCGACCTCCTCCAGAAGATCCCCCTCTAGTGAGTCTTCAGTGGATTCGGGTTCTGGGACTTCAGCGGTGGCTGCGCTCGAGTAATCTGGACGTGGAATAATAGCCCGAACAGTGCCATTCAGTCGCAGAGTCAAGGAAGGTTGTGTGTCAGAAGTGCGGGGTGCTACAGACACTGGGACACCGTTAAATCGCACTTTGAGCTGGGGAAATGCCTGGCTCGCAACATAGGTGTCCTAGCATATGTTAAGTCAAAGAAGAAGTTGTAGAATTAAGACTTACAGGTTCGACTTCCTGGGATTGCGAAATGGGAACAAATTTCTCGTCAATCCAGCTGAACTCCGCATGTGCGGCAGCCACAGCATAATGAGCAGGCACCCGCCGAAGAATAGCGAGGCGAGTCTTGATCGCTCTCAAGGCATGCCAGAAGCAAAGCTGGTGTTTTGCCTCGGGATACTTGGCCAGGAATGCATTGATTTCGGCCCAATCCTTGTCTGTGAGCGTAACGAGTGCACGGACTTTCCACACAGTTTTGAAATGCCCCAGGAGTTCTTGGAGAAATTTCTCTTTACCCCCAGGGGCGCTCTCTGGTGTAGATTGCACCAGAAGATACCCAAGCGGCATTCCAGAGCCGTAAACTTCCCCGAGTAATGCATAGACCTCATTAATATTTGTTTTTGCGACAGAGCCTCGAGATTGAATACATGTTTATATTGAACTTCAAGTTGTGCTGTGTAGATACACCCACCAGTTAGTGGGCTCTGCCACGACAGCGCGCTATAGTTGTTATCCGCTGGCTATCACCCCAGCATGTCAGATTCAAAGCCCGGTTTTAAATGAGCCTACACCAGCGAATTTGGCACAGTTTGGCAGGCGTTGAAATTGTGCATGTTTGCCTAAGAATGAAACCCCTGCAGTGCCCGAGAAAGAAAACATAAGAGACAGATCTGCTTGAAATTTCGCTGGCTATCACCCCAGCATGTCAGATTCAAAACCTGGTTTGAAATCAGCCTACACAAGTGAATTTGGCACAGTTTGGCAGGGTTAGAAATTGTGCATGTTTGCCTAAGAATGAAACCCCTGCAGTGCCCGAGAAAGAATACAAGAGACAGATCTGCTTGAAATTTTGCTGGCTATCACCCCAGCATGTCAGATTCAAAACCTGGTTTGAAATCAGCCTACACGAGCGAATTTGGCACAGTTTGGCAGGTGTTGAATTTGTGCATGTTTGCCTAGCTCTGGCTAGGCCACTACACAGAGCTAAACAGACCTAGTACAGACCTAGTTTGAGCTACACACAGGCTTTGTAGGTGACTACACTCAACTAGCCAGAGCTACGATCACTTACGCCGATTAAGCTTAGACTAACTAGGCAGAGTTGTCATCAGCTAGAAAAAGATTGTGTGTAGTCTGCTAGGCAGGGTCTATGTAGTGAACTACACTGACTTAGGCACAGTCCTCATCAGCTAGGCAGACTAAGTCTAGGTGGGAGCGGAACGCAGTGAATGAAGTCGATCAAAGCCTTGACGACTGTGAGAACCTCCGCGCTAACAGCGCCAGCCAAATGCCCACAAACACGCGCTGCATCTCTTTGTGTTCTGTACCGGTCCACTACGACACCGAAGAGATACCCTTTTTAAAGTGCCGTAGGCCTGGATACGTGCTCATGGCTTTGAAGTGTGCGTCCAATTCCTCCTCGCCAATCAGCTCGGTGCACCAACTGACGAGATGATCCTTGAAGACGCCCTTGTGCAGTTGGTGTAGAAGATCTGGCGTGAAGGATCCGAAGATGTCTGTGTGAGGGAGGTCCGCCCAGAAAGGTTTGTAAACAGTACAGATCCCATCGGCGTCAAAGCGGACTGAACTTTTGCGGCTCTGGTGGTCTTCTAGAGCCTGCAGTGTTGTTTCTCCGTCACTGAGAAGGGAATTCAGTCGATTCCCCCGGTCGTCGCGTCCCACAAGACGTTTGGGACATATATTCTCCTTGCAACACGCGACCAAGCACTGCTCGGGGAAGTCTGCGACGTATGCCGCGAGGGGGGAAAACAAGGCGGATGAAGCCATCAGCGCAGACCATCTCCACACCCTTCTTGCCCGCTGCGATCAGGGGCTTGAGGTCCTTTGTAGCATCCTCATCATCGAGTTCGTCGAGCGCATCTATACTAACAAGTTAGTGGGCATCAAGATAGTGGGCATTTCGCAAAGTCCGGGAGAAGTTGGCTGATCATGGGCTCTCAATGCCCCTTCGCCCAGCACTCGAAGAGTCAGACAATAGTTCACCGGAGGTCCTCCATTCCCAGTCTTTCGTTCTGCTTCAATCCATGTCACGGCATGACATGAAAAGTCTGAGAGAACATCTCGGGATCAACGACAATAAATTTGTATACAGTGAATTCAAAACACTCAACGGCAAGCTCCGCAATCCAATGGTCGGAGCCGACAGCTCCGGCGTTCCTTGGATTTGGATCGGTGCGCTGCTTCCCTCTCCAATGCATATCCAACTCACTGCTGAAACTCTCTAGCACCCCGTTATGGCTATCTCATCGGCCCTATCCACCGTTTTCCAACATCCACCGTCCCACTGTCTGGAAGGCACCCATGTTACGGGCTCCGCGCGCTCCACCCACTCCCAACCGCCCATGGGCCTCGCGACGAGCCTCTCGAATGCCACGCAGAGTACTGTCCTGGCCAAGAGACCGCTCCTGTTTGCACCCACATTCCAGCCTCAATATTTTTTTTGACCTTTTACGTTCGTCAGATCTTGGCGGGTCTCTTGAGCGGTGTTCCGCACGCAGGTCAAAGGCCCACAACTCCTCCGCAACAACCGTCCCTCATACGGCAACGTTCACGTCAGTCTCAGGTATGTCGCACAACACCATTTCCTGATCTCGCTTACATATGCTTGTATCCCACAGGGCGCCCAACGATCGTCGCGGAAGACAGAGGCAGCAGAGTGCAGAGAGCAAGCACTCTTCCCGCACCCACATCCTCTCGCGTGCAAAGGAGGTTGAGGAAGAACTCTGCAAGATTTTCGAGGTCAGGCCTATATAATTGTATCTGTCGCTTTGCTCCATCGAGGAGGCCGGAATCCCCGTTACGGATCAGGACAAGATTCTCGCCCTCACCATGGGTCTTCCCCCATTTTACGATGCTGTCATGCCGGGGATGATCAGAGCAATACAAGTTCATGAAACTCTCCTAACCAGAAGTGGTTGGACTCACCAACCTTGCCAGGGAGGAAATGCGTTTACAACGACCTAGACTCGTAACCAGTCTGCGCAATTCTTTAGTGTAAGCACTATGCCGTACGTATTTCAAATGCTGAAGAAAAATGCTGTATATCTCGGGAATCTCCTTTTTGGAAGTCGGGTAACACATCTAAATGTCTTCTATTCGCTCATATTTTCACTCCATAAGTTGTTTGGAGTGACTCGGTGGCCGGAATACCGAGAACCAGTACATGCAATTACTTTTTTCGGCCGCGAGTACAACAAGCCTAAGAGCCTGTTCGGCTGCGAGTTTCTGTTTCCACTTTCTGTTTCCATTTGCCTTATATAGTGGTCGTGAGAATATTCCATTGAGTGGCGTGATCCTGCGTGACAGCATCTTCTCAACGCACTCGCGATGCGTCTTTCACGCACAAATGCCTCCTCCTACCATGCGCACGGTGCAGTTCCGCCTCATTCTTGCTGCCTGCTACTTTTTGCATATGATCCACCTTGCTGTGAGGCTTTACGCGTCACCTTTGTACTGGAGACAGGATTATCATACCTCTGCGCTGAGCGGCCAAGCTTGGGTCGACGAGCTCATTGTGGGCCATCCTAAACGCATCAAATGTGAGCTGGGCATGAGACTGCACGTCTTCATTGCACTGCTAGCCAAACTTCGAGGAATATCGGAATTAACAGACTTGAAAAATGTCACCTTGGAGGAACAAGTCGCCATCTTTCTTTATACCTGCGTCACGGGCCTATCTGTCCGCCATGTTGGTGAACGTTTCCAAAGGTCTAATGAGACCATTTCCAAGTAATTTTCGTTGCTTGTGGTTCTCGTCGTCTGCACGAGTCAGGCTCGAGCCAGACGGCGTCACCGGAGGTCGGAAGACCAGAAGGAGCAGTGAATGAGTCCGCAGAAGCTTTGCGCGGCATCTGGAAAGAATCCCGCAACGTGCGACGTGAGAGTGGGCGAAAAGAAAAGACGATTCGAGTCACAGTAAGTCATACAAATTGATATTCTCACGACCACTATATAAGGCAAATGGAAACAGAAAGGGGAAACAGAAACTCGCAGCCGAACAGGCTTAATCGTTAGCGCCGGCGGACGGCGTTGTATCGGGGTTGATTCTGATGGCATTTCGTATCAGTTATCTAGATATTCGGGCCATTTTCGATGTTTGGTACTCGCAGCGGCCAATCGGTGCTTTATATTTTGAAAAGTGTGACCCTATTTCTCTCACTGCAATCCTTTACATTTTCAAACACTTTCAATCGCAGCACGGTCCCAGAGCCATTTTCTGAGGCGCGCGCACCAGTAATGGAGAGCCCTGATCATTCTGGTCATTCTGAGCCATTCTGATTCTGCTCGAGGCATTATTGTCCTCTCCAGCGGCCAATCAGTACTTTACATTTTGAAACGCGTGACTTTATTGCACCCATTACATTTTCAAACGCGTGACCCTATTGCCCTCACTGCAATCCTTTACATTTTCAAACACTTTCAATGCCAGCACGGTCCCAGAGAGGAAGGAAAGGGAATAGACCGTATGGACCATGAACCCAAAGAGACCCAAATAAAAGCCGGTCATTTCGTTAAAGCAACGGTAGATGGCGAACTATTCCCTGATAGTATGCGATGGATTCCAGGCATTTTAGGCTCGAATCCAAGCTGCCTATTGAAACTTAATTGTGTTGATAGCCAGGCTGGTCGATCTGAGTTTGAAATCCCTTGACGCGCCCACAGAGACGGATCAACAATAAAATGCGAATCAGAGCAATCGAGGATAGCATCAGGATAATACGGGATGCACAAACCTGCCGTACGTTGGACGAATGGATCGGAAATGATGCTCCTTATTAGAGTGCAAGGCATGCCCAAGGATATTGTTAGAGCCGATGGATGTTTGCTGGATCAGGGTTGTGAGGGTGGCAACAGGGGGTTGGGTTACAGTCTGAGAAGCCAAGCCATCCAATTTTGTCAGAATCTGCTCTGAGAAGACACGGAATTCTGCTGTTGTTGGCGGTTGGAGGGCATTGTGATCGCTCATAAAGATCTTGTCGGGTTCGGGACGAAATGGATACAGGGCGTCCCCATGGCCAGATTCATAACTCTGGAGGGAATCAAGCAAATAACGCATGAGGGTATCAACCTATTCCATACAGATCAGAAGATGGTCATAGACGATCAGAAGGAACCATACCTGCTTGCCTACCGCCCATCCTCCCCACCATCGAATGATGCTAAGCGACCAGCGTTTACCGATTGGGGCAAACATGAATCTGTATTGGGAACCACCGCGTCGCAGATAGCGAGTCGTGAAGATCTTGTTAATTCCTGCAGCAAGAGTAAACTCATTAATGAGGTCCTGTGCAGTGTCGTGCGGCATGGGTTTCTTGGCGTGGATGGTGCCGTTCGAGCTAACGAAAGGGAATAGGTAGTCATCGGGCTCGAAGTCACGACCAAGAAGGTGCCGATATAAGATGCGCCAACGCGCAACATGAGCGAACATATCAATTTCGGGATTATCTTCCGGCTGATAAATTTCGGAGTGATTACCTGTCTACGGGTTCGATTAGTAAAGCGCCTCGGATGATCCAGTTCGAACGACAAACTCTCAAGAGGTCCATCGTACCCTTGTTTCTGCCGACAGCCCTTCCGATTATCAAGAAGGACGCCAAGGTACGACAGATAGTATGGCGAAGGAGCTTTGCCGTCGCTAAGATCGCGCTCCTGGATTTGGCAAGTCTCAAAGCTCCTATGGCGTTAGAGTGAGCTACTCAAGCTTGTGGAAGGGAGGTGTGGAAGTACCTGGTCCGGAGACAGAAGCCTGAGGACAAGAAGCCGCACATCATGCCGTGCTTAATCAACAGAAGCAGGTCATTCCCATTTCTCAGGCTTCGATCTCTGGGAAGGAGGAGCAGCGCAAGGCCAAGAACGCGAAGGCCCGGGAGCGCGCCAAAAAGCGTAAGCAGGGTGCTGACGCTGGTGAGGCCCCTCCCGCAAGAAGTCTCAGCGCCCGACGGTTGAGGAGGTTGAGGACGAGGGCGACAGCTTGCAGCGTGCGAATGGGAGTGGAGCTTCAGATACCGCGGCAAAGGTGCGTGTGTTATCGTCATCGTTCTAACAGATCTCCCAGGCCAGCAGGACCAAAAACTTAATTTAGTTGTTCTACGAGTCGGTCGACAAGAATGCAGATGGGACCATCAGTGCCCCGGGGACAAGCACTTCAAATGCTATCACGGAAATCGCAAGGTCCCAACGATCACTTGAGGGATGAAATCCAGCCTCAACGGTACGTGCTCTCAATTGAATATAATTCTTACCTGATTACCATTGTATGTCTTTAAACTCACTTGAGGTCCAAGTTCCCCATCATGCACCACCTCTATGACTCCATGGGTTGTCGTCAAACTCCCCCTGAGGTACCTTGAGGTGATTGGCGATCAATCTCGGTGCAGCTTGAGGCGCCATCAACTCGGCTCGATTCAGCTCGGAGGTGCGCGTCTATAAAAGGAAGTGCGGTGTCCCACGGTCCTCCAGCTCTTCAATTTGGTTCCTTTTCATTGCTCTGCGTCCATAGGACATCGGGAACATGCCCAGGACTCCATTCATGATATTTAGCATACATATTACAAGTGAAATAAAATTTTTGAATACATTATCGAGCTGTAATTGAGATAAAAATGAAATATTGTATGAAAACTATGGCGGCGACATTCCCCATGAAGAGTTCACCAGCTCTTCGAGTTCCTGGGTTCGTCCGGCACTCAAGAGCTCGTCTACGACATCAGGATCTATATCAATAACAGAAAGTTCGGCCTCTGTTGCGACCAAACCATCGCAAAATTTGATGCGGTCCTGCCGATAAATGAATTTGAGGATCTGCAGCATCTCCATCGAGTTCGAAGACAGGCTCCCGCGCCGCAGAGAGTCTGTCTCCTTGCTGGACGAGAAAACGCGTTCGCAGGGGACAGCCGAAGCTTGGACCGGCAGTATGTCAAGAGCGACACGGAAGAGGTACGAGGTGTATTGCCGCATCTAACACCCAATTAGAATCACAATTTTTCAGAGGCAAATGTGGAACATACCTCCCAGTATCGAAGGAGATCGAGATCCTCGAACTCTAGGTTCCTTTCGTCCATTACTCCCTCAGCCTCGTACCGCGCGAGCTCGGCATCAACAATCCGTTCATCCTCAATGACTGCACGACGCTCAGCCTCAGCCTTCTCCTGCGCCGTCAGCGCGTCAGCAGTCGGGGCGTTGACTGGTCTGTCGAGATCCGGGCCCGACAAAGATTTTGCGAGGGCGTTCAGCCGGGAAAGACCAGATTTTTGTGCTTGTGCGGCATGCGAGGCTGATGGTGTATTCACCAGGCGACGACTCGCCGTAGTCGGGACTTGCACTGCAACAGTGTTCTCTTGAGAGCGCTGGTCCTTGCGAAATTCGAGCATCTTCAAAATGTGTAAGAAACTTTGATTGAAATTAATAAAGCCGACTTACCGCAGCGCGAATCCCGGTCTTGGCCGCAACATAGTCTTCGGCCGCCCAGTTTTCACGCAGCCATTCAAGCTTGATGGTGGGATTCAAGACTAAAAATATGTTAAACTAGAGACAAAACGTGATAAGAATAGACTAATTACCCATCGCAAGACCATATACCTTTGTGCGCCGAGACATGTTGAGATATTCCTCGAGCTTTCGGATGGTGGCGTTGATCCCGAGGCTCAATTCATCGAGCTGATTGCGGAGGTCCTTGAGCATGATGATGAGCTTCTTGTACATCAGCAGAACAACTGAAAGTGTCGGGGTTTTCTCTGCCGATACTATCTCTTGAACAATGTGCGGAATTTGCAAGAATCGCCGAATGTCTTGTAGGACCTTCAACGTAATCGGGCTGAGTCGATGCCATGAGATTTCGTCCTGTTTCGGATCGTCGAGGAATTTGTCCATAGCCTGAAAGTAAGATGAGTATTGAGACCTCAAAAGGGAATGAAATGCGAACCAAGTACTGCTGGTCACTAAATCACTCCAGATAGCTTATAGAGTGAGAATATTGTATTGTTTCGTCCAATTCGAGACGGACCCCGACGTTTTGGGGACCAAAAAAATCTGATAAATTGAGAAAAAATTATTGCCGCTATAAAAAAAGCTCAAGCGTGACGCGTGACTGTCGATTTCAATGAAATAATACAGTAGACGTTTGAAAATGTAATGGCTTGCAGTGCGAGCAATATAGTCACGTGTTTGAAAATGTATGGATTGCAGTGCATGCAATAGAGTCACACCTTTGACAATGTAGAGCACTGATTGGCGCGGGCCTCAAAAAATTGTCTTGCGACCATGCTTGAAATTGTTTGAGAATCTCAATAGAGTCACGCGTTTGGCGATGTAAAGCAGTGATTGGCCCCTGGAGAGGTCAACAATCCGTCCGAGAATACTCGAGCAGGTCAAAATGACCGCAATAATCAGGGCTATCGATTGCTGGGGCGCGGGCCTCGAAAAATGGCCATGCGACCGTGCCGGAATTGAAAAATTGTTTCCCGCGCCTTGGATTCTTTCGGAAGTTCGTGGCCGTCGATTCGTATTGATAATCGGCAGCAAACCACATCCCCAGATCTTCAATGCAGCCTGTAAAAGGCTGTCCTGACATCAATAAATGGGCTCTGGACGGCCACTAACAGCCACCTGATGCAAAAATTCGCAAAATTCGCTATTAAATCACCCAGACAATGTATACATGGCCATTTTTGTGCGTCCTGGTTTCAATTCAATGGTTAGATGCCTGCAAACCTTGAATCAGCCAAGTGCGGCTGTGGAATCCCCACGAATGCTTTTGATTCGGGCCCACTGCCACACCCGATATGGAGAGTTCTGTGACCTCTGGTTTAACAACCAAAGCAGTGCAGACAATTTCAAACAGATGGGGCTGCTCAGAATAATGCTGGGTATCATCTGACCTTTCATCCGCGTCAAAGCAAGAAATGGGATCCAAAACGGGTCGATGAACAGACACTTCCGGACATCGCCACATTCATCACGCAAAAATGTGGCCCGGTTGAGGATTGGTTGAGGACGGTTGAGGACGAAAGGTTGATCAGATCCCTATGAATCAGGGAACCCTATTGGCCGACCAAATTTTACCAGTACCCTACTGCCGTTTCAACATGTGCGGCTCTCAAAAAGTGGTATCGGAGCATTCGACGTAATGAAGCTCGACCGTGACGCGTGACTGCCGATTTGAATGAAATATGTAGTGCAGTATCTTCTCCATTCATGGAACTAAAATCCAGCGTGATGGTGTTCGTTATTTTTGGGGGTGATCGTAGTTGGCAACTGATAATAATATCACTAGTTAGAACGACTCCTGTAGTCTGGCGAGAGACGTACCTTGCGACTCGCCCATACACCGTGAAACGCGCGTAAGAAGTAACCAGAAAAGAGCTTGTTGTTGTCGTCAAACATATCTGTGGTGAGGAGATTGTAAAGCAATTAGCGGTCATATCAGCCTGAGGACTCACCGTCTCCGAAACCCAGATCTTGAGCGAGTACGTTGCAGTCACGCTCTTCCCAGGCTTGCCGCACACTGGCAGGGCCAGCGGACAGCAGGATCTCCAACCAGTACAGATCTGTGCGTCATGTCGTCAAGTCAGCCTAATGATTGTGCAGGGGGGATTCACCCTCATCTCCGGTGCGCATTAGCTCATCCTCCATTAGCTTCTCTAGGAGGCTGCGTAGGAAACCGACAGAGGAATAAATCTCCAGAATCTGGTCGAGCGGGTAGGCGTTTAAGACCGCAGTGCGCTGGCACCAAACCTTCTTGATTGTCCCTTCATCCAAGTTGTCGATTTCATTCTCGAATTTAGGCGGCCTTATTCAAAGCTGCCTAATGGCTCCTGGTCAAGGCCGGTGATGCTCGACGCTCCTGAGAGCAACATGTCCTCCGTCTCCGGAATCCGGAACTCCAGGATTGTGAGATTGTGGCCCTTGTAATTACTGCCAACCTTGAAGGCCCACTTGCAGCGATTTATATATGTGGAACAAGATGGCATTGAGAGTAGTACTATCTGGTAGTCTTCCGTCACCGTAAGTCGGATCACCCGGAAAGACGACCAAGTCGTCTCTAATATACCACACAGTTGTTAAGGTCGCGGGGACCACGTTCTTTCAACCCCGCTCGACAGTCCACCCAGGGAATGTGTTCACGCACGATACGCCGTTGGATGCAGCGCCTAGCATCGGATACTCTTTCTCCCTTAAAGAAGATTTGAGATTGGCACTTTATGAGTCCCTCCGTTTCCGACGTGCCCCAGCTCACTGAGCCTCCAAGACTCCGGCACCCACTAGGAATTGTTTTCCCCAGCCGGAACCCCCGTACATCGCGATTTACCATGCAGGCCACATCCTGGGCAAACATGGGGGACTTCACCGGGATAAAGAGACTGGCAGAGGAGTGGAGGCATGGGAAAAAGCAGAGGGTGGATGTTGAGAAGGTCAAAGTCCAAGTGGCGTGCGCTATTTTAGCCATGGACACGGGCGTAAAGGATGCCACAAATGCGTATATTCTTTCCCTGTGATACGGCCGAGACCGGCCACCAAAAGAAAGTTTCTCTCTCGTCAGCGCAACTCAAATACATGCCACTCTCGTTTTAGTCTCGAGTATGGTATTGTGAGTTTCTGAAACGTTCCTCGATGTTCTTTGGCCGCTGGAACGAACAGTAATGCCTCCGAATGCAATCTGAGGACATGGAATGACCTGTGCATAAAAAATTGGTCAGTGATGATACATCCATCACATTTGTCTCCGCCCCGTGGCCCCCCCAATTGACTGTAAAATGGTCATTCCTTTCGAAATATGGCAGCTTGTTTTGCTTCCAAGGGACGCGTCCTCGCTGACGAAACGGTGTAGAATTTCCCTGAGCTTGCAAGTACCCCATTGGCAAAAGGAACTGTTGAACGTGGTTGCCAGTAAAACTAATTGATCTGGAGCAACTTGGGGAGACGTGTAAATGGCCTCCCGCAGCGCAGCAAGGGTACCTGCTAGTACTATTCACATGCGAAATAGATTACAGTAAAGCGAGTGCTCGCCAATCATTTGTATTTCGAAATGCGTGACCATTAGGTCACTATATTTTGAAATGCATGACCATTTGGGGTATTGTGGCGGGACATAGGCTTGTGAAAATTACCGATGCTAATTAACACGAAATTTTGGGAGTCTGAAAAAGGCCTGTAAAATAGGGCCTATTTGATCCTGGTTGACCACAATCCCTTGAGTGAAATCTGCGGTGTGGGCCGCATGGCTCTTCTCCGACCCCGCGAGGCCCAGTAGGCTTCCAGCGTGTGGAAGAGCTCCTGTGCCGACGCCTTCCCCACGCCCGCTCACCTATAGCACTAGCGGCGCCCCTCCTCGTGCATGCCACTCGCTTTGCCGATGCCCAAATACAGAAAATATTGCACAACTTGATCCGCCTGTGGTTAAAGTTTCTGTGGGTCTCTCATAGCACTCCATGCCCAAGAACTTGATTCCACCAAGAAATCCGTACCCATTCCACTTCTGAATGAGGGCGAAGCAAATACTCGTGTGGAGTCAGAACTGCCCAAATACAGAAAATTTTACACAACTCCAGGGTTGGCATTGACCGGGGTCAAACTAAGAACAACTTCAAAATATGCAGAGATTCGCACATATCCTACAACTATGGGTAAGTAGAGAAAGATTTTGAATGGTTTGATGAAACTCAGATAAATGGTTTGGTCATAAAACAGGTGCCAAGTTGGCTTGACCCCAGTCAATGCCAACACTGCACAACTCGAGTTGCCGATGGTTAAATTTTCTGTGGGTATCTCAGAGTACTCATTCTATGCCCACGAACTTGATTCCACTGAGAAATTCGTACCCATTCCACTTCTGAACGAGGACCAAGCAAAATACTCTTGTGGAGTCAAAACTGCCCAAATACGAGTCGCCGGGGATTAAAATTTCTGTGGGTCTCTCAGAGTACTCATTCCATGCCCATGAACTTGACTCCACCGAGAAATTCGTACCCATTCCACCTCTGAACGAGGACAAAGCAAAGTACCTTGTGGAGTCAGACCTGCATGCCCAAATACAGAAAATTTCACACAACTTGAGTCGCCGGTGGGTAAATTTTGTGTGGGTCTCTCAGAGTACTCATTCCATGCCCACGAACTTGATTCCATCGAGAAATTCGTACCCATTCCACCTTTGAACAAGGACAAAACAAAATACTCTTGTGGAGTCAGAAGGATAGCCCTGATTGGTTGTATCACAACAGGGGGACTTGTATTGCACCCTGGCCAAATCGGGGTCAACTTCACAAAATATTGAAGATCTCCGAAAGCATGTGGTTAA
This sequence comes from Mycena leptocephala, assembly GCA_029378395.1. Taxonomy (NCBI): domain Eukaryota; kingdom Fungi; phylum Basidiomycota; class Agaricomycetes; order Agaricales; family Mycenaceae; genus Mycena; species Mycena leptocephala. Next base: position 181,972 of record JARJLF010000052.1, on the reverse strand, counting down.
ATCAGCCCATTTTTTGCCTAGGGACGATAGATGGGTCACTGAGTCCGCGGAGCCCAAAGCCTGAGTACTCATTCAATTTCCCAGATGAAAAAGTCTGAGGAGGCACTTTTCCATGCAATCGTGCCGGCTGGGGTCAACTTCACAAAATATTGGAAATTCCGAAAGCATGTGGTTAAATCAGCCAAATTTTAGGCCATGGACAGTGGATAGAGCTCAAAACCTGAGTACTCATTCAACTTCTCAGACAACTTTGGAAGATGGCTAAATCGGGTACAACTTCTATATTTTCATCAAGTTGTAGGTGGAGGTGAAGCAGGACTCAGAATAACTTGTAAGAACTCGAATAAATGATGACGGTGGACCTGTGGAGCACATTCCTAAAGCAGAATTGCAAGGTGGACGTTTTGAGTTGTGCAATGGTTTTTTGGGAAATTCTACAGTGGGCCAAAGCAGCTCCGTGTTCCGATTATAAAGCATTGTCAGCTGCTTTCGGCTGGACAAGCGCGGGACTTATACAGTATTTAAGTTTTCCTTACGAGGAATCAGTGCGCGTTTTGTGTATTTTTCACGGGGTGTCAATCTATGGAGGGCATGAACAAACATACAATTTACGTGACCTTATTGAACATTTTCAAACGCGTGACCGTATTGCAAAAATGATAAAAAACAGAGATTTCTGTCCAGTCCACGTCCCTGCTGCAGGTGAAATTGACATGCACACGGAATGTTGGGCAGGGGCTGGCAAGCGGCATGCGCAAGGAATATTGGGTAGAGATTGCAAATGGCTAGAGGGGTCAATAACGCCTCCAGGCAGACTTTTTTTGGCTGTAAATGACATGAATAACCAGGGCTAGCCATTGGCAGTGCGCGGGCCTCAGAGAAAACGACTCTGAGGTTGTGCTGGAGGCGAAAATGTAAAGGAGGGAAAGACGGTCACGCGTTTGAAAATGTAAGGCCATGCGCTAACTATATGTCGACTGTTCGAAGACCAAAACGCTCCCCGACTTCACCCACTCATTGGTCATGGTGTCCACGGACGCCGTCTACGCCCAAAGCCCGAGTACATATTTTTTGCAACCTCGAGATTTTGGCAGGGCAAGACGGTCACACGTTTGAAAATGTAAGGCATTGCAATACAGTCCGGCGGTGGAAAATGTGCAATAATAAAGTCGGGAAAATGAAAGCACTGATCGGATGCTAGAGAGGTCAATAATGCCTCCAGACACACTTTTTTTGGCTGAAAATGACGGGCATAATCAGGGGTAGCCATCGGCGGTGCGCACGCCTCAGAAAATGGCTCTGGAGTCGTGCTGCAGGCAAAAATGTAAAGTAGGGAAAGACGGTCACGTGTTTGAAAATTACTCGTATCTTAAGCAGATGCCCTGATTTTATGTGCACATGTTTACATTCTTCTTTCTCCCACTCCCGCCCGGCAGCTCCCGTATGTCCATCCCATTTCTGATTATTTCTGGGGTCTCGAAGCTAGCAGGTGCATTAGAAGTACCTTCGATCCAGGGATTTGGACGCTTCACACGGTTATTTTCAACCTATCCGATCAACCGCTCAATTTCCGTACATAACGAGGGCCTCTTCCACAATCTCTCTTTTTTTCACCCCCTCAAGACGTCCTCCAATTTAGCAACGCCCTGAATCAGACTGTAAGTGTTTGTTTCTCTCCTATTTTACACCTTTCCTTCTTCCCTACTATCCATCGGTTCCACCCTGTTCCGTTGACTCGGTTTCGTCTAAGCCCTTTTTGTCGAATTTTTCCGGGCATCACCGATTATCAAGTATCGGTGCGAGTCATTTATTTTGGACCTCGCCGATCAACCGCTCAATACCCGTTCATAAGGGACGCTCTCCCGTATTGCCCTGTCTTCCCTTCCCCCCACTTCCCGGAAACTAATCTTCCCGTTCGTCCATTGTTTCTCAGTTGTTGCGACTACAAACTAACCTCTCTTCTCCCGTCAACCATCATGAGATCAGGATGACCATCCAGCCGTCCAAAATAATAGATGGAGGGATCTTTTGTTGTTGCCATTGGCAGACATTAAGAACACCTCATGTTCTCGGTACACTAGCCTTCGACTCCGATTCCGATTACAATACTCATCTTGAGATTCAGTTCGTACACGACGATCTCAACATCCTTTAAAACGGTCTGCGAGGATTCTGTTCTGGTAGGTTGCTTTCCCGTCCTTCGGATATTCCTGGTTCTTTTTGTCCAGTTCATGCTGGTGTGCTCTTCTCGTGTTATTCTCTGTGTTGGCCCTCTGAGACTTCATTAGGTTTGTGCGCTGTTTTATTTTCGATTTCTCAAGCATCTACCTTGCACGTTCGTTTTCTCCGACTGCCTCCTCGCCACGTCATCTTATCGACTAACTCCCTCTCTTTGTAGGAACCTACGTTACCCGATCCGTAACCGCAATGTATTCTTTGACCTCACGACTTGCACGTAATTCAAGTAAGATCCCTTTCTTCCTACTTTCTCCTTCTATTTCTCTGACTCCATTTGTTGAACAAGTGACACGCCAGATGATGCCCTGCCATCCGACGCCGCATTTACACTGACCTGTTGGTGCTATTCACAGCTGTTATCGACTTCTGGCGGCATTCCCGGCGAGTGACCTCGATTGTGCATGGTCCAAGTTTATATTCTGATCTTCATACTGTTTAGCTGTCCACCAGCAAATGGCCCTGCCTCCCACGTAGACACGCCTCCGGACATTAGCAACTTTTCTTCTCGCCACCACGTTTCCGATCATATCACTGACGTCGCATCATCATCTACCCCGGCGTGGGTGGTGCCTCCCCCACGTGAAGGATCGTGTTTGATACCGACATATTTGTATGGAGTTTCGGTCATTCAGGTGTCCGTTTCGCTGCTGACGTTCTACTCCATCCAGATCCGAGAGCATTTTGGACGTATTCAAGGACCTCCAATTGCAGTTTTGCTCCGCGAGTGGTGGATTCTCTGTCTGCAGGTGTCTTATGTTTCTTTATTCTCCCAGATCGATACTAACCTATTTTCAATAGCCTCATAGATGCGACGTGTTCTGTTGACATCGCACGACCTTTCTACTCTTAGCCCGCAATTTTACATTGCAGGCCACTACACAGAACTACACAGAACTACACAGACCTAATCTGAGCTACACACAGGACTGCTCACAACAGTGCTGGGTATCTGTCAATTTGCAGCATTCGATTAGCTCTCCATATCAAGTCACGCTTTTCTGAGCGTGAACTTTGAAGGACGTGGTGACTTCTATCAGCAGCATGGTGGGTCACTCAGACAGACCCGAACCCAAGACCAAGGCATTGTTAGAGATTAATGCGGGCGCGCGTGGGCGTGGATGGCGTTGCTACAAGAAAAGTGTATCACTACAAAGACAACGAGCCACGTAGCTGGAAACGAGCTCGGTGTGGCCGACACAACGCCTTTGACGTTGATGAAGCGTTGACGACTTTGAGCGATGACGAAGATGGAATGGAAGGTGAAGATGAAGAAAAATCAGCTTGTCAGACTCAGGCATCCTTCGAGCAGGGGCATGTAGGCCCGGGACAGCCCCTCCCTGGCGCTGATGGCGACGAGGAAGAAAAGAGCTCTGCTCACGTCATCAGCCTCTCGTTCATAGACCCCGTTCTAGGCCCAGGCCCAACGATCGTGCCTCACGAGGGAATAGAACCTCCAGTTATAGCCCCACGCCGTCGGCGTAGTTTCCGGGTAATATTAGCCCGAACGGAGTAGGAATGGGACCAAAATCATCGAAATATGTCAAAGAAAAGTGGCTTTTGATGGCTCGGAGTTGCGCCACAACTGCACAGCAGAAAGATTCCCAGTGAGCACCTGAAACAGGGGACATTTTTCGATCCGCGAAGAAGTCGCCTCAGTAAAAAATTGAATATGTATGAAAGACCGCCTGTATTTGGAAGGAGCGCCTGAGCGCTGCAAGGGCAGAGCAAGGAACATCCCGAGTTAGTGTATGTAATTGCGAGCAGTGAAAACTTCGTACCAAATGAAGAAGCACCTATCGAGTCAGACGAGGTTGCATGGCATGCCGGTCGGCCGACTTGGAGGAGCCAGGGTTAGAATCCAGTCAGTAATGACGAGCAGAGAAGAGAGCCCACAAAAGGACTTTAACGGGACATGTCCGTCTCCCGCGCCACACATCCTGTATCATTGATGAGCACTTTGGCACGTTGAGGCATAGAAAATGCAAAAATGAATGAATGTATTCAAGAGGACACCCATTTATCCTCTAGGCGATGCCGTTATGGGAGAGTTAACTTTTCGGCTTGCAAAACGGGCTTGCACCCGCGCAAACGGGCTTTTTCGGGCTTGGGCTTGGGTTTTAGTGTAGCGCCAAGCCCAAGCCCGGCAGATCGGCTTGCAAGCCCGTTTGCTCGCTTAGCCGAGAAATGGGCTTGCGCATATTTCTCGTCCCCCAGGGCCTATTTGATCACTCTGAGTGGATATACTGTACAGTGCAAGTGCATACTTCCAGGGCTTGTGATTTTTCCGGTGGTTTTGCTCACGGATGTCATGATACGGCATCGTCGCCGAAGACGACACCAGGCAACACTGTCAATTCATGACAAAATTCCGGGCTTGCCGGCCCAAGTACACTCTGCTAGTACGTATACAGTGTCTCGAAGCAAAAATTTCCCGAAATTTGGCCTCCTTCGCCTCTCAACCGCGGGTTTTTCCATGATATAGTACTATGGACAGTTGAAGCCTTCATTTAGTCGTGTAAATCACCCTGTGTGTATGGCCCGCCCGCAGATTTAGATGGGAATTCTGAGTAGACAGAAATGAAGCTATGTATATTGCATTCGCATCTCCAGCTTTGACCAAGAAAAAGTAATAAGATTTGAGTCCAGCACAAGTAAGATCAAAGATTTCAAACTCCGGGCTCAGCCCTTTGACATGTCCCGAGTTGTACCAGTCTGCCTACGGCATAGTGCTTGCACTACGATTTGCTGTTGTAGGGCAGACTGGTAACGAGTCTAGCTGAAATGGTAGTTTTGAAGAGTTGTTTGTTGTGAGGGGAATGCGAGGGATGAAACATCGTTCTCCGCTGTTATGATGATTGCCTCGAGGACGCGACGGCTGATTTGCGAGATAATTAATCTTGTGCCATTGCATAGGCCTGCAACGGGATCGAGGTTGCGAAGAAGCATCATGGGACAGCCGACTTTTAAAGAGAGATTATGAAGTGGAATTCCTGTGGGTGTAATGGAGTTTAGGAATTCTGTCGGATATGAGGATGATTCTGTGGCTGTTCCGCTGCCAGTAGGATCAACTGCATCGTCGGCGCTGGGAAGAGTTTGAGTTTCACCCGGGAAGATGTCCAAGATTTTTTGATTCAAGAGGTCAACCTCTTTGTTGAGAGGAGCGAGAATGGCATGGTTGGTGAAATATGCACAAAGGTCCTGTTCAGAACGATGTTGTTGAATCGAGTCGTACACTGAATCGATGAGTTTGTTTATGTTTTCTTTCCCCGAAGGTAGTAGCATATGGTCGAGGAGTTGGACGCGATCTTCGAAGGACGGAACTCGACCTTCTCCAACGTCTAATAGCCACTGTGCAAAATTGGATGCACGTAGACGTTCGGAAGGAGAGAGTGCTGCTTTCAAAACCCGCATATTTATGGTCAAGCGCAATCGCTCGACTTTATACCAGAAAGAAGATGCGGTCAAGCATGCATTGATGACATCCGACCAGAAGCCATCAACTACGACGGGTAAGGTTTGTCGCCAATCACCTAAGAGTATATTTCGCTGTTAGCTTACGATTGCATTGATTTAGGTTAGACATACCTGACAATAGGGTAGGAACTCCTCCGAATAGTTCTGCTGAGTTTCGGACGTCTTGTAGCGCTCGGTTAACAGCTTCTACAGCAAACCGATGCTGGGAACCAATTTCATCCCAGAGGAGTAGTCGAGTTAGCCGAAAGAGTTCAGCTAAGTGGGATTGGCGCATGATCTTACAGGCCGAATCAGAAGTCAATTTCAGCGGGATCTTAAATCTCGAGTAAGAAGTTCTGCCATTATCCAGAAATATGGCAGAAATCCCTGTTGACGCAACGGCCAAAGCGATATCGCCACGTTGTCTGACAAATGCAAGGATAAGGTTTTCAACATGTGTTTTCCCACAGCCGCCGGGACCATCTAGCATGAATACACGTGGTTCTTGGTTGAGATAGGCTTGAGTAACGGTGTCGAACACTTTTCGTTGGTCAGGATTAAGCTGTGGTATGCCGGTTGCTAATTCTTGTTGCAGTAGTTCTCGATTGAAAGAATGTTCTTCGGCAATGATGCGTCCTTCATTCAGTAGTTGGAGCGCAATGGATGGGCTCCGTAAATGAAAGTCCCGCAGACATTTTCCCGCCAGTTGCAACTGTTCATCCACAAGGATCAGACCAAGCGATTCAACATGAGCCGCAGTTATTTCAGCATCTAGAAAGCCTCGTTGTCGTAGAAGGTATTTGCAATCATCTGTGATCGCTGCAGAATATTTATCCCACAGACTTTGTGGGTTGCGAGGGGTACATTCCAGAAGAATAGTGCAGAATAGTCGCCGTAATTGGCGACCCGTTTGCATCGCGGAGGCTTCTGTTAAACAAAAATCATATTCTTCATCAGACGCAAGAAGGCCAAGGGCAGTGCAGGCAGCTTTGAAGGTAGGATATGTCGTGCCATTAACGGTGCGCAGAAATTGGAAAGATGTTGCGCCAGGAACAGTGCAAAGAAGCATTCGAAGGTAGTACCGTTCCCCTGCACTTGGGCTGACGAAATAGATTCGCCCGTATGCGAAGGCATTATTTTTTCGTGGAGTCCATCGTTTTCCGCTGTTGCTCCACGTGAATCTTTCGGGCATTCGATTGTACGTGAGGTCGTGAGTTTTTTCTGGATATTGCTGACATGCCGTGAAATATTCAGTGAGATTCGTACATCTAACTTTGTCCGACTCCATGAGAGATTGAACTGTGTCTGTAGCCGGATTGAATACGATGGGTTGATGGTCAGGAAGATGACATTGAAGGCGGATAACATTCGGTGTGTTTCCGTGCAAGCCGAAGGCAAATAGGCGCCAAACAGCTTCTGCGGGCCCGATGTACCGGCCATCAATGTAATCAGAAATTTCATCTCGTGCTCGAAATTCAGGACGACCATCGCCTCCATCTTCTACGGTTGTGGCTGCTCGTGTAGATCCTTTGTGGACATACTTGTTAAGGTATTTGACCGACGCGATGCTGATGCATATCTCCATATTTATGTGAGCCTTGAATTTCTTCGTCAAAGCTCTTGCAGAAGGAAAATGTTAGTTCAGTTAAAATTACCATGGTTAGAAAACTCACTTGTTGTATGGGACAACATAGCGATTTTCAAATCTAAAGCCGAGTTTATCAATAAATCTGCCATCGTCTCGACGTCTGTATGCTGGATAACTGTCTTCAATCAAGCTGGTTGAATTACGAAATGGACGTGGGTAATGGTGTTTGCATTTTCCATTGACGGTGCATGGCTTGGTTGAATCGTGAATTCCACAAGGACCATGGAGCATGTGCGCCGCAATTGTGGAGAATAGATCTGGATCCAAGTTTTTGTCTGGGAATTCCGCGCACACCAATTTATCGATATCTTCAGCAGTCTGGGGTTTGTCGTCAGGGTGAAGAATTATCAGGGTGTGACTGTGGGAAGACTTCGTTTTTGGAACTCGATGACTGTTAAAAGCCCAATGACACGTCCGAACATTCGTCGTTCCGTCATATCTTTCAGTAATTCATCATTCTTGAGCTTGAAAACCCTTGCGACTAAGTCAGGGCGATCCTCTGCAGTTTGGCCAGGCAGTAATTCTCGTTGTATTTCTTTCCAATGGGCATTACAAGTGAAAGTGATGAAAAGGTCAGGTTTCCCTTGATATAAACAAATCAGTGTTCGAAAAATTAAGTCACAAATATCATACCAGAGTGCCGAACAATAGCCAGTGCGTCTTGATAGAGCTGGATCATTTGTCGAGGGCTACCTGTATACGAAGATGGAAGCGTCTTCCTACATCTTCTAATGACAAATCACCCTCGGCGGCGTCCATCAACCCATTTTATAGATCCACACGAAGTTGGCTTTGGTTGTACTGGAGGTAGCGGAGTTTGTTTGCTTCAGTCTGGGCCCATGCATCAACTAAAAATTCTTGGAAAAGAGAGCCAGCAAGTAGGAAAAGGTTTAACTCGTTTGGACGGGTGTGAAGGTAATAGCTGTACCACTGCGCTTGGGAGACTCTGGTTGATCCACCTTTACCTCGTTGAGCAGGAGGTGGGTCGTTCGAGTCACGGCGGTACGCGCTTCCAGCCACAGAGTTCCCCTTGAGAGGTATTTGATCAGATCAACCCTGCTCTCCATGTGGGCGTAAGATGGGAAATGGAAGGGGTAGAAATGAAGGGTGAAGTTCAGAGACACGATGAAGAGCGCCGTTATGATTTTCAATGATGATATCTCGACCCTGGTGTACTTCCGATCCATCTCCTGGCGCAATAATAGCTATTTCATCTGCTGTTGGCCGGTTGTATACTCGAGGGTCACGCTGAACTGGATTTAGCATTTTGAAGTGTAGCTGTTGAGTGTTATCCGCAGCTACTCTGTCTTTCGCATGACGATACGCGCCAATATAGGGGTTAGTACAGCGTTCGAGTATGTTCTAAGAAAATATTGGAAATGAATAGGACTCAGAAATGCACTGTGAGAACTGACATACCTGCAAGCAGATTAATACAGCTTCGTTCGCTTGGCCGTGCCCATAGGATGCACGTGTGTGTGCCATGTCCTGCTCGGTACCATTCATCACATAGATTTGTGAAAATTGGGGCTTCTTGGGGTCGACAGGCAGTAAGGAACCGATCAAATGATACAGCTCCCCCTATAGGCGGACAATTCGATGTCCAGCTGTACCCCATACCGATTGATCAAATTTCGCTCCAATAGAACAAAAAGAGAGAAGATTATTATATGTTCGAATGTTTTTTCGGAATTCTTGGGCCTCTGCAGTGAGTTTTTAATTAATGAAGAAGAAAGGGATGGATCATCTGCGTACCCGGATTTGAGCCAGTGTACAATAACTTTAGGTCCTCATCCTGCTCGCCCCAGCCAGGTAAATCTACCTTGCCATCTGAACAGCATGTGCTAAACGTCGGATTGGTGGCATTGGATCCGGACCCCGATCTACGTTCCTCAGACCAATGTAAAGCTTGACACTTTGGGCATGGTACATTGCAGGGACCAAGGATACGAGGCATGAAGTGCTCTCGGGTCCAGCGCGCATGTTGGGATTCAGTTCGTTGGGATGGATTTCTGCGTTGTAGTTCATTGTTTTCTCCAAGCCTTTGGCTTCGTGCAGAAGCTCTGGCTTGTTTCGCCTGCGTTTCAAAGGTCAACGATGATGCAGGCATTGCTGGAGATGACAATGGACATTTATTTTGACGAAATGTTTTGACAAAAGATTATTCGACAGAGTGTAAACATTTGAAGAGGATATGAAGCAAAGGGTTGTCACGTTGATAGCATAGAATTACAGAGAGAGCTTTCGAAGACTACGGACTATGAAATACAGATGCCAGACATTTACTTCAGTTGCTGGAGTTGAGTCTCGACTTCATCTTTATCCTTGTTGTCGTCATCGCGCCTCCGCTTGAGGCTTCGCTGCTTGTTTCCATAACCAGAACCGGAACCGCCAGTGCCCTTTGATGGCGATGAACCACCTTTGCTGGGGCTGTTAGGGGGAGGGCGAGGAGTAGGTCCGTAGGTGATATGCGTAAGTTCAATGATAAGAATGCCGGTATGCACTTGTTCACGCCCAATGAGACGCCCGCCGGCAGCAATGGTTTGGCCATCGGCGGGCATGAAGAACTTTGCCCAACGGGAATTAGCTCTGTCGACACGGACTCTGATAGTAAAGGGTTGATTCGCGTCCTTGAATGGGTCAGTCAAGGTAGAAGTCATTCAAGAAAGAGAAAAACATACGACAATCCAGCTTGTCCCGCCAATATTGAACCAGAAAAATTCGTCAGTAGTGGAAAGTGAGCTCGCAACACCCAAGACATTGAATCTGGGAGCGAGGATGGTCGGGCAAGTCGCAAGATAGTTCTCGTCTATAAATGATTGTGAGTGCATTGCATAACCATGCGATTAAAGCGATTACCAGAGGGCGAAACTGAGCCCAAGAGCTCCATTTCACGGAAATCGGTCGATAGAGTAATGTCTGCGCCACCGTTGTTTGCGTAGGCAGCCTCGAGGTCAAAGAGCGACTCGATTTGGGGAGGACTGGTCATGTACGCACGGAAGGTAGCGGAATATTCATGTTCGTCTTTGTCGAGGATAACAGTCTCGAGGAGGTACCAGCCCGCGCGAAGGTTAGATACAGACGCAACGGGCAGGCGTCCCGTAATGTAGCAGTGCGACATAATGCGAATGTGAAGTGAAGGGCAGCGAGTGGTTAATTTGTATCTCTTGTCTAAATAAAAAGCGGACGGTGGGAGCGCCAAAGTGGTGGAAGATACAGGGACATAGTTTATTTGACGGCGAAGAGATATTCATTGATGGCGGCGATAAGGCAGGCCAAAAACAGAACAGTAGAAGTGGTTAGCAACGTGAGGAGAGGTCGGAATTGAAGACGACGCCAGTAGTGTAAAGCCCGTTGAAGGTCTCAGTGAGACAGAGCAAGTCGTCGAGGAAGAAGCGACAAACTGGAACCAGATAATGATCAGTCGGCGTCACTTATGACGCTTTTGCTACAAACTTTAAAGCACAGGGTCATTTTACAGTGATCGTTGAAAGAGTGGAAATCAGATATTTTTGCGATGCGAGAACGTGTTCCAGGGTCGATGTTGGAGAGTTTGGTAGTAGAACATCCATCTAAGACAATCAAATGGCAGTGCACTGGAATTAGAGAGGATTTAGTGGAGAAAGGCGGCTGGAGCGAGTGGAAGTCAACACCGGGACAGGCTGTCGACGGCCATTGAAGTAGGAGGCAAGGACAAATCTCACTTATCTCTTGTTTATGATTATTGATTACATTCTTCGACGAATTGTGACGGACATCAAGGAGACCGACCGTTTCCTCAGGCTACACGTCGGTCATCGAGAAGGTAATTCATCGTATTGGCCATGCTGACGTCTCAAAATCTTTCTCACCTGTTGTCGGGGGTTGGTGTGAGAAAAGTTCGGTTGTGCGGTTCGAGGCGGACCGGATGCATGACCGTGAGCGTGTGAGTGTTCCATTGGAAGGTTCTTTGACTCTGGAATTATATTATATAGAGAGATTATCCGTCAATTTCGAGTGCACGTAAACCAATCATAATTTGCCCAACATTACAACGCGTACAACATTGAACTCGACAACTGTACACCTCGATTCGCCGCAGAAGAGAGTGGAGCTTTGAACGAAAACGACTACTAACGAACTTGTCTCAGACACGCCTCAGAATGCAATTCCTTCCACGAAACGATGAAGCACGGCGTCCGTCAGGAAGCCGCCGAGGATAATTTGACCCAGCAGCGGCGTACCGAGGAACAAATTCTTGCAGTCACAGGGGCGGTGAATGTCGGTGCGCAACAAAGCTGACAATAGCATGACGCCGGCAATAGCGACGCTGACATAGAACGGGATGCCTTGGTTGTTCAGCGCGCCTCCGTAGGTCAGGAGACTGAGGAAACCGATGGCAGTCGTCGTCGTGATCGAGATGGTGTATTCCCCGCAGAGTCGGGCGGGGGAATTAATTCCGATGCGAATATCGTCGAGGATGTCCTAAAGTTGCGTCTCAACCTTCGTTCAGATGATTTAATACAGACAAACTTGGTGCTGGTAGACCGTCTCATAGGTGATCGTCCAGAGGCATGCGCCAAGGTAAATCGGGACGAGGATATTCCATGGCACAGTGCCGTCGGTGCTGAGGTCGGCCCAACCCATGAAGATGCCGACCTTGAACATCAGGCCCTTTGTAAAGCAAGGTAAGTTTGGGTTGAATATCGCAAAGTTGAATACTGACGAGGGGAATAGGTGCGAGATTTGTCCAGCGCTAATGAGTCCAGGTGTGTTAGATTACTAATAACAAGATGAATGCATACCTTGCAGGTCGGGTAGATTATGTACAGCGGCCAAACCGCCATGGAGGTGTGGAGACTAGCGTCAAGGTTAGTGATTTGGACGTCTGAACGATACAAAACTTACGCAGTTGTGCTCAAAGTCGTCACGGCGAGATACACGCCCAATACGACCTGCATTGCGAAGAAGAGCCAAACACGTTCGAGCGATATCGCACCTCGGGGAAGGGCCCGAGTTTTGGTCCGTTCAACGAGGGCGTCGATATCATAGTCCAAAAGATCATCGATAACCATGATCTGAAAGAACGTGAGTCTTACTCCGGCAACCAACCTGAAAACTCACCAAAGATTTGACGCCGAAACACAAGGGGACGTAAAGGGCCGCGCGCAGAAGCGCATCTTGCGCAGACAGATCGGGTTGAGCACGATATACCATCGCAATAGACCAAGCTGGCAAGAGGGGAAAATGAAGAGGTGAGTAATACTGTGGAAAGACATTATCGTCAGACTCACCAGTCGGAAGCCAGACGACCCAGAAACCGATATTGTTGTGCAGGCGGCACAACTCCCAAGCCGCTTGAATCTCAGTCCCCGTGGGGACCGCAAGAAGCTTCGCCGCAGAGGCAGCGAAATTGTTGGTCGTCTTCGAGGTCAATGGAGACGACATATTTCCTGGGTGTGAGTTGGTAATGGGGTACCAACCTTCACGGTATTGTCTATCTTTTATCTGAGCCCGGAACGGCTTGTTTGAGTACCACACTCGCAAAGGCCGTTCAATTGATCCTACCTTTCCATTCAAACAATGCCCCACTGCTCCCTCTTCTTCCGTCTTCTTTTCATTTCGCTTCACCCGTATTTAACTCGCATCGTCACATTTTCTTCCTCCTTTTCTCCACTGATATCCTCTGAATACCGTGAACATCCACTGGCCCATGTATTGTTTTCGAGGTTTTCCGGGCTGATTCTAGGTGTAGCACCTTTGTATTCCCTCGTTATCGCCTGGATGTCCTTGCCTGCTAGAAGCAGTGTTGGCATTGACCAGGTCAAGCGGTGCTTGAATTGAGAGTAGGAGACCCAAAACCTCTTGAGCTCATGTATGTATATTTGAGAAGTTTGGTGAAGATTGGAAGAGTTCAAAATGGTTTAGTGAGTCATTGAGCAACGGTCCAGGCATTGACCCCTCCTTGACCCGGGTCAATGCCAACACTGGCCAGAAGACCAGTCTTTCCATTCTCAACACAATCCCCTCCCATGTGATGACTTTTTTTCCGGCCTGCGGCACACTTAGAACCTATCCCGGACCAAAATTTCTACCTCTGTGCTCAATCGCTGATGCAAACAGATGAACAATTGTCTGCTGTATCCAGCGTAAAGCCGCATTGCAAGAGGAGTCATGGATCACACAGGACATCGAATGTAGGACATCCCTTGTCCTTCTCATGTGGTTCCATTTTCTTTTCCGGGCCTGCGGCGCTGTCAGGAAATTCAAAGACCCAAAACCATTCATTGAGTACTTTATGAGGGAAAACTTGTGGGCTGCACAACAGAGGGATGTTTCTTGCCTCATTCAGTTCCACTCCCATGTAATTATATTTTTTTCTGGGCCTGCGGCGCTCGTCTGTTCAGTCGTTCAGATATTACAAATACTCTCTTGTTCTGAATTGCCATCCTGCGCCCATACAGCAGTGGGAGTTCCCGGAATTATGGAATGCTCCCCGATTTTGATATAATTTAGAGTATTCTGTGTCCCTGAATGCCCTCTCTATTTTTCTGGCCTGCGGCGCTCTCAATGCAGCAAATGGAACCAATAAAAATATTGATCTCACCCGGACCTCAGCTGTCTTTGAAATAGTCATTTAAACGTCGACAAAACGAAGAAAGTTGGCAACTCAATCGAGCAACCTAAAATCTTCCATCCAACCAGTGAGAAGGTGATGTCGGCCGAGCCTTTCAATTGGATGTGGGCCCATGTTATGCAGATCAATCTGTCTATTGCGGAAGGATCGACCGAGGTATCGAATTGACACCTATCTGGGTCTTTTGTTTGCTGATATGGTGATACATAGCGCGGAACCCATATCGAGAATCAGCTAATATTCAAGAGCAACCCTGAATTTATTTCTCGCGACTCGCGCGAGGACGACGTAGAGAGAGTGATAACTTCATCCGCAATTGCGCTATCCAGAATGATTTGACCGAGAAACTGCAAGCTATGTGGTGGGTTGGTCTGTCATCACTTATGAAGAAACTCATACGGGCTCAACACAAGGTATTGCGTCCCGACGGACCCCTCGAGGCCATTGCTAGCCAACATTCAGGTCTTTCCATTGCAACTGCGGAACTCAGTACGGGATTCTCGTCCCTGTCGACGTCATTGCGGTGTTTAGGAAATTCGATGCACTCAAATCGAAGGCATATGTAGACGATGGAGATTGTGACCAACAGGCAGCAGAAATGACATCGCAGCGAGCCCACGCAATGCTTTCTGACCGGGCGACACTAGACGGTAATCGATCCAATCCTCTCAGAAGAAGATATTGGCAGATATGCGAACTGACCCCAGCAACAGCGTCAAACTTGACCTTGCCTTGAGGCTCTTCGCTGTGGCCGACGTGAATGCACTCATCTCTCTGAGTCAGTCGGGTATCGGAAAAGGAGCTATTCACTGCGTTCCGACACTCTCTAGACTCAGCTGTGGCTAGACAACCTACACAAAGCTACACAGATACACAGAGGCTAGACAGATGTCTCTGTTTAGGTGACTAGACATGGTCAGTCTAGCTGTGCTCGGGTCAGTCTAGGGGGACGAGAAATATGCGCAAGCCCGTTTCTCGGCTAAGCGAACAAAGAGGCTTGCCAAGCCATCAAACGGGCTTGCAAGCCGATCTGCCGGGCTTGGGCTTGGCCCTACACCAAAATCCAAGCCCAAGCCCAAAAAGCCCGTTTGCGCGGGCGCAAGCCCGTTTTGCAAGCCGAAAATGTCACTCTCCGCTTCTTTGATCGCATCACAACTAGACCAATGCACCTCAATACAAGCAACAACCCGTCTGGGAGCCGAGTTACGCCCACATAAAGCGACGTCGTCCCTCGTCCGTCGCTCTGCCTCGCTTGACCCACCACCACACCATCTTTCCACCACCTTGCCACCACCAACAACTCCGAACACAAGCAACAACCCCGATGGAGCATGTCTCTGTGCCATCGCGCTCGCGTCTATGCATCTCGAGCAGGTGCGCTCTTCCTGCTCCTCCGTACTCCTCATTTTCTCCTCTCCCTCAGGACCTCCGCCCCTCTCCTCCGCCTCCTATCCCACCTACTCCTCCCTCCTCTTCCTCGTGCATTGTACTCGTGGTTGAAAATGCCATGCGCTTTAGATCATACCCCACCACACATCCTGCAAAAACACACTAGCACGACCGTCCTCGCCGCGGCGCCGCAGACCCGCAGGTGAACGTCACGATCGCCGCGGCGGGGCCGGGGCCGGTGGGAGTATGAGTATAGTGTTAAGGCTCAAGGGGGAAACCGGTGCGTCGGGGGAGGCGTTTTGCGCTTTCTTTTAGTGTTTATCGCACCCCCTCGCTTCCTCTTCTCTTCCACACACCAGCGCTCTTTTATTGCACGCCTTTGGCTTACACTTTATCACTGTTGCAGTGCCGCGCGTAATCTGCGGCACCTCGGATACGGGCAACTTGCCCGAGTTTGCGAAGATTTCGATTTGGAACTCACCTCGAAGTGGAGCTACTGCAGAAGAAGAATAACATTGTATATTATATACCGCTGTCCGGTATGGTTTGAGCTTGTTAGTACTCTCAACCACCTTCACCGTGAAGACATATATTGTTGTCATCACGAAGATCTACTACAATGTTTTAAAAATCCCATAAAAGTCCATCTGATGAACCAGAAAGTTGGTCTGCTCCAGCGATACGTTGATCAGAAAATCCTGAGTGAACGAGTAGAGAGCCCATATTTCGCGAAGAATGGGAGCAAATGTGTCTGGGAATAGGTCGGCGATTGGTCACAGGAGTGAAGTGCAGCGACTTACTGTATTCAGCGAAAACTGCGATAAGATCCGCACCGCGTTCTGAATGCTTGTGATCGTGAGAATAAAGAGCGTCAAGACATAAGGTGAGGGTGTCAACGATCATGTCGCGGAGGTGACCTGGGGAGGAAGTAAATCCCAGACGGGGTGTACGATGATGATAACTAGCCTTGAGTTACGAGGCGGGCAACAAGGTGACCACAAGTGGTTGGTATCGAATAGCTGTCTTGAAGTAGGATGGGGAAAAGATGGTGTATATCGGAGAGAGCGAGAGAGTTGTAAATATCAGCTTAGATTTTGGTCAGCGGAGCGATACCGCAACAGGTTTTTTTTTTTTGTGTTTTTGCGTTACCTTGTTCCGACAGTCTGGCCAAGGCTTCCACAGCCGCCAAACGGACATTGACGTTGCTGTTCGACAAAAGAGTGACTAATTTCGGAATGGAACCGACGAGTATCGGCCTGAACTCATCTGAAATCCTTGTGAGCAGAGTGATACATGCTATATTTGTTACCTTTTTCCGATAGTTTGGCCAATGCATTTACACCCTCCCCACGGACGTGGTCGTCGCTATCCGTCAAGAGAGTGACCAATTTTGGAATGGATTCGACGATGGCAGGCGTGAACTCGTCTGGAATGCCCATGAGCAGAATGATACAAGCCGTGATTTCTGTTTACCTTTTTCTGACAACTTGGCCAATGTGCTTGCACCTGCCGAACGGACATCTCTGTCATTGTCCATCAAGAGAGTGACCAATTTTGGAATGGAATCAACGATGGCGGGCCTGAACTCGTCTGGAATGCCCATCAGCGGAGTGATGCAATTCAACAGCCGTTATTTCTGTTCACTTTTTTCCGACAACTCCGCCAATGCTGTCGCACCCGCCCGCCGGACATGGCCTTCGCTGTCTGTCAAGAGGGCGACCAATTTTGAAAAGCAATTGACGATCGCGGGCCTGAACTCGTCTGGAATGCCCATCAGCAGAGTGATGCAAGCCGGTATTTCTGTTTACCTTTTCCAGACAGTTTGGCCAATGTGTCTGCACCCGCTGCACGGAAAAATATGTCGCTGTCTGTCAGGAGGGAGACCAATTTTGGAAAGCAATCGACGATCGCGGGCCTGAACTCGTCTGGAATGCCCATCAGCGGAGTGATGCAAGCCGTTATTTCTGTTTACCTGTTTCCGACAATTTGGCCAATGCACTCGCACCCGCAGAACGGACCCATTCGTCGCTGTCCGTCAAGAGGGCGACCACTTTTGGAATCGAAGGAAGGATCGCGGGCCTGAACTCATCTGGAATCCTTGTCAGCGGAGCCATATCTGACCAGAGGTTATTTCTTTTTACCTTTTCCTGACAGTTTGGCCAATGTGTCTGCACCTTCCCTACGGATATTTCTGTCATTGTCTGTCAAGAGAGCCACCAAATTCGGAATGGAATTGACGATCGCGGGACTGAACTCGTCTAAATTGCCGCCCATCAGCGGAGCGATACTGGACCAGGCACAATTTCTTTTTCACCTTGTCCTGACAGCTTGGCCAATGCATCCGCACCTGCCGAACGGACATCACTGTCACTGTGCATTAAGAGGGCCACCAAATTCGGAATAGAATCGACGATTGCGGGCCGGAACTCGTCTGAAATGCCCATCAGGGGAGTGATACAGGAATGATGCTCGTGACCAAGTCCTTCGGCCTGCTGTTGGATAGTATTCACTCACCGAGTTCCCCAAGTTTGCCGAGTACTCTGAGCAAGGGTGTGAGGTTGTTTCTATACAAGAGTCCGGAACATATGCGCCGATCACAGAGTTGAGCTGTGTATGGTAGGTCGAGCATATGGCAGACCTAAGTATCCAAACTGTCTTCCAAGTGGCTGCTTACCTAATGTGAAAACAATGCATAGCGTGTGGATACCACGATAGATGTGAAGGCCAGAAGACGGGCGCCACACAGGTCCGGAGGACAGTTCAGGTAAAGACCCTGCAATCGTCGAACCGACGGCATCAGCTGGATCATGGCTGGATGTCCGTGCATACAAAGTCAGGGAAGGGTGTATAAGCGGGTTGAGTGAAGAAATGGTCCTCAGTATTTCAAGGTCGATAACGGGGCGGAACTTCTCTGAAATTATTGTTAGCGGAGCCATATCTGACTAGAAGTTATTTCTTTTTACCTTTTCCCGACAGTTTGGCCAATGTGTCTGCACCTGCCGAACAGACATCTCTGGCATTGTCCATCAAGAGGGGAACCAATTTCGGAATGGAATCAATGATCATGGGTCGAAACTCGTCTGAAATGCTCGTGAGCGGTATGATACCGGAACAGCAACCATTTCTTTTGACCTGCTTCCGACAGTTTCGCCAATGCATCCACACTTGCCTTACGGACCCAGTGGTCGCTGTCCGTCAAGAGGGCGACCCATTTCGGAACGGATTCAATAATTACAGCCCGGAAATCAGCTGGAATCCTTGTGAGCGGAGCCGTACCTAGTAACCTGACCAGATGCTATATCTGTTTACCTTTTTCTGACAACTTGGCCAATGTGCTTGCACCTGCCGAACGGACATCTCTGTCATTGTCCGTCAGAAGAGTGACCAATTTTGGAATGGAATCAACGATGGTGGGCCTGAACTCGTCTGGAATGCCCATCAGCAGAGTGATGCAAGCCGGTATTTCTGTTTACCTTTGCCAGACGGTTTGGCCAATACACTCACACCCGCCTCACGGACATAGCCTTCGCTGGCCGTCAAGAGGGTGACCAATTTTGAAAAGCAATTGACGATCGCGGGCCTGAACTCGTCTAGAATGCCCATCAGCAGAGTGATGCAAGCCGGTATTTCTGTTTACCTTTTCCAGACAGTCTGGCCAATGTGTCTGCACCTGCTGCACGGACAAATATGTCGCTGTCCGTCAGAAGGGCGACCAATTTTGGAAAGCAATTGACAATCGCGGGCCTGAACTCGTCTGGAATGCCCATCAGCGGAGTGGTGCAAGCTGTTATTTCTGTTTACCATTTTCTGACAGTTCAGCCAATGCCTTCGCACCTGCCCCACACACATAGCCTTCACTGTCCGTCAAGAGGGCGACTAATTTAGGAAAGGAATCGACGATCGCAGGCATGAACTCGTCTGGAACGCCCATCAGCGGAGTGATGCAAGCCGGTATTTCTGTTTACCTTTTCCCGACAGTTTTGCCAATGTGTCTGCACCTGCTGCACGGACAAATATGTTGCTGTCCGTCAGGAGGGCAACCAATTTTGGAAAGCAATCGACAATCGCGGACCTGAACTCGTCTGGAATGCCCATCAGCGGAGTGATGCAAGCCGTTATTTCTGTTTACCTTTTTCCGACAACTTCGCCAATGTGATTGCACCCGCTGAACGCACAAATATGTCGCTGTCCGTCAGCAGGGTGACCAATTTCAGAAAGGAATCGACAATCGCGGGCCTGAACTCGTCTGGAATGCCCATCAGCGGAGTGAGGCAAGCACTTTATATCTGTTTACCTGTGTCCGACAGTTTGACCAAGGCATCCACAGCCGTCAAACGGACATCGACGTTGCTGTTCGACATAAGAGTGACCAATTTCGGAATGGAGCCGACGAGTATCGGCCTGAACTCATCTGAAATCCTTGTGAGCAGAGTGATACATACTATATTTATTACCTTTTTCCAATAGTTTGGCCAATGCACTCACACCCGCTGCACGAGCGTAGTTGTTGCCGTCTGTCAAGAGAGTGACCAATTTTGGAAAGCAATCGACGATGGCGGACCTGAACTCGTCTGGAATGCCCATCAGCAGAGTGGTGCAAGCCGTTATTTCTGTTTACCATTTTCTGACAGTTCAGCCAATGCCTTCGCACCTGCCCCACGCACATAGCCTTCGCTGTCCGTCAAGAGGGCGACCAATTTCGGAAAGCAATCGATGATCGCGGGCCTGAACTCGTCTGGAATGCCCATCAGCGGAGCGATGCAAGCTGTTATTTCTGTTTACCTTTTGCCGAGAATTTAGCCAATGTCCTCGCACCCGCAGAACGGACCTGTCTCTCGCTGTCCGTCAAGAGGGCGGCCAATTTTGGGAAGGAATCGATGATCGCGGGCCTGAACTCGTCTGGAATGCCCATCAGCGCAGCGATACCAGATTGGGCACAATTTCTTTTTCACCTTGTCCTGACAGCTTGGCCAATGCATCCGCACCCGCCGAACGGATCGAGTTGTCGCTGTCTGTCAAAAGGGCGATTAACTTTGTCATGGACTGCACGACAGCGGCCCGGAATTCGGCTGCAATTCTCATCAGTAAGGTCATCCACATTGGCAGCGCCACCAGCACCTACCGAACTTCGCTAAGCTCATCATCCCTTTGATGACAACCTCCCAGAATTGTTCATCGGCCCCGTTTAATGCTCCTGTCATAGCCATCATTGCCTTTGCCATGGTCGCCGCTGTCATGCATGCATGTTAATCCTCGCATCAGCATCGACATTAGAAACCCTACCGTCAGCTCTTGCCAGCATACTACGCGCATGCGCTGCAATGTAATTAGTGCCTGACTGCCTCTGCCTTACAACCCACACTCACGGACTTGAAATTGCTTGCATAAAATTATTGCGCATGTCCTGCATATCCGTATCTGCCCTACACGCAATCCTTCAAATGCCGCGCTGACCAGTACCTGTCGAACGTGGGGTATAAACCCCCCTCCGACATTTTAATCAAGTTGCGTGTTCTTTGGTCCCATTGCTCCGTATGGTCATCCGAGCCGGTGGACAGGATAAGCCTAATTCTCAGGGCACAAGTTAAAGGCTGTAAGTGGTCTGCGAAGTGGTCCCATCGATGCAAAGGCCCCCCAGCTTGAATCAATGCCCGCAGTTCATCCGAATTTTCCGCGCCACTATTCCGCGCTTTGCCGGAGGGCACCACGACTCGCAGCATTGCGTACAGATAGGGTTCTGCACGTAGGGCATCATCAGCAGTCATGGGAATTCCAAGTGTAATTTTGAAATATTGAGTGAACCTTTGGCACAGAGCGTCACTTGCACCAGATTCGCAAGGAGCATCCCGAAGGTATTCAGTTGGGTCAGCTCCTGCCACAGCCTTGACCGCCTCTTCGATAGCCTTCTCATCGGTTGAGCTGGTAAGCATCTACGCCAGTATGTCTGCCTCCATTTCGTGGCGTCTCGGTTTATGGCGGGCATTCTTCAGGAACTCGATCAATTTGCGCCATTGCAGAACAGCTCTCTGTAGTACTGAAAGCGGTTTCGCCGGCGTGTGGGGCTGTTTTTCAGCAGAGTCTGTATATCGACGGCTCGCCGCAACACCGGGAATGAGGTCGGACATCGTGGTCTGGAAGGGACAAGCAGGCGAAAACCAAGGTAAGATGGTGCCGAGGAAATATAGACAAGTGGTGAATACAGTCATGACGAGAAGGGTGATACCTATCCCAAAATCGTCGTCTAGCGTAAGGATAACGAGGCCCACAGCAAATAGAAGGAGGGCGATCTGGATGAGGAGCGGGATCCTAGCGACAATCGTTGCCAGCCGCCATTGACGTGATCTGAGATAGCGTAGGTGACGTTCACAAGCATCCTTCGAGTGCAATCCAGGGGTGGCAGGGGTATACTGTGCAAGCCATCCTTTAGCAAGTACGGCGGCGAGAGCGCTGACGAGAGCTAGACCTAGGCTGGAAAACCATGCCGCATTCACAACTAGGGAGGACCGGGTGGGCCGAAACGGCTCGGAAGTCGACATAGCGGAATCATCGCGCAGAATCTCCTGGAGAGGGTCCTGTTTCAGGTCCTTCCGACTTTCTATGAGGAAAGCGGTAAGGATTGCACCGAACAGACCCGCCTACAGCAGGTTGGCACTCATACAACATCAAGAAGGCAAACTTGCGCACAAATATGAGGAGTTGATCAAGGCCAATTTGCCATAATTGTGCGAGCTCTTTGTCCTCGGCCTCCATCTCCATTAGATGGAGTTTCCATATTTCAGCAGTCGGCAGATAATGCTGGGCGTATGGGCTGCTGGCATCTGAGCGATCTTGATCGGCATTTCCGAGAGTAGTCGGTGGGTCTACAGGGACATCAATTTGAAGAAATGGATAACAACATCGATACTGACTGAGGAGTTCATCGTTATGCTTCTGTGATTCGGCCAAACCGGGATCAGGTGCATATGAATGAGCCATCGTCGTTGGCCTGAAGGTGGTCGGATTGAAGGCCACGTCAGGCGTTACCCATGTCACATCATCTCTCTCTTTATAAAATTATCCGTGTCTGTCTGAAGCTTTTTAACCTCCGCTTTGGGGTCTATCGATCCACAACTTTGGTTGCCATCGTTCGCATCAACGGCTGGCCTTATCAATCACATGTCCAACAAGCTCATACCCCAGATCTCCGCTCTCTGCTTGAACACGCGCGCCTATAAAAGTGTACACAAGCAGTGTTGTAGATAAGGGTATTAATAAGGGTGTGCTGCGAAATTAAGCCCTTACCTGTTATTAAGGGTCAAATTAAGGGTTATTTCCCAAAACAGAAACCGATGCCGCCGCACGCAAAAGTGCGTGGAAAGAGGCATATATGTGTAAGTTAAGTCTTACAGTCATCCCGGAGCCCCCCTCTACATCGGGGCTTTTGTCGCCGCTCAATGAGCCATTTGTTTTGTGCCCAAATAGATTTACATAGATCTAAAGATCCTCGCCAAAGTTATCTACCAGCTCCGGCATGTCATCAAAATCTTCAGCCGTGACAACTTCAACCTCTACCTCCTGCATAGGGGCATATCCAAATTCCACAGCTGCAACCATGGCCTGCCGGGTCCCAGCATCAGCATTGTTGTAGCGCTGCAGACAACTCCCGAGGCGCTGAGATTTATTCGTAAGTACGTGTTACTTTTGACTCTGTGAAAACAAATAACTTCACCTCCAGACAGGCTTGAATTTCAGAGCGGCCTTCGGTAATTCCAGTATTGTCTTGACGAATGACTGCATGATCAAGCTGCGTCCACAGATGAAAGAGCTCAGAGGAAAATTGAGCAAAGAGTCTGGCAGCAAATGCAGGGTGATTGATAGCAAACATATGCAATTCTTGAAACCATGCAGAGAGCCAGCGAGTCGCAGGGACTCGACGACGACGATTATCCTGTTAGATTATTAAGTAGGTAATTGGACTTAAAAATTCATCCAGCGCACCGTGATACTGTGAAGGTAATCACTCAAGTTTGTATCTGTATCATATGTTGTAATATTAGACAACTATATTCCGGGCATTCAAATCCAAAGGCTGCAAAGGTGAAATACAGGACCTACATCCATTGTAGAGGAGGAAGAGCAAAGAGAGATAAGTTGGCGACAAGCATTGATGGTTTTGGTAGTAGATAGTTACAATCAATAATTTATTGTTTCCATGGCCGATTTTCTCGGTAAGGCATAATAAGGGCTTAGCATCTATTCACCCTGAAGTTAAGGTCTTAGCTTATCATATGATAAGCCCTTAATAAGATAAGCCCTTAACAATTTATCTACAACACTGTACACAAGGCCAAACAATGCGACTTCGCGCGCACGATTTAGCGCCCATTCCTCTTCAACGTGTTCGCCCGCAATCTCCGCGTTTCCGACATCGACTTTCCGAAAACTGCCATAGTGATGATTCTTCCTTTTGAACTCAGCCAAGTCGGATAAGTTCACGACAACTCAACTCGAGGCAATTATCTGAACAGAATAGTTGCAATTTACAGAAAGAGGTGGCCAATCTAGCCGTCGATATTTTGATTTGGGACTGATGCGGCACTCGCCGCTGCCGCACATTCACCCACCATCACTTCTTCCTCAAATACACTTCGGTCATGGGTCGGCCTTTTACTCTTCCACTGAATGGTTAAATGGAAGGTGAATATTCACAGAAGAGGATGCGAGGCCGCGAAGCGGCCGAGCAGCCGCTTGTCAAATTATCCCACAGGTTAAAACGTGCTCGGTATTTTTGGAAACCCGGCTGCCAAGGACTTCTGAAAGTTCGCTGCGTGCAGAGTAAACGAGTCTTTGTGAATGCGGGAGTTGATCCATTGAATGGATCGTTAATTCTCTGTTTAAAATAATTACTTATTGAAACTCCTCAACTGGCCATCGGCCCACTGGCAGCCCTTAGACTTGATTTCAACCACAACGTAAACTCGTTCGGAACATCACCTGGATCCCCGAATCCGCCGAAGATGGCGCGGGCGAGCGCGCTCTCCTCGCTGCACGCTGGTCGATCTCGTGATTGTGCGTGCGTACGGGGGATTGTGTTGGCGGGACGCTCGAAAAACCGCGCTGGGCGGATGCACACGATGTGCGCGGTCTCCGCCTTACCCGCGCCATCAGCCATCAGCCACGCGTTCGGCGACGCGCAACTCTTCCATTGCCCGCCGCGCTTTCCCTTTAGGCTTTCATTTCCCACTTTCCTCCATTGCACCACCCCACTCTCTTTCTCTCGACGTCTCCTCACACTGCTACACTTACCCACTCCGGTTTTACCTTCCACCTCTCGCCCCCGCGTCCCCGCCCCAGTCCGCTTTTGGAGACGCGCATGCGTTACATTACATACCGATACCGCTACCAGGTATCATTCCCTTTTAGTATTGGTCGACGACCCTTCCCAGTATTCATCAAGCGCCGCGGCCGCTACCAGTGGAGGGCCTCGGGCCTAGGCTGTGGCAGATGCGGCGCGGGTGCGCGGGGTGTTTTTGTAGGCGGTGCGATGCCTTCCCAGGTGTGAGAAGCTGATGTTGTAGAAGTGAAGGTACTGCAGAACGTAGCGTTGTATGTTAGCTACGGTTGTCCACACCAAAACATATCTTGGTATGCTTCCAAGTTTTTTTTTTCTTTGAAAGAAAAAAAAGGAGAGCGGAAGGGATGTTGACTTCCTACTCCAAACTTCGCCCGACATTCAAGTTTTGTCTCTTATTGTCATCTATGTGTCTCGCTCGCGACGCGACGCGATTGGGTCACGTGAGCAGGTAAACCCCAAGTGTATTCTGATCAACAACGGGTCCCGCCCCGTCGGAAGGTTTCTTTTACAACCGCCCGCAACCGTCCATTTTGGCCATCTGACGGCTCTCCCAAAATTCTTGCCCGGCAGGTGCAAGTCTTTTTGGTATCGCCGGGCCCGGTCTTTTAAATTTATTATCCACCTGGTTGAGTGGTAGATTTCCCTCAACTAAATTTCAGGCCCACCGTCATCTTCACAGGCTGAATTTCCACTGGGAGATTTGGGCCAGTATCATGTCATTATGTTAGGATTTTCATTTGTGAGCCATCCACTCCACAACAAACACCGGACTTCATGATTAAAAACAGACTAGAAACGTGTGAATTGAGTTGAGTTGACACATGGTC
Organism: Mycena leptocephala; assembly: GCA_029378395.1. NCBI lineage: Eukaryota > Fungi > Basidiomycota > Agaricomycetes > Agaricales > Mycenaceae > Mycena > Mycena leptocephala. Next base: position 156,467 of record JARJLF010000052.1, on the reverse strand, counting down.
CGAACACCCTTTAGGCCACGCGCACCGGCAAAACTTTGGCCGAGGCAACTCATCGTACGTCCCCGTCTTTTTTGCCGTCCCGCACCATCCGACCTTCCAGAGGCCAACTGTTGTATTAACGGGCTGCAACCGTCTCGAGGTTTAGGATAGGATTGACGGCCGTTTCCGTTTGCGGGACGGTGTGCATCCCATAAAATCAGTCCGTTCATCTGGGGATGGTATACCTGCATTGGATTCTGACTGTGTTGGGAAAACAAAACAAAATAAAACTCGTCGAACTGAGTGGATCGTGCAGTAGGTTCCAATCTTTGTACCTTGACTGTCGCCCTTTCTAAGTTACGGAGACTGTGATAATAACCTTGGGTAACCGGTTAATTTAGTTTTTGAAATTTTGTGAGACTCTGCACATGTAGACCCTGCCGTTCGGGCGCGGTTTGTAAATTCAGATATTCAGACTGGACACGTAGCTTTGTTATCGCAAATGCGAGATCCCTATTGCGGATTAGGATATAATGACATTCAACATTCAGTCAAGAGGTGTTGGAACAGGAGCCGAAGTCTGCCGTAATGGCGATCATTGACATGATCTAATGAGGCTGTACTCCCTTACATCTACGTTCATGGACACCATGCCACAGGAACTCGTCCAGTGGACGAGTTCCTGTGGCGTCCACGCCATCGTCGAGCAGATTGACCATGTCGAATCATTGAAGACCTGGGGGGCAAGAATCCGGTGTTCGGAGCGTCTCAGCCGATACTGCACGTGCCATAACTTTTGATCCGAACCTCACTTTCGGTTGAGAAACCCTATAGACCATCATTAGAGGTCCCATTCCTTCCCCAAACCCCAACCTCGCACTTTTGTGAAGGTCTTGATTCAATAGAGGCCAAGTGGCTGGTATCCTAGAGTGGCCGGTATCCCAGTCGGTGATAGTAAAAATCGGGTTTCCAGTCTTTTCGGCATTTCGCCCCGGATGATGGCGTATCAATGGAATTTGATGCCATCGATGATCCCAATCTGTTCGGACGGTCCCTCCCTGCAATCTGACCCTTTGGGGACATGCGACCATTTTCCGAGCGGACCGAAGGGGGGGGGGGATGTATTTTCGAGCCCAGCGAGGGCGGGGACGATGCATTTTCGAGCGGAGCGAGGGCGCGCAGCGGGACTAGGTATAGGGCGCCAACCACCCCGACCCCCTTGGGCGCCAACACCCGAGTGGCTTTGGCCTGGGCCATGGCTTCAGTAAAAAATTCGAATGTAAATCGAAAAAGGAATTACCATTGCCAGTTCGAGCTTGCAAATAATGTCATATAATGGAAGGAGCAATGCCGGTGCTCTTTAGAGTTCTCTTTGATTGTGTCCTTGTCGTACTTGAATCAATAAGTGGGGACTGGCAATCAGTGACACGGAAATGTCTGTTTGTATCGGAACGCAGTGTCTACTGCACCACTGAGGAGCGAATTACTCGGTTGCGAGGCTACATAAAGAAGTACGAAAAATTCTGTTCAGTAAGTGCTGAGCTGGTGAGATGATTCAGGGGCTAATTTACAATTCAACCACATAGCGAGTGACAGACGAGTACGGGAAAAACTTCGATTTTCCCAAGCAACACGCCACCACCCACATAATTGATGATTTGCACGAGTGAGGCGACGCTCTAGAAGACAGCCAAGGGGTACTTCTAGATTCTGTGAGTAGGTTAGTGCTTGTGCAGTAACAGGTGGGGTGTCGGCCGCGACAGGAGACCAGTGTTTTGTCTGTTAAAGACTCATCATTGACATCAGGCGGCATCATCTCGTCTTGGTGCCGGTGGGCGGCCGAAAAAAGCCGAGATATCATGCCTCCTCTGAGGCAGTGGCGGAGCGTGGTCCGCCCCATTTTGGATTTCCAGAGCCCATTTGCTCAATTTCTATTCTGCTCCCTCAGTTCTTCACGGATTATAAAATGGAAAAGGTGGACCCCCCCAATAAGTGGGTTCCATTAACCAAAGTGCAGCTTCACTTCCATCGCAATCCGCCCGCAGAGGTTGCTTTTGTGAATTGATCTGTCTCTCCGTTTTCGGCAAAATCGGTCCGCACACTCAAACTCCGCCATGTCTCCTATGCGCCTGCGGGATGTGCAGATGCGTCTCCTCCTAGCTGCAGTCGATCGTGCACGGATGGCCAAATATGCGACAGAATGGCGGGGTATATTCTGAGAATGGCGCGAGTAAAGCTACGGCTCTGCTCGGGTGCAGAAAGACGGTCTTTAGCGCGCAAGAACGTGGAAATGGTGAAGAACCTGCGATAAAACTGGAGGAAGCGGGCACGCGATAACGATGGAACGGACAAAAGCTCGGTGATGAGAGAATAGAGATCTACGCGGGAATATCTGGCGTCTCCACTCTCAACTACGTGTTTGCCAAGCGTGCAGCGGGGTGTAGGCTGGCTCTGGGCAGGGAGTCATCAGACTTTTGACAATTTGATTGTCGCGTTGTTAGGCGTTGTACAACGCGGCAACGCCCCGCCAAAACAGCACAACGCGGCCTAAAAACGCCGAAACATCACAACGCCGAAACGCGGGACCGAAAATCCGCAATGCCGATGATGGTCCTCTATTATTGCAACTGGCTGGTCCGTTGAAATCAAACTTTTTTTTCACCAGAAGGAGTTCACCATCCCTGCATCCCGTCCCACATACCCGTGCGAGATTTCGAGCTCATTGTCGAGCTCGCCGTCGTCGACAAAATTGATCAACAACACGAAAATGCGTGAAAACGCCGAAACACGGCAATCAGAATGTCAAAAGACTGATGGAGGCGATGTCAATTACAATTAAGTACCCTCATACCATGTGCCCACCCGGCCGGGCCTAATTTAAATCAATCTGTCAACCAATTGATACAAAGCAGTGGAAGCAGAAGCACACCAGCTGCTTTATTTAAGGGTGGGCCTCACACGATGTGGTTTTTGAATCTCGTCCCTGTTCCCCCACTCCCACTATGACCAAAAGGGCTATGCCGATCCTGCAACCCGCAACCATTGATTTGGTGGACCCCCCGGGACAAGTTGTCACCAGAATTGACCCGCAAACCGGGATCCACTGGGTCACCTGTGATTTGTGTCATTCCGAGATTGAAATGACGATCGTGGCAAACAGATACACACTTCTGAAGCACAGAAACAGCCAGCAATGTAATATTGCAGCAAAATAGATTAACAAGAATAGTGTGAGTTACCATTCTAGCTTCAAGGGACTGGCTCACTTTATCCTACGCCCCCTATTGCAACACAGACGTCACATCGGAGCTCAGCAGTGGGCAATTTATTCGGTCCGTCCCATTCCTGCCTCTGGTAGCACAACACCAGTACATGGAGGAGCAATGACTCCAACACCAAGTCACTACAGGACACATGTCCGTCATGAATCAATTACACTGGTCACCAACAAAATTGTTGGTTAAGTTTCTTAATAATTCTCGGACACAAGCCTTGTCCAGGGGTCGCGAATAACTGGTCACCCGGATCTCACTGGATGGCATTTCCTTATCTCCAGCGTGGAGTTCGAGCTGTTGGATGGGAACCCATTGGTTTTGGCCCAGATGACAAGATCCAGTTCCGTGCAGAAAACTGCAAAGTGAATGTCCGAAGTGCATCCACTGGTCCATGCATCAGCTGCCAAGTTTTACCTAGCTCCTCAGACTTCAATGCTTTATGCAGAGGGCAAAGGAGCATGTACCACATACACCCTGGAAGCCTCACTGCCGAGCAGCAGCTGGCAATGATGACAGATATGGCAGAAACAAACAAGGATTTGAGAACACAGGCAAGTCAACTTGGATAGATTCAGTTCAATATGTTGAACAACCATCCAGATATCTAATTTGAAAAGATCGAACAAAGTTGTTCATCGGAAAATCAACGAACACAAGAGGATAATGATGCTCCCTGCTACAAACGACATTCCGGGCTTCCGCCGTATGCTTACAGTGCTGGCTAAACGTAGAGCAAGTCCTCGGGCAATTGGAGCCACCCGGGCTCACAGTCTGTTCTGTAGCAGTCACTGTGTGACTGTGCGTGTGTGATTTCATTGTCCTTAGGACGTTGACATTCTGCGAGGGCTTGTTGGAGTTGAGTCAATCCGGCACCATGGCAGAGGCTGTGAGGCACAGCAAAGTCAGAATGAGTTAGAACGAGTCAATACGAGTCACCAGAGAATATTGAGGAATATGGTAGAATATATTAGAAGGTTCTAGTTACATTGGACATTTAGTATAGAAGTAGCTACAGTTTTCCTGTATTCCTCAAGTGTTTGCAGAGCTCAGTCAAACACTAATATTATCTTGGATTCTACCCCGAATTACTGTCTGATTCCACGAGAAATTACAACAGGGCTGGCCGTACTGAGATTGGTATCGTCGACGAAGCCGTAACACCAGCTGACAAAGGCCCCCATAGCCTCAAGCCGACGGAGTAGGCGGTTAATGACAATGAGTAGGACGAAAACCGACAGAGCCGAGCCTTGCGGAGCGCCTTCGTACATGCACCTAAATGTAACTGTGCGTACACCCTCAATGACATCCGTGACGAGATGGTGGTGAAGGAAGGAAGCAACCCATCCATCACCAAAAGGGGGAAGTAATTGTAATGGTATGCATACCATTGCAGACCCACACAATCATCAAAATCCATGGCAGACCCAAATAAGCTAGGTGATGTTTAACACCCGTATGTACCACACCAATTTTCCTGTAATCCTTACCTACTTTGTGTTGTGTACAAGCCATTGTGAGGTCTGCAATGGATTATAAACCTACGTATACCTCCGCTGTGCTTCCCTTTCACTTCCTTCACCCAATACCATGCTCGGGCGCAGATGGAGGGGAAACATATATATCCATTGCAAAACTAAAGGACACACAGCAGGAATAACTACAGGCACACTCGCACCCCACTACATTCGGAAGCGCGGATGTCGAACTGCGTTCCCAAATGCAGCCAGGTTATGCCCGGAAAAAATGGGCTATCTTGTGTAGGCCGCGAGCCACTGCGCGGGGGAGTTGACCCAAGAAGGCGTACGGCACGGCCATTGTCGTTACCTGGCAAGCGATCCGTCACGGGTAAAGGGACCAGGAAAAAATGGAGCGCCGTAGACCACAGGCTTTGACATGTTTGGGTCTTGTCACAATATAACTTGAAGGGAAGTGGGCCGCCGAGACTCGAGTGAAAGGCCCGCAGAAATGATTTGAGGGTGACTTGAAAGAATGCCTCGAGGACGAACGATTTGGAATCTCGAGTCTTGAAGCTTAAGGATTTGAAGTTTTGAGTAAGTTGCTTGAGTCTTGACGTGATTCCCGGAGACTTGACTCTTGAATCTTGGCGGGAAACGTCGAATCTCGAGCGGGATGTCCGCCGAGGCCACTTGAGGACTTGACAACTTCGACGGGGCCAAGGCTGGGCAACTTGATGGATTGTGGGCACTTGGACTATGGCAGGAATGCTTGGCCGGGAGCAGAGGGGCTAGAGTGTGGGGGGAAGGGAGGGACATGATGATGGTCGAGAGGAGAGAAGTGGCAACGTGGGATCAAACTCGCATCAAACATCAACACGCGCACGGACCACACGTGCCGATGTCGCTCTTCGCGTCAGGACTCCGAGAGTCGCGTCCGTCGCGTCCGAGTCAAGTCCGTTGTAACTTACTGGTAAATGCCATTGTCATACCGACTCGCTACGGAGACCTTTGAAGTTATGAGGCTCGTCAGTTTGGAAGTCAGCACAATTAATTCAAACAAAAATTCACCGCGCACACAAATAGCTCACAGAAGAGCTGAAAAATCATTGGCGCAGCGTCTGATACCTAATTTTGTGTTACGAGTAGAAACATTATCAAGTTACAGGATTTGCTACAAATTTCACGAGCAACTCCTACACAGTGTGTATATTATCTGCAAACCTTGCACCCACATTGTTACACCTTTGCAAAGCTTCATCGGCATGGTGTCGCAATTACAATGGTAGGTGATGGGTCTGCAAACCGATTGCAATCCGGCATCAGGGTGTCGTGTGATTGCAATCATCACCGGCGATCAGCGACATCTCCCGCTTTTGGTGATGTCGGATGAGCTGCCGTGAGTAGGCGGCCTAGGCCGAACTTGGAACTTAGAATCGAGATATATCGGAGGCGGAAGCAGAATCGAAAGATGTGGCTGTGCCGATGCAATCATTATGTTAGCATATCGGGACAGGGCACAGCTCGGCATGGAGGATATCTAGTCTGATCTTCGCTTCTTTGCCTCCCAAATAGCGAAGGGTAATTTCCTCTCCGGGCTCAATACGACGAAGAGTTAGGACGATGAGACCCAAGTCACATCCAGTGATGGATTCATACTGAACAAAGCGTTCCCAGAATAAAAATATATAAATTTCAAAATGCCGGGATGTTTGAATGGCCACCTCAGCGTTGGGATTACAGTCATGGTTCAGCATTCGAAGTGAGCCGAATAAAATTCGAACCGTTTTGTCAGCAGCACGGATTTCAGAGAGGCGTGTATTTCCGTCAACGGAGAGTCGGCCGATGAGCTCATAGATGTACTCGCCGGCCAGGAGGGGAACGGACGCTACGATACCGAAGCCGCGAGTACGGGTAGATCCCATGAGGTTGACCTTCAACTTCACAACGGACCATGGAGCCTAAAGAATACAATACGCATCAAAGCACCTGGAAAAGAGTTAGGGAATGCTATGCAGTTTTTGTATAACCGGGAAGCTACCATCGCAGGGCTTTTCTCGCACCACGGATGCCGTCAAGCTTCTGGGACCGACTTCCAGATCTCGATAGAAAGGGCAGTAGTTGTTTGAGTGAGGCCCTCCAAGGTCTGATTTTGGTCCGGGATTCCCGGCTTTGCCTTCACATAGAGAGAGTGGATATGAACACGAATTTCGAGAGGAATTTCAGGATTGGAAGAGAGGGTGGAGATGTTCGGCGAGAGTGCGGTTTGCGAACCAGCTGGGAATAGAGTGCCAGAACGGCGATATCATCGCATTCACATGCGTTCTGAGCTGTGATGACTGGTTTCTCCAGACTCTCAGCCCAGAGAACACGAATTGGACTTCCCTCCCCCCAATTGAGAGCAGGTAAGTGGGTATCCATTGTGACGGGAGATCCTAGGGAACTGGACGTCCGGTGACATTTTTAAATGAGCTAGCTCGAGCTGTGCCGGCCGGAGACGGAGTCGATATCGATCACTGCGGGAAGTAAAGGAACTCAAGCTGAGTACCCTGAAAGTACTCGGAACAAGTACCTTTGAGCACTCCCATTGAGTACCTGAAGTACTCAGCCTGAGTACCTAAACGGCAGAATCCATTCTCATATTGAGTACCCGGAGTACTCAATGATAGTACTTCGAGGTACTCAGCCCGAGTACTCCCGGGTACTCCATCTAAGTGCGAGGTACTCTGTCTGAGTGCTTGAAGGTACTACATCTGAGTACTTCAGGGTACTCAATGGGAGTATGTAGGCACTATCATACAGTACTCCTCGCATGCACCCAACAATTCCCAATAAATCCATATATTAGTCCAAAATACATCCATCTACATACAAAAGGAGACTCCGTTGTGCGCCGATATTGTTCGCATCTGCAATCCGAATGAGATAAAACCACGGAGATAGAGGCAAGACTTACCTGCGTTGTAATTGGATGGCTTGGTTGGTCTGCAATGAATGAAAGACCGCAGACGCCGAAGTCTAAAGTCAGTATGTACCCGAGTCGATACACTCCACGTCGGCACGTGAGACCACCTGTAATGAAGCATCAGCATCGTCACGGTTAGATGAAGACCAACACGGAAACTCGGCCACAAGTGGCGTCAGAGCATCAGAAGGCGTCGACAAATGACTTGCCGCGCACGAGACGTGCCAGAGCATAATGCAGTTGTTCACTGGCGCCACCGTAACTAAGAGAGAGGACAGGGACATTAATGAGAGACAGACACAACGAATGGGCAACGACTTATCTCGCGCATGATTTGACAATCGCTGTTCAGTTACAGGAGTGGAAGATGAGTGTCAAAAAGCTAAATACAATTGAGTACATACCAGAGCCGAAGATCCTTCGGTCGACGCCTGCTCAAAGTTGAGTTCACAGATGCAAAGAGAATAAGAGCGGAATCATACCTGCAAGCGGTGTCTCCTAATGTCAAAATATATGTATCTACGTACATAGGTCGCACGGGAGATGCCGTTGCCGCGTACAGTTCGCACCTGCAATCGGAATCAGATAAATTACAGAGACAGTACATTCCAAGTCCGAGTGCGTACCAAAACAAGAAGCCCATTCGAGGCACGAGAACAGCTTAGAGGGAAAATGGTGTCAGCATTATATAGCGGGGAGCGAGCCAAATCGCATCGTCCGAAACTTCGTCAACGAGGAGACCACCTCAAGGCGCCGACAAAGGACCTGCCACCTAACCACAACATTAATCGGAGACAGATACAACCGAAGAGAAAAAAAACTTATCTCGCTCATAATTCCACTCGTGGTCCATATACTGGACTAGCTTTGTTCAAGTTGACGGCTGATCCAGGTCGAGTAAAAGAAACGACAAGAACGAAAGTGTAATCATAGTTGCGGCACGCGGCGAGTCGATTGCGCCGTTCTTCTGATTGTGACACGCGTAATACCGGTAAGTGTAGTCGTGGGTATCGTGGTATGATGACGGATGGTCGGGACTGCCGTCGAGCGCCGTATAATCTAAGGTCAGATCGAGCTGGCTAAGTCGAAGTCGGCGGTCGTGGTCGTAGTCGTGGAATATCATTGTTGAAGGCGTCGGGATGGGATTGAGACAGCACACCGGTCCATCAGAGATGAGCAGAGACAGAGGAAGAATGGATTTAGATTCGTAACAAGCTAAAAAAACTCGCAAGGTTGAGAACTGTGTGGAGTGTTGTCAGCATGGGCGGGGAAGAGGAAGAGAAGGAAGGAAGGAGGCAGTGCTAGGACCAAGCGAAGGGAAAAGGAAGGAAGGGAGGGAAGACAGAGGAGGGAAGGAGTGAGGCTCGAGGTGGAGGATGAAGTAATGGGGAAGGAGGGAGCTAGCCAAAGAGAAAGAAACAAAAGACACGCACCTCAACCTCCTTGATAAAAGGCCCTTTCGCCACTGTCATCGTCACCGCTGCATACACACGTACAAAAACGATAGAAGCGCCTCCGTCGTCAAATTTGTCGCCAACGCATTCAGCTCCTTGGTGAAGTCGTGCCACGGGCGCTCAAGGGCTTTGACAAGCGCTTGGGAGCCGACTTTGCCCTGCGAGGGAACAAAGTGAGGGTTAGAAATGGGGAGGTAGAGCGCAAGGGAAAGAGAGAGAAGAAAGGAGGCGGAGCGTGCAGGGACGGGGATGGAGGGAGAAGGAGGTGTACGCAAATGTTTAGAAGCACAGGGGACGCGCGGGGCTACGGGACAAGGCGGTGGTGGAGATAAGGCCTCGACAAGGGCAAAGAAACACACGAAAACACACCGTCGTTCAGACATCTCGACTGAGGCGAATCACCTTGGACACAAAGCGGTCCAGGTTGTTGGGTTGACTACCTAGGGAATGAATGAGTAAACAGCAGCGCTTGTATCGTTAAGGAGGTACAAGAGAGAGCGTGAGAGCCAGTGAGACCTAAAGGCTGAGGAGATGAGACAAGGAGGGAAGGAGCGAGGGAGAGAGGGAATGGAGGACAACAGGCGGCGATAAAGCACCTCCAGTGCGCGGGGAAAAAATAAAGTGTATTTCGCACCTCGTTGCCGTCCTCTCCCCCACCAAGGTCCAACTGGTCTGATCGTGTATCGTTTGCGGCGTGAACACTGGAAACGAATGTGGGTTACAAACCACAGTCCACGTCTTGCGGTACGTACAGAAAGCGCGATGATGAACCTTGTCGCTATCCCCACGCGCTGTGTTGTGCTCCAAGGTCACAGAGAATCTATTGGAGGTGTGTTTGAGCGCGACATCCCGTACGAAAGAAGTAGACGCGACATACGCGCCCTTGTTGGTGGAAGCCTCAATGCCGATGATGGGGCTGCGATCTTGGCCAAAGACGTGTCAAACGCGTGGAGAGAGTCTCAGATGGATGGCTGGGTGGTCTGGAAAGCGATTGAGGACCGAAGGGGCCCAAGGACCGGACACGATGGCACGCGATCGTGGTGGGAGAGGACGAGAAGCGAGATTTGATGGGATGTAAACACGCGCAAGCAAACGCGTCGCGCCGCGCGAGGTGTTCTCCCCGAATGCAACAATGGGAAGAATATTCATCAGTGCATTTAAATTTTTATATTGATGAATGGCACTCATGGAATGCTCTTAATTTTTCTCCGGTGTTTCTGGTGAAGTGCAAGCTTGCAAGAACACTTCCACTACAATTAATGGATTAGACTGCAGGGAAATGGGTACAGGTACACAAATACGAGAGGTGACTACTAAACGAATACAGCCCGCAATTGCAATATGAATCTTAAAAATTCCACATTGACACCACCATATTTTACTTTCACCCATCCCCTTTGAACAGAAGAAAGGATACATACCAGGCTGATTCAACCTTGAGCTGTTGAATGTCGCGTCGGATACGAGTGCATGTGCTTAGAATCTTGCACCCACTTGGCCGTTTTGGATGCAGGAACCTTACCAGAATCCTGACATGCTGATTAGACGTCGGCCGTCTCATAGCTAACAAATGACTCACTGAAATCTTTTTCTTCACAACGGGCTGGCAGCGTCCGTTTGGTTGCAATTTTGGTGCAAATAATTAAAAGCAAAACATTTCACCGGTGGAAACTATTCATGGTGGTCTCCTTTATGGTTGGCGGCGCAGTCTGCATGCAGTAAGTAAAATGGATTCCCTGTTAGAGTAGGAGCAACACACCGAAGCGGAAACTTTGGATAAGGCTTGTTTGGTCGAAATTTTCATAGGAGTGCTGAGTGCCGGCTTCTGGGATGCGATGAACGAGTTGAAAATTCCAAACAGTATAAGGAATTAACTTACTGAGCGTGGCTTGGATGCTACAGGAGCTTTGGACTGGGTTTTTTCGAGGTTTTCTTCATAGGGGTTGGGACGGGGCTCGGAGCAGGGCTAATACATGTTTCACTGTGAAAGAAGTCGCCAAACTCGCTACTGTCGTGCATATTTTCCATGGCAGAGTCTAGGTCGATTTCGAAGTCTTCTGAGATTAGGGATGCAGCAATGAATGGGGACAGAATATAGTCAATGAAAGCATGGGCAGAGAGGAGGGTGAAGTGGTCGTCGGGATTGTCCCATTGTTCTGGCTTGCCGTGGAGGTTTGCGATCGTTTGGTAGATTTGATCGGGATGTATAGCCTCCTCCAGGTACCTTTCGACGTTCGAGTAAATGATAGCTTTACCATATGACCCAAAGCTAACAAGAATCGGGCTAAACAGTACTATTAATAAAACAAAAACAAATGCACACTCACTAGCCACAGCACTTATTCCGTTCTGCAAGCGGAGAAAACGATCCAACTTCAGATCACGAGAAGGCGTGGACCTTGTACGAGATGGTTTCGAAAAAGATCTCCCAGATCGGACACTCTGCAAGTGCATCAGAGTCTGTCACTAGCTCTAGTATAGTGTGCTCGAGGGCTTCACGCGGCTGGTTAATTCATCGAAACGAATATGAAGCGACCAAACATTGATTTTTGCTTGCCGTTGAGATTCCGAACGACGTTGGTCAAGTTTGATGGCACGGTAGATTTGACTAGTGAGATCGCCGGCGCCCGGGGTGTTCTTGCCGTTTTTTGGCGAAAAGAGCCTCTTCTTGGCAAATAGAGACATGATTTCGGTGCTAGGGTCTGTAGCAATGGCGTCTGTGCAGTAAGGAGCGGGACAGACGGTGGGCAAGTCGGAATCGGACGAAGAAGATATAGGGACAGTTGAGGGAGGATGAGTTGCGCCTGTTGTGGTGGTGGTTTTAGTGTTCACCAAATAAATCTTGAATATCTACCACGCATAATATAATAACATACCTTTTTGCGACGATTTGATGCAGTGTCACCTTCAGGAGAAGTACGCTTCGGAGGAGACGGCGATGCAGGCTGTAAGGATAATAAACACATGGTCCACGAACGGCAACATGGATAAGGCACCGGAGAGTTCACGACGGTTTTTCGGGCGGGCTTTGCGGGCTGGGGGCCTTAATAAATAGAACGAATATATTCAGTAAAATGGATCGCAAATAAAAACAGGTCTTGTTACATTGGTTTCAAGCCCGGCCGCACGTCGGCTTGCAATGGCGATACTTCTTTCTCTCGGGATTCGAGGACTTGAAATTGGAATCGGGCATGACTAAGGACTGTGCGGAAAACACGCTCAGATTCAAGAGAGAGGAGGCTTATAATGAACATACCTGTGCTGAGGAAAATAGCTTCAGACTGGCATCACCAAAAGCGGGAGATCCTTCCATGGCCATATATGGCCTTCCAAGGTACGGCAGGACCGGAAACCCCGGAAGGGTTCACCTAGCCATGGAAAGCAACCACAACGCCTTGGAAGGTTCACCTGGCCAGGTGACCTTGGGGCCTTCCATGGCCTTGTATAGGCTTGGATAGCTTTCCTCGCTACCCAGGTGACCAGAATCCTTTCCAATTCTCCCGAAACCGTTCCATTCACACAAAATGAAGAATAAAATAGATGTATTGGTAAAATGTAGAAACATACAACGAGTTCTACATCAAACATAGGCGTGGTCGTTGCCGTTCCCGAATATGCCCCAGATGCATTCAAACATGTTCCTTGAGTACGGCGTGATCCCAGAGTCACGGCGCTGGGGAGGACCGTGCGTGGCCACATTGAGGTCGGAGAAGATGAGGCTTGGGGAGGCTTTGATGGTTTGACTCGGGTAGCTTGCACGGCATGGCTGACTTGAAGCCTGGGGATCAGGATGGGCGGCAAGAGGATTGAGGAAGGCTTGATAGTGTTCGCTGTTGCTCTAGATTTGGGTGTCTTGAAGAAAATCTTGAGACAATCTTGAGGCAAGAGCACTGCTGAGAATATAAGAGATACGAGTAGAGCTACGGCGGGCCTTGCACGAGCCGCTAGTGAAGGAGTTGATGACGCGAAGGCGACTTGAGTGAAGCAAGCCCGTGTATTCAGATGCTTTATTGAGTGGGTTTGGGTGGGAAGCTGGGATAGTTGTAGCGAAGGGCTCTAGGAAATATGGAGCACGGAGGCTCGCTTGACGAGTTTGCGATATGGATTGAGCTAGGCTTCGCAGAGCCTCGGTACTCAGAATTGGAGGGCTTGAGAATAATCTTGAGGCAAGAATACATCTGAGAGCAATGAAAGACCGAAGCACAGCGGCGACGAGGGCTTTGTAATGGGTGAAGGGAGCGGCGACATGGAGGGAAAGAGCAAGGAGCAACGAACGCCCTCATCAATCAATGAATCATCAACCATTGATCACGCGTATGCGATCAGCAACGCACGGACCATCAAGTTGATCCAGATCAACTGACAAACAACTTGCGTTCCGATGACTGGGACAAGCTGCGACGGCCTGCAGGAATTGCTACCAACCACAAGAACAGCGGCCGACGCGGTTTACAGTAATATTCCTGCACAAAAAACCGTCCTAAATTCAATTTGTTCGAGCCTCGGGCTGCTGTCCCCCAGTTGCCAGTTGGTGCCGATGTACGAGGTGCCTGATCCGCCATAGTGGTTATAAGGCCGGGAAAAAACTTGAAATATTTGGTGCTTCAGGTTGGAATTGTGCAGTATACGCGCAATTAACGGAAGTCCTCGCTACCTATGAATGGAGATACAAACGAAACCAGCCTTCCGATGCCTTGGGAAGAGCATACCTGGCCAGGTTTGATCACCCAAGGCAGCGACCGGCCAGGTGAGCGGCATCTAAGGCCTTAGCAACGGCACCTGGCACGTCCTTCCAAATAAGGTCATGCCAGGAATCTTCGGATTTGCTGATGGGAGTGCGTCGCCGAGAACACTGGAAAGGACAGATACTTATGCCACTACTTGGGCTGGAAGTCGTTTGGAAGGAAGTTTAGATTATGAAGCAGGGATCCTGAATACGTTGGGATGTGTATAATCAGGATATGGGCGGGTGACGAGTCCTGAGAATGAGAGCGCAAGTGAAAATACTGGTGGAAGAGCAATGGACATGATCCGTTGGAACAGGGGCAAATTCCCGGTACCGCTACATTTTGGCATGGCGGAACTGTTTCAAACCGTTTAGAATATTTATTGCTAAAGTACTCATGCTGAGTGCTTTTGAGGTACTCCACCAAAGTACCTCGGGAAGTAGTACCTTTATTATCTGTGACTGCCTATCCGGCCAGACTAGCTATCCGGCCACTTGGGTCCTGTAGCAGTGGTAGATTGATTTTTGGGCAAAATTCGAGTTGTATAGGGGAAAGTAGACACGTACGACCCCAAAAACCAGCCCATTTGATCGGATTGACGTGATGCTGTGCCAGATCTCTGATTGGCGGGTAGTCCCGAACACGGTTTCCTTATTGGTCAGCCACCTTTTTCTCGACAACTGCTTCATCGTTTCACGACTTCTGCTGCTCATTCTGACCACACGACACCTGGCTACCCCTAGATACCCATCCCGTTGAAATCTGATCTAGTGAATGTTGTAATAACCACAAATATTGGTGAAATATTGTCAAAATATCGAAATCTGCATCAGAAGGTGTATGCGATCCAGACCCGTTGGCTAGTTTCACCATGCCCATTACCTATGCAAGACAACATTTCATACCCACTGCTAATATTCCGTCATGTTTCAAACACTTTGCTCTCGTATTAGTTGGTGCATGCGTCCCTGGCCGGATACCTAGTTTTTGCCGCTTTGGGACTTGCCCCGGCAAAATATTCGCTGAGCCACAAAATTGTTACCAAATGTATTGTGTGTTGATACATCTCATTCCTAAGATCCTAGCCTTCATTATGAGGTCCTAAAGCCCTTGGTAACTCGATGCTTTCGCGTTCAAAACTCCTCAAACTGCTAAGGTGGCCGGGTACCCAGTCTCAGATAATGAGGGCACTCTGTGCAAGTACCTCAGAAAGTAGTACCTTCCGGGGTACTCAACTGAAGTGCTTCTGGAAGTAGTACCTCAAAGGGTACTTGGGTTGAGTGCTTCCATAGGTAGTACTTCTGAGGGCACTCAGCTGAAGTACCTCGAAAAGCACTCAAAATTATTGACCTCAACCTGAGTACCTTTTTTCCGTTTTGAGTACCCGGGTACTCATATGAAGTACTTTTACTTTCCGCAGTGCTCCACATCCGCGAACGAAAACATTCGTACTCCTCGTTCCGCCGCAGCCGAATCTCTGCTTTTTCTTTGCTTTCATCACCTCATTCGACTCATCTGTGTCTCACGAAGATGACCCGGGATTCACGTTGTGCTGCAACCCTTGACGCGTCTTTCGACTCCGCGCACTCAGTAAAACCTCTCAGCAAAACCTCAGCTTTTGTTTGTCGTCGTATTACGACAGTGACGCAACTACACCACAGCTGCTTGTGACCATACCAATATCAAGCACACTGTACATGTACGCGGGATAAATTGTGCCCGGCTGCAGGATCCGTTTGAATGAGACCTGGAGGGGGTACAAGGAACCCACCGAGAGGTAGCTGTACATTGTGCAGGCTCTCGGCGTGGCTGTGACATAAACGGATGCGGGGATGTAGGAAGCCCATGCATTTTTTTTTTCGTTGCGTCATTAGTGGCTAGGGTCCGGCGGTCGGGAGGTCGAGGTGATGAGGTTCACATTGCCCAGACGGTCAGCATCGAAGGAAAGAAGGGGGTGGAGGTCGTACATAGATTATTGGCGCGCAGATCCAGACTCGCACTCCACACCCGCTCTTCCTCGTTGCGCTTTGTCCATTACTGACCACCCCCACGCTACTACAGCCAGAGATTCTCCCCAGGGGAACAGTGTATGCATACATGACACCCTGCCCCCCGGCGCCGTATGAAACTCTTGGCATGGAGAATAGCTCCCAGAAATGACTATCGAGGTGGCCGTCAGTGGCTCTCGCAAGTCACACTGCATGTTACTTGCTGGTCAAGAGGGTGTTGATGTAGATGTCGCGGTCAGCGACGCAGGGTGGACCCGGTGATCAACCTGGCGGAGAGAAAGTATCTCCAGGGCGCGTACGGGAATGCAACACGGTCTGGAGAAGAGTACGATGCGGAGAGAGGATCCCGTGCATGAAACAGTCCACGGTCCAGGTTACTTATAAAGCATTTCGGCTGTGTTTGGCAAGCGGAAAGGCAACGTGTGCTTCTTACCATGTCCCTCAAAACATCCTTTCTCGATCTCAAGGAATCGTTCGCTGCCCTGCCCCGAAATGCAGAGAAATGCGGGGTTCTCCTGACCCAGCTGAAGGTTGGCATCCTTGATTGCATCCCAAACCCACCCATTGAGAAATATTTCAGCGAGACCTACTAGAGGAGGGCGTACTGCTCCCCCAGTACCATCTCAGTACTGATGTCCTGGTTGTCGCTCGTGAGTGTAGCTGCTTTGCAAACTGGCGCCACCCTGACGTACATCGACTAGGCGAAATCTTCGAGATCGGAGCCCTCTGGAGTATCCACACACAGGACTTCCCCTCTTTTGATCGCTACTTGTCCCAAGTCTTCACATTCTACACCGACTATGTGTGCGTCCACAATAAATTCAATTAATCAAAATATTGAAACATGTTGTGCTCGTGCAGCCACCTCCCGGCCTCGCAGCTCGAGTACCGAATCTGGGGGCTGCACCTCATCCGCCTGCTGACAC
Organism: Mycena leptocephala; assembly: GCA_029378395.1. Classification (NCBI taxonomy): domain Eukaryota; kingdom Fungi; phylum Basidiomycota; class Agaricomycetes; order Agaricales; family Mycenaceae; genus Mycena; species Mycena leptocephala. The sequence continues at coordinate 139,678 of JARJLF010000052.1, read as the reverse complement.
AGAACCGGATCGCGGAATTCCATATTGCTGTTGAGAGCCTGCCCGGGGCCGCCATAGACAGCCCGTACATTGCGCACTCCATGAGCCTGGAGCGTTGGCTCATGGAGGGAAGCTACGCAAAGGTGTGGGGCATGTGCGTGAAGCCGCCCTCCGTCGAATACCAATACTTCCTCAATACCCTTGTGGGCACTACTCGGTGCGTGTTGACGCGACTGGGGCCATGTGGTACTTGTTTACCTGATTAATGCAACAGGGAGGAGGTCGCGAGCTGCGCGGAGACGGCGTACCGGAAGTTAACCCTCACGGATGCCACGACGATGCTGTTTTTCGCCTCGAGGTCCGAACTGCTGGGCTTTGGGCAAGAGGTGAGTTTAATAGTTTACCCGAAGCCATGTGTTCTTCATCTTCGCTTTTCAGCGGGGGTGGGAGTTGAATCTGACTGAGGACACGATCACCTTTGCAAAGGAAGGGGGAGACACGATTTACATTCCAAAACAACAAATCATCGCATCGTCGCTGTTGTATGCCCGCGCGCTCGAACATATTGTGTAGGGAGTACAACCTGCACGTTCAAAATATGTGTTGTATGCCAGTAACAGCCCGAACAGAAGAAAAAAGAACGCCGCCAGCGTGATAGCTAGCGAAATTTCAGTTCGAACTGTCTCCTCCAATTTTTGAGCCACGGCTTGGAGTGCCGAGTTTCGCATCGAATCAGTAAATTGAACTGTATGGGGCCATTTCAAGTCGGATTTTGACCGCGTCCATCTGGCGTGATAGCCAGCGAAATTTCAGCTCAAACTGTCTTCCCAGGCGCCTAATTTTGTAGTGGACTCGAGCATGAATTTCAATACAATTGGGAATTCCAGCGATGTGATCCACGCCAAAGGCTCCATCGAAAATATTGCGCAGTCAATGCAGGAAATCAAAGCATCTGGCCCCGCTCTAACGCCTACTGCGTCCTATGCGCCGCGCGCAAGCCCCATTTCAAAATGAGGACGCGGAGCCGGTAGCTCTTCTGCATAATGCGACGATTTTATCGGCGAGTTTAGTCATCATGAACGATTTCTTCTGCCTCCGATTCAATAACGCGCGTGCTGACAATCCTAGTGCCTCCCAGACCTCTCTTTCTCCGCCAGAACCAATACTATCTCAGACCCCCTACCTGGCCACCCTACCTAGTTGGCCATTTGGAATGTAGCATGCCGACACTTTGCTGGTCACTCCCAGGGATAATGGGGGATGGGAGTACAACCTATTACGAAGGTCTGAACCGAATTTAGAGCCGAAGTGATGAGTTGATCGAAAGTTACGACATCTCGGATCAAGACCCGAAACGTGTGAACATCAATTTCTTACGCCGACGCGGCTTGGCTTTCTTGTCTCAACTGGCTCTCTGCCAATTCTTGGCCGTTCCGGGACTTCGTGGGCTCGTTCTGCTCCCCGGATTCTGGGGATTAACCTGTCACTATACCCGTCACCGAGAAGTCAAAATCCTCCCCGCTATGCTCGCATGAATGCGCCGCTGCTTTTTCGAGTCGCTCCCCCTAGGCGACGTTGTATCAGACGACACCGTGGGCCTACCACTCCGGAATTGCCCACGAGGCTTTTTGACGCCCAATGGCTAAATGCCGAAGGTATGTTGGAATTTTATCTGCCCAACTCCCTTCTCATTGTAATATAGCTATTCTTCCAGTTGAGCCCACCATATGAGTAGAGTTGAAGGGCGGGCAAATTTAACCGGTTATCGTTGACCTGTCAATTCCTCTTCCAAAGACCTGTTAGATACCCCCACATTTTTATCTCTTACGTTGTTCAGCGGACCCGCAACGTCGCCATTGGGCCATTCGAGTACTGTGGAAACGCCCATCTCGCGCACATTGGGAGCTCATCTGTGTGAGTCAGATCATATTTGCAGCAAACAATTTTCTTGACTGCGTCTCGAAGAGTTGTACCTTGCTATGGCGACCCTTCTTTGCCCACCTACTGCGCTCTCCGGGATTTGCCGAATCGGGTTCTTCCGCCCGCAGTGCCTGGGGCCCGTCGCCCTCAAATTTTGGACCCACCCTGTCAGAAATATGGGTAGCCTCGAGAGCGGTACAATCCAGGTGAGTCAGAATGTATTGCGTTTGCACTTCAGTCAACCCTTTTCCCAGACCCATAGGGTCTAACTGTTTCCAATACATAATGGGTCCTATGGGGGGCAGATTTGACAGGAGTTCCCACATATGGAGGGAAGGACCATGGTAGCTGTGGGAACTGTGTGGGATGCCCAGGTGTGTATATCTGGGCTTCCCATATTGCCAATTTGGGCTTCCCACTTTTGATATGGGATTTCCCAGGGGGTCACGTCACAGGGGTCAAACAAATTGCAATACTGCATGCATTTTTGCATGTACTGGGCTGCAAATAGGTGAATCTGAAAGCCCTTGCATGCCTTAGCATGTAGAAGGTGTCGTGTCCAATAATATCAACATTTATCCTGGCCCTATTCAATGCCCTCCCTTGCTTGTATAGACTGGCACAAGCAGCATTGGCCATATACAGGCTTGCATGTAGTCTGTGCAGGCTGTGCATGGTTTGTAATAGCCCACAGGGCATGGATGGGCTTGCAGCTTGGGGTATGCATGGGATTTTGGTGGTAACATGGGGAGTGGGTAGGGCATGGGCTACGTGATCCAGACTCATACCTTGAGTACTGGGTTGAGAAAGGAATTGGTATATAGCTGCCATACATAGGTATCAACAATCGCTACACCATCTATCCAGGCTCGCACCTTAGGGTACCGAAGATGTACATATCTCACGCAGGATCATACCTTTGGGATCAATGTGCAATACGCACTGGGGATTCAGCATGGCTGCACCATCCATCAATGCTCATACCTTGGAGTACATGTATCATACTTCATCCAGGCCGTTCCTGCTTCTGGCCCTCCATCTGGTCCATCCCACTGCAAAAAGAATCACTCATGGGACATCCCATTTCCTTCTGGGAATTCCCAGGTTGAGTCTGGCTTGGGACATCCTCCAGGAATGACCAGACCTACCATATATGGTAGGCATGCATGGTCAGCATGGTCATTCCCAGACCTAACATATATGGCAAGATGTGCAGGGTAAGTGTGGTCATTCCCAGTTGTGACTGGGAATGCCCATACCTGCCATTTATGGTAATACTGTGGTCCTTCCCATTTTCATGACTGGGAAGGACCATACCTGCCATTTATGGCAGTACTGTGGTCCTTCCAATTTGGGCTGATTTGGAATGCAAATCAAAGATTTAGAAATCAGAATCAGAATCCATTGTTATTCCTGGGGTAGCCATATAGGAACACCCCAGGGATCTCAGGCACTTCTCTTTGCCAATGGGCAATCCTGTCTTGGTGACCCAGCTATTCTTTGTGACAGTTTGGACCTGTGGTCCGTCATTGACAGCGGAGATTGAAAAATGCAGTGCAGAACTGTCACCCGAATGTCTGGGGCAATTGGTATAGCGAAACTCCCTATCACGTCACAAAGCGTGACATTTGGGTGGGCGGCTGATGCGGCCATGCCAATGATGTGACTCAATTGGGGGTGTTACTATATGAAATGCCCAGATGTTCCTGTGAGAATCCTGTACTACATTTTTCAATCTCCGCTGTCAACCATATGGAGGATTCCCACAGGAATGGCTGGGTTACCGTGACAGCAGATTAGTGATCACCGTCCAATTTTGTCAGTCTTGCAGGCCTGTCAGATCTACCATCATTTATCACCAGCTGTGGGAATTTATTTTGCATTTTGTGCAACAACCAGAGGCTCTTTTCCAAAACTGTCAATACAGCCAGAGAGCCCTCGGCAAGCTCTATAACTTTGGTTTTGAGCATATTTTTAGATACAAACCACCAACTTCCTTTTTTGGCCACTACGCCTTTCGCCCAAAAAGGAAATTCCAGTGTTTTCCGCTTCCTTTGCTCAGAATTTAAACATTTTGGATGATCTAACTCATCAGGTAGGACAGAATCCACCACAGAAAATGATTTATAGCATACTCATATGCACAAGAACCTTACAATATGTTCATAATATCCAATATGGTGGATTCTTCTCTCAACAGGAATATCTTGGGAATAGGGCTGAGGAATAAGATCCAATTGCTACTATCATATATCCCTATGCCAGAAACATTCCCTCCCCATGTTAAAACAAGTCTTGAGTAGCCATGAGAGCATTTTCTGGGCATAGTATGAAACACCATGATGGCTTTATTGTAATGGTATCTGGTCAGCTCAGTTATTATGTTTATGGTGCTAGTGCCCATACCACCCATATAAACAATTGAGTGAGGCCATTGGCTCAATTATTCATTGGCAGGTCTTGATTGAAGGTGAACATGCTCTGAATGACCATCCTCCCTCCTTGACATGTGCTACTATTAAACAGTGTATAATATGGACTCAAAACAAATATTAGAAGGTAATCAAACATATACATCCAAGGATTATCCCAATATATGACCTTGAAGATCCACAATCTCAAGTGACATTTTTCGCTCATTTGGTGAATTGGGGTCCATGCAGAGCTAACAAGGCAAAATAAACAACAGAAAGGGGAAGAGACATGATGAAAGATGGATGTTCCACTTTATTTTAAGGATTTTAGTCAAGATTTGGTCAGATGGTGTTTTCAGCTATATGCAATAATTGCACTGCTTAACTCATGCGGTCGGAAATACCATGTATCTGAAACCTGGCCAAATTTCTTGAGATATAGTTGAATATTGATATTTCATTATGTCTCTTCTCATTTTGATTGTTGGGCATTTCATATAGTAACACCCCCTATTGAGTCACATCATTGGCATGGCCGCATCAGCCGCCCACCCAAATGTCACGCTTTGTGACGTGATAGGGAGTTTCGCTATACCAATTGCCCCAGACATTCGGGTGACAGTTCTGCACTGCATTTTTCAATCTCCGCTGTCAATGACGGACCACAGGTCCGAACTGTCACAAAGAATAGCTGGGTCACCAAGACAGGATTGCCCATTGGCAAAGAGAAGTGCCTGAGATCCCTGGGGTGTTCCTATATGGCTACCCCAGGAATAACAATGGATTCTGATTCTGATTTCTAAATCTTTGATTTGCATTCCAAATCAGCCCAAATTGGAAGGACCACAGTACTGCCATAAATGGCAGGTATGGTCCTTCCCAGTCATGAAAATGGGAAGGACCACAGTATTACCATAAATGGCAGGTATGGGCATTCCCAGTCACAACTGGGAATGACCACACTTACCCTGCACATCTTGCCATATATGTTAGGTCTGGGAATGACCATGCTGACCATGCATGCCTACCATATATGGTAGGTCTGGTCATTCCTGGAGGATGTCCCAAGCCAGACTCAACCTGGGAATTCCCAGAAGGAAATGGGATGTCCCATGAGTGATTCTTTTTGCAGTGGGACAGACCAGATGGAGTGCCCAGATGGCAATATATACTGGAGGTGATTGTTTGAATTGAGCTAGATGCTAGCCTATACTGTGCATCAGTACCCAAGGTATGAGCCTGGATGAGATATGATACACCTTGTGCCCCAAGGTCCAAGCCTGGATAGATGGTGTAGCCCGTGCTGAACCCCAGTGTATATTTCACATTTGCACCCAAGGTCTGAGGCTGGATGAGGTATAGTATGCACCTTGTACTACATAGCCCATCCCTTTCCTGTTCCCTGACTACAAACCAATATTCTATATATACCTCATCCACATCCTGCAGGTAGCCATTACAGACCATGTGCAACATGCACAGATTACATGCAAGCCTGTATGTGCCCCATGCTACTAGCAGCCCACACAAGCAGGGGAGGGCATTTAATAGGTACAGCATAAATATTGATATTATTGCACATGGCACCTTCCACAGGCTAAGGCATGTAAGGGCTTTCAGACCAATCTATTTGGAGCACAGTACATGCAGAAATGCATGCAGTATTGCGATTTGTTTGGCCCCTGTGGCGTGACCCCCTGGGAAATCCCACATTAAAAGTGGGAAGCCCAAATTGGCAATATGGGAAGCCCAAATATACACACCTGGGCATCCCACAGTTCCCACAGCTACCATGGTCCTTCCCTCCATATGTGGGAACTCCTGCCAAATCTGCCCCCCATAGGACCCATTATGTATTGGAAACAGTTAGACCCTATGGGTCTGGGAAAAGGGTTGACTGAAGTGGCGTTTGTTGGGATTCACTACAAACGCATGAAGGCGATGCATCGTAGCTAGGGGTTTATATACTAATTGATCAATATTAGTAATACTTTCCCATAAGCTTCACAAGCTCGTATCTCATATTCCAACACACCCTCCCTCCTGAGGCTGTGTCTCGGCATTTGCCGGTGAGTGCCCCATGCGCTCAGCGGATCCGCGCACCTGCGCTCGGGAGGTCTCCGCGTGCGAAGACCTCCGCTCCCCGGACTGGTTCTCGGACGTGGTCGTGGCTGTGGTGGGTCCAAGTGGGTCCGCCATCTCGCGAATAGCTGTCAGCTTGGACGCCGGATCAGGTCAGACCGAGGTGTTATTATCATTATCAATCGTCGGTCGGTATATCAGAAGGCCGGGCCAAACCAGAGTGTTGGTAAAATGCAGGCAACTCTATTTCGATCGTCGATATAATCAGATAAACTAACCACTCAGGGGGTTTCGGTTGGGTCCGATTGCGCTAAGAAAAGCCCCATGTGGTCAAGCTGTTCCTCCAGATGCGTGGGGGAAATCGATCAAGGGCTTCGCCTGAGGGAACGAATTAAAGGCGAACACTGGCGCAGGTTGGCGCCACGGTGCCGGAGCCAAGCCGAACGGGGTTTTCCGCCCGCGCATCCGCCCATCATCGATATCACCGGGGATCAAAGTCAACTGTCCACAAAAATGCTGTTCAAAATGCCCGCCTGTCCACAAATATCTCCTATCGGTCAACAAATGCTGTTCACGGTTCGCCCACAAATATCATCCACAATGCTAACCCCCATTCGTCGAACGTCCCCCGGTGCTACATAAAGGGAGACAGGTGCGTTAACAATTCAGTACCCAGTACCCACACTACCCATACGGACTGTAATGGTTGCGAAACGCAAGAAACTGAGGTCCCAGAAATCTGGTCGACAGTCTATTCGACTGGTACCTGTGAGTCTTCACTTCTTAGGTTTACAAGGCATCAATTAATTGCCCCGCAGTTTCATCGCATTCCGAAGCCTTTGACAGCCCCTTTCTCCACGAATGTCCAAATACGTTCTTTCTTGGCGGATTTGCGTCTGCTGGCGGCATCCAACACCACCGCCGTTTGGCCTTGCCCTATCGGTTTCACCACGGGTACCGAACGCCTCAGCTGGGTCTCGCAATTTCCGTACCTTGCCGAGTATTCTTATGTGGACCAATGTTTCAGGGAGCAATGGCCTGGGCCGGTGTGGATGGGAATGTTCATCACACCGATCGAAACGTGGGTGGGGAAATCAAAGCTAGCGGAATGGCATGTATGGGCGGCTGTCATCATCAGTCCGGAGGCGGCTGGGAAGGGGAAAAAGCTTCTCATTTATGACTGTGATGGAGACGATGTTGATTTCCAGAGTTGCAGAGTGCGGGACGCTCTGCCGCTGTCCTTCCAGCGGAAACTGTTTCGGAGAAAGAGCCCAGCATTCGCAGAAATATGGCGCTCGACGTATGACAGCAGCACTTTCGGCCGCAGACAATGCATGAAGAATACATGCAACTTTCTTATTCGAGCTGTGAAATCGCCACCACGTGTTATCACAGGGTCTGATGGCTCGCAGTCCATAGACGGTTTCCTCCGCGTGCCTTATTTATAAACCACATAACTAGCGTGCTTCACGACAGATGTAGATAAATAACAATTGGAGCGCACTTTGCGCAGAGCTGGCGTCGAATTGGTTCCACGGTTCACAAAATTTCCAAAAGTTTCAGTGAGACCACTGTTTTGGCAAATAGTACTAGAGATAAGCAAAGATCCTTGGCAGTTGGTTCTGAGAAATTTTTATTTTCTCGATGCACGAATAAGTGCCAAAGGCAACCAAATTGCACGGTTGAATCTTGGGTACGATACCAAAACACTGTGTTAAACATCTCATAAAAATCCCAAAAAGTTCTGGCCGATTCTGATACAATATTTGTCTCGGGTGAACAGCTGTAGGCTGCAGTACTGTACTTTTTCGTTCAAATCAACAGTCACGCATCACGTACCCCTCTGTGGGGATAGCGGCATGGGGTCCGAGGGAAGCCGAACGGCGTCGGCGATGAGGAGCGGCTGTGCCGACAAATCAGGTGGATGTCAAAGGGGGAGTCGGAGCTTAAAATGCTTTGGACAGACAGGCTTAATCTTATAAATAGGAAGACTAATAGGAAAAGATGCCCAAGTTCTCAAAAAGCAGCTGAATCAATATTGTATCACATACAGAGGCCAACAAACATATTTGCACGCAATCCTAATCGCATATCTCAGTTTTATGCTTCGGAACGACTTAGGAACGCCGGCGCAATTCTGAATCAATTCCAGCACGGACCACGAGCCGTTTTCTGAGGCGCTCGGAGTACCACTGGATAGCCCTGATTTTTGCGGTCAGATTCGGCTACTTGGGATGTGTTTTGGTGCAGCATTGACCCTGCTAGAGGGAACTCAGTGCTTTCAGCAAGCACTACATTTTGACAACTGCTTTTCATTTTGAAAAGCATGACTGCAACATTCACGCTCCCTAAGCACAAAAGAACTAATGTTCTGTTTGTGAACCATAGATTACGAGCCTTTACCTCAACATTTCCTCTCCATATCATCGACCCGCCGATCGATCCCAACCCAATAGGGGCGACCTCCGCCCTGTCAATGGAGTGATCAATGGGCCTCGGCTTTGCTATGGGTTGAGTTCGGGCTGGCTATACGGCTCGACGGAGCCGGGCATAGCAATGGGCCTGAGTCAATAGACCCAGGTGGCACATGAGCCAACAGAGTATTTTTGCCGTGCGGACACCCCGCTCGCCTGCCATTTCTGCGCACGCTCCGAGAGGATGGCTCCAGTCCTTGGTTCGTGCGCAACTTGTCTAACACTCTTATCTACAGTCGGCCGCGCCAACTCTATACTTGCTCTCTACTCCTTTCAAACTGCTTGTTCTCATCCAAGTGAATTCGGTGCATTGACAGCTCAAGGACATAGAGACTTAGAGAACTTAGTACGGAAAGAGTGGTACTCCTTCAGGCTCCGCACCGATTGGAAGCTCCCCGGGCGCGACATATGCTGGCTCGAAGCCATCGCCAGCGAACTGCTGTATCATTTCCTTGTGCAACTGCATTACTGAGATGTCCACCTCCTCGTGCACTCCGACAACAAGGCAGCCATCGGCGCCCTTTCGAAGAACCGCAGCCCCAACGCTCATATGAACCTCTGCGCGCGTCGTGCTTTCAGTCCTGCTGCCGATCACATGATCGTGCCGAAAATACTGTCCCATTTCGTTCAATTCGTAAGGCCATTTCAGGGGTTTTGGCGGTACCGGGATGATGTGGGTTTGGAAAATGAAGAATATAGCTAAATTTTTGGACCTTGTCTGCTCAGAAACAAGAAGATTTTTTTTGTTGATTTTTCTGGGGTGTTAGAAGCGAATTTCAGGCAATTTAGCGAACCTGTAAACCAATTTGACAAACCCATGAGTGACGCGTGACCCCTACCAGATTTCGATATCGACAGGGGGGTGCGTGACGCGTGACTGTCGATTTGAACGTAATAATATAGTATAGACTTTGGTATCGCTGGTATCTCGTGGTCGGTTTTCTGAGCCGTTTGCCTTCCATCACATTTTCGGTTCCGGTCTCCATTGCTGAGGTGATAGCCAGCGAAATTTCATGCAAAACTGTCTTTTGGGATTTTTTTTGTTATTTCAAGCAAAACTGGGGATTTCCTTCTTGTACCTTCCTCATTCAGCCCGAGGGGCTTACCTGGCTTACGGCCTTTTTCTTTACAGCCACATCTACTGGCGTTGAGCGCATTTTCTCAAAGGGCCGGCAACTTCTTTTCCACTTCACTCGCATCTCTGCAAAGTCTGTTAGTGCGCAACATAAGTACTTTCATTTCTGGATCTTCAAAAAGCTGAAATGCCGCACATGGACTAGAACTGCTCGGTTCATTTGAAAACCAACCGCGTAGCTCTCGCCTACCGTAGATACTTGCAATGAGTTTGGCCCAACCCTATCCACATACCGTTGGAAACGCGATAAACCACTGGATTGTATTTCGCGGCGCGTAATTCCTTTTTCAGTCATTATTTCACCATGGACCCTTAGTCCGTCGGATTCCCATACTTAATGGCTTCATGTATACTAATCACTGACAATCAATTTTGGTACCCCACAGTGGCCGGGTCAGTCAACCGTCTAGATCATCTCGCGTGTCCGGAGTCCGGCTAGATATATATAATGAACGCCAGGGTAGCGCTCACATATACACTTTAAGATCTGCAACCCTAGGGCGGTCCCGATGTACATTTATTTATTCCCGCCCCCTAAATATAGAGTTCCGCCTCGAAAATAGATGATTTGATGGTGTCAATTTGTTTTGCGCGGCACGATACTGTAGGAATTACAGAATAAATGGTATGTCCTGTAAAGGAGAGTGGTTGGGTGGTGGGGTATCAAACGGAGCAAGTGATACATTTTATTTGAATGAATGCAATTGCAATAGGCCAAGTTACTGGCTAGTAAGTAACGGCCAGACATCGAACCCGAATGTGCAGGCCTGTCTTCTCTGTGGTCTTGTTGAGGCCATTGTTCAGTGAAGGGCCCGAGTCCGAGACAGGCTGGAAAAGGCTTGTGTTGGTAGGACAATCGCCTTATTGCGGAGTTTACGAAGTCGTCATGGTGCCAGTGGTACGTTTGTGATGCTCTTGCACACTTCTGAAGTTGAGCTGGTTAGGAATTGCGACTTCAAATTGGGATGAAGGCTACTCCTCGATCTCTGGTTCTGGATGGTAACTCTTGAAATTCATGAGATCTGTTCATGTATGTAGAGTGCGGTGTCCAAATGTATATGCCATCATATCAGCATGTGGTTAATTTTGTTGGCCGAGATGCCCGAATTTCCCGGGGTTCAGCCAAAGGGTCAGTATCGAATAGCTCACTTCTTTCATAGGCAACGAAGTCCCCACGTGGAATGCTTCCAAAATCACTGTTCTTGAAGCAGGACCAGGCAATCTAGGAATCCTGGCTGTCCAGAATGGCCAGATGTACAAGATCTATGTGTTCATTGTGCTGACGTAGTATTAACGTACAAGTCTATAATCATCGCTTCCCTTTGTCTACTGGGGGCAGGGTCAGTCCCATATTTGACACACATCCCAATAGCGAGGACCTACATGTAGATATATGGCTCACACAATTCCACACACAATGGGAATGCTAATCAAGGGTTCAAAAACATTTCTCATGGCTAGTCCTGATCCCTGTTGTTCCTGCAGAAAGCCTGCCTTTGGGTCAAGACTTGCCTCGGACATCTCGGCTGAAATAGACCAAGCCACGCATGTCAGGCTTGCATAAGGTTTCAATATTGAGCAAGTGTTTGATAGTGCAGCAGTATGCTGTCGTGGCTAACTTAACCTTTGGCGTGGGGCAATGTCTTGTCATTGCCAGTCCATTCATCTGGAACTCGGACATGAGGATTGCTTTAGAAACCTAACTTGAACCTGCCGATGACTGCAAGCGCGACCGGGACGAGAACTACTAGGCCTAATGTGAGGGATTTCATGGCGAGTCTACGTATTGAATGCCTTACTGATGTGGGCTTTTATGCCAGAGGACCCGAGTAGTCCCGTGAGTCAATGTCTCTGCGCGTCAGGCGGAGGACTTAACCCGGATTCCTAGTGCAATGTCCTGTCGGCTAGGTTGACTGACTACCTGAAGCCCGGCGCGCTACTTGACTCCAACGGCTGATAGGATTACGCATTACCATCCAGGGAGGCACATAGGGGGAGTCTGCCGATTTAGAATGTCAAAGAAACACACCCGTTTCCGCATCCAGCTTGGTGATTTTGGCAGAGGTGAGCATGATCAAACGTTTCCGCTCTAGGTGAGAAGCGAAGCACAAAAGGTTTATTCTCGAATCGAATTCGCAGCGGATGAACAAGTATATCACCGCGGAGCAGGTGTACTCAACATGCCAAGGGAGCCAGGTTTTCATTCACCTGCGAGCAAATAGCAAGACCCTGAATAACACTGAATGAGTATCTGCGCATGCCCAGCACGAAAGATCCATACTTTCGATCTCGCCCCGCATCTTGCGCTCAATGAACCGCTCTGCGCGGGCCCAGAAATCTTCCCCGCCCCGTGCGCCCGTCTCCCAGTCAACCTTGTAGTTCGTCGCCAGCGACAGTATGACCAGCCGCGAATCCGTGAGGGCGACGGCCGGCGGAATATTGAACCAGTCGATTGGCTCGGGGGATGGGACCGAGAGACGCTCTTTCGCAAACTCCTCTGCTGCCTGCTTGCGGAACCACAGTCTGACGACGACGTGGAGCCTGGGGCACTCGGTGAGCACTCTTGGGAGGACGTCGGGTGCCGCTCGGCTTCTAGGCTCGAATCCAGTCTGTCTTTCGAAACTTAATTGTGTCGATAGACAGGCTGGTCGATCGGAGTTTAAAATCCCATAACGCGTGGGTTACTATAAAAGGCTAATTAGTCAGCAATGTCCGGCTTCAATCTAATTATTGTGAATTCTCCAAAATATGGCATAGGACATGTCTAGCCAATATATAAAGGTGTTGAGAGTCTATCCGACCACGAAATACGGAGTGCTAAGCTTAGAGAAAATATTTCTAAACCTTTGATGGAGCTTTGCTATTGTTAGGCTGCGGCTCCGCCCCGCCAAAATCTTGCTTACAAATATACCAAATGCGGTATCTCGCGCGTTATGGGATTTTAAACTCCGATCGACCGGTCTGTCTATCGACAGCATTCATAGACAGATGGTCACCGGTCTACTCGGCTTCGCGCTATTCGGCTCACTCTTCGCGTCCCCCACGTCGTCGCGCTCGATGTCGACAACTCTGCGTCGCGTCCTACCTCGACGTGGGCGTAGGCCGCACTCACATACCCATTGACTCGGATACCCCTTCCTCATTAACTTATAGCAAACGCTTTTTACGATTCTACGATGGTGCGAGGAAAGCAGGCGAAGCGCGAAGGTCAGAAGATGAAGAAGAAGGAGGATAAGGTCCAGGAGGCCGTCGTCGGCATCATAGCCAAAAAATACAAGAATGCTCGCGAAGCCTCGGAGGACCTTGGAATCCCCGACCAGGCCGCGACCATCCATCGGCGGTGGAAAGGAACTTCTAAACCAAGAATCGAATCTCAGGTCAAATCTCAGCTCCTCACCCCTGTGAAAGAAACTGTGCTTGTCCAGTGGATCAAGTTTTACGGGTTCGCTGGTTTGCCGTTATCAAAGAAGGTGCTGCATGCGAAGGTCAAAGAATTGTGCGGACGTGTCCCCGGAAACCATTGGTTTGACCATTTCCTTCGCCGCCATCCAGACTGCACACCGGGTCGACACTCCGGACTGGATCCCAAGCGCGCCGCCGCCTTCAATTCCACCACCGTCAAAGCCCATTTCGACCTCTTGCGGACCGAATTCGAGAACAATGGGCAGCCTATCCTTGCTCGCAATATCTATAACATGGACGAGGTCGGAATTCAGCGGGGTGGTGGAAGGAAGAATTCAGGCGAACTCTTCCTCTTTTCGTCTGCGGACAAGGCGCGATACAAGCTCAAGAGTGATGATCTGGAACTCACCACCATATTGGAGGTCGTGTGTCTGGACGGAACCTCGACGGTGCCCCCCGGTTTCGTCTTCGCTGGTACACTGATGTGTCCTGAGTGGTTTGATGTGCGGGATGATATAATGTGCGTGTTCGCTGTCACCATCCACTGCACCGTCTAATAAGACACCGTAGAATCGGGACGACGGAAACTGGGTGGACTAATGAGCCGTTCTTTCGCATGTGGTTTGAGAACGGCTTCATTCCGGTGGCCAAGGCGCACAGCGACCCCGATTTCCCCATCTTTCTCTTACTCGACGGTCATATATCGCATGACACCATCGATTCCATCGACGTCGCTATCGAGAACAATGTCAAGATCGGGCAGATGGGGTCACACCAGACGCACCGCCTGCAGCCTTGCGACGTCGGTGCATTTGGCCCATCCAAAAACAACTGGAGGGTCCGGTGCGATGAAGTCCTCCACGCGACTGGCGAGAGTATCAGCACAGGTGATATTGTCAAAGAGTGGATGAATATCCGCGAGCAGTCCTTCAAAGTCGAGACGATTCAGAAAGCATGGCATAAATTTGGGATCAATGTCGACGCTACCGGGTTATTCCCGCGGCTCACCCCCGAGATCTTCACCGCAGCAGACTACGCCCCTAGCATCTCCACTTCGACACAGTTACATCTCCCTCTCGGCTTCCCTGATGTTCCCTTACTAGAAGGAGGAACGGATGACGATCTCATTTCCCCAGACCAGTCCTCGGCATCCTCATCGTCTACCCCTTCGACTTCAGCTCTCCCTGGCTCGTCCACGACACCACCTCTTACTTACGACTATTCCGATTCTGAGGACGAGGCCCCCTCTGACCTTGAAGGCCCCGACCTTCTGGATTACTACAGAGCTGCCGCGGTCCGGCTCAAAGCCCAGCGCAACACCGCCCGTTCGCGGCGAGAAAGCGCCGACGCCCACGCAGTCATGGCAGGCCATCACATTCACTCACTGCAGGGATTCTGAACGCAAAGGGGAAGAAACGCGCTGGCAATGAGCGTACCCTCTCAACAACGGCTCGAATGCTGACATCGGCGGAAGGAAAGGTGCTAGCCGAGGAAAAGCGGGCAGCGCAGCTACAGAAAAAGTCGAAAGAGGACGAGAACCGCTCCCAGCGGTTCCTAGCTGATGCCGAGGTGGTCAAGCGGCGCGCTGATTTGGGACGCTCGGGGATGCAGTTCGGCGGCAATGTGAAGACGCTCAAGGCGCCGCAGCTGAAGGATCTCGCGTGGTCGCTGGAGTTGGATGAGAACGGGACGCGCGAGGTGCTGATTGGAAGGATCATCCCGCACTTTGAAGCAAATGAGACCCTCAAACAAGACAAACGCTACCTCGAATTATGGACGCGTCGTCGTGGGCGTGCCACCGATAACGAGGAGCAGCAGCCGGAGGCGGCGCTCATGGACATACAAAACGTCGCCGGCGGCTCTAGAACCTCTTCCCAGCCAGACTTGGTCGTGGTGCCGCCGCCCCATCTGCTGAACGCTCCGTACCGGTTCCCTGATACTTGGACACCCCCACAGTCGCATCTTCCTTACCTACACCCGATCGACCACCGTCCATTTTCTCCAGCCTTTCACCGGAATGCTCCCCAGCCCAGTCAACCTGCGCAACCTTACAATCTCTTGCAATTCCGCTTTTAATTCACGCTCACTACGTTTTCCTGCGCAAAGCTACGCGCTACGACCCACGACGCGACACCCTCCTCACCCACGCTTCCCGTGTAATTTTACGCTACGCTGCCGTATAATCTTACGCGCTATCTTCGTATAATCACGTATGTGTAATAGCTATCGTTGTCCCCTAGTGCATGCTTTTTGTAATGCGATTGCAGGTCTTTTGGGCAGCCTGTCGGACATTGAAATCGGCGTGTGACCACCGTGACGAAATTTTGCAAAGGTATATAAAAACACCCTCAAAATGGACCTCTCACCGGCATCTTCAAAGCTCCCTCCATAGATGAAAAAAAAGCTGATAATATTCATACGAGTTAATCAGGCCTATGGCTTGGCCTCTGTCTAAATTTTAGAGTAACCCAAACCCTAATGCTCCCACAGCAGTCCCATCAAAAAACTTTTGCAAAGGGGGGCCATCGATAGTATGTTGAGGCTTCCATCCATTCAATTGCGGCCACTAGAGTATGAGATGAGATTGGAATCCCCAATTGCTTGTGTATGAATATTCTCCGAACTTCCCGCCATGGCGTTTATCCCCAATTCTTACCTAGACAATTGCTGATCCCGGTGAATTACGTCCGGGTCTGGGTAATTCTGCGGCCGCCAGCAACGCATAGTTATCTACCTCTTTATAAAATTGTCCGAAGCCTTTTTAAACCCCGAAACCAAGCCGCACTCTCCACTCAACGGAACCAGTGGCCGAGACCTACCCTAAACTACAGGACAACTTATTTATTCTTTACAAGCGGTTGACGGCCCGCGAATACGGTAGGCGGGATGGTCGAGCTTGAATTTGTCATTCGACATCTCGGTCCGATGATTCCCGACATGCCTGCCGTTAGTAGTTACTCCGGCGACTTCGCTTCACGATCACGTGTCGGCGTGTACTCCCAGAAGGCAGGCACACAGTGCCTTTCTCGCAGCGTATTATGTAAGTTTTATCTTGAGTATACTGTGAAAACACTCGTCCTTTCATCAATGTATATATGCTTGTGCACTTTGATCCGCACAAAGGTTGCATTGTATAGCAGCTCGTTCAGTAGAATTTTTTTGAGACTCATGTTATGTCAACGACTGTCCTGCATTAATTTCAGGGACTGTGTACCATGAAATTTGCAGCATAACAAGCCGAACACTGTTAGAGATGCACATTTTGGGGTTCACCTAGATTATCACCGTAAATTACCCGTAAATATGGACCGCACAGACATTCAGCTGAGAGTGTGTTCTATTGACTGCTACGGACATGCATTCGATGGTCTCAATTAATCATCATCAAATTCGTCTGGGACAGCCTCCGAGTTACACGCAAATCCCTCGCAACTGAGACGGAGATGAGCACATCGCAGCAATCTGGAATCCGATATTGGCGAGCTGTGCCTCGCTGCTGTGAGATGCCGTCGACGTCAAAGAGAAGATTCGCATCTTGTGCGTGGTGCCTTTATTGATCATTACGAAGCCGCTTTCACAGTTTTCGCCGCGGACTGTAGTCGCGTCCGTGCTCAGAGCCACACCTGAAACTCTTCAGAGTCATGAAATCTCGAGTGAATATTTTACACCGTCCGCATCTGCCATCAGCGCGCGCTGGACGGTACGCCGACTCATCTTCCTTTTCACAGAACGACCAGCCTTCTGCGCCACGTACTGGATCACAGAACCGACCCTCTCTTGTGAACAACCGGCTTTTACGAGCACGTGCGCCATCGCCCTCGCATCAGCGGTATATGCACCGCCCTTTGTGAGATTCCAACAAAGCTTCGTCTTTGCTGACTGTGCAGCCTGCTGAGCCCTGGTGTGTGCCTTGTCACGAGAACGCTGAGTACGGTAGGCGGGATGGTCGAGGTTGATTTTTAACATCTTGACATCTCGATCCGGTGATTCCCCGACTGATCTTTGCACTTTGGGTGGACTCTCTGGTACTCTGTCCGCTGGTTTAGTTGTAAATAGTCAGTAGCTCTCACCTGGCCCAGGTGCCATCTGAGGTACGAGCAGTACGAGTCGAAATTTTGACCGGATGTCACGGCATGTCACATCTGTGACGGTTCGCGTCTGCGTCCTCGACGCGTCGTTGCCAGTGCCAAGGACAGTTCCGCTCCCTAGGCAATAATTAATTTGCAGTCATTTGAATCACTAAGGATGGACACGGGTATACCCGCGGGTACCTTTGGGCCTACCCGTACCCGGACCCGCGAAAACCGTACCCGTGTACGGGTCGGGTCTAAAACCCGTACGGGTTACCCGCGGGTCCTCAACGCACCCGCCGGTCCCTAAACCCGTCGGGTATACCCGCGGAATTTCCAGCATAAAATAATATTTATTGTCAAATACGGTGCGGTAAAATGTAGACTACTCGACAATCTCAACGCTTTCATTTCCCGAACTATCTGCCTCGTCCTGGGCCCGAACGTGCTTCCGCTTTTTTGGGCTGCATGCTGCCATCAAGTCGTTCATCCGAAGCAACTCGTGGCGTCCCCAAGACTATAAACAAAGCAGGCGGTGAACATGAGGTTGCGGGTGAAGTGTGCCCCGACGGCAACAGAACTGGCTTCCGTATGTATTGATTTATATCTAGTGCTATGGAATGAAGCATAAGAAAAATACTCACATGGCACACTAACATAGTCCAGCGCAAGCTGATGAAGGACGATATTCGCGTCGATGGGCCCACCACCATTTCATGAGTCATCAGTTTTTACGCACGGAGCAGCCAGATAATCAGCGAGTTCATCCTGGAGCTCCCCCGAGGTTTTGGAACACGCTGAATTTTGGAACTCAAAAACCCGCGGGTACACGGGTCGGGTACGCGGGTTGAGCACGGGTCTGAAATCGCGACCCGTACCCGTACCCGCCCACACCCGCGGGTACAAACCCGCGGGTGTACCCGCGACCCGTGTCCATCCTTACATTTGATGTCAGGGCACGCTCTCCTAGCTTTGTAGGGTAGGTTGACCTTTCACGTTGCTCCCCCATAACCCTGGCAAGGTTAATGACTTATTGGTCACTGTATCGGTGTTCTTGTGAATCAGTATACATAGCAGCTACAGGTACCAATCATCATGAGCTGAGCCATGAACCACATTGGAGTCAGTAATAGAGCCTCACACCAAATTTACATTTCCAATGTGATCAGCATGTGCACTGAGCGCGCAAAACATGGGGGCTTCCACACGGGCCATTGTAGCCCAGGGGCTTAGGTAAAGGAGCGTCTTAGATGTTCCATAGTAAAAATTTCCAGAGCTCAAGGCTCCCAGATAGACCAACATATATTGATTCCCAGCCCGCTATTGGCACAATAAAAAATGTCAACTTGGGGGCTGGATTCCACACATGCAATACAGTAAGGTCAATCAAAGCAGGAAAGCATCTGGCAAAGCATCGTCCAACCGTCTGTCAACACCAATTTCGGACTCCCAATTTGCTCATAAACCTCCCAAGCCTTCGTGTCAAACTCGTCGGATACCCACCTATAGGGATTTGGGAATTTTCTGCCGGAGTGCATCGACAACGTGTTGGGGCGCTGGTTCACCAAATTTGGTTAGACCAAATTGCTCCGGAAAGTCGCAGACGTAGTTGGGAGAAAAACCAGATGGCAGGAGTTTGCCGCGTTGGGAGCGAATCTTATGGTTGTTCCAATAATCAACAAAATCGTCGAGGCTGAGCTGGACAATCTTGGGCCATAACCAATTGAACAGATCACTGAGAGACAGTTAGAATCTTCAGCTAGCCACAGTAGCCAGACATACACATGCAGTTGAAATCTGGGGTTGAAATAGTTGAGTTCTTTTCCGAGAAGTAATGTCTGCTTGATGTCCATGCCGACGTAGTTTATGAACAGATGCCATGATGACTCGATTGGGATGTTGTCAAGGCTGGACAGAGCCACGAAGGGAGGCGCGGCGTCGATTGAGATATCCGGCATACAATGGTGGCTGTGATATAGTTGTCATGGAACGAAAGGAAGCCAACAGGTGACTTACCGCAAAGCAACATGCGCTGCGTATAGTTCACCGGTTTCTGACCCACCATCCACTGTTGCTTGAACGAAAACTGGGAGGAATCAGCACGGTGGTGACGATGAATCGGATTCGGACGAAGATGAACCCGAAACTCCAGTTCGGATTCCTCGTCAGAGACTCCTGCCCCCCACAAGTCTGCACTCAGATTTCGAGGAGGAATCCTCACTTCCGTCCCGACCGTCTCGCGCTCGTGCCAGGGGTACCACTGCGCAGCCTTCAGGTCAAGGGAACCAATCTGTTCCGCAGCCTTCACCGGAAAGCAGCGAGCTTGACCCATGGAGCGGTTATAGCATCGATGGGCATAAGTATGCGTGGGCGGGCTACAGTGTACTCACAGCAAACACCAAGACTGCAGACTGCCAGGCTTTTTTTGGTGAAAATATCGAACATCGTGGCTACAAATGTAGCCTATGTCCGTGAGTACCAAATTTGTGCGAACACTTGCATACTTAGTTGTTCTAGCCAAATTTATGGGTCTGGGAGCAGTCTCACCACTTGCAGGTGCCACCTCGGAAAAGAACATATGCCAGAATACCTCGAACTCATTCCTGCTCGTAAATTGACAAACAAGCTTCCTGGTGAACTACTTAAGCAGCGGAATGAGCAGCGGACCAAGGACTTGGAGCGACCAGTGTTCTCAACCCAGGCCTTTGAGGATCAATTGGTCACAGTCATCGTGTCCAATGATCTGGTAAGTTCAACTTTACGACTCGATTCAATACTCGTTAACATACAATCAGTCAATTAATTTGATCGAAAACCGCGACTTTCGTGATTTATTGCTCCTGCTACGCGAGTCGTTGCAAGACGAAGATATTTTACACCGGACAAAGCTTCGGACTCTGATTCAACAATCCTGGCTCAAGTACTACGACAGTCTGCAAAAGGAACTCAAAGTAAGTGTAGTTTAGTCTCTAAATCTTATGAGTCAAGCATTGAGTTTACCACAGGACTCGCTCGGGAAAATTTCGTTCACTGTCGATATGTGGAGCAGCAAAGGAATGTAACCATATCTGTCCATTACCGTTCACTGGCTTGGTCGAAAGGGAGACCAGGTTATAATGCGTCAAGCTCTCCTTGCGTTCCGGCGTGTTCGTGGTTCCCACAGCGGCGAGAGACTTGCCCGCATCATCTTCCAGATCTGTGAGCAAGCTGAAATACTCGAAAAGGTAATGGGATATAGTGTTTATTTCTCGTCCTCCGGCTCACCTCTGCATTGTAGATTGGCCACTTCACGATGGACAACGCTTCGAATAACGCCACATTTTTGAGACATTTCTCCATGCTTCTGGCTGAGAAAGGGATTCTCGATTTCGATGCAAAAGAAAATTATATCCGGTGCTTTGCGCATATCATCAATCTGTGCTCCCAGGCAATAATTCGAGCGATGGAGAAGGAAGACAGTCGTGACGTGCATCCAGACACGGAAACTGAAACAGAGTCAGACGATGGTGCACCTGGAGAAGCTGTACGTGCGCGCCGCAGAGCAGGTCCCATCCGTCGCGCCCGGAAAACAGTTGCCTTCATCCGGAAGTCTGGCCAACGACGAGATGAGTTGTTGGCCATTATCAAAGAGGGGAACGAGAAGCGACTCTGGAATGAGCTCCGAGTTGGGGCTGAAAATGCTGAGCGGGTGGTTGTTTCGCTTTCTGAAGTCACTGTTCTGCCGGATGTCAAGACCCGTTGGGATTCGGTGTTCTATATGCTTCGGCGATTTCGATACTTGCAGCAGGTGGGTCAGCTTTGCGAATTTTATCAACCACACCCTCAATGATTGCAAATCCAGCCCATCATCCGTTTCTTTGCCATGAACCATGATGCACAAGCGTTCAGCCATCCGCTGGAAAATCGCAATTGGAACCGGCTCGAGATCCTTGAGCTGATTTTACAGGTGTGAAATGGGCTGTATAATGTCGTGGGGAAGTTACTTAGTCTATATCCAGCAGCCACACACGGTTCAAACCATCATGTCCGTGGAAAATACACCCATACTCGCCGCCACAATCCCTGCCTTTGAACTCTTCATGTCAAGGGGTACCCAAAACCGAAGAAAACTACACGACATCGATTTTAGGTGTAAAACACCCCTAGAAGACGATATTTGAACACCCCGAGTCGACCTGACCAATGGTCAGAGAGATATGGCCAATTTTGTCAGAAAAAATGAAAATAAAAAACCGATTATTTTTCTGCACACAAACGATGATTCTGAGCAACTTTCGAAAAAAAGTTTTCGGCTTGACCCCCCTCCCTAGTGACTGATGGTCACGAAATTACTATATATGGAGTGTCACGCACCTTATATAGTAGGACCAAAAAACACCTAATATCTCAACACCCCCTCGTCCATTTCATCCAATTTAACCATATATCGTCTTCTTGACATGTTCTGCATCCAAAATCGACGTCGTGTTGTTTTCTTCGGTTTTGGGTACCCCTTGCTTCATGTCCTCTTGGGAATCTATGAGGGCTGACTCTGAACTGGAAGATGAGGACGTCGCAGGGATCATCTCACCCGGCCTCGCTACTGCAAAGAGTTACTACAACAAGTTTGACGATACAGCTGCATATATCATTGCTATGTGTGAATCTGCTTGGTTGGAGATCTGATGTTGCACGCTAATTCCTTGCAAAATTCATCAACCCCTCGATTCGGCTGGAGTGGATCAAGAAAAACTGGACCTCTCAGGATCAGGAGAGGGCGAGGCGACTCATATTAAATTAAAGTACCGGGGCACATTACAAATTACATTGCCTCTGTTGACTGAACTTTGAAGATGATGACTTATCGTGACCAGGACACGGGAAGTCCGATGACCCGTTCTAGCAGTCCTGGATCTCAGGGTTCCCGCCAGTCGTCCCGATGCGCGGCGAATGCCGGCAGTATAACCGATTTGCATCGAATATTATGGAGCCGCTACCGCCGAGTCTCTAGCGGTATACTGGGCCACACGAGCTCCGCCACGCGCTGGAGAACCCGAACTGCACAAGCGCGGTCACCGCTCTCTCCCTGCTAATTCCCCTCGGTGCGCTGTGCGCATGGACGTCCCCGCACGCGCTCTTCGACTTCCTCCCTGCGCTCACGACGCTCCGTATCGGTGTGACCGACGCCCCACTGGACGATGATCCAGATGGGCCCGAAGGCGCCGATACACTCGAACCCGCGATGCTGCTGGTGCGTGGCCTTCAACTGAACTTGTACGGCTTCTTCGCCGGGTCGAGGACTGTAGTAACTCAATTAATCATCGTGAATAATGTGGTGGCGGAAATGAATTACCCATTGCAAACATGTATGCGTTTGAATTTGAAGTCTTCTGATAGTACTCGTCGACCTTCGCCAGCGCCTCCTCGAGGGCCTCCGAAGTAATGGCTGTATTTGGGATCGGCGGCGCATGTCGTGCAGTCATCGTGCAGCTGCTCCACCACCGGAAGTGCCAGATGGAGCGTGGAACTAAGATCTGACGAAAATTTATGTTGAGAGTGTTCTGCGTACTCTGTTGTTGCCCCGGCCATGTAAATTAAACAAAGAACTCCAAGCACTCAAATTTCCATTAAATCCGATGCCAAAACCCCAGTTCAATCGCCTTTGCGAAGGCGTCCTGCTGAGGTGGTAGCCAGCGAAATTCTACACATAATGGTCTGCTCAGATTCCTCTGCTGCTGCCCCGGCCATGTAAATTGTCAAAAAACAGCTGCAAGCAATCAAATTTCGCTTGCTTTCCCAGCCATACTGCATTTTAATATCGCACAGTCGGGCAGGGGATGCCAGGCGAAAGAGCAGCATACCAAGTAATGTGAAAGTGTCTTCCTTGTTACGACTTTCCGGACACACAAACTCGGCGGGTAGATCAAGATGTATAACCAGCTCTGTGACTTCAGTCTGGGTGAAGCTACCAGGCTGCCTGAGCGAGAACGACACTGGATGAGGCCAAGAAAAAACCGAAACTGTTCCAAAAAGACGGTTTGGCCGAGGGCAGCTAGATCAATCTTTCCACCCGGCCGCATGTGGCCCTGAGCTTGTGAGATCCGCTCTTCATCGAGAGTATCAAGCAAGTCGCAAGGGGTTGGTGAAAGCCCTTGGCGGCAAGGAAAATTTGGAATTCTTCCGACGTGGTAAAGAGAAAGCGAGAATAATGTCAGTGACGTCATGTCTATAGCGAGTTGACGGTGTTCGGTTCACTCGACAACATACCAAATTCACCCAGATGGCTACTGCAGTGCGAAATTATACACATTCTATTCATATGCATGTGTTACAGGCCACCAGAGCAAAATTTTCCCGTGCGGCTTTGCGCATGCAAAAAAGCCGCACGCGGCTCGTGCGGCTTTTGCGCAAGCTCTCTATTCTCCGCAGTTGGAGGTGTACTATTGAGTGCCGAAACCATGCGGGGTACGCTTCAGCGAGCTATTTTACTTCAAAACTTGGTCTGACCAACTCATCGCAGTTGGGGGTATATTATTGAGCGCCAAAACCATGCCGGGTACGCATGAAGGTATGCAGATTACACTCTGAGGTTGTTTGCATTCGACTGATTTGATTCTTCAATTCACACGCAGAAAGCGGTCCGATCTCATTGTTACTTACCATTCCTTCAACCCGAACTGACTCGAGACTAGATGACATTTCTCCCTCACACTTGTTGGAACGGGGATGTGTATGGTCGATCTCGGGGCGTTCTGGTTGCTGACTCGACTTGTGTCAGATCCCGAAACTGTGTTCAAATTCTGATTGCCAGATGCGTCTCAGTGAACTATTCTACTTGAAAACTTCGTCTGAGCAACCCATCGCAGTTGGGGGCATACTATTGAACGCCAAAAACATGCAGGGTACGTATGTTGATTACATTGTGGCATTGCTTGCCTTGGACTGACTTGCACACGCAGAAGGCGGAGGCTATGGCCGTAAGTACTCTAATCTCAAGCCCGTTTGTAGCAAGAAAAACATTGCTTCAACACGTATTGACTCGAGACTGTGCTTCAAACCCGCCAGATCATCCAAGTCGGTAATATTCTCTGACTTGTCTGACCATTCCGAACTTGAGCTCCATTCGGTTTGCTTGTATTCGTGTATTGAGGTATGTTGTGTGCTACCTGGATTTCGAAAACGCAGATTCAGTGAGTTCATTTTGATCTTCGGTGGGGTCAACTGTGGTCAAAATGCGGACAAGTCCTCATCTTGCCCGCTGGTCCACCTCTTGGCTAACCTTTTGAATTTCCAGATTATTTATTCGAGAATTACGCGGGCAGCGCTGAAATTCCGCCGTTCCCCTGCGTATGACAGAGACAAATTAGGGTTAGGTTTAGTACAGCCTCCCTAAATTCACCGGTGTCGACCTTTACGAAGCACTGCCACTCGTAAAGGCCGACACCGATGAATTACAGCCCACCCCCCATTACATTTCCTGTGCCAGACACCCTTGGTATTGTAAGTCAAGGGTTCAGGGTCACTGCAGACCGTTCTCTTCAGACTAAAGAAACTGTCTGCAGGGTCAACCTATTCTATATAGCTGTCTGGCCCATGTTAATGCCCGTTTATACTGCAACACTTGGATCTTCCCATGTCCCCCAAGGACCTTCTATGGAGCCAAAACCTGGAAAAAGGATAAGAATCTGGTGCTAGCGGGGGACTCACCTTTCTGAAAAAAGAATTTCGACGTGTGGTCCATTTTTCGGAGATCGGTACCTCCTTGAACGCACGGACCCTGTCAATCAACTTTCTCATGGTATGAGGTAATTTGTCGGACAAAAAATAGGGGCTAAATATGACCTTCCACTTGTGACACCACCGTGAGTTCTGCAAGGTTCAAAAATGTTTAATAAACCATCTGATATGTGCTCTGAGTTCCTTCTGCCCTTCGGTCTACCGGCGACGACTTTTTCAGGTACGTCCGAGTCGGATTCGTCCTTATCTTTCCCCTTTCTTTTGCGGGGTTTATCAGCACCGTCAACCTCCCAATCGCCAACCGGTCCTACTGGAGCAAGAGGCCGGTCACCTTGCTTCCACTTAATAGCTTCGTGTATGTCCTGCGGTTGATAGTAACCCCCCTTCCACTCTTGATAAACCCTCAAAAAATCCCGTCGATTAACGCCCCTGATTATAGAAGGCAGCTCGTTGGTAAAACGCAGGCGAGTGATTTCGTTGAGTTGCTCAAGTTCGCGAAATTCTTGGCGAAGCCATCCCCCAATTCCCCTTGTAATCTTGTCCATACTCATCCCCTGTAATATGATAGTACCATCGGAGGATGTACTTCTTGACAAAGCTGTATAGTAAGAAAAGTGTGACCTGCAGTTGTTCAAATCTACTACATTGAAGTCTCTCGATTTGCCTTGCGAAGAATAATCGGTCATCGCAAAGGTTGGTAAAACCAGAATTTGATCTCTAGAGATATTGATCATACGATCGTCCACAGCTTCTTAGTGCCTTTCGCGAGCGGAACGACATTCGGCGGAAGGCCAGGAACCACTCTGTCACTGTCACTGGTACCAAATTCCTTCATTTCATGACCCTTCACCTGAATAAACGGTCGAAATAGCACAGTAGTCCTATATTGCACTGGGATATCTCTTCGGAACAAGTCGGCGCTGTACATGCATAACGGTACCAGCGTAGTTGAGCACGGGAATCTACGTGTAGAACAGGAGATCACAAGTTATTCAACAATGCCAGGAGGACCAAGAGAGACGTTCAAAGTGGGGAGCAAGCGCCGCGTATTCGCTACGAGTGGATGAAAGATGGTGCCCAAGTTGCATTCTGAACCACTTTCAATGTACCTCAATGCAAGGAGGTCGAATGCCTATCCCGCATGTCCTCGCCCACTTACTCCTGTACAGGCTGTGAATGCATCTGCGAACATGGGCGCAGAAAATTTAACCCCCGGCGAAGCACGTTGCGGAATATTTTCTGAACGTGGTGGCTGAGCACTTCTTTATCTCTTCCCGAGGCAGGGGTGAAACAGTTAGTGGGCTCTGCCGTGGAGCGCGCTACACTGGTTATCGTTTTTTAGGCCTATTTAGGACTTCGAAAAATCAAGTATTCACTCGCCCAGCGTTAGCGTTACGGGTACCCAAAGTGTTCAGTTCAGAGGCCCTTGTTACGCGTTACGTGAACACTTGGTCGAAATGGTACAGTAGTGATCAATTAATAAAATATTGGCTACGTGGGAACATGACAACGTGTGACGCAAAGCAATATTAGCTACGTGGGAACGTGGCAACGTGTGAAGCACAGCAACACAACGCATGGTGACCAAGGTAGGGAGGCCTGGGTCGACCGATGTAGGCAGAGCGCAGGCACAGATACAGTGCTCAAAATACAGTTTCGCTGCTAAATCTCGGCGCACCGAGGCGTCCCGGGCCGAATCACTTGAGAGATTTCTGTTTTCTTGAGTCAACGATAAAGTCGAGGTCGGTGTCGAATTCATCGAAATATTGGGTACTAGGTACGGTTTGGGTGGCAATAATAACCAGTATAATGGGTTAAGACAGAGGCGATACATGCTACTGACAATACTCTTCTCCTCGATTGTTAATAACAAGATATCCCTTCCGAATCGAAATTGGCTTGATGCTGTTGTTGTACCTCTGTCCATGAATCAAGATGCTAAGAACTACCACTTGAGAGACAATTGCAGTAATTCCGAGGATATATCTGAATTCAGCGTTAAATTGTTGCACATGACTCCTGCTGATACGTTACCCCAAACACACTTCCAATTTAAGGTCTTTTGGATGACTCAAATCGTCGTAAGGAATGGTAAACATAGCGTATTCTAGTCCCTAATCGAGCTATCAGATTGATTATCCAGCAGCTGCCGGCCAACTCACAAGCATGACAGGTGAAGCGCGGTTCTACAGGCATTTGTCTGAACATGCTGATTCAGTGCCAACAAGCCAACCCGACGTAGATTTTGGAATCCACTTATCAGTCCCCAAAGAAGAAAGCCAACCGATGGAATCGCCGACAATTCCGTGGGCACAAAACATGACAGGAGTGCCAGAAGAACGATAATGGTCGAAATCAGATATTCCACCACAATAATATGAGACATGGACCTGAGCAGAGAAATAGGTCAGTAGGCTCATGCGAGTATTGCATAAACTGTTTTATAAAAACCTATCACGGCCCCGACGAAGCCGAGGCCACAAATTGACGACGGATCACCACCGCATGATCCGCTGGACCGCCTTTCCGTTACCGTTTCTTATCTAGCTACTATACTTTATTCATCTCATTCTCTACACGACCCCAATACGCTTCAAACGCAGTACAGCAGGTCTGCATGGACTGCGACCCCACGACAACATTTTATTTACAGCCGATGTCAGTACCGAGGGCGTGGATCGAAAATTTTCTGTTTTGGGATGTTTCCAAAGAATTCCCTATATCTCTGTCAGTTCTTCACCAATTCACATAAAAACTAAATAGAACTACTCAGCTAATTCATGCACAATTAGTGATAGAGAGGAACTTGCGAAAATATTACGTATTAGGTAATTTCTGTTTTGGGGCTGTTTTTGCACTGAATACCGTCTAGCATGGCCAGAACATGTCCCAGGGACCTAGAATTTTGGAAGAGACAATATGGATACCTGACAAAACATGTGATAGAGCCAGAAGTGAGGATAATTTAGTTACAGTCCTTCTAGCTCCAGTGAAAACATTTGGCAGTTTTTGGCTTTCAGAAATATTGCCAAGATCACATTCATCTGGACATTTCATATAGTTCTGGCTCTATCACTTGTTTCATAGCATATACACGTTGTCCCTCCCAAAATTCTAGGTCACTGGGAAATGTTCTCACCATGCTAGACGGTATTCAGTGCAAAAACAGCCCCAAAACAGAAATTACCTAATACGTAATATTTTCGCAAGTTCCTCTCTATCACTAATTGTGCATGAATTAGCTGAGTAGTTCTATTTAGTTTTTATGTGAATCGGTGAAGAACTGACAGAGATATAGGGAATTCTTTGGAAACATCCCAAAACAGAAAATTTTCGATCCGCGCCCTCGGTACTGACATCGGCTGTAAAATGGTTCGGCCCAGTAATGAGCCCCAGTGATTATTCCACCTTTTCGTTTCTTTATGGCCCGAGTTACACTGTGTTCTCACATGCGCATTCCACGTACTCTCAGACGGAGTGATTTTTGGTACCAAGTGCTACGACGTATCTCAGAGACCGGACACGCGAGCATCTGCTAGTTTGATCGGGGTTTGATCTTCTCCCCCATTGCCGTACTCTGTGTAACCATCCCCCAAGAACAAGTCTATATTCGTTCCTTCTCCCGCAATGCAACGCAGCAACAGGGACATCTACTCGCCCCAAGTCCCCAACCGCAGCATAAGCGCCTACTACGGCTCACAGTACAGTTCAGACCTCGAATTGCCAGTTTCCAGCGCACCTGACGGGAACGGGAACAGTAGCCGATGTAAGTTTTTGTTTATCTCCCGACTCCATCTCAGTGGAAGCCTTCCATAATTTGTTATCCAGACGACGGGAACATCCTCCACAGGGCTGTCGCAGCACAACTTCAATATCAGTATCCCACGTCGATGTATGTAGCGCACGGTGTTGCTGCTCAAAAAGATGACCTCCGAATCCAAGAGGCACAGGTACCTAGCCTTACGAGCGCGCCTTATGGTGGCCATGTATATTTTGCGATGGATCTACCTGATCAGGCAGGCTCGCGGCTTCTGATGTCGCGTTCCGCTGGAATGGACGCCTCGGAACCCTTTGGAGAATACGCCGCATATGAAGACCCTTAGAGCGGCGGCATTCTGGCCAGCGGCACCACGACGAACAACTCGGCATCTTCCTCTTTGGCGGACACCACTTCCAGTGGGACATCAAGACAGATATCGACTGTTGCCATAGCATGCCGACCTTGGTGCGTTGGCCCTGACATCCCAAACGGAACGCCGACTCACTTTTCATCTAATGATATCCCCCCCGCCCCCATCATCAACGCTGGAACACGTCTAATTGTCTTCCGCCTTCCGTTGATTAACTCGAGCGTTCGATGATTAAACTTACCACAGCCGTGGGCGGAAAATCCGCTGCGATTCCAATCGGCCCTCCTGCAACAACTGTGTCCGACGCATAAATGAATGCGTATATGACACAGCTCCGAAACGCAGAGGCCCTGATAAACGGCCAGGGACCGCCAGCGATGCTGTAAAAAGCGGCCGGTCGACGGATCCTCACCCCCCCTGTTGAAACGAAAGCGAACGGCCTCGCTTTCTTGAGTAGATGTCGACACCCGCCGACAGGCTCTGTATGTCTATCGTACAACCCGATGAAATAATGGCTGGTGGAAAATAGGCCGGCGGTCAGGCCGAAAGCCTAACGCATACTCAAGTTTTATGTATTTGAAACATCATCTGACACAAAAACACCATCCGCTGTGCTTTCCCTGCAGTAAAAATCGAGGTTTAAACAATTTTTTGATCAAGGGCATGATTTTTTGCCCACCCCCACCATTTGCATCGTACCGTGACGACCCATTTGTCTCTGTTACTATCAATGAAAAAAATAGTATTGTGTGTTTTCTTGTTGACGATCAACGAGTTCCTATGGCCGCATTGAGAAAGATGACTGCTCGTCATGTGCAAATGTCTGCGAGAGAATCAGGCGCAAAGCGAAAAAGTTTAGAAGCTTTACGCACAGAATTTCGTGCCCATCGGTGCGCAGAAGCTTGTTTGGTTCTGAAGTCCGAAGCTATGCTTGCCGGCATGAGTCCAAAGATTAGTTCGCCCAGTGAGCTCCAACAGTGCGAATTGAGTCTTGGTCTTCGGTCCAACCCTCGGAAAAGGTCATTTCCTCTCCCACACCCACCGTCTCGATAGTCTCGATAGTTAGTCTCAATTGTTAGTCTCGTCGTTACATATTTGCTCTGTGTTGAGCTCAACTCTTCATCTTCTGGGTAATCCGTCCTGTAGGCATGCAATAGACTCGAAGTTTTGAATGGCCACAAGGGAATCAAGCAGGTTGAACGGAGAGGAGAATGGGATACGCCCGGAGCGACATGGTGGTAAGGATCAGAGTTTGGTCACAGTCTGTCACGGTGGTCGTTCAATGCAGGACGGAGGCCAGAGAAAACTGATCTTGGTGTGAGTATTAGAAAAACTGCACGGATGAAGTTTGACTGAATGGATTAATTTACAGCTATTCAAGTAGTAGGAAATTAAGGCCCCCATGTTTTACGAATATTTTGCTATTGCCTAGCCGGAGCTCTTTTCCTTTTTTGTGGCTGCGATTATCGGACGGCTTTATCTAAGCGCCCTTGGCGCCTATTAACTTAACAATCAAGACTAAGGTTAATAACTCCCTAAAGGTTCAGCTACCGCCTCGGAGAGGCCTAATCCAAGTCATAGAAAAGAAGTTGCAAAAATATTTTATAGTTGGTGAGCTGGGTCTGGGGGTGATTTTGGGCGTCAATTCAATCTACCGGCATCTAGGCATCTTCAAATGACTTAAGGGAGGAATTTGCATTCTGAAACTTGTGATAGAGTTACAATCTTCAGTACCCTAGTTTATCGTGCTTGTAATGACATCAAGACAATGGCAATACGCTGCAATGAGGAAATAGTGATATTTTAGTCCACTGCTGAACTCTTTGTAAATCTGACTCTATCACATCTTTCGAAATGTATTACAGCTAATAACAGTACCGAGGGCGGGGCCAAAAAATTTCCCGTTTGGGACATTTTTTTACCCATAGCTCGGCCAATTCTCAACGGATTTGCTTTGAAAATACGCCAGGTTTGCTAGGCTAATTCATGCGGAATTAGTGATAGAAATAAACTTGTAAAAAATATTGTATAGTAGATGGACTTGGATTTTGGGCTGTTTTTGGGGTTGAATGCCATCTAGCAAGCTCAGGACTTGTTCAATTGGCCTGGTTTTGTGAGACACAATACTTGTATGGATTTTGAACGATTTCATGGAGCCAGAATTTCATATAACTCAGTCTGTGGAACTTATCCTCACTTTGAAACAATGTGCAATCAGTCTGAACTGGAAATATTTGTGAGAGTTGAATGCAGCCATGACCTCTATGAAATTCTGGCTCTATGACATTTTTCAAAATCCATACAAGTATTGTGTCTCATAAAACCAGGCCAATTGCCATTGTTACTGATTCGGACCTGGTGGAATACGGTAAAACTACACATACAAGCGAAATTTGCGCGAAAGCATTCGCGTCATTATCAGGGTGACTCAGTAAGTCAGGGACTACCCCGTGCTATTATTGTGTGCGCAGGTGGGTGAGCCGTTCATGACATGGCGATTCATTTCCTGTCCCATCTCCGTCCCATTTGCCTCCCTGTTTTGCGGGCTCCTTCGTCAGTGGATGTTCGCCTAGCAATTTGGGATTTTCCTGATGGCTGGCTATCACCTCCCAAGCTCGGGAAATTAAGTCTCCATGCCAAGTCACGGTGTGAAGCCACCGACGGAATGTCTTCGCAGCACCGCCTCCCTTTAGACTGAAGACCTTCAAAGCCCTAGATTCAATGATGAGGGTGGCAAGGGGAAATCTGAAGACACAGTTCAAAATTGCGCTGGCTATCACCTCCCAATCAAGCTCGAGAAATTAGGTCTCCATATCAAGTCACATTGGAAGACCTAGACCGTCGGAGGTGCGTCCTCTGAGTCCGTGATCGTTGATGCGTGCGCTAGGGCCTTGTTTGGATCCGCATTTGCACCGTGAGCATGCTAAGCAGGGCTGCCCATTTCCGAGTTGCACGACTCAAACAATGCCCTGGGTTCAAGTGTGAGCCTGGTCATACTGGCTGCTGCTGCCGCAGACTTCTTTTTTTTCCAGCCTGACTTTGTCAACCAAAAGTCAGATCTCGAAGACCTCGTTGAATCAGGGGGGCCACATTTGTGATTTTTATCCCAAGTACCATTGTGAGCTAAGCCTTGACTGAAATGTACGGTTAGATAGTGTCGGAATCGTTCGGACACACTAGTGCAGCAGCAGATTCCTTTTCAAATTTTTTTTCTGCCCCTTCATTGTATATTATTGAGGTCTGCAAGGTCAACGAAAAAAAAGAGGTGCTGTAGCAGTACTCAGTTAGACGGTGCGGGAACCGTTCCGACATACTGGTGCAGCAACAGATTGCCTTTCAAGTTTTCTGAATCTTCGTTGTATAAATCTATACAAGGTTTGTTTACAGCAATTTGCGGTATATAAGGCGTGGGCCGTTTCTTTTTTTTTTTTTTTTGGACGGTTTTGGCTTTCTTGATGTAATTAAAAGTTATGCAGACTGCAAGAGTCGAACTTGAGGTCTCCAGATTTTCAACTCCTATACTGTCCCGATCTGTATGGTAGCAACGTAACGCGTAACGCGGCGTCCAAAATGTTGCCTAAATGTAAGCGTAACGCGAAAATTTGGGCTTTCTCGGGCCCGTTTTGGGAAATTTTCGGCCCTGCGGGGCCAAAACCTTCCTATTTAGGCAACTCCGGTGCCACATAAGGCAATCCGTTGCTAGCAGAGAAACAGAATTTTGCGTAACGCTTCGGCCAGCGTTGCTACCATACAAATCGGGACAGTATAGGAGCAAGTGATAACCACTGCACCATGCAGCCGGCAGAAAGTGGCTGAAAAGCATGCATATGTTCGTGTGTGAATGTTGGGAAGGTCCCTACTTTGATCCACAGAAGAGAGTCAATGGACTGTCACTGGACTTTATTTTGGTCTCAAAATGTGTGAGATCCCACCCCACCATTGGCACAGTATTGGGCTACTTGGAATAATTTGGGTGTCTTGTGATGCAACCTGATTAACGGGTCAGACGGTTGACGAGTCACAATTTTCGGACTTTGTTGTTGGAAGCACAAACGTCGAGTCCTACCGGCTACGGCGCACACCGGACGCCGGTGTACCGGTTGGTTGAAACATTCTGTCAATCATTCGGCCATGCCGCAGTGACACCGTTCATTTAATTCTCGGTACCATACTTTTCCGTACTGGTTCATGTTTTATTCTACAGTCTCTGAGTAGGTATAAAAACCTGTATTTATTTCATTTACAATTATCGAATTTACTTCTAGAGTTCTTCTCCAACCAGCTGCATTCTCAACAGGTTATGGGCCCCGCCCCTGTAATTCGCTCCATTCAACACACCCTCCCACGCCTTCACAATCCCACCAGCAATCACGCCAAACTCGCGAAACGATGTCGGACAGCTCTAATGCATACCGCATCAAACCGCTTGAGGGCGCCCAAGGCTACCCGACATGGGCTACCAAAATCATGGACATTCTCACGGAGCTCGATTACGACGAATACATCACCGGATCGCTCTGCGAGAAGCCCGTCGCTGCCAATCAGACCGACACAGCCGCTGCAGCAGCTTTGAAGGAATCCAACGGGCCACCACCGGCGTCGAGGCATGGAATAAGCTCCAGGGTGTTTATCAACTCAAGGGAGCAATCAATATTATTCGACTCCGCCGGCAGACCTTCCGCACAGCTTGTGACGAGGGAGAAAGCGTCGAGGAGCATATTCGGAAGCTCACTGACATCAAGGGCACACTGGAGGAATACGGTACCACAATCAGTGAAGTGGAATTTGCCATTACCATTCTCACGTCCTTGCCAGACTCGTGGGACACTTGGGTTGGCGGTATCGACTTGGCGAGTATTAAAACATCGGACGACATTATTGCCCGCATTCTCCAACAGGCAAATCGCCAGAATGCCAAGCCAGACTCTGACGACACCGCTCTACCGGCCCACAGCGGAAGCTCCAGCAGCAATCACCGCGAGGGCGCATGCTTCCATTGCAGACGCCCCTGTCATTGAGTCGCCGACTGCCGTGACAAACAGAGTGGAAAAACTTACGGAGAAAACCAAAAACAGCAGAACTATGACCAATATGAGCGCAATAAAAAATCGCGCGGTCGTGGAAATCGTGGTGGATCATCCAGGGCTAATGTAGCCGAGGAACAGCACGAGCAGGATATTGTTTTTGTCGCCACGGAGCGCCGTGGATTAACAAAGGATTCATGGTTATTGGACAGCGCGGCGAGTACCCACATCACCAACAACAAGGTTATTTTCTCCTCGTACACCCCGCTAGATGACCACAAAATTATCGGCATAGGTTCCAAACCAGCCGAGGGCTACGGATCAGCAAAACTTCGGTTCACCGTTGATTCCAAAATTACTACGGTCACTCTCCATCGCGTCCTTTATCTCCCCTCATCCCCGCACAATCTCATTTCCCTGGGAAAACTCCATCGCGCTGGCCTTCAGGTCGAATTTCCCCGAAACCCCCTTGATGCAGTAATCACGACCAAAGGGGGAGCCAAATTAGCGCACTGCCGAAATATTGGCGACGTCTACGCACTCGGCAACGTCAAGCCGATCACGACCGACCAGTCGGATTCCAAATCCTCATCCCTTGCATTTGCCGCAACGCCCGAACGCACAATTAATACGTGGCACCGGATCTTTGGACATCTCAGTATTGCAGCCATTAAACAGCTCGTTGAAAAGCACATGGTCACTGGCATGAAAATCACACCAAACTCCGAGATGCCGGAGCAGTGCACGAGTTGTATCGCTGCGAAACAGCATGTTGAACCATTTCCAAAACAAGCCTCCCGCGAATATCACGAAATCGGCGAAATGACATTCACCGATGTATGGGGACCTGCACGGACAAAGGGCATACGCGGCGAGCGCTATTTCATCTCATTTACAGATGGCGCTAAAAGACTTAAGCGCGTAGCCTTGATGAAGCAAAAGTCAGATGCGGACCAGGAAATTGAAGATTACATTGTTTTTGAGACGCTTCTGTGTTGCGGCAGCAAGTTGCCGTTGTCGTCGGGCTTTCTGAGCAGCGGACCGGCGTGAATTCGTGATGATCCAGCGACATATCTATGATTCAAAGCCAGTTATCCAGGAGTGGACCCCACAATTGATTCCCAAGTTATGCTTACAGCTGTTCTTGAAATTGCAGGAGATCCTGAAAATAATGACAAACGCGACTACTTTTTTTTGCCCGGTTCCCAAAAAGGAAATTCTCGTGTATGGCCCTCCTTCTGCGTCTTTTTCCACCACACCAGCATTTGTATCCTCTTCTGGGCCCTGATGAGCTTCAACCACACCAGTCCTGTGCGTGTATTTGAACACAAAATATTCATTGCCGCTACAAGCAACACTGGAGCAAGTACAAATAGCGATAGACCACCCCCTGCTAGGCGGAAATTGGACCACGACGTTCCGCGAGGCTTAATGCGGTCCGCCCTGAAACACGTGCCCCAATGACTTTGCAGTTAAAACCCAACTGTTGCAAGTCCACAGCAGCCCCGGAGACACTTTCTGAGGCGTGCCCCACCCATCTGGATAGCCAGGGTCACTGCGAACATTTCCCTCGCTTTAGATTCTGCCCAGAGCCGTTATCGCCTTTTCCGCGAGGCGTTCACCTTGTATTTAAGACATTATTGGTGTTTGCTATTCATTTTGAAACACGTGCTTCCATGACCTTGCATTTAAGCCACTGTTGTGTTTTCCATTCATTTTGAAGCACGTGCTTCAATGGCCTTGTATTTAAACCATTATCCGTTGTCTCGAATTTCCCATTTTCTTCCTTTTGAGATCGAGACTCATTGAGAAACTTGATAACTTCAAGTTCAGCCAAGTTGACGCAAATTATAGCTAATCGATCACGCAGACGCTCAAAATGGTCAAGTCCCATCCCTTCTGTTGAGAGTCTCAGATACATACGGAGCGTGGAGCCGCGTAGATCTGCGACAGGTTATGATACAAGGATGGTTGGATAGAGAGATGACGCTTAGAATAATGATAGAGGGTGCTGCGAGAAGCAAGCGAGAATGATATGACTCAGGATAATGTATTAGTTGCTGTTTTAGGCCGAAGTTGTAGGTTTTTACACAGTATATCACCGGAGTTTGATGCAAATTTTCAGTGGCCCACTCCGCCCCGAAACCTTGCTAAATGGGGCGAAGCCTTACCCCACACTTCCTTCCTCCTGAATATTCGATAAAACACACATGCGACCTCTTTGTATTGTTAAGATTGTCCTCTCCTATCTTGCCCATAACATACTGTTGGTTGTTCCTCTCTATCTTTTTTCTCCCTCCATCTCTCACAAACCTAACTTGTTGTTCTGTTATACTTGTTATCACAAAAAGTAACTGGAAATGAGTTCATTGCATCGGATCACGTGCACTGAGAGCAACACCTACCACCACCAGAGACCTGAGGATGCTCCCTGTGGATAACTTGACTTGTCCCACAGGAATTGGTTAATTGGCGCTGTCTAGAGCCACTGGGAAATCAGTTGTGCTTGATGTGAATATGCTATCTCATCATCCGCCAAAAAAACCTCTGAAAAAAAACCTTCAAGAAGGGTATCGACAGGCGCGTACCTACGGAGTATTTTCCCAAGCATCTTTTCTCACTTGTAGATGGCCAGGATCATAGATTCTGCCACGGAACAGATCTGCAACCCGTTCTGCATCATCAGCAGCAAAATCACAACACACACCGACGAAAGCACAATTAGGAACATAGTCACGGAGCAGGTGTTGTAGGTCAAGAGTTCAAGGTTAGCCTGTAACTGTTCTCTTCAGACCTATGTATTAGATATAAGATACTACGCACCTGTAACCGTTCTCTTCAGACTGAAGAGATCGGCTACAGGGTTTGAATAATACATGACCCCCGTCAACCAAACACAACCCCAACCGAACGTCGTCCCCATCGAGCTGGACCCGAGGTCCATACTACAACAGCAGGGGTACCACAGATGAACTGAAAAGATCCTGTTGGGTGCCCTCATTTTTTCTCACGCAAGAATAGAGGGCCGAAGGGCTGATTTTTAGGCTCAACAGGACAACACATTAGGCCAAGATCACGCCGGTTTGACTGGTTAAACATATTGTTCTATTTTCCCCCATCCGCAAGTCAATTAAAATCATTAAACCGCCACCCTGCACAACATCCGATGGACTTCTAACTTGAACAACCGCATTCTGGGACCAGCGACAACTTAGACCAGGTAACGGGAGAAGTCATCACGGTTATTTAGCACAGTTGTTAACGTACTTCCCCGCCTGTCCCGTAATGATTGAGTCTGTGCTGTGGGTTCGAGTCCCACCTCAGCCATCTCTTTTTTCCTTTGAACACCGTTTCAGACTGATTATTCTCGTTAAACAATCAGTGCTTGAACTCGATTTACCGTTGAGACGCCCATTGTTTAATCAAACTTTGTATGGTTACTGGCTTGGCGGCTGACGGCCAACATGTAGTAGCCACGTGTAGATGATGCGCGCCTCGGAAATCATGATGGACGTGATGCTCGGCGCTCAGCTCGAGATCTCCAAGTCAAGTCTTTGCTCAAGTCTTTCTGTAAATTTATACACCCTGGTTTTTATTACCAGAGTGCGACCTTGACTCCCCAGAACCCTTTCCCCTGCCCGCTCGCGCTGCCTGCTTGCTCTGCCCCTGTCAAGGCACCTACTTTCAATCGTCCACATATTATGGCCGCAAGGTCTGTCCCAGATCCATGCCTGTTCCTCGCTCCTCATTCTGATAACCCCATCTCAGCCCCAAGCGTACAATGACCTTTGTGTCTGTGAGCACTTGTATACCAACCACCGCCTTTCCATTATTCCCGATCCACAAAATCCTGACCATGCCCACCTTAAAGGCCCCAACCTGACCCGTAATTGCGGAGGATTTCTCGGGGTTAGTCTAGAACGAGGATAGCGAAATCTTCCTGATTGTCTTAGGCTCGAACCAGCCGCACGCCGGTAGACACTTGATGGCAGTCGATCAAGGCCTTACGGCGAAGCGGCTGGAGGATTCTAACCGGCGGCTAGTACGGTCGGGAGTTGCCGATGTAGGCTTAGAAAAATTTCGCGATGCTGAAAATTCAAACCTTCACCCGCGCTGCTTACCCTCACTGATGATGCTACACAACTGCACAACATGGATCGCTTCTTGGCTTATCTGGTGGAACTGGAACCTTTAATTGACGGCTATACAGGCATAGCAAACCAAACTTCCCTTCAGACCCATGTCAACAAGCGGCTAGATTTCCTCCTCCCTTTCCGAGAGCAAGGCTCATCCCGAATTCATTCTCGAGGCTCTGTGGCTGCTTTTGATCGTGCCCACTCGGGAATAGGCTCGAAACCAGCCTGTAGATGAGAGACGAGTCTCGATCTACAGGCTGGTCGATCGGAGTTTGAATTCGGTTAACGCGCGGCTTTCCAAAAAAGGCTATTAGATAAGCAGGTGCGAATTGGACTATTGAAATACAAATGGCACAAACACGAGTACCTATAACAATAGAGTCCATGTATAAATATGCTGTATCTTTCAACGAGCCCTGAATTCAAACAATTCATACTGCTAGAATTTTTTTCAGTTAGGTTGTGTTTGTTTGTCAATGCCGTGGCTCCGCCAAACGATTGCTTATCTAATAGCCTTTTATGGTAATTCCGCGCGTTAACCGATTTTAAACTCCGATCGACCGGTCTGTCTATCGACAGCTTTGCTTCATAGACAGACCGGCTCCGGTCTAACTCGGGAACCTGGGCCGGGCTATTCAGTGGCCTCATATTCCGAGGTGTCACTTTTGCATCTCCTTTCGGGCTGCAGGCAACACAGACCTTGTTCACAGGTGTCTCAGATTGGGAGACAGAGTGCGTGAAATTTAAAAAACCTGCCGAGCACTTCTTCTGCAACCCATGGGTGTACAGCAAACGCAAATCGAAAAGGAGTGTTTCCCTGGTGGCGGAATATTGGGATGCGGTGACCACAAAGGGCTGTCCTGAATGGGAAACCAACACAGCCAGCGGAAATTACGCATTTCGATCCTGCTATGACTTTCTCAAACAAACAAACCCCTCTCAATTCAGGGAGATCGGCAGCCTGGCCGGGTTCTTGCTTGCTGCTGATTTCTCATATGCAGGAGTGGTTCAACCACCGATGGTTGCAGAGGTCAGTGAAATCATACGTGGAATTAACAAGGCGGTGTTCGTGGTCTAGAATTGCTGTGATTGGTTCGCAGAGAGCAAATGGGGTGGGTAGAACTTACAACATGGCGGATATCAACGAGGTCAGGGCAGGATTTTGCAGGCTACATGGCTTCCTGGACAGGAACCTCGGAAACACACAAAAGCTTCGCAAGGTATTTGATGCAATCTTGGTGGAGAATGGTCTCTGCAAGTTCACGAGGGTCATGGGAGAAAATGAGTACGTGATTTGAGAGCACTTACGCTCGCTGGTATATTGTACATGCTTGCAATTGTACTATGTTACGTTGCCCTCAAAAATTCTTCAATCAGCCCAAGTTCTCAGAATGTTTGCTGGGAGTCCTATGGCGGGCTCGAGCAGGTGCTCAAACAACGGCACAGGTTATGATTGGGTGCATGAACACCCAGGGGAAGGAGAATAAGACATGTTTCCGGATATAGAAAGGTTTGGCGCAAAATTTCAGATGATGCTGAAATTCAATGCAGTCCGACGGTGCAGTTCGATGCAATGCAATGCATTTGTACTAGCTGCATCACATTGCACTGGCGGCTGTGAGGCGGCTTCTGTGCAAATCAATGCAATGC
The DNA here is from genome assembly GCA_029378395.1 of Mycena leptocephala. Taxonomy (NCBI): domain Eukaryota; kingdom Fungi; phylum Basidiomycota; class Agaricomycetes; order Agaricales; family Mycenaceae; genus Mycena; species Mycena leptocephala. The sequence goes on along the minus strand of JARJLF010000052.1, from coordinate 99,546 downwards.
ATCGTTCTGCATCAGACTGCAGTGGTATTCGTTCAGTGTCTGCCGGGAATGCAATGCAATGCAACTCGATGGAATGCAATGCAAAGGTTTGAACCAGCTTCTGCATCGAATTTCAGCGACACGTCAGCCGGATTGAACTGAATGTCATAGATTTTCACTAGGTTGCATCGAATTGCATTGGATTGCATTGTGATCCTTGACGCAAATCGATTATAATTAATGTGCATTGTATTTTTGTCCAATAAACACCGTCATACTACTGTTTTTCGGGACTGTCGATTCCTATTCCACTCAAACGGTCGGCAACGTCCCCTGCCGTTCGCTAGAGAGCATTTGGATGGAGGAATATGAATTGCCTGGTGAAATTCGACTACTTACTGTATAAACACTGGAATACGACTTGTTACAGTCGGCGCAGGCTTCGAAACTTTGTTCCAGTGCTTTTCGAAAATGGTTGGAAAATTTCATGGCGGCCTCGCCTCATCGGGCCTGATTTTCTCAATGTTTGACACCAAAATTATCACTGCTAGCAGAGAGCGGAAAATATTAAATTGTTTCAAATATTACAGTCGTTTGCATAATTCCGTGAAAAAAACAAGGGATTTTTTTTTTCGCCCATCACGCGGACGTGTCAAATCACTGCGTTCAAGGGGTCGTCTGCAAACACAAGTGAGACTCGGCAGCGCATCTTCAACCTCAAATATATCAAGACGCGCGAGGAAGTCGAGACATTCAAGGCCTGGATTGCGACCTTTGCCGATCCTCAGGGAGTGCTCAAAAGTGCGCCATTTTGTTTCTCCACTTCCCTTCATTCAGCGACGAGATTTTAGTGTGGTGGGAGCACAAGCTCATGCATCGCTGGTTGCTCCGCGGGGTCATTCAGTGCCTATCGAATATCCCGCTGGAGCAATGGAATACGATGGAGGCCACGACTAACCTGGGCGAAAAAGCATGCCTGGAACAATGCTCAGACTGGTATCTCAATGGGCGTCATTGAGTCATTCAAAAAGTGAGTTCTCTCTCTTTCCCTCGTGCCGACGTTGTGCTGAATCCGACCGAGATACGAAGAACTCGATATCCGCAGAGCTGAGGAAATCGAGGTTCGCAAGGCGACTGGGGTCTCGCGAACCTCGCGGAATGAGGTAACTGACCGTTACGCCAACCGGACTAGACGGCAGTCCCGGGTGTGTGAGAGGGCAAGAGGCGCTCACGCTGTTGACTCGACTGTCGCTGGCTTGCAGACGGAGCTGTCGGAAGTGCGAGGGGATCTTGCAGTTTGGCGCAACAACGCTAAAGTGCGCTCATTCCCGTCTTCTTCCCTCGCACTTGAATTGTTGCACAGGCTGAGCCGTCAGTGGAAGCCGCTCAACGCGTCCGTGAACTTGAAGACAGTGCGGTGGACCTTGAGGGCAAGCTTAAACTGGCTCAGGCTGAGGCCAAAGTATAATATCCTGTTATGTACAACGATTTGTTATTCACATTGCGTTCTAGTCCAGTTCCTCACGTCGTGTTCGTGTTCGTGCGCGCAAAGCCGGTGCTGGCTCAACAATGAACGTACCCGCCCCACCTGTTGATAGTCCCGCACCTGCTCTGGGTGTTACGCCGGTGTTAAACACCCCCACGTGCGCTAAATTGCACCGCGCATCTCCCGCGTCGGGTTCTGACAGCGCGTTAGATCTCGCCGCCACGCGTCGTGCTTCCACACGCAAACACATTCAAGCAGAGTCGTCTGCCATGCCTTCCATCTCTTCCAACAAACGTCGGAAGAAGCTTGAGGATCCACTGGATGGGTGGGTGATGCAGGATCCCGACACTGGCGAGGAGCTCACCGGGAAAGAGTGGGTGGAACGGTACCCGGAGGAGTTCGAAAAGCGCTACAAGAAGGACCACCAGCGCTACCTTGATTACCTCGCGCAGTCGGTATTAGATTCGTAGATTGAATATTCCTACATATGCGCAGAATTGAAACTATCTTATGCTTCCCTGACGACTCCGCGAGTTTTGGTCCGAGTTAACTCCCAGTTCTGTTCAGAACTGCAACACTCACGGCCGCCAAATATCGATTTTGCGCAACGATGTCTTGTCGCAGCATGGTGGTTGAATACTTTTAGGTCCATCTGTATCATATCTAAGCATTAGGCCACATCTGAGCCCCAAGAAGGTAAATTTCGGAGCCATAAAACCCGCGCACCTTGGCATGATCCGTGTGCGGACATATTTGGACGGCCACCAAATTTCGATTTTGCGTAACGAGGTCGTGTTGGAGCACTGTGATTGGATACGTTTAGGTTCATACGTATTCGCTCCATGAATTAGAGGCGATCTGAGCGTCCAAAAGGTAAGTTTCATAGCCGTAAAATCCGCGCAGACTCGATAGAAGCCGCGGAAATGGACGAAAATATCCTTCCCAATCGAAATTATTGCAGCTGTATTATTGTGATTGAACTTTGTAAAGGATAGTTTAAAGCCTGGATTGAAGTCCAAGAGGCCAAGAGAAGCTCCAAAATTCCGCGGCGTCTCGAGGATGTGTTCCCGTGGGGTCATGGTCAACAACTTGCATGAGTTTGCACTCGATGTCTACTCCACCATTCAATTTGAGCGCGGTTTCCACGTGGTTGTCCCGTATTTCCACTGAATGCATGCCGGGGCATCCTTTATTTGGGTCTTGCTGTCATGTGGAGGGCACTCTCGCGCTCTGGTCAACAACGCCGTCCTTCCCGGATCTCAGTCCTCCCCGCTGTCTTTTTTTCTCTGCGTTGTTATTTGAGCCAGCTGCCACTGTCCAACACCCTGTTTCAACGAGCCCACCGACATTCTAATACGAGAGGGACATAAACCCTCGCAGATGGCGCGAAAACTACCTCTCATTGCGCTTTACACCACCTATGTGGGACCTCCGTTCGTGGCTTCTCGCCATCGTTCATATAAGAAGGGACCTCAGTTCCTGTCCGGTGCGTAGCATATTTTGCTCGGAGTCGAATTATGATTCGAAGAATCGATCACCATCGCCCAGCGTGCGCACCTCTGACTCCAAGATAACGCACTAGAGGCACACAAGCCTTGATGCCAACAGTCGCTTAGAGGAGAGCTTCATATAGTCGAGTGGTCTTCGACGCCACACTAACCCACATTCGTCCTCGATGGCACCACGAAATTTGCTGGGATCCAGGAGGGTTCGGGACCTGAAACATGATGATGATGATGATGAAGTCATGAGTTGCACGCTCGCTCAGCATTCCTCTCACACACCGCGCCGCCTGATGCTTACACCAACATCGTCCGGGTCAACGACGACGGCTGCGCGACCCGCGCTTCCGCAGGCAAGTCACGGGCTTTTTTTCTTTTTTTCTTTTTTTTTTTAAATTCCTGAACACAGGAAACAGGGTCCACGTGTGCCAATCGAGCAAGCTCCTTGAAATAAATCATTAAATGCCGCCGAGTCCTCATCAAGATCTACTACGACCATCCATTCAAATCATTGTTCTCGAGAAGAATCATTAATCAGGGTCTGTCGGATACAAGGATAGAAGAGCCTGCCTTTTTCCAATTCAGGGTCCTCGCGGAAGGTGGGAAAAGATCATTATCAGTGGCTTCTCAACTTTTTCTCCATTTGATGACTCAGGCGCTTGTACTCGGCATCGTCCTTCCGAGATTCCGTCGGCGCTCCGCGCGTAGCCCTGTATTCTTGGGTTCCGTCTGTGGCATCGAAGTATGACTCGTGGACAGGATGAATAAGGATCACCTGATCCTTGTTTCAGAGGTTAGGTTAGCAGTTTTACGACTTTTTTGGCCCAAAAGCCCCTTTCGATGAATTTATTTAAGGCTGATTCGGCCTTAAATATTAAACCCGACATGGCTCCATGTCGGGGGATCAGATACATAATATCTCTGTTCTGGACGAGACGCGAAGCCGATCCTTCGCGGGTTATGTCAATTTCATTGACAAACCCTGCTACTCATAATCTTTGCCTCACCCGTCGCCTTCGTGGCGACTTTCTCGGCTCACTAATATTTATCTAGGTCCCCCCGGCGGTATGCTTTATCGGGGAAAAAAAAAAAAGATTAAAGGGGGAAAAAATAACGGAGTCGAGGTTCAGTAAGCTGCGTACATACATGCACTCCTAATTTAATCCTCATCGTCTTCAGAGGCTGACATCGCCTGTTCGGCATCCTCGTCGTCTTCAGAGTCATACATCGCCTGCTTCGCAGCCAGCGTCTGCCCCAAGAATTCCTCCCAAACCTCCCCGCCCACGCCCGAGTGCCACTTGGGATCGTTGAGATCCGCGCGGTCCTCCACAAGCTCGTCCATCAAGTCGTTGGGATCGGGGTCCTGAACCTCTAAACTAACATCGCCGCCAAGAAAATGGACCCGGAGCGACCATTTGAAATGCAGATGCCAGAACATTTTTGACGCGGAAAGGCGGGGAAGATGGGTAGCGAGTCTAAGCGGCGGCCCACTCGGGTCTGCCTCCTGAGGGAGGTCCACGAATGTGACGATGCGGTTATTGTCCTGGCGTTGCACCTGAGATGGATACGCAGTGGAGGCAGCACACGTACCTCGAAATCAACACTGAACATGTTCTCGGTAAAGGGCCCGGTCAGTTCGGTGCACAGGGTGATCGCATTTTCCACGGTTCTGTAGAGCTCGTGCAAGCCCTCCTTGTTGGAATCTCGCTGTTGGTACGACTGTCCGGGAACTGGATCAGAGGTGCAGCCCGTTGTTTTAAAAGACGGTACCTCGTAGGCTAGAGAGGGTGGGAAAACCCAGATGATGCTGACCGGAAGATCTGCACGACCGGTAACACAACAAACCCCCCCATCGCGCTGGATGGCCGCATCGATGATGACTTGGGGCATTTCGTTCTGGATCGTAGTTGATAGTATATCCAGCGGAGAGACGCAAATGCTCACGTGCACATTGATGGAGGGGTCCTGGCTGGGCATCCCCGGACATTCAAGGAGGGCTTGCCTTTCCCTTTCTTGGAATGTCGTTCGATGAAAGAGATTACCGACCCTGCCACTGTAGGGCTGGCCATCTGCAAACAATATCAGTGTATTCGAATGTAGATGAGTAGAGTGCCAAACCCAGGAACGGACCATACACCCCAGGGGACAGTAACTCTGTAGAGTCACGCGGTAGGAAAGGACCATCCGCAGTATCCACGATGTAGCGCAGGACGTTGAGTCTAGTCAAATTGATTCTTCGCAGCTGAAAGTTCACATTACGATCTCGGTAGTGATCGTCGATAATATCCAGCCAACGATAGAACGTCTCGATCGAGATGTGGTGACGCGCCAGATTCCAGCCTTTAAACATGTTGTGAGGGAACGCAGCGCAGACAGATGCGTGCCACGTACCTCCACTCATGAGTGCCACTGGGTACTGCTGGAGGCAGAACAGAAACATGTCGCGTTTTTGGGAGATGCACCTTTGCGACAGAACGAAACTAGCGAGAGGTCAGGGCGAGCATCGCCGGAAGAAAGGAAACTTACGGGTACGACATGGTGGTGCAGACGAAGGTTGTTTGCACAGCCTTGCGTTTGGTTTCGTACCCACGGTCACGCATCATATGACGCAAGTAAGTCATCGACGACGTCATTCTTTTTGCATATTTCCAGCATATTTCCCACAGTGGGAAGGGCTCGTCTAATAGACCGGTGACCGATCTGTCTACGGGACAAACTGTCGGTAGACAGACCGGTCGATCTGGCTTTAAATTCAGATGACGAGCGGCGGCACCGCCACATGGCGTCATTCTATGTGTGAAAGTCACGTTTGATGCCCCGGACTTTGCCGAAACACATCCAAAATCCATGCACAAAACACGATTTATGGGCTTTCAGCATGATTACAGGGCCAAAACAAATATACGAGGCATTTCCTACCAGTCACAATTTTGTCGAACTTTTTCAGCCAATTTCATATGCCTCTACCCAGTATTTCACGTATTTACATCGATATTTCAGCAGTGTCTCAGGATAAAACCTCAAATAAAATCATCATGATTAATATGGTGTATATCATTGCAGCTGCAGACATTATCTCAGTCAAATGAATCCTAGAAAACTCAGAACGTGCGTTTTTGGGTATCTTCGGCGAAGTCCGGGGCATCAAACGTGACTTTCACACATAGAATGACGCCATGTGGCGGTGCCGCCGCTCGTCATCTGAATTTAAAGCCAGATCGACCGGTCTGTCTACCGACAGTTTGTCCCGTAGACAGATCGGTCACCGGTCTACTCGTCTAAAGATGTTCGGTATAACGAAGTGCTGCGGCGAACTTGCGCTCGGAGTCAGCTGGCCCTCAACTTTTAGTCAGCCATGAGAATTACGATTGCCCGTGTGAAACCCTTCTTTCGTTTGTGCCATGATCTGCGGGGACTGGGCGAGCGCTCTCATCGGCCTCATCTGCCCTAATCGCCGTGACGAAGCCAGAGCTAGCTAGAGTCACATTGACATAAAACCATATAAAATGACAACAAGGGGCGCCAGCATAAAAGGCCCGACGTGTGTGTGGGAAATGGCGAGATCTCCTGAGAACGAGCAGTACATCATCTGGCAAGTATAAAAGGCCCCACGTTTAACGTCAAGAGATTGACAATGGAGTGGAATGCTCAGTATCTCAACGTTGCGGAGAGAAACGTCCATGTTTGGGCTTCCGAGATCGGAGAGGGGGGGAATCGGTGTCTGGTGGCCGGTATGTCCCGGAACATCTCTTGTGAATCCTACTCAGCTGTCGCAAGGGTGTTGGACTGATGGAGGGATCACGGTGCAAACATTCTACGGCTGGCTGGCAGAGATTGTGATTCCAGGCGAGTGCTTGTTTGCACGTACTAGACGGCATCTTAGACTCCTTATTTTCTAGGCAACTTCCCTTACGCTCTGGTGTCCGCCGGAAAAAATACGCAAACCATGCCACCCGGCATCTTTAATGCCCACATTAATGCCTGCATGAACCGGATGCCCGAGCAGCCCAACTCGACAGCAAGCCTCCTCGCCGGAGATTATTTACTGTTCCAGATTAACGGACAGGGTACCTTGGAACGAGCGCTACCGAGGCTTAGATCACCAGTGATCACCGCGCGCAATGTCACGAGAGGTGTTACAGGGACTAACACACCCCGGAATGCGCGTGTAAGGGTGTCAAGGTTCACTTAATGGCATTCTTATTAAACGCCAAACTCCATTAGTCACAGAGGACACGCCAGAGTGTTCGCGAACGGGATCTTCAATGCCGAGTTACTGGAACGGTCGTTCCGATGAGGCAAAGACAGCCCAATTTCAAGGGAATGCAAGTGGCCCACATTTACCCGTTGGGACATATGAACAAGGTTGGGCCTCATTCTTCTTCGAACTTGTCACACTGATACTGGAAATCTAGGCGCGCTCTATATTGACTTCGGCGACTAGGCAATCCCTGGGAAAGGGGGACATTCCGGAGAATGCGATACTGATGAGGGCTGACGCCCATGACCAGTTTGACGACTATCAGTTTGGTTTCTGGCCGGTGGGAAAACCATTATCTTCGCAAATTAATTCCTCAACCTGAAAACCGATTAGGATCATGGCGTGTTCAGATTTTATCGCTTTGAGAGATCAGGTGCACCAACGATACTGCAAGGGTCGACTGTGCCGATGTATCCGCGTCTCGGAACAGTCCCTACCGCAGAACCAATGGCCGAGCTCTTGAGAACTCATTTTATTACGGCCCTCCTCTGGCATGTCGCAGGTTTTGGAAGGTCCATGGGGCGTTAGGGCATCGATTCGCATATGTAGTAAAATGTTTCCCCCTCCTCATGACAACTTCCACCTGTGGATGTACTAGCAATGTAAAATCACATCTACGTTGGGAAGCGCAGCGCAAGAAACCGATAGTGCGCAGCGGCACTGGCAGCGAGCGAGACCGGGACACGATGCGATTGATACAGTTTCAAGAAAAAGGGATCGACAGCGACGCCCGTCACGGCGATCACGGGCCGTACCCCACCGCAAACCCTGCATCCGCACCCGCACCAGCGTGCGTAGGCAGCCCCGCCTTGCGCGCGGTGCTCTTGATGCGCGAGTGCTGCCCACGGTGCGACACCGTCGGGTACGTGCAGGGGATGTTGCGGCGCGCGCATTGGCTTCATACCCCAGTCAACATCATCTTCAAAAACAAAGAGGAAGGAAGGGAACACGCACTTGCAGGCAGGATTCACGCTTCCCTCGTCCGGGCGCCCGCATGCGATCTTGCGCTCGCGGCAGAAGAAACACGAGAGCGCCTGCTTTTTTGTGCGCCCGCCCGCGCCGGCTTTGGAGTGGCTGAACTTGAGCTTGGGCGCGGGCGGGGCGTGGTGCGTGTGCGGGTTTTCGCTGAGGAGGTGCCCTGGGTGGGACGGGGCGTAGGCGGGGGAGAGCGGGATGTGCGGGCAGGTGTGCGACGGGCGGGACTACGGAAGAGTGAAAGTCAGTTAAGAGTAGGGGTAGGGTGGCACGGATGTACGAGAGGCGGGAGGGCACGGCGCTGAGAGCCAGCGTCGGAGAAAGAATCGAGGTCCGTCGATTCATCGGTGTAGGGCGACGCGCCGGGCCTCTGAATCGGACAGTGCTGGGCCAAGTCGAGATAGCGCTGCTTCGGCATCGCGTACGCATACGAGTCGTTCTCCGCCTCGTCGTAATAGCGGGCTTTGCTGCCCGAGACTTGAGGAGGGCCGCTCGGCTACATAACGCATGGAGATCAGTCTACTTCATATACGATTTGAGATCGGATGGGTCGCGTACGACCTTGAGTGGCGGGAGGTGGATGAGACCGGAAGTAAAGAGGCTAGAGCGGTTTGTGCGGGGGAAAGCGTCCTCGCACTGCGAGGCGGCGGTGAGCTCTTTGTAGCTTGGCAGTCGGATTGGAGAGCTGCGATGTCGTTCGTTCAACTTCATCGTAGACGTGGAGAATGAATGCGCTTACCGTGCTGGCGAGGCGGATCTGGGTGGCGGCGGTGGGGCGGCGGAGTCGGGGCGGCCAGAGCTAGCCCATACTCCAGTCTGTCCCACCGACCTGGTCGCCTCCCACTTCTGTCGTGCTTTTCTCGAAGCAGAGAAAGTGAGCGTGTGGGAGAGGCGTCTCGGGACGCAGTTCGGGCTGCACTCTGAGTATGGCCCCCACATCGACGGTAAAGGGATCCTTTCCTTCACTACCAACGTGTGCGCCACCATGGCGGTGCGCTACATCGGCGAGGCCTGGTTTCGGTTCGCCGACGCTGCCAACGCTCAACAGGCGGTGGGCATGCTTGCCGAAGAGGTATGGGGGGAGGTTAGCAACGACACCGCCGTGGCGTCCGTCGCGGAGATCGAGGAGGTGGAGGCGGAGGTGCAGCGCACGTTGGAGATTGCCCGTTTTTTGGCGGGCCCGGTGACACAAGCTGTGAGTTTCCTAACAGCGCCTGTTATCCCGAGTTTTTTGACGAACCTTCTGTCTCAAGGTGTGGCCCACGATGCTGTTGGACCCTTTCTTCCATCTGCCCAATCTCCGTGATGAGTGGGACCATCTGGGCAGCGCCCATTCGCTCGAGGTGATGTCGCTGACGAGCATGATGCAGCGGTCGCTGCTGCCGAATGTGCTGAACAATCGGGCGCGGGACATGATGCTGCAGCTGCTCACGCGTCTTCACCCCACGGAAGAGCTGGATGCTGTGCTGGAGTTCATTGAGTACGTCGGGGGTTTTCGCTCGGCACCCCTCTAGTAGTTACCTTGTAGTAGAAGTGCAATTGTGAACCGTGTGGCTGTGCATTTCTCGATGGGCCACCTATGTGAATGTCAAACTGAGATGTTAGACGTGACTGAGAAAGTTATATTATGTTTGCTTTGGACGAGCACGGGTGTGTGTTCGTTGTATTCAACCGCAGCCGTTCCGTATTACTGCAATTATGATCAATTCCATGTGCGTCAGCGACAGCTATTCAGGCAATGGCGGCCAATGTCTGTTCCTTCTGAAATTGCCTTCAATCCAGCGAACAACAGTGAATTTCGTGTTCTCTCAACTGCAGTGATCTTGTGTTGCTTCAACGGCAGTGAATTTCCGTGTTCCTTCAACGGCAGTGAATTTCTTGTTCCTTCAATGGTAGTGAATTTTGTGTTCCTTCATATTTGTTGCAACTGGGTGAATCGCAGGGAAATACCAGTGCGCGAGCCATGTGCCCGTTAAAATATTCATGTTCTTCAAGAAGGTTGCTCAATTCACATCCCTGGGACAGGATTTGGACGCCAAAAAGTCTGCCATACATTGCGCGGGTCACACAGAATATAATTGTTGCGACTGGGTAAATCACGGGAAAATAACAGCGCGCGAGCCATGCGCCCGTTGAAATATTCATGTTCTTGAAGAAGATGGCTCAATTCACATCCCTGGGACAGGATTTGGACGCCAAAAGTCTGACATACCTTGCGCGGGTCACACTGAATATATTTGCTGCGGCTGGATAAATCACGGGAAAGTAACGACTCGCGAGCCATGCGCCCGTTAAAATATTCATGTTCTTGAAGAAGATTGCTCAATTCACATCCCTGGGACAGGATTTGGACGCCAAAAGTCTGACATACCTTGTGTGGGTCACACTGAATATATTTGGTGCGACTGGGTAAATCATGGGAAAATAACGACTCGCGAGCCATGCGCCCATTAAAATATTCATGTTCTTGAAGAAGATTGCTCAATTCACATCCCTGGGACAGGATTAGGACGCCAAAAGTCTGACATACCTTGTGTGGGTCACACTGAATATATTTGGTGCGACTGGGTAAATCATGGGAAAATAACGACTCGCGAACCATGCGCCCGTTAAAATATTCATGTTCTTGAAGAAGATTGCTCAATTCACATCCCTGCGACAGGATTTGGACGTCAAAATGTCTGACATACATTGTATGGGTCACACAGAATATATTTGTTGCGACTGGGTAAAACTTGGGAAAATAACAGTGCGCGAGCCATGCACCCGTTACAATATTCATGTTCTCTAACCCTAACGGCAGTGAATTCCCGTGGTTCATTCAACGGCAAGGATATCCCTGAACCTTCACCCTAACCAGACGCTAGCTCTGACTTTAACCCGGACTCTAGCCCTGACCGCTAACCACCCGAACCACTAACCGCGTGTTCCTTCAACGCCATTGAATTCCGTGTTCCTGGAATGGCAGCGAATTCAGTGTTGTGCCAGATCCTTGCTTGATCTGTAGAAAGTGCGGCACTACAGCTAAGTATATCCTGAATCGCCTACTCGGCGCTAAACAGAGTATCACACAGAGTCCAGCTAGTGAATTTCTCAATTACAGCACTGAAAGAGAATAAACGTCGACGCATAACGCAATACTAGAGAAGAAGTAAACACCAAACGCAAGAAACTAGGTGATTTTTCGATGTGAAACATAGCAGGACCGGAAGAGAATGAACGACGACGCATAACAAAGTACCAGAGTGTAGGTAAAAACCAATGCGGTGACTGATTTCTGGACGTGAAACAGCTCCGCATGAATCACCGCGAACCCTTCCAACTTAGTCTCTGTGACAGATACTCTATTTTGATGACAAACAAGTAAGTATCAATATAGAGTCTGTTAGTAAACACAACCATCTTGTTGCAGGCACAAGTGACAGCAGTAGAGCATTCAAACGTGCCGGATAAACGAAGGAGATACTGAGTTTATTCTATTGACGGATGCCAACATGGTTGCAGGCCAAACTGTTTAGAATTGTCATGGGACTGAAAGTGGGTCAGAAATACAATAGTGTTTAATGACAGTTGTGGTCGTTGTGTATACTACAGTGACAAACCGCGAAGCGAAACGTGATATGGAAGCGAAACACTACAGTATTTGATACTTACAGGTGCCCAATAAACTGGATATGTTAGGATATGAATCTAGGGATGTGAATGTCGTCCTCCACAGAAGGAATTGTCGAAAGACCTCCTGTAGATTCCGTTATATCCAGTTTTTTTTTATCATTGATTATTTGTACTTGTCTACCAGGTTCAAGAATTTCTGTGCATGCAACCACCACTCACACAGGTGTGAACTGGGTCCAAACCAGGGTTTTCAAGGTCGTAGATTGTGGTTAACTGTACCCTGACCTCCCCATACGAGCGCTGCCTGTGTCCGCGCATTATCGTCGGTGCCGACTGTTTGAGGATGTGACTTAACGTTGACCTGTATGCCTTAATGTCCAACTTGTCTTTCCTGTGGTGTATTTGCTTACTGACGAGTATGTACGAGAATCATGTACGAGAAGTGGACACGTATAGGAGTGTATCCCAATACTATGTATCGAGTATTTCTGCTTCAAATTGCTTCTCACCGCCCAGTTGGTGGTCGATTTTCTTTGGCCAGTTAACAGCAAGTATGTGATCGAAGTCCTACAGCCTTGTCACGGTTTGTATATGTTTAGAGGAAAATGTCGGCTGAAATGCGTGAATGATTGTTATGGGGAATCATGGCGACCACAGCGAGGAAATATGTCTCGGCGGATGAAAAACTCGCCACCTTTCTTCATTTTTCTCGCACTGGATCAAGTAGCTGCATGCTCCAAGAAAGATTCCAGCGCAGCGGAGATACCATACACCGGTATGTGCTCTTGAATTACTATGTTTTTGCTCACACACTGACGGTTGTGAAGTTCAATTTATACCATCCATCTGCTACTTGTCGGTGCTTTCTACAAAAAACATATTCATCTCCCGACTGGCGATACCCCACCCGAAATAAAGGGTAACCCCAAATTCTATCCTTATTTTCGAAACGCTATCGGTGCGATTGATGGCTCTCACTTTCATGCCTGGGTCCTGCACGATGCGATGGCTCGCTATCGTAACAGGAAGGGCTTTATCGGCCAAAATGTGCTTGCGGCCTGCAATTTCTCGATGCTCTTTGTCTATATCCTCAGCGGTTGGGAGGGCAGTGCGGCAGACTCGTTGATTTATGAGCATGCATGGGAGCATGATTTCGCGGTTCCTGCTGAAGAGCTTTTCAATCTACGCAATGCCCAAGCCCGCAATGTTATGGAGCGCATTTTTGGCATTGTCAAACGCCGCTGGTCGCTCTTTACCCACGCTCAAGAATACTCAATCAAGACCCAAGCCATGTGCGTTGCTGCTGTTGCAACACTTCACAGCTTCCTTCGGGTTCATGACAGCAACGACGACGCTGAAGATCTGGGCCCTGCTACACGCAACTCATTGCGAGGGGAGAGCTCCAGCTATCTGGAGGCTTTCATCGAAGAAGAACCCCGGGAGATATCTCCTGAGGAGCTAGGGTTTTCGATTCGGTGGAGGAGAGGAATCGGGCTTCTGCGAACAGAGATCACATAGCCCAGCAAATGTGGGATGACTATGTTGCACTTTTGGCGGACCGGGGTTTGCCGCTTGCTTGATTTCTTTTGTTTCTTTTGTTTTCTTAGCACATATCACCCTCTTTATAAAATTATGCTTCTCTGTCTGTCCGAAGCCATTTTAAACTCCGCCATCTCCGCAGGCTGTCCATCAGCTGCTAACGGTCTAACTGCTTTCATCGATCTCTCTCCACGCTCTGCACGCTCTCATACCGTGCCTGTCCGGATCCGGCTTCACATCATATCCATAGAACACCGCCAACGTTTGTCCTGAATGCTCTCTTCACGGCTCGAAGCTCGGACTTCAATTCATTGTGAATTACAGGCTCCTTTGCTCAATTTTCAACTGGACATTGAAACTGGGTTGAATCTGCACCGTGACCGAAGGAAGGGGAAGCGAGGCCGCGAAGCGGCCGAGCAACCGCTTGTTACCATTCAAAAAAATTGCATACATTGCGCGAACGGAATGTAAAGAAGATCCAAAGAAGACAATTGTACTACTCGTTGTCATCAGCAGCCTTGAGCATGCGCTGAATGAAGGCGGTGCGACGCTTCTTGTCCCGCGCCGCACAATATGCAGTCGTATACGCACTCTTTTCCACAAACATCATCATAATGTTAGCCCCTCGGTCTCCGAAAAGTCCCCGTCATCTTCCATCAGCTGAATGGCCTTCTTACACACCTCAGGACTACCAACAACTTGAAACGAGCTAGCCATATGCTCAAGCGCAGCGGCAATGTCGGACCCGACGTCGGCATTGCGCTTCCGGGGCTTGCGGCCGGTTGCCACGGGGGAGCTCGATGCTCTCCGTTTCTTCCTGCGCTGGGGTGGCGAGGACGAGACCGGAGTATTGGACTTGAAAAAAATCAGCTCTATATCGAGAACGTTACGAAAGATTACATACCGGCGACGTTTGGGAAGCAGCAGTGCCAGCAGCTTCATGGCAAGGTGGTTAGCTCACCAAAACTTGTAACAGGCGTGGCATTTTCTCCTGGCCCCTCCGATCTTACTCGCTGATAGCACTTCAGCGTGAGTCCTCAGAAGATTCGTGTTTTGCGATTCGGAGGAACCGATCCTGCGGTGGAGGAGATTCCGCCCGACGCTGCTCTTGGGAGCAACGAACCACTTTTGTGAACGACATCTGAAGAGCAACCATACATCAACACATAGAAAATTATATGGGGACCAATGGAGTATAAACTCGACAAAGAAACAGCGGACCTCGATATGTAGCGGGCAGTACAATAAATCAGATGATTCACGATTCGCAAAAGTCGGGACAAGGAATGGAGCGGCTAGACTCACATCCAGTCTCCGAGACGAAAGGTGGTGGGCAGGTTGGGCCTGTGGGAGAGTGCATACTCTTCGGGAACCATCGAGGCACCAATCACGCCAGCCAAGGAATGCGTATTGCCAGCCAACACATTTGCAGGCTCGCGCGGCACGCACTTGGATTGACGGTTCATATGGATATGCGGCTGCTGTTATAAATGTCGTGAGCGATCTTGAAGTACAATACAAGTCACCTCACAGCACTGAGTGAGGCCATTTCGAATCGCTGGAGTTTCGCAAACATGCAGAGGGGGGAAAGGGAAAGATGAAAGCAAGCACAAACAAAAACGCTCCGGAAGTTCTTGCTACGGTATGGCTCTGTAGCGCCTCGTTTTATCGGCTCCGATGCTTTCATCCTCGGCAGCGATCTGATTCATTCTGAGTTATTCCGACTCCTATCCTATTCCCCATCAACGGCGTTCGTACAGTCCTCAACACAGCGCTACGCTGTGGAAAGTAAAGTCACTCCAAAAGAGTGACTGGTCACTGATGATGAATTTCAGGCACTCCCAAAGAGGTTGTCAATTGGGAGTGCTTTCAGAGCCACTAAATTAGACTGCTTTTCAGGCACTCCTCACAGAGTACCTCCCCTGGAGTTCCCTTCCGGTACTCCCTGGCAAATCACTCCATATCATGTTTGGCTGGAGCCGCCGGCGTCCATCACCTATTTTGGGGGACGTATTTCGTTGGACGCGCAAGCAGTTTTTGAATAAACTGCGATGGATAATTCTAAAATTATGCGAGCCTTGATTTCTACAACTTGAGGTGGAGGTTCTGCATTTCCCACAAAGACACGGCGACGGGATACGATCGCTGCAACAAGAATCGGGGGAGTTGTCATCCATGGAAAGATTCTACGACCTTCCGTAGTTGATGGTAATCTCTTCGTTGAAATGAATCTCTTTTTTGGAGATCGCGAGAGCCCTGGATTTCCCCGCTGGGGTCTCCCAGAGCTCAACTACAGCGTTTGGATCGCAGCTATGATTGATATGCCGCGCGAGATTACGAGTACTTATGTAATCGTTCTATTAATATCTTCACAATGAGGTTTTCTGCACCTCAATTTTTACTTGTCCGCGTTTTTCGATGCAATGAATTTAGTGGCTGTGTGAAGGGTCAATAGTGGCTGTGACCGAAAGTTCACTAGATTTGAATCTAATGGTTTCTGTCTTTCTTACCCGTCGAGCTTCGATTCTCACAGGAGACATTTTATTTTTGCCATGCTTTTCTTGGCTTTTGTATTGTTCTTTCTTTGTTTTCCTTTGCGCTGTTTTGAATGGCTGGTCACCCTTCCTCATCTTTTTCTTGTTGGTTCCCTTCAAGTATCCAATCCCTTTTGGTGGATCCACATCAAGATTGAAGTTCATGCTCTGAAAACAAATTGAGTTCTGCCCAACCACGGAGAGTTTCAATGATTTTTTGGCAGATCCACAGAGAGTCCATTCAGATGGTGCCAAAAACTAGTCATGGTCTGATTCTTGCTCCAGGAAAGTGGCAAATTTCTCATTCTTAAACGGACTTGGTTGACCCTTGTTTGTCACCCCGAAAATACGTTCGACACTGCCCTTTTCTGGAGCTAGAATCTGGCCATAGCTTGGTTCTGAGACCAGCGGGCTAGATCCTACAATGTTCCATTGAAAAATCAGCAAAACTCCTCGAGATTGGGCAGCGGCAAACATATTTTTTGGGGGACAACAAACATCAACCGAGTCCGTTAAAGAATGAGGGATTTAAGATTTTGCTGGAGCTGGAAACCGACCAGGACTTGGTTCTAAGACCAAATGACCAGACTCTACAAGATTACGTCAAAAAATCTGTGAAACTGCCGGTTTTGGACTGTTGTATTTAGTTTGCGGTAACCCGGATATCATACCGTCTCACCAAGGACAAGAAGCACCGAGGCAATCACAGAGTGTTTGCGAGTGATAGTTTAGCCAGCAGCTTACACGGGAAGACAGTCTTTCTGGTGGGAATTGGGGGTCTAAATCCTCTTTAAATCCGAATAAAAAGACGCACTTTCTTTCGGCATTCCTGGTGAGATTCATTCCTGACCTTTTCCCTCCACTCGAAGTTTCTCCCCGACTTCCACTGGGTGCGGCAATACTTTCAGGGGGTTGCGCTTCGTGTTATGGCATGGCTGACATGTGCGCCCAATATACCCCAATATACTTATCATGGCGGCCATCGAACTTGCAAATTTAAGGAGGCCTTCGGCGCCAAAACATCTCTTCGGCCCGAGTTCTTCGGGCCCGATTTACGTGGACACCGATGGAGCACCTCGGCACCGAGACCCGGCTTACGGTCGCGGGCTCAAAGTGTACCCCGGCTTATCTGGTACCCAACCATTCGTCTGCTCTTCAATCGTCTTCAAACACCAAGTTCTCCCGGCTGTATTGATGCCCGCACAGCAATCTATCACATTTTACTCCACCCAAGGATTATTTGATTAGGCTCGGATCGGATTTTCGGGAGGGTGCCGCTCAAGCCTTTGTCTCAAAATCGGTCCCTGTGCAATGAAAGTGTTCAAGAAGAGCGGAGTATGCTTGCGATAATATCTGGATTCTTAACATTTCGGTTGCCTCACGTGTCGTGACGGTCACATAGCCTTTTTGGGAAAGAACTAACGCATTGCGACAAAACACCTAGTCCGACTCTGAGACTATTTGCTCCAATGGGATATTTTTTCGTTCAGATTTAAACTTTCCTTCAAGTTATTTTTGTCTACCTGTTCCCCTCTGCAGGAAACTACATCACACGCTGGTTAAGAGTCTTGAGACCGTTCATACTACCGAAGGGATCGTCCTTGGAATTCTTGGAAGCGTACGAGAGGGAGTTGGCCATGTAGCCACATATATTCAATTCTCTCTGCATATTTTCAGCCTGCTGCATGCAGAATTATTTACTTTAGAGCAGCCGACCAAGCGGTAGTCGAACTAGCGTAGTCGAAGAAGCGTACGAGAGGGAGTTGGCCATGTAGCCACATATATTCAATTCTCTCTGCATATTTTCAGCCTGCTGCATGCAGAATTATTTGCTTTAGAGCAGCCGACCAAGCGGTAGTCGAACTAGCCCTAACGTATTTAATCCCAAGCCCATGACGTCACTGACGCGGCACATGGTTCAACTTGCGTTGTAGGGGTGCTTTTCCGTCCCCATTTCAGCCTAAACATATTCAGCTTCATCCTTGAGATTGACAAGTCGAGTCCATATGTGTCCTGCGAAATTTAAATACCGAGATGGACACATGTTAACGAGTGCGCTGCTTTTTAGCGAACGATTTGGACGTGAGTAAGTAAACAATGTGTCTTTGCGATGATTTATGATCCTGGTTTTATTCTGAGCATATACCGAATCAATCCAGGCCCCCACTGCGTCTGTGCGCGTTGACGCGGGACTGACACGGACGTGACGCGGCATTGACGCGCAGTTGACGCGCTGCCACCGGTCGTCGCCACCAGGTCCGAGCGTCAATTACTCTGGCTTCAAAATACTCGTTAAACATTCCCCAACCTTTTAGCAACCGCCAACTCCGGCAAAAAACTATGGTCCCTCGCGTTCAACAAGCCTCGATTGTTGATCTTCTCCTCGGGATTAAGACGACCACTGAAGGTAAGTACATGCGAAGATCTTTCCGTGAAATTACGCTCGAGAAGTACATACTCTGATCGATACCAGCTCAGTCCGGAAGATCGCCGTGTCTTGACAGAACTCTTCAATTCCATCGAAACACTTGGTAAAATCTCTAGCAAGACTGTTTCAAGCTCGACTAACAGAAATATACTTTCTTGGCCCCGCATAGCATGCATCACAGTCATGTGATCGCGTTCAACTTCGTATTTTGCTTGGTCCTCATTCGGAAGTGGAATGGGTACCGATTTCTGGTTGCAATCAGGTTGACGGAAATGGAACATGTGCCCAGGGCCATCCACAGAAAATTTAACCACCGGCGAATCAAGTTGTGGATTTTTTTCTGTCTCCGTCGACAAGGCCGCCTTAAAAATTTACATCATGCGGAAGCGTCGCACTCAGGCGATTCCCAGCAAAATTTGAAGCAAGACTTTCTGTCAACTCAGATTTGTACTAAATGGCCTGTGGAATATATGGGATCTCGAATGGCGCTGAAGGGGTTTATTACATGCACCATGTCCGCCTCTGTCCGTCCCTGCTGCCCAATTGTGTCACGAAAATCTTATAGCCTCGTCGGCGGCCTGCATGCAAATGGCTCTGGAAGCAGTTAATCCACTTGGGTGCCCTCTGAACATCGGCATTGAATGGCTTTTGCGCAAACACGCCACTATGACTCATGATGGGACTCGAAAGAATGATCTCAAAATGAAAATTTGGCGGACCTTCTGTATCATTAGGGCGCTCAAAGACTGAGAAATTGATCTATTGAATGGTTTTGGAACACACACTGTTAATTTGTCAAATATTCGCAAGAGCTGATTTATCTGGAATAGTGTGTCTTTACAGCGCATCAACTGGCCCGAGTACACTAAGTGGACAAAAGAAATGTTAGAGACCTTTTTGTAATTCAGGAGACACCAGTCAGTATTTCCATCCCAACTCAACTATAGCATCGCAGTCCTCTGCTGGCTCCACGGCGGTAGCTGGTATTGGGTGCAACCTTTCGATCCGAACTAGTCTCTCGTAGACAGACGCTTCAACGTAGAAACTCGTACCTCGGTTGTTGAAGATCCGAACGCACTCTTAAGTTTGTACGATCTCTGCAGATTCAAAATGCCCTCTTGAAGAGCTCTTCATTCCAGTGAAGACTCCGCTCAAGGCGGCCCGCCATTATGAGCGAACACCTTGTAGACTGATCCCATGCTCGGCAACTTCATATATTTTGGCCGGGGCCACACGCAGACCTCTGGAGGTGGTACTGCCCTTGCACTGCATCCGGACGATCGTTGAAAACAGGTTTTAGCCGGAATCCTCGAGTGCTGATCGAATACTTGCCTCATTTTCTAGGCCTAGAGGATGATTATATTACAGTATGGAGTCCCATGTTCGGCAACCTCGCATATTTTGGCCTGGGCCACACGCAGACCTCTGGCGGGGGTACTGCCCTTGCACTGCATCTGGGTAATCATTTACAACATGTTTTAGCCGGAATCCTCGAGTGCTGATCGATTACTTGCCTCATTTTCTAGGCCTAAAGGACGATTATATTATAGTATGGAGTCCCATGTTCCGCAACCTTTGATATTTTGGCCTGGGCCACACGCAGACCTCTGGAGGTGGTAGTGCCCTTGGACTACATCCGGGAAATCGTTGACAACAGGTTTTGGCCGGAATCCTCGAGTGCTGATCGATTATGTACTTGCCTGATTTCATCCCCCCACCCTGGCTTTGCGCGAATGTCGGAACAATTTGGTCGGCGCATCTAAAGGCTGGGTACGATTTTCAGTGTATTACATTACAATCTATTATAATAGACAGGTTGTGCAAAGCCGCATGATAAACCGAGGGTTTTATGAGTGTATCTATATTCATTTCGATGAAATACTAGTAAATTAGGTGCTATACCATATATTGAACCACTTACCAACCATAATGTGCATCATTTTGACGTCATTATTTGGCTTCTCCACAGCCGCTGTGCAGCTAAGGCCATGATGCTGCCAAAAAAAGGCCATTTCCCACACTTGCTCCACCTGCCTGATGCTGGACCAATACCGACAGCTTGCGGGGCACTCTGTGGCATCTACACAAGGATCAAATACATCATTTGATAGGGAAACAAAAGCCGCATGCGGCCCATGCGGCTTTTGCACAACCTATCTAATCTTGAAATTGCGATTAAATCTCGACTGTCCTTGTAGAGTAATTACCTTGTTCTAAAAGCTACTGTGCCTCGTACCTGAATGCTACTTTGTTCTTGCATGTCACCTTTAAACGGAACAAGCACCGCAGTCGTAGACAAGGCAAACTTGAACATCACGCAAGGCGAGATCACCAAACTCGGTTGATGTTCCCCCTCTGCTCTCCACCCATAGCACGGACATGATTACTTGCAGGAAGTATACCCGACCACTTATGATTATGGCCAACTCACAACATCAATGACGACTGACAAAACTCTACGGCTCCAAGGCCGGTCACGTAGGGCTACTGATACTTAAAGTGAGACAAAGCATGGCTGGAACTGCCTGTTGTAGTCACGAGTTCTAGGCCATCTAAATCGGTTGTCTGGGTAGCAGGTTTGTGCGCTAGAACGCGTCAGAAGATGTGGATGCAGGCCGGACGCGCTTGGCCGCGCGTCGTACGCGACGGTTAGTGGCAGGTGTTCGATTGTTGATGGCCGAACAGGGCCGCTAACTCAGACCTGCCTTATTTGGGGGGTAGGTCCCCCTTTATCCAATGATATCGCCTCATTGACTCCATTTTCAAGTCCCTGGGCTTCACCCGTCTACAGTAACTCGGTTATTTAAACTCAGATCGACTAGCCTACATACCTAGATTCTCGTGGAGAGTTCTACTTACAGCTGATTTGTAAAATTTAGAGGGGTTTCGTAAAAATTCTGTGCTCGATTTTTGCTTACCTCTGTTTGCTGGAGCGTCATCGGCTCCACAGCTTGGTACCACTGCCGAATAGTATTGGTGTTTTGTGCATTCCCAGCTGAACTAGTTAGGTGTATTCTAGCAAGATTTAATCCATTCATGCTGAATGGCTGTCCACACCTCGTCCACACCTACCTTTTGCCCGCCTTGCAGCCAATTGTGGAGCCACGGCAGTGTGGAGCCGATGTTAGCCGACGACACTCTTGCAAACAGAGGTAAGCAAAAATCGAGCACAGATTTTTTACGAAACCCCTCTAAATTTTACAAATCAGCCGTATTGTAGGATGTACAGTGGTGCTCTAAATAAATGCCTAATTGTGTTTGCACAATTCCATCAGTTTTGCTTCAAATTGGCCCAAAAAACTTGGTGTACACAAATTAGACATGCAATAGAGACCAACCATATCATTTGTCTATTTTCCTTTTTGGTAATCTGCCAGAACAGCTTAATTTTCAAGTTGCTGGAAATTCACTTGTTGGGGTTACCATATATGGATTTGATCGCATACATGAAAGGGCTTGAAAAATAGTGCCTATTCAAGCCTTGAACCAAAGGAATCCACCTTGTAGTTGTTGAGATACGGGGCGGACAAAGTCGTGATTTCGAGCATGAATTTCTTAACTTTTGGGTCAAAATGCGCAACTTGCTCGCCCCATATCTCAACAACCACATCATGGATTCCTTTGGTTCAAGACTTGAATGGGCACTATTTTTCAAGCCCTTTCATGTGAGAAGATCAAATTTCCATATATGGTAACCCCCAAAAGTAATTTCCAGCAACTTAGAAAATTACAGCTGTTTGCACAATTGATGACAGTCGCCATAAAAAAAAAAACAAGAACAAACTTTTGATCTCGGGCCACTGCAGCCTCATTTTGCTCCCTCTGATCCAATTTCAGAGATTTTTGCCCATGTAGAAGTCATTTTCGTACCTCTATGTATGCGTAGACGAGCTTGGAGGACCGAAAACCATTGTCCCGATGATCCGCTGATTCCCCGAGGGCCGGACGGTACTGCAACATACATGCAAACAGTGCGCGGTTCCTCTTCGCTTCTCTTCTTGCTCTTTCTTGCTCGTCGCCATGCTCTCTCCTCGCTCTTCAGGCCGCAAACGAAAACTTTCCGAACCTGCCGCTGCAGCCCTGGGCGATAGCGACTCCAATGGTCTACCAACACCCAAACCAAAAAAGGCAGCAGGTCAAAAAGCAGTACCCGCCGCCGCAGCAATTTCAGCTTCCAGCTCTTCTAAGAGTCGCACAAAGTCTAAATCCTCGATCTCTCGTGCCTCGGCTCCCAAACCACCCAACAAAAGTCAAAACAAAAAGTGCATATCGAAACAGACGAAAATCCAGATGACGACACGCCTCGCGATGAGCGCGAAGAGGAGAATTTGAATGACGGGGTCGAAGGCGACGCTAGCGACGAGGATGGTGATGAGGATGCGAACAAGGATAGCGATCAGGATAGTGACGAGGATGAGGAAGACGGGGAAGGCGGATATCAACCTGCGGGAGATGATACCGACGAATACGACAGCACTCCGCCTCCAGAAAAGCGAAGCAAGAAGCAGAAAATAGTTCCTGTCGTAGAACGAGGTCTTTTCATAACACTTTATAATTTTTGACCCGTAATTAACGCGTGTATAGAAGTCGAGATTGACTTCACCCTGTCCCTCTTCTCACCCACCGAATGGCGTAAACTCGCCAAGAAGCGACAGGCTGCCCATACCGGCTACATGACTCTAGCATCGACAACCTCGCTATCAACTTTCGATCGCAAATTGTCCTAAAAAATTAGTTCCTTGACAGGCTTGACGATCACTGCTGACGACCTCGGTGTCGAAACCCATTTCGTTGTTCCTCGCCACATCCCAGTTCCGGTGGTGTTGGATGACCTCGCTGCTTACAAACATATGCTGAAGAGTGCCCTGAAATGCAAGGATCCTAATGTGCAGCTTAGTATCAAGGTAGAGGTAAGTTGGATTCAATTCTGTTTCCTTCCCTAACAATTGAAACATTACCAGGACTTAGGCGGAGATGAGGAAAAGCCCGCGAACGATCCAAAACCGGGGAAAAAAACAAAAAAATCGAAAGTATGTAATAGCATTCAACAACGATTCAGCCTGACATGTAGCAACTCGTAAGATTCCCAGCGAGAACGATATCTCTCCTATCAATATGGCTATCAATCAAAAGATTGCCGTTCTCCGAGCAAAGTGGGCTTGTAACGCGAGCGACGGTAGTGATTTCTGTTGGGTGTCGCCAGAAGACAAGGAACACGTACCACTTGGCCATGCACATTTTTCTATGTGGTCGGCCGCATCCATACGTATTCAATCTGTCAGAATTTGCCGGGACTGATCTTGCGTTGTGCACTTAGCGCAAAGGCGATTGCGATGATGACACCCCTCCTAATCACAAGATCTTCGAGACCAAAGGAAACCGCCAGCTTGCACCCCTTTCCCTTCTCCAGCGCCGCGCTGCGGCAAATCAACCCGTCCCGCCGCCTGCCCCCGTGATTAACAACATATTCCCTGAAGCCATGATGCGTCTTTTGAACCCCACTGCCGCCCCCGAAATTCCAGCTGCTCCTCCTCGTGCTCCCCATCCCCCTCCCCTCCATTATGAACCCATGCTGCTTCCGCCGAACACGAATGTCGGTGCCGGCATCACCATCCAAGCTTTTTGCGATGTCTACGATCTTGATATGTCGATCCGCGACAAGTTCCACGCGCATGGATTCAAGAACGCCGATGTATTTTACCTCGTTAAACTTTCTGATCTGAAAGAGATGGACTTCAAGGTCGGGGAAATAGCAGAATTACAAAATGCCGTCCGTCAGTGGGCGGTTTCGTTATAGCTGCAAAGTATTGTGTTTTTTTTGTTGACTTTCTAAACTTCGCATTGTACTAAATACAAATCACTCGCATGTAACTCTGTTAGACTCCATACTCTAGAAATAGCCCGCATGCATAAAATAGCCTTCTGCATCTTGCGGCGTGATTATCTCCATCGCGATTTTCGTATCAAAGATTAGTGATGCTCCTGTGGAGGCAGAAAATATATCGGAATGACGGCGAATGAAGGCCTTTATCTCGGAGAAGGCTTCTTCGATTGGATTGAAATCTGGAGAATACGGTGGCAGGTATTCGATTCGGATACCTGGTGACAAGTTAGCGAACAGTTTAACAAGCAAATCAATCACACGCACGGAAACGTTCGGCAAGCTCCAAGATTTCCTCACCGTGATGGATTCGCGCATTGTCCATCACAAGAACAGACAACGGACCCGGGAACGGGGTTGTGAGCGGCATCTATAAAAAGTGAGAGACAAAACAAATGCAAGGGAAAAGGGACTGACAACCTCATGCTCTATAAATTCAAGATAATCTACCCGCTTCATTGATCCCTCGACAACCTTGTTGGCCATCATACCGTCGACCGTCAACAGCCCAGTCCCTGTGAGACGGGTTCCGCGGACGAGTTTTTCTCTTTTCCGTGCTCGCCTCCCCTTCTTGGCTCTGCCATAATTTCGACTGTACGTTCGATCATTCTTGGAAGTCTCGTCGAGAAAGCCGAGGTAATGTGCTGGGTATTCAGTCATGCGACGAACGAAATCCATGCGGACTTTCTCGTTTCGCTCAGCGGCAATCTTCTTGAGCTTCTTTCGGGAGACGCCGAGACGTTGCAGTTCGCGGAAGATGGTCGTGAAGTGTACAGATATGTAGCGGTTCGTCTTCAGAAGGTTCAAGAGCTCGTCGAGAAACCAATCGGGTCGGAGATTCACGAGACGCAAAATGTAATCAATGTCGTCCCGGTGGAGAAGGCGGCGGCGACCCGATTGACCACTCTTAGGTTTTTCGACCCACCCCGTCTCCCTCCACAGCTTCCGAGTCCGCCAGAAAGTCGATTCCGAAAATCCCACTATCTCGAGAATGTCGGGCAGCGGCAGGATATCACGCTCGAAGAGATTCATGGCCGCCAGCTTGACCTGCCAGTGGATGGTACGACCAGGCATGGCTAGTGATGGTGATAGATGCAACGATTTGTGAGTACAGCGCGACCAAAAGAGCAAGGTAAGAAGAAGCGAAGAGGAACCGCGCACTGTTTGCATGTATGTTGCAGTACCGTCCGGCCCTCGGGGAATCAGCGGATCATCGGGACAATGGTTTTCGGTCCTCCAAGCTCGTCTACGCATACATAGAGGTACGAAAATGACTTCTACATGGGCAAAAATCTCTGAAATTGGATCAGAGGGAGCAAAATGAGGCTGCAGTGGCCCGAGATCAAAAGTTTGTTCTTGTTTTTTTTTTATGGCGACTGTCATCAATTGTGCAAACAGCTGTAAGCTGTTCTGACAGATTACCAAAAAAGGAAAATAGACAAATAGTCTGTCACACAAGCGTCAAATTGCTCTTCCATCCCTTCCACAACAACTTTGAAAATGTGCTCAGACGAGGCATTGGCATCTAAGGAGGCCTCTCTCCGATTTCCAGCCCTTTTGACCTCCAAAAACTCGTATGCTGAGACGAGGAAATCTTCGTAGGAACGGGATTACGTTCAATCACACACTGAATGGCTGAGCATCATAACAACTGTCTAATACACTGCGGAATGCAGGGGAAGTGAATTTCGCTCCAATTTTCACATATTTATCGGCTGAATTTCACGGTTGAACTGAAGGCGTTGTGGCTGTTTGGCAAGAACTTCGGGCTGATGGCCGCACAGCACGGCTCAGGGACGCACAAGCTGTGCCGAGTTCTGCCGAGCTGTGCTGCCGTCATGGCCACGTGGCCTGCCTCGGGTTCTCGGCACACTTCAGCACAGGGCCACAGACCTTTGCTTCGGGGCCCAGGGAACGCAGTGAATATTGATGCACCGCCGCCCCCGAGCCATTGACGTCACGCGTTTCAAAATGGATGACGAGCAACAGCTAGAAATAGAGGAGGGACGGGAGGAAAAGAAGTGGTGGAATTCAAATTGGATGAACGTCAACCACCAACCACAAAAGGAAAGAAAGAAGCATAAGTCAAGAGAGCATTTTTGGCAAGTTGAGTCCAAGTTGAGTCGGAAAGGAATCTTTTTTTTGGGGGGGAAATATTTGACTCTCAACTCGGAGATGGGGCTGTCCTATTGCATTACAACCCTTACAACCTCCATTTTGTTCGATTTCTTGCGCGATTTGGCGTCACATGATGACTATTATCTGAGACTGGTTACTGGGCCACCTTATCATTTTTGTCCTCGAGCCTGTACAGAGAGTCAAATGGATGCCGGTATATGGGTTCAGCAACGAAGGTATACATCCTATGAGTGAGCTGAGATATTTTTGGGAATTTACATTTGCATTTCATGGCCTGCCGAATTTTATTTCTGGCGGTATCCCAAAACGGGAATAAACGGCTTAGTGGGCCACCCGGCCAAACCGTTCGTGCGCACCCATACTATTCACCACAGTGCATTCCAAATCATTCAATGGATAGAGCGACATTATTGGGTACACTCAAACTACAAATCTGACATGTATGGGGGCCATAACTGTTTGCCTTTCCAGCCATCTATGACGGGTGAGATTGCTGTCCGGACAGAATGGCCTACTTTCTGAAGGACAGAGTGTAACGAAGCCCGAAATTAACACACAGACGGCTCCAGGGGAATCATTAGGACATACGTAGATGCAAAGGATGACCCCCACGTACCCATAACCCGTCCAACAAAATCCATCTTTATGCGCAACTGAAATTCTGTGGTTTAGAGTAGTAACCCGGTGTGAACGGGAAGTCGGGCAGTTAAAAGCCAGCTCGATGTTGGGGAATAGTGGATTAGTGGTATTGAATGCAACGACCAGGTTCCAAGTCCTTAGCCATGACGAGTGGATCGCTATAGAGGTGGCCGGATTGTGCCACTCGGGATCAGGTCGACATGATCTTGAAGGGTCCAAGAGGCGAGGGAGATTCGTTTTCACATATATTATGAGATGGCTGAGGGCAACATAAATTTGCCATCGCTACCACGGTGTATGTATTACTGGTCTACGGGTATCACTATGTAGGCAAGTGGTGTTTTCCAAATGCCTATCAGCTGAACCAATCGTGGTGTCGCCAGAGTTTGTCTGGGTCAAATTCTGTAAATTCTGTCAAGAGCCTACTGAGGATGGCCAGCTTGAATTTCGGATCATCACAAAATTTGTGGAATCTATGTACCGGCCACAAAAGTCTGCGCAACATCTTTTGCTGTTTTGGGCACTATCAGCTGGACCAATCGTTGTGTTGCCACGTCAACCCTCATTGAACAACGGAAATTCACGAGCCACCGAGTTTGTCTGGGTCAAAACCTGTAAAATCTGTCGAGGGCCTCCTGCGGATGGCCAGCTTGAATTTCAGATCATCACAAAAAATTTGTGGAATCTTCGTACCGACCACAAAAGTCTGCGCAACATCTTTTGCCGGTTTTGAGCACTATCAGCTGGACCAATCGTTGCGTTGCCAGTCTGTCTGGGCCAAATTCTGTAAAATCCGGTGAGGGCCTCCTGAGGACGCCCAGCATGACTTTCAGATCATCACAAAATTTGTGGAATCTTTGTACCGGCCACAAAAGTCTGCGCAACATCTTTTGCTGTTTTGGGCACTGTCAGCTGAACTAATCGTTGTGTCGCTAGAGTTTGTCTGGGTCAAATTCTGAAATCTGTCAAGAGCCTACTGAGGAAGCCCAGATTGAATTTCAGATCATCACAAAATTTGTGGAATCTTCGTACCAGCCACAAAAGTCAATGCAGCAAGTTCAGTCAAGAGCCTACTGAGGAAGCCCAGATTGAATTTCAGATCATCACAAAATTTGTGGAATCTTCGTACCAGCCACAAAAGTCAATGCGGCAAGTTCAGCTTTGATTCGAATTGATTGCCTCTGATGTCAGCTGAAACACCATCCAGTGTAACGTTTCTTCACAAAGGTTGACAGACGACGATGTCAAGAGGTCACAGTCAGGCTTGTAAACCTGCCATTTGAGCATTTTTAGGCCATTCCCCGACAAAATGGCCTAACTTGCGCTGTATAGCACAGTGATACACCATTTTTTCATTCATTCCGGGAATTCAATTCTTCAGAACACCGGAAATTATTTTATTGTGGGTCAAACAAAACAGGGTTAAACCATGTAGAATCTCATAAAAACAATAGAATTTCAAGGGAGATTTGGTCAAATTCTGAGTTGACAGTCCTGCTCAGAATTCGAAGGGCGATTTGCGGCTTTGAAAACCTGCCTTGAGCCCATTTTAGTACACTACTTGAGAGGGGGAGCTCGACCCGACCCGAAAACCCGCCGGGTTGACCCAAACCCGTGCTCATCCCTACCTGCTCTACCCCTACCCCCTCCATGGTGCAAACAGTGTTCCGAGCCGAAATTGAAGTCACAAGCGCTGTTCAATGTCACAAACTCCGTCACGGGCGGGCTCGAGATGGCTGTGACCCGGCTCATCAATTGAACCGCTCAAATTGGATTTCTCAGCGCTGCGCACTCAGTTTTGCCTCGATCTGGCTCGGGGCGTGTGGGATCGATAGGCGTGATTTTTCTGAATCAACCTTCTTTTGAGCGGAAGGTGAGATAATTTCCCAGACGTTCTCAACGATTCCAAATAATTTAGACGGCGGAGCCCTCCAACCCTGGGCAACCGTCTATGAAGTCTGATCAGGTTCACGTTGTGCCGTGAACGGATGCCGCCGGCGCGTCCGACAGCGCGTCGGCAGCCCCCGTAAGCGACTCTATTTCATCTGCGCCCCCAACAGACATCGTTCCTGCTGGCGTCGCGGAGAGTGGTAGTTCGACACCAGGACCTTGGCAATTGGTCAAGTATTGATTGAGATATGGTGCAAACAGTGTTCCGAGTGTTTCAAAAGTGGAAGTATTTAATTTGCTTTCTTTCTTTCATGTAACATGTGGCTCCATTAGTAGCAATTTATACTACTGGCGCCAATTAAACCACTCAAATTGGATTTCTCAGCACTGTGCACTCAGTTTTGCCTCGATCTGGCTCGGGGCATGTGGGATCAATAGGTGCGATTTTTCTGAATCGATTCGACACCGGGACTTTGGCAATTGGTCAAGTATTGACTGAGATATGGCGCAAACAGTGTTCCCCTTCGAGCCGAAACACCCGCGCGTTGTCTCGGCCACTCAACAGTGGTGGTTCGTTATCGTCCTCGGTGGTTTTGAGACCGCGAAAATGCTGTGTGATGTCATTCAGGCCAAGTGCACCTTTGATCCAAACAAAGGCGGCCTTTCTATCCAATATCTACGTGCTGTAGAAATGTTTCTAGCGATGATTACGAGGTGCTGTCGCCTCTTCGGGATTATCATAGCCTTCTAAAACATTTTTACAACCAACGGTTGGCCACGCTGCACACTTATTTATACCCTTTGTCTCAACCCGATCGGTGCTGGCCGTTTCTTCAACGATAATATCAATCACCTGCAGTGGAACAGCTCTACTTGCAATACCCTCTTGTTCCGAATGCTACTCCCTTTACATTTGGCTTCGAGATGAGTTCAACGAACGAGCTCCTAATGTTCATCTCAGCGGGATTTCTGACGTATCGCATCTTCCGCCTGAGGATCCGGATCGCATACTCAATTTTATGTATATGAAAACTCCCGAGGACGTCGAAGAATTCAAGATATGGATCCAAACACTACCAGATCCAAACGGAGTCCTCCGTTCGTTTTGATTACTTTGGTCGTCTCCGTTTGGCGCTAAAAACGACACAGGGTGGTGGGAGCACAAGGAGATGCACGAGTGGCTGCTCCCCTGCGTTATTGAATGCCTGTCCGACATTAACCCCGATGTTTGGCACGTAATGGGGTGCATGAATCAGGGGGAACATCACGGACCGGAAACATAAGGGTAAACCTCAGTTCATCGCTCCACTGCCAGGCTCAAGGCAGGTATTCAAACTCGCATTTTTGAGGGATTGCCCTTCGATTTCTGAGCAAGACTGTAGCCTCAGAATTGTTGATTTTAAATTCACCGTGCAGCGCAAGGCCTTTTACCTCTCCCAGCCCAACACGGGATGGGCTTTCTTCGAATTACCGCCGTCCATACGTTCAACGCCGTGAGTTCACCGATGTTCATGGATTGAGTTAATGTATGCGGGCTAGAGGAAGATGCCAGACTATTTATTGGTTATACCTCTCACGAGGCTGCTATCCACGCCTCATTCAAGGCCAACTCCAAAGGCCGCTCTTGCAGGCTGCAAGCCAATCAGTTGGCTAATGATTCACTCCCCCGTTCGTGTTCTTCTAAACCAATTCCCCAGAAAGTGAAACTAGAAAGAACTTAAGATAAAAAATGTGAAGAAGAAAATCTACGGGCTGGGCTGCAATTTGTCATGGACTACTGGCATTTCTGCGTCTGACAAACTGGTGCAATGTGGTTCAATTACGTGCTGATGAATGTCGAGTGACCGAAGAAAATATTTATTCTGGCCAAAGTCGGGGGTTAAATTCTCTGCATCTGGAACACGAATTCCCTCAATTACCATGCACCCGCGCCAAAATATCGGTACCCATTCCACTTTCACAAGTGAGGGACCAGGATTTTTCGAGCTCCGTGTTCCCACCACCATGTGACTCCGAAGAAAATATTCATTCTGGCCAAAGTCGGGGGTTAAATTCTCTGCATCTTTCCTGGAACACGAATTCCCTCAATCACCATGCAACCGCACCAAAATATCAATACCCATTCTACTTTCACAAGTGAGGGGCCAGGTTTTTTTGAGGTCCGTGTTTCCACCACCATGTGACTCCGAAGAAAATATTCATTCTGGCCAAAGTCGGGGGTTAAATTCTCCCCATTTTTGCTGGCACACGAATTCCCTCAATCACCATGCAGGCATTGACCATTCTCTCTGCTTTTTCCAAGTATATACGGTGATGTTCCGCATACATATCTTTGGAGTCGAGATCGTGCCAAACGCCAACATATTGGAATTTTGACTCTTGGCGAAGCAACTTTTCATCCAAGTAGAACTCTTGGGGGGTTTTTGGCTTAATGCCAGTGAGCATTAAAAAACGGCTTGTGGGGGAGTGCACCGTAAGAGGGTCGAAATGGTTTTCTGCCATTCACAGTGGATCCACTCTTTCGACCTCTAATTCTTACACTCCTTATTAACTTAAATATAGTCTAGATTTATTTGCCACATGTTAGCCGTAAGTCATGATTCCGTTTAAGTCCAAAACATGTGACTGCCAAACACGACCACATTCACAAACACGTCTTACGATTCATGCGACTATGGCCCTCCGGGGGCTGGCGTTTCTCGCGTTCTGGACTCTCATACCACAAATAGTCATTGCCTTCAAGTTCCATAGCCCAGAAGGCTTTGATCTGGCCCGTAAAATCCTCCTGGGTGCTCTGCCTCACTTTGAGCCGCACTCCTACCAAATGGACGGCATTTGCAAAGTCCTTGATGGAATAGACCTCGTTGCTGTCACCCCAACAGGCTCTGGCAAAACAGGCTATCTCTTTTTGACCATCCTCGTCATGATTGCCATTGCAAACTTTGCAATGGTAGCTGTCGCACGTGAGTTTGGTAGCTCCTAGTAGCCGTAGCCCTAGTTCTCAGTAGTTGTTCGTAGTACCCAGTATACCACCAGAGCCAGTCGTAGTCATCAAAGAAACAAGCATATCAATTGAATCCAAATGTTTGCATTGACCACAGTTGGATGAAAACAATAATATATTCATACTGCGTAAGACAGACGTAGGAATAATATTCATACTGCGTAAGACATACGTAGCAATAAATCCAGGACAGACATCTGAGGAATCAAGTCAGCACAATAAATAAATTTGAGGTTAACAACTCGCCACTGGACATTCAACATCCGAGGTCTTCAAAAGACTGTTCAGTGCAAAGTTGTTAGCTAAAAGACGACGTCATCAAAGGCAAATCACGCACCGGTCCGCCTTGAACAGAAAACTGCGGCTGATTGTGCGTGCAGCGGGGGCTACCTATTGACAGTGCGAGGGTGAGTACCCAGGAGGGCGTGGGAACTAAAGGCGCAGGTTGCGCGCGCGTTGCGACTGTGTTCGGGAACTCCAGATACATCATATTGAGGACTTGAGTAATTTCACTTTGAGAGATCTTGCAGTCTTGTTGGGTCAAGATAATGGGCCTTGAAGAAGCAGAAAGCACATAGATTGGGAGGCTTGAGGTCCAGCAGACTTGGTGGTGGTCGTACTTGGCTCCGGAGCGACACGCCGGCTTGCGAGCCGAGAGGCAGACATCACTTGAGGAGGGAGCACGTGGATGAGTCCAGAAGAAGGGGCGTAGGCGTAGGAAGGTTAGGACGCAGGGTTGGGACGTCTGCTGCGAGAGACGGCGGTGAAGGAGATGGGGGGAAAGGAAGAAAGACGACATCGATAAAGATCAACCATCTGTCAAAAATCACGCTATCTGGCACGTGTGAGCGGAGTTTGAAATGACTTGGCAAATTTCGAACGACTCAAGGCTGAGCAACGGCTCGTGCATTGCAATTCTCTGAAGACCCCAACAAGGTCAAAAACGAATACCTGCAAGTTGTTCATGTTGGTGTGAAGCCCCGGCGGCTTAATGTGTGTTATTGTGCGATCTCGGCTATTGATTGCTACTGATCCGCGGGTGGTCGGCAATGCGGCGCTACTGATCTTCCGCTGAATAACTATCAGAGCTACCAAGGGCTACTGGTCTCTGTCAGACAGCTACTAGGGCTACTATATCTGGGTACCTTTGGCCTGTGGCTACTGAACAAAACAGTGTTTCCTGATGAAGAATCCATCACTCTGCCCGACTGTCAAGTTCCGAAGGATCTGGCGATCGTTGTTGTGTGCCCCACGAACTCCATAGAGCAACAAATGGTGATCTAATGGACCCACCGTTATGCTATTTGGCCACTAATTCGGATTTTCAGGACGAGAATATGGGCAAACTGGGAATCGCGGCCCTCACCATAAATTCTGACACAGTTGCTGCGGCTCGCCTAGCGGGCAAGGATCTATGGGCCCGGACACGAGCAGGCATATCAATGCTAATTTTGGGACCCGAGCAGCTCATTTCCAAAGGCTTCAGAGATTTACTCTCCCATGAGCCCTTTTATGACCGGGTTTGTGCACTCGGCGTGGATGAAATCCATCTGCTTGTCATGTGGGGGCTGCAGTTCAGAAAAGCCTTCCAGCAGATTGGCTTTATGCGGGCTCGACTCCGCCCCGGAATTCCGGCTATAGGCCTTACGGCGACTCTCCTCGGTGATACTGCGGTTTCCGATGCGATATTCGCTCTTTTGGGCGTAAATCGTGGGGAATTCTACCTGTTACAGCGATCCAATGCCCGGCATGACATCCAAATTTTGTTCCGCCAACTCTTCTCGGGCATAGATGGACGTAAATTCCCAGAGATTGCATGGGTGCTCAAGAATCGCGACAAAACCATCATTTTCTGTCGCACCATCTCGCTGGTCTTCCGAGTCAAAGCTTACCTTAACTCCCTTCTTCCCAACGACTCTCATCGCGACTTTCGAATCCGAACCCACACCGGTCTCAATTGGCCAGACGAGAAACTCCAGACTTTGGCTGACATCGCTGACGTGCCAAACTGTCAAATCATCATCGCTACCAACGGTCTGGCCCAGGGGAACGACATCAAGGTTATAAAAACAGTCATTCAGCTGGGTGGCCCGAGAGCATCGAGATGTATGTCCAAAAGCCCGGTCGAGCCCGTCCCACAGTAAAAAGTCCGCGCGCAATCTTCTACATTTCGGCCAATCGCATGGAGACCGCGGCGAAGATTGTGGAGCGCACCGATGCAGAGAACGAGTTGGATGCACGGAAAGCAGCAGGAGCCAAGAAATCTGTCCCCCAGATGTCGCGCTCGGTTGCTGAGATCCTCCTGGCACCCTGCAAGCCTGCCGAGCAGGACCGAGAGTTCTGCAATCCGCCGAGCGACACCGCATGCTTATGTGCTACCTGCACATCGTCTCCTGCTGCACGTCCCGCGCATTTTCTGTGCAGTGGCTGTACACCCGAGACAGCGTCGCAGACCGAATTGTACCAGCCTGCACCAAAGGCGAAAAAAGCTGTATCCGACATCCCTCAAAATCAGCGGTTAACAAAAATTATGAAGGCAGCGGGGACCTCGCGTCTCGAGGATTTTCGTTTCTCAATATGGTCCGAGGCCTCTGACCGAACCATGGGTCTCACGCCACTCACCGACTTCCTTCCCGACATTGTCATAAAGCAAATATTGGACCCATTTGCGAAGATCAAGTGCTTCGGGGACTTGGTTCCTTTCGTTGATGGTCTTCGGGGAATGGCGGGTTATCATTGTAGGCTATTGGAGGTGATCCTCGAACTTCGGGAGACCTTTCACGACTTGAGGAGATCAGGGAAGTAATATTTTAGATTGTAGAGTATTATTTATTTCGTCAATATGTATACGCATGAAACTTCGGAAGATTAATTGTCAACCCCATCCGAGTCCCCACTGCCGTCAGGATCATACAGCCCTCCATCACTCTGTGGGGCTTCTTCCTCATTCTCGCCGTCAGGCTCCGGTCCATCCATCATGTCTCGGTCATCAAAGACAAGCTCACCGTCGACGAAAGAGGTTGAGCCTCTCGTAGCAAAGAATACAGGACCTGTATCCTCTGATTCGTCGTCTGAGTCTGATTCCTCTGAAGACGAATCAGAACCTGTCTCTTTACCCGACTCGTCTCCATCTGGATCCCGTTCTTCGGGTGGTGGCTCCGTCGGAACAATCGGCGCTGGTTCGTTGGTTCGAATAACTTGCCGGTTGTATACAGTCTTTTTCTTGAACTCTGCAAGTCCACCTTCTCTAAGTTTCTTGACACCCCGCGCAAAGTCTTCAGTATCACGGTCATCGATTTGGCGACAGGACGCCGCCGATGTAATTCTGTCTCCCTGTAAACCTTGAGCAGTGTCCGCATCTCTGGCTTTGTGTGTGGGTCTGCATGCTTGTGCGATTTCTTCTTCATCCCTACCCCGCTGCGCCACGCGAGTTTCAGCAGCGCAATATTACGCAGATTACGAGAGATCACATCTCAAATAAATGTGTCGTCGAATTGCGCACTTTTATGCTCCACGATGTCTTCGAGCAAGCGATTAAAAAACTCGACAATGAAGTCACCCTCTTCGAAGTAACCTGGGAGTCCTGTCAGGTTCCAGATGAGGCCACGGAGTAGCGCATATTTGAGTCCCCGGGATGACTCCAATTCCAAGTTCAAGATCGTCTCAACAACATAATTGATGTAGTTGGTATGAGTGGATCCGCCAACGGTGAATGCGAGATACTGTGGAAGTAACATGAGATCGGGATCCAATACAATTGTGAGGCAGACCTTGAGACATTCATAAAGCCGTCCGAGATCCTCGGTTGCAACGGCAGTGGCAAGTTTGCGTGAGTTCAATGCATCTCGAATAAAATCAATATCCTGCGCCAGTACATGATCGCCCTTGCACAGCTTCGGAGGATGTTTTTCCTTCTTTTCCTTGGCCGTTGGCTTTTTAGATTTGCGCTTCTTCTTATCAAGGCTCGAGTCCTCGATTTCGGCAGGCACCCAAACCGACCCAGAAAGAACAGTTTTCGCCCACTCGGTGGATGTCCCTGTGTCAAACATCGCATGGTCGCGGCCTCGAGCCGTTCCGTAGGCCCGATAGAGTTTTCTGGCCATCATAAAGAGATCTTTGAAATATGTAAAGATATCCTCAGTCTCGAAGGCCAGGCTAGAATTCAGTGAGCATTGTACCGCTCAAGAAAGTGTTAGAAATACTTACGACCAGATATCAAGCAGTTTCGCATCCAAGACCAGATACAAAAGCTGTGAGCCGGGATAAAACTCGACTTTCTTCATATTTGATGGTGCCGCTCGGCCAATTTTGGAAGCACTAAATCCCAGCGATGATGGATTGGTACTCTTGCCCGAGGTTCGTCCCCAGTGCTTTTGAAATATACGAATGATATCTGTCCATTTCGTGTGCCATACCTGGAGCTGGGGTTCGACAATTTCGAGTGATTTAAATATCGTCGTTGTATTGGAGGTAAACCTGCAGTTGTTGGAGCATAGCATAAGTGAGTCCATCGCCTCCGACAGGAAGTTTACGCTTCAGATAGTTGTCTGGGGTTTGGCCAACTTGCTCAAGGAAATCGAGCATCGCAGCCATGAGTTCGGTTGGGATCGTCTGCTTCTTTCCGATTGCGGCCAGTGGATGAACAACATCTTGGCCCGCCGGAGCAAGCAGTGTGGCCGTTGCACGTAACCGCTCGAGAACCTCGGCATGCCGTGGCTTTAGTTCTGTCATGCTGCGAGTGAATGCCTCCAGTACCAAAAGTGTACCCGTCAATCAGCGTCTTCCTGGTCAATAAAGCCTAGAAGCTGGTCTACCGTCAAATCCTTCCGCAAGTGTCGCTCCACACGCTCTCGTTTATCCCCTAGGTCAAACAAATTGACATCTATATCGGACGCCTCCATTTAAAGCCCCGACATGCCAACGTTCATCGTGGACTCACGCCCGATACGCAATCCCGCTGCTTGTGCTGATTTTGGCAATTGTCTACATATCAGCAAAAAGTCTGCCGTCAGCGGATCCTTCCCATGAGCTGCGGTTTCCAAAGCTTCCTGCTCCGAGAGCCCGAGAAGAGCGCGACAAACAGTGGAGTATGATGGCATGTTTCCGATGCGTGAGTTGTAGTTCATGAGCTCGATAGGAGCAGAGGAGCCGAAGTATAAAATGCCGTTTGCTAAGGGAAGTAGATTGGCTTGATCTGTGCGACAGAAATTCAAGGCTGAGATTGCATGAGTGATGACCTAGAAACACATCAGAATGAAAGACAAAATGCACCGGTAAATAAAACCTACGCCTTTCGGAGGTCGGGTTTTGCGCACCAACACAACACCGTTGCGTTTGCGGGGTTTGCGCATTGCAATTTTGTCAAACATGTAAACTGTGACCGGTTGTTCTCTCTCAATAACGGATTCGACCTGGGGGATGGTATTTGCCCCAACATCGGTCCATTGAAGCTTAGTTTCGGGCCCCCGTACACCGACAGACACGTGGAGTCCGCTGGTAAGCTTGACAGCATTTTCAGCCTCTTGCCCGACCTTTTTGCCAATGGTTTGAGTGGGGGACGGTGGTAGAGAACATCAGGTTCTCGGCGGAGGAATTGCGAGGAATTCGACTCGGGGAGTCCTTCATCCATTCATTGATAATGTTAGCAACGGTGCGCTTCCCTCGTCCGGCTAAAAATGCAGACACCATCTGCCCATGGGTTAGGGAACGATTTACTGGCTTTCCCTTGGTGTCCTTTGTCCTGAAGACATTGTACAGAAAGCACGCAAAGGTCCAGTTCTGGGCTTTGATGACATCCAGAATTGCGTCAATTTCTTGAGCTTCTACACGCGGAGAGGCCCGCTTTCCGGCAAAAGTGTTGATACAGCCTGGCTCGGGCCAGGTGCATTGGAACGGCGCGACTTTTCTGGATCAATTCGCCACTGAGAGCTTGGAGATTGGACCATTATTGAGCGAGATATGGCACAAACAGTGTTCCCAGCCGAAATGGTGGCTGTGATCCTGGAGTGAGAGCGGCATGATGTGTGTTTGTGATGGACCAAAGTACTAAGCACATCACGGACCGGAAACACCAATTAAAGCTCAGAATCACAATATTAATGGTCGACTCACCGGTGGGTATGCAACGTTCCCAGATCCCGGGCTCGACATGCCCTCAATAGCGGTAGTCTCAATTATATGGTCATGTTTGGCTACAAGAATATCATTGATGCGGGACATTCAAAGTTCATTCGCAGCCATTCCCACCATATTTAGTGCTGGGGGGAACGGTGTTCCTCCCAGACCCCCCTCCTTTGGCCTGACGGCGATGTGAGTCAATTTATTCCAGGTGTTATCAATTTATTAAGCTGAATCCGAGTTGTTTTTATGATCTGTAGCGCGGGGGCGGACCCCCCTTGACGCTCGCCGCTAGGCCCACTGCGTGGAGCTTCCGCTCGCCGCGGGGGCCCACTGCGTGGGGCCCAGAAGAAAAAGAAGAAGAATAAATAGAAGGGAAAGAAAGACGATACTGATTGCCATGTTCGAACCAACGCCGTCTGGGAAATATTTACTTATGACATCACCATGAACTTAACCGCTCTGTCAAACAGGTCTTCGGCTGTCCCGACTATAGACATCCAAATACTGGCGGGGGCATGTATGACAGTTCCCCGCGTGAGTTTAAATTCCGCAATACAGTTCGGACTGTTTACAAAGTCCAATACAGAGCATGTGTTAGGGATTTGGCACAGAGAATAACATAGACGGCTGAAGCGCAACTCTGAGATGCATGTAAATATCAGAAGAAGAAATAATTGACCATTCATCCAGTTTGGCATTTCTTGTGCGGTGCTTCCTAGGTTGTTATTGGCTTTGGGGCTTCTGCACAGAAATACACTATTGAAAAAGGGAGAAACAGTACCTTGGTTAGTACCACAGGCGGTAAAGGTCATTAGAACATACGATTGCAGCAAGTTCGCTATAAGTGTATGGTCATCCAGTGTAGTTTCCCTGGGTTCCGATAGCGAGCAAGATGTAATTTGCGTCGAAACAAAATGAGAGTAGGAGCAGCTTCACCAAAAAATCGCACCTGAAAACCGTTGATCACTCACTGTCGGCGAGAGCTGATGCAGCAGGTTTGGAGATTGATGCTTGACGCTGATTTCAAGCATGCATACACTGCGTTCCGACCCTTTCTAGACTCAGCCTGAGTGTAGGAACCTACAAACAGCTACATCGACGATTGAGTCTAGCTGCCTAGAGCATAGTCTGTGGAGGTCTGTCTGGCTCTGGCTAGCTTAGGGCAGATGTGGCTAGGTCTGGGACGGTCGGAACAGCTGCATGTAGGCACCTACGCAAGGAGGAAGGGATGCGACCACCCAAAATATTGGATAA
The DNA here is from genome assembly GCA_029378395.1 of Mycena leptocephala. Lineage (NCBI taxonomy): Eukaryota > Fungi > Basidiomycota > Agaricomycetes > Agaricales > Mycenaceae > Mycena > Mycena leptocephala. Next base: position 60,300 of record JARJLF010000052.1, on the reverse strand, counting down.
AAATGTTCCGTGAGTTCTTCCCATGAAAGTGCCCCAAAATCGCACGACGACAGCTCGTCCCTGCGCGGCTGAACTTTGAGGATCACAGCGGACAGAAAAATCTGAGCTTAAAACTTGATGGTCTCCAAATGACTTCGCCAGGCCCTCTCATGGAGCTGCAGAAAAATTTGCAGCGAAAAAAAGCTTTAAAGGGAAGTCTAGGTCTGTGCAGCTGAGTTTAGGGAACTGGCCTCACCTGCCACGAGGTACCCTCATCTACACTGACCTGATTTTAGGCGCCTTACTGGGTACTCGTAAAGCCAGGGGATCAGATAGAGCCCCAAGACTTGTGAATTGGTGAGTAATTGGCGGAGAACGAGCGCGAGGTTTGCGCGAAAGGCTGTTCGGAGATAAGAAATACCGTTCACACGCCGCCATGTCAACCAAAAACCTCACACAACTTTTGATAGCCACTTCGCTTTACCTCCAAATCCGACATACGGTGACCTCATAGATCATACTCCATCCCACAGGTGCCAAACAAGAGGCACGCGGAACTAAAGTTTCCGACATCAACCTCTGAAAGTTTTGACATGCTTGCTGTGCATACGAGGAGGAGGAGGGTCCGGATCGCGGCCCGCACCCTCAGCCAAAACCGGCTGAAAAAAGAGAAAGTTTCCATGACATCATCGTTTCGCTGGCCTTTTTGGAACTGATGTCAGCGCCGACTGTCACCCATCACCAAGGTTGTTTTATTCATTGTAACATGTACCGAACAGAATAAAATATTCTGAGGAGACAGAATGGTGGAGAATCTATGAAAATGGGAAGGGTAGGGAAAATCTTGGAGGGATTCAACTCGAACTGAGAAGCCAAACGAAAAGTTCGCCATTCTGGTGGTCAAAACCAGTCGATCAGCACAGCTTTCCAAATCTGGGGGCCTTGTCAACGAGGTCTGTGTGCGATCGGGGATTCCCGCGTGCCTCTTGGTGCCAAATATCGGAAGTCTCTATCACACGGACTTAGAACATTGATTGATTGATTATTCCATTATCCTCACTGCAAGCCGTCATCGGCTTATGTCGGAGTCTAGTGTTACATCAACCGTATCACTAATTGTAATCATTCAGCTAATCTGTCTTGATCCTCCAGACCCCTCTGCAATTTTGATGTTTCCCACATTTTTGTGGGAGTGATCGGATGCTAGGATTGTCACGTGGTGGTTGATGGCCGAAATCGGGTGGTAGAATTCGGGAGTGTCTAAAATGTTTCTCGGGTTGTCAGGGCAGGGGTTCTCCCCCTCGGAGGCGATGGTACCACTACACCACCGCGCCCCAAAAAGTAGAACATGCAAGTGGCCGACTACCTAGTGTGGCCGACTAGGCTGTCGCTGATAATAGGTATTATTTGACTCCCCTAATCGATATCTTTCGTTTAAAACACTTTCCCAGTGTAAAATAATTGGTCCATTTTTTTGTTGGCTTTGATTGTCCGGAGCTGTACCTTGAAATTATCATCCCTGGCATCCTAAACGATGAATGCAGAGGTGTTGAACAAATTTTCGGCGATCTCCGGTTGATCATCAGCTTACCTAACCGTATTCCACCATCCAGAGATCGCTCACCAATTTTTTGATTCGCGATAGTGACGTTTCCATCAACCATCACCATAATAAGCGCCGTGTACACACAAACTTGAGTCTTTCTTTCCGTCCCTCTTTGCCAAATGGTGTCGATCCCAGTCATTTATGTTTTCCTGGCCTCATTCTACACGTCGGCCCACGCAGTGCTCGTCAACCGCACAATCGAGAACTGGGATCCCCTCGTGCGATACAACTGCACCATCAGCCGCTGTACCGCGACGCCCCCGGTGGTCCAGTGGCCGTCTTGCATTCCAGGGGACGAAAATATCACTTATGCAATCTCCCCGTGCCGGATAGAAATTTCTTTCACTGGTAGGATTCGCCAGCATTAAACAAATTTGGACCTAACTTTCCCCCAGGCATCGCCGTCTATGCCTTTCTTGCGTGTGGCTTGTCGGATCAGTTGTTTTGTGACGGCCAGGTTGACAGCGGAGAGCAAATCCGCATCCGAGGTGTGAATAATATGGAGACTCGCGGGCTCGTCTATTTCGACCATTCATTGTCCGACGGAGCGCATACGCTGGTCATCACAGGGTCGCAGATCGCATTGGATGCCATTCTCTACACGTAAGTGTCATATCCTCACATTCTTCTGTGTTCTCAAGACACCTTAAGTATCGATGACGGCCATCCCGAAAGGCCGGTCGGTCCCATTGTGGGCGGTGCCGTCGGTGGCCTGGGACTCATAGCCATCGTGGTGACTCTAATCGTCGTCGTCAGACGGCGCTCCGCAAATAGGGGAAACACTCCGAGCCTGGTCCTTGAACCCGGTATCCCCGTGCGCTCCCACACCTCAAATACGCCGCAGCCATGCGAAGACCAGACGGCGTTCCGCCTTCGCACCCAGCGGGAGCGCTCTGGCACCAGCCTGACTGCGACGACCAGCACGCATGGTCTGTCTGTGATGGCGAGCCCAGACACAAGACTGGCTTTGATGAAGCGCGAGCAGACGCACTCCCTGTATGAGCCCAGGCCGTTGGCGTTCCACACGGATAGTGGGTTGCGCTTGATGAACGCATCGGAGGTTGAAGAGGTGCCCCCGCACTATGCGGCCGAATAATTCTAAACTTGTCGAGGCTATTTCTATTCCGCATGTGGGTGAAGATGATTCATTCGCTCGAACGTCAAATCTTTTCCTACAAGGACTCTCTTATGTCTATAATTGTCTGGTAGTCTACTCGCGCTAGTACTATATTTCGTTTGAACTGCAAGTGTGCACCATTGTTGTCGTTTGGACTGAGAAACCGCTTGAAGCACGAGCTCCGCTGATGGTACGTGCAAGCTCCAAATGATACGTTGCGCAGCAGCCACCAAGCCAACCGGAGGCTAATTCCGTGTGCGCAAACGGTGGCTGGTCGCTCGGCTGACTTTTTGACCAAAGGTAACGAATGACTCTGGAAGGCGGATTAATATAGAGAGCCATGCATTTCTGACTCTAGAAGGCGCTCTGAACGCCGGCCGAGCGTTATTAGACAGGATGTGCAAAGCCGCACAGAGCCGCATGCGGCTTTTGTGCATTGTGCAAAGCCGCGTGATAAACCAAAGCATTTATGAGCGGATCCTTGGTCATTCCGATGAAATCTGAGTAAATTGGGTGCTATGCAGTACGCTGAGCCACTTACCTAACATAAGGTGCACCACTTTCACGTCATTATTTGGCTTCGCCGCAGCCTCTGTGCGGCTATGACCGCAATGCTGCCCAAACAGGCCATTTTTCAACCATTTTCCACACTTCCTCCATCCACCTGGTGCCGGAATCAACACTAACAGCTTCAAAGCACTCTATGCAAGGTTTAGATACATAATGGATAGGGAATCAAAAGCCGCACGGTGCCGCATGCGGCTTTGCACAATGCACAAAAGCCGAATGCGGCTCTGTGCGGCTTTGCACATCCTGTCTATTTCTTCTTCTTGAGCCCTGCAAAGGAATGGACGCACCAGACAGGAATCTGAGGAGGCAGCTGTACATGAAATTTCGCTGGCTATCACAGTCCCAGGATGCCATCAAAAGACACGTTGCGCAGTGCATCAGGAAAATCTGAAATTGCATCAGAGACCATCATAGCCCAACAAAGACATGATAGATCTCATAGTAAACCCCCGTCTATATAGAAAGGTGGGAGGGGCGGTTTGAATCTCATAAACCACCATAGACACCACCAAGTCTATCATAGTTGCATAGACATAATGGTCGCCATAGACTTAATAGATCTCAAAGCACTTATAATCATCGAAGCAGAGAATGCAAAAGAAACCAAAAATGTATTCACAAAACACTACGAATACAAAGATACCAGAAATAATACAGAAACACGAGTTATTATACGCGGTCGACTTACATTTGGTATCGGAAGCTTGGATATAGAACGACTTGAAAGGATGGATTGAAAGTTGAAGGGAGAGAGCTGCGTCCGAAATCAAGTGTGGAGAAGATGGATAGCTTGAGTCCAGACTCTTGACTTTGATTTGACACTTGCTTGCGCTTGAGGCGACAGACGCGGGGAAGAGTTTGAAAACTGAAGGGAGAGAGCCGCGTCCGCAACCAGGTGGCGTAGCGAAGATTGACAGCTTGAGTCCAGACTCTTGTGTTAAATTGGACACTTGCATTCGCGTTTGAAGCGACACGAGCGGATAGAGCTAAGACTATAGAGGCTGCCGTCCGGGGCGGGCAACTTCAACCCAGAGCTTGGGGTGTTAGTTAAGAGCGGTTCATCTTGTAGCCCGCCCGATTGTAGCGCATGAGCGCATGGAGGCATGCCATTTGCCAAGGCGGAAGGATGGAATGGCTTGAGGTATGTAAACGGCAGGATATGAGTAGAGTGTGGTCGAAGAACCCGCGGAGGTACTGATGCGGAGCGGAGAGCGAAAAGGAAGGCGACTGTGCGGCGATGGGGGGAAAGGACAAGAACCACGGCGGAGAAATCAACATTGACGCATGTTTGTCTGATGCGCACGGACCACCATGACACACTCTCACACACTTCATCGACTTCATCAGATTCAGTGTGTCGTTGATTCCGACATTACGACAACGACACTCACGCTTGCAGGCGCTTGCCGGGGGATTTGTAAAGCAAGCATTGATATCCTTGGACCTTGTGAGGCTTTGTCCCTCAAACCCCGACTGGTCATGCCGCCGTCACGGACTTGTCGTTTCTGCGGAACTGGGTTACTACTATCTCGCGATCTCGAGCTCGGGAACATACTCCACACTTGAACTAGTAACTAATAAAACCAGTCAAGTTATTTGAAACATTTACTCATCAGGTATGTATATAATAAGCCTCCAACACCGAGGGACAACCGTACACTGTAAGAGTACCATGGGTTGTTTTATAGCCCATGATAGACCTCCATAGACAATCATATGGAAGGCTTCAACTGGAAAGACTCGGAAAGACCATGATAGCCCATGATAGACCATCATAAACTCCACTGACACTTCATAGCATTTCAGATTTTCCTGATGTGGTGGAAAACACCCAGTGGCTACATAGCTCTGGATAGGCTCCCGTAGAGCCATAGAGCCATAGGCACCCCCCTCCCCTTCTATGAGAGTAGCTATAGACCTGCGTTCTCTATGATAGAGCTCATAGAGCCGTAGAGTCATGTCGTGATTTGAGGTTGCGGAACCAGACAATGTTTAAGGATAAAACCTAGATGGTATTTAGCGTTTGGTATACTAAATCGGCCAATGTGTCTAGAATGTTCCTCAATATTCTCCAGTATTCTCCTTCGTTCCTGTTGACTCGGCTCTGAATTGGAGCGACTCAATGCCTTGGCCATGCTTGCCAGCCTGCATCAGCATTCCGATCGACTTCGGTATCACGCGGATGGTCAAAGCTGGCTATTCCAACCCAGCACGATGGGCAATGACGTAGATGCATTTCGACCTCTCGGTCCTCAAAATCACTGCGTTCAGCAGGGTTCTAGCCACGCACCACCTCGCCGGACCTAGCCGGCCGTGTTTGGCTAACCGACCAAGCCGCATCTGGCTAGCCACACTGGCGGCACCTAGCGGCACCTCACCACAGCTAGCCTGACTCCCCACAGCTAGCCAGCACCTCTGGCTACCTCCACCCTCTTCTTTGCATTAGAGTACTTATAATATCAAATATTGCAGACATAAGTAAGCGAGCGGCGGTTTGGCGGCGGCTGGCGGCAGTTGAGCGCTATTACTCTCGGCAAATAAAATTGATTCCTTATGGATGCGGAGTTGGATCGGCAGACGGCATTTCCATAACAACAAACTATTTAAGGGCCACGCCCGAGGACAGCTACCCATAGCTACCCACGCCCTAGCTAGGCGACCTAACCATCAGCTCACAGAAGCTACCGGCCGTGTGGCGAGGCGGCCCTGGCTACCCGTATAGCCAGATATAGCTGAAGCATAGCCACAGCTAGACAGCAGCTCGCAGAAGCTAGCCGAGGCGTCGGCTATTATGCCGCTGAATGCAGTGAATGCACTCTCATCATGCATCACCCTCTTTATAAAATTACGAGTGTCCGTCTGTCCGAAGCCTTCAAACTCCGCTATGATGTCGATACCACATGATCCACCTGTTTTTGTCTTAGTGCCGCCTTTCATGCCGATATTACCCGGAATTTTCCGCTGTCGGACAGCCTCTCAAATTCTGGACATCTGTTTTCCTTTTGTCACCAGCCCACCGGTAACTTCCTGTCCATGCACTGGGATTGCCTGTCAAATTGAATGGGTTTCTATATGCTCCTTTTGTCCACCTCTACCCGGTTTCCCTCCTATTCTCTTCTTCCAGTATCATCTCACCTGCGTTCACCTGGGCTATTCACGCCAAATTACCCCCTCCTATGACTTCCTGACCTCGCTGGATGGATGATACTGGCCGACCGTCACTTCAGGTCTTTTCGCGTCACATTCTTTGAGCTCTCGGTATCGGATCGGTTCCATTGAACATTTTCGGCGTCAAATTAATATCAAGAATGTATCTAAACCTTTTCATCTTCATCGCCTACCTTCTCAACGCTGAAAACGGATCTTGTGCACCTTCTGCACCCTATACGGAAAGGAGCTCGTTGAGGATTGCAGAGGGAGTCTGCTAATGAAAGGTGAGTGCCTTCGTCGCCCAAAGAGACTGCGCTGTTACCGACCCCGTCCAGCCTTCTCACACAACGACGCCGATCGGCACGACGTTTTGCAGGTGACTCGCGTTCAATGGCGAGAGTGTTGCACCGCTTGCGAAAGGACAGGTAGTAGATCTGGAGGGTATTGGGAACCCATCGTCCAGATGCTTGAATGACATGTTGGGAAGCGCCGTCCTCGGCCAGAGCTGTACCGCCACCGGCCCGCATGGACTGGCCCGCAATGTTGGCAGATGGCGGAGTTCCTTCATGAACCAGCTTCGCGTTGGAACTTTGCAGTTGTCGCTGACCCAGAAATGAGGATTGAGGCGAAGGATATGATCGCGAGAGGCCAGGTAGGCGTAGAAGGCGGTGAGAGCCGGCATCGGTGATGAGAATGTGACTGCCCTCCAACGTCGCGTCCGCTTTGTGCGTGGGCAGTCAGTACTCGTAGGATGTGGAGTTGACAACTGCTGTCGTAAGTTTGTAGTACTTCCGCAGGTTTCGAAATGCTTGTGTTGTCTGGCATCGTGAGTTCTCTGAGTCTTAAGATGGCACAGAACCAAGTCAGGAGCTCGGAGAGGAAGAGGAGGTTGTCGTGGGATGGTGATGATGGCAGCGTGGCAATTGCCTGACGGAGGTGATCGCAGGACAACGGCTGTTTGCGGCGTGCCGCGGTACCGCACAGGCGTTTGCAACCCTACAGTGTGCGAGAGACGAGCATGCCCACCAGACACTGTTTCAGCACTTGCCTCGGCACTCCCAGCAAGAGCTCTGGTCGCGGTCCTCCTCGTCGCCGGCATTGCGGCGATCCCCTACTGCACGTCGCCTTTGCGCCTAACCCGCGTCCTTGTTGCCACCATCGACGATGCCGTGGAAACCTACATCGAAGCACATGGTGCGGGCCTCCTCCCTCCCGACGTCGAAGCCCAGATGCTGCATGTGTGGGTCATGGTCTACTCCCTGTGTCCCTGCGTCGTCTACATACTTATGTATATAATCGTCGACCAGCCTTCGCCTCAAAGCATCTCTCATCATTGAAGACACCCTGCGCAACTGTCTCTCCTGGCGTACCGCCGTCCGTGATTTTCTCTCCGGCGAATCCCAGCTGCGCACCCACACCAATCTGAATCCGCGGGCGGTCTCCCTCCTGCGTCGGGGATGACCTGCATCCTAATCCGCTGAAGGATTGCCCTCCTCGCGAATCGTAACGCCGCTGTGCTATCGGTTTGCTCTCTACTACTTTGCTCTGAGATCTCGATCTCGTTTTGTTCCCGGTTGTCTGTCCACTGTGTATCAATAATCCTTTATTCTGTAACTTGATTTTATATTTGGCCGAAGACTCTCTTACGGCTTATCGCCGGTACACTGAACAGGCTTTCCCTCTCTTCTCTCTCCGCTTGTCACCGTGGCTCTGCGCCCATGACTCGGACTCGGAAAACGAACGAAAGTGACCCCACTCCTCCTCCTCACTCCCGGTTCGCAAGGTTCAAGATACTAGCTACACTCTCAGTTCACCAAACTTTGGCCATGGATGACCGACGCCGCAGCGCGTCAAACCAAATTCGGATTTACGCCCACAGCACGGCTTGACTCGCAATCGCATCTTGATTCAAGTTCCTGGCCTTTACTTCAGTCGACCCAGTCAAGGCCCGGGACACAAATCTCGCATACATACCCTGCCCATAAGTCAATGGTCATACTGTATGCTGTATGCTGCCCGCCAGACTTGGAAGTTCCTATATGTCATTCCTCCAATCTCTTTCGACTTGCTGTCAAGCTCAGTGCTCTCATCCGCTACTGGCACCCGCGTGGACCCGGAGAGTGAGGAACTGTCTGCCCTCCAGGATCGCGCATCATGTACGGTGGATACGGTGGTAGATACGGCGCCATGAAAGTTGGGGGCAGAAGATGTGGCGGCGGATAGTGGCAGGTCTCGGGATGAAACCGAGGGTGGTACTCTGGCTCCCCAGGTCCCCAATAAAATGCTGGAGTATATCCGACCAGAATCGGTTCCACCAGAGGTGCAGCTGGTGCCTGAGAATGGCCCCCTTGAGAAGGGTCGTCGCTGTTCACCATCCGATTGCCTGTCAAATATCACGGATATCAGATACTACGTACTACATAGGCAGCGACTGGATACTCTGTCACATACCTCTTCCATCGCGCTTCTTGTAAGGACCTCGTTTCGCACCTCTCTCCCGCTCTTTGCGTTGTGAGTCAATGCACTCTTCGGGAACTTTATATTTGACGCATCGGAGACAAGGTCTGGCTTCATCACGCTTCTTGCACGCTTTCTGGCAGTTCGTGCAGGCGTTCTTGACTTGCCTCCGATTCGAGCGGACAGATTGGGAGGAAAGACCTGGAGCAAATGGATACATGTGCATTGTACTGGTGACAGGATCCGAGTCGCCGTCATTGGCACTCTTTTCATGAGTCGACATCCTCAGGATGTGAGAAGTAGATTGGGGGATTGAAAATGGGTGGTAATAATAATTCTCGCCCTCCGCCTGCGCTTAAAGTCTTGACGAAGGACGGGACTGGCTTGGAAGTGTGGTGTCAGTGGAGGGATGAAGTGGTGTGGGAATGTTTGCTGAGTAATATGCTGAGCGCTAATACTCTATTTCCAATGTCGGATATAAGTCGGATATCCGCCAGTCTACTCCCCAGGGCCCATTTAGGACAGCCAATCATCCGTATTCCGGGCCCCCCTCGCGGGGAGTACAGTGCAATAATTTGAAGCCTTGGGCACTTAAAACCGGCGCCTCCTTCCGAGTCACGTTGTTTGTGTAGGACGGATCAATTTGTATTCCGCCACCCTCGCGGGGAGTAGACTCGCGACCAGTACGTTTAGGTAACCAAACTTTTTGATCACGAGACAAGCAAAGGGATCAAAAAGGTTCCTAAAATGACTGGGATCTCTCGTTGACATTTTGGCAGGGCCCCCCAATCATAATTTCGGACTTAAGATTTTCAGCGCCCTCGCACCTTCTCATCCTCCTCCCGTACTTTCAGAACAAGGCATCTCAATGCCCAGGTCATAGAGAGAAATTTGCTCCATTTTGCATTTGGAGTCAATTTATTTTGGGGAAAATTGAGAAACAAGTTGGTCTCATTGACATAGAATTCGAGTTGAGTTGAGTTGAGTTGAATTTCTAAGGTTATCGTACCTGGCCATACAGGGCTATGTGACAGTACTCTACTAGATGTAGCTATGGGTGGGGGCTGTAACGGGTATGAGTAAGTAAACAGAAACTTTGTACGGGAGAGGAGACAGATGAGTAAAAGTAGAATCAAGTAGGGGAAAATAGGGTTTTGATGGAAGCGAGTAATGGGTAGGGAGTATCGGGAGCGGGGAAGGTAAGGTGCCGATCTGGTGCTTGTCCGTCCAAGGTAAGAGGAATAACGACAGTATTAATAGGTAAGTAAAGTAATAAGGGAAAAGAGAGATAAAGAGAATATAATTACGAGAAGCGGCCAGTGGCGGCGACAAACGCAACGAGGGCTTTGATGAGTTTCGGATGAGAGAGAAGCGAGGGGACATCAACAGCTCCGAGCAAGTTGGCACTGTATGACGCATGCTGTAACACAGGGCGCAAGTGTTCCCATGCTGGGCAGTGCAGGAGGAAGTGGGTACATGTTTCGGGTGCACCACAAGCCTCACAGGCTGGGGAATCCGTCTGGCGCAGGCGATACCTAGTAGCATTGAGCGAGGTGAAGTCCGTACGTAGACGCGACAGCGTGGAGATCATTGCGCGTGGGATTGGAGCTGTGTAGGGATGGCGGAGGATGAGTGAAGGCGGGGAGCGGTCAACCAGACGAAGAGCGCGGCCTGTAGTGCTGAGTTTCCACTGGGAGGCCCACCGTGCAATGATTTCCTCGCGTATGTGGCGCTTGCAAGTCGTGAGGGAGACAGGGACCGAAGGGGAAGGCGGTAAGAGGGTTGCCGCTTTAGCCGCATCATCAGCAAACTTGTTACCGACAGTGCCAATGTGCGCCAGGGTCCACAAGTTAATGATGCGAAGATGAGGGGCCTTAGTTGAGGCGGTGCGAACGAGCTTGTCGTATGCGATGGCACGGAACTGACCAGAGCGCGGGGCGGTAGAGAGCACGCCTTGAAGACCAGCCTGGGAGTCTGATACGATCAGCACGCGGTGATGCGCGGCAAGCGCCCGTTCTGTAGCGCTAATCAGCCCTGCCACCTTCTCCCGCACAGTCCCATCCTCCACCCGAACAGCTGCCCCGCCCGCACGGCCCTCGAGGAGCGACCCATCTGTGAACCATGTCGAATGTCTCAAGCCTTCATCCGCAACAAGGGGGAATCGGGATTCGAAAAAAAGATATAGGGTCGAAAAGTTTTCTTCGACCCTTCCTGGACCCCCCCCCTCTCCTTCCATAAAGGGAAGGAGCTTCCCACCCCTAGCGCCGGTCCGTTCTTTCCGGTCATGTGCGTCCTCACTGCCACCACCCAATTTGGCCACAAAATTCCAACAAAATTCACGATCTGTTTCCACATCGTCAAGGGCATCGTTCCAATCCTGTTCAGCCATTCTGTGGGTGCTATTGCATTAAATTTGACTTCATTTCAATCTCATATGGCCCACATTAGGTCTAGAAAATTAAACTGAGCACTCCTTAGGTTATCCCTAGCCTCTGTTCGAGCTCCCAACAGTGAAATTATGCCATTAGAACCTCCTAAAGGCTCAGAAAGGTATTTTAGAGGCTCTTTTCCTTCCCTGCTAACATATAGGTAGAAGTTTTTTTCGGCCCTCCCGGGACCCCCCCTACCCCCTGTCGGAAATTCGAATCCCGATTCCCCTTGATCCGCAGGCATCGCCTGGAGTACTGCAACCGCCTTGTCCTTGGAAGGAATGATCGTGGTGACCGGGAGAGGCTCAGCCCATGGAAGTGTGTATACTGGGAGGATGGATTCCATGCCGAGGGTGAAGTTGACAGATGCGGTGCGTGCCTGTGAAGTCGGAACAGCAAAGGTTACGGAGGGACAGACACGAGCTGCACTTGCCTGTCTCCGTGAGGCGGAGACAGACCACGAGTGTCGAGCTCGGTGACTGTCCCCCCTCGCTTTCTGCGGGCGCCGCTACCAGTTTGGTCTGCGCGCGGGGCCGCCGTAACCTTTGGGGGTTTGCGATATCCCATCGACCTGAATATGGCAGTGGACCGCCGGAGGAGCGATTCGAGACCCCGGGAATGCGACGTGTCCCCACTGCGCCCAGTTTTTCTCGAGAATTGCAACGGCCTCCTTGGACTCCGGGACGAGAAATATACCGGAGGCATTGAGGCGCGAGGCGTACTTGATCAAGGGAAGCGACATTTGGGAGAGGACGGAGTTGACTTGCGGGATTAGCTGGTGATAGGGGAGCTGAAAAATGGGCGGCGCATCCCCATCACACCGTACCAAGATCCGTTCTTCCGAGGGACTAGGGAGAGGAACAGGCTTGGTCTTGACGGGAGGGGAAGGGGGCGGAGATGAGACACAGTCGGTATTGGATTGCGCACCGGACAATTTGACGCTCTCGACGACCTTGCTAAGGGCTTGAATAGCTTTGTGCTGCGACTGCAATTGGGAAGAGAGTGCGAGCATAGGCGCCGAGACAGATTTTGTGAGAATCGCGCTGAAAGTGTCCGCGGTTTCAGCCTCCCGACGGAACTCGTGATGGTTTTCAAGGCGTGACTGGATCGAGTCGAGGGCCTGGAAGCACGCAGCCGTCGGAGAGCTAGATTTGTAGTCCCGCATGAGCGCCACAAGGTCCTTGAAAATCCCCGCCATGTCGTCGAGGGACTCCGCCGCGGTTGATCTGGCTTGGATATTAAGAAATGCGGCTGCCTTCTCCTTGGCTTTGCAGGGTGGCTGATTGGTCTCGGGAGTCTGCTGCGATGGGGAATGAGACGTTACAGGAGGGGCAGTCGAGGTTACTTGCCTGCCGCCGGGAGGCGGAGACAGACCCTGAGTACTTGACTCAGCGACTGCCCCCCCTCGCTTTTTGCGGGTGCCGCTACCTGCTTGGTCTGCGCGCGGGGCCGCCGTAACATCTTTGGGGGGTCTTGTTTCAGATTCCGTGCCGAGAACCGTGTCGGGGGCGTCAGCAAGAGCAGAGAAAGAGTTTGACGCCGGTGAGCCAGTTTCGGCGAAGACACGTAACTGTGCCGCGGGCCGATGGGGGGGAGGCTTGGGGGAGGCCGGGACGCTCGACGACTTGGGTGGCGAGACCAGGGACGCGTCGGGAGGGAGCGAGGGAGCAGCGGGAGACGTGGCGAGGTCCCTCTTCGCGCCGCGCGTCAGGATGAAGCGGGCCGACGGCGCCGGTGCTTCTTTCACCGCCGCTGATGGTGCCTGGCTGGGTGAGAGCAGATCGCGAAGCTGGTCGAGGTCAAGGGTGACGAGAGACGGGCGAGGCTTCTTGTTGCGAGGGCCTCTGCCGCCAGCCATTTTGATAGTGATGGTACGGATGAATGGGGCAGTTTGACATAGAATTCAAAACTGAGCATATTTCCTTTTACAACTTTTTTACACTTTTTTCCAAGGTGTGGGAGGCCGAAAATTATAAGTCCAAAATCATCTTTGGCGGGTCCTGCCAAAATGTCAACGAGAGATCCCAGCCGCTTCGCCATCTGTCGGCCGCGCGCCAGTGGACAAACACGCGTTCAAGCCCATACGCTGATACCTCTGCCCCTTGGGTCGTGACAATGATATTCTCCGGGAAACACGCATTCGTTGGATGGCTGCCTCGCGTACGATGTGAGCTGAGTGATTGAAGGCAAAGTGAACGAGCTTGCCCTTGTGATTATGCCTCCTTTCTTCCGCGGAATTTGCAGATATTTCCAGCGGTACAGAAACGCGCCTGACACATACCTAGCTCAGAGCATTATCCAGAAATGATCATGCACTTATGCTACGAAGGCGTACGCATTGGTAACTAGTTGAAGGATCCATTCGACCTTGGGAATGGAAGGTGGTTCCAGTCATGAACAAAATTCCAAGGACGTGTGTCATCCGGTAAATAGCCACCCATATTTATGAGACGCGCCGTGGTGAGAACTATCGGTAGAGGTAACACAAAATGAAGAAGACGATGCGGATACACCACTCCGATTCTCAGCGGGAGGATGGCCCCAACTGGTAACGGAGCGAAAAGAAGAAAGAGATTAAGCACCGCCGTATATGCTTTGTAGCTGCGGGTGGGGGTGAGAATGGTCTGGGCCTATATATGCAGGAAGTCAATAGGTCGGACAGTAGATTAAGATAAATGAGCTCCGACGTAAAGATGGGTAAGCATAAATCCTTCAATAGTTCCGAGAATCAAGGAGGCTACACTGAGACAGAACACCGGGCGCCTACGTGAATCCCTCGTCGAGAAAAAGAAAAGGGGCAGCAAGAAGACGAGCATAAAGGATCCAATTATTGAGCCAAGTATAATGAATATGATGGACACAGAAATATCATCGGTGGGTGAAATTACGCGACGATCAAGCATAGGTCTTCTCATCTTTGACATATTGCCATGTTGGCCACCTATTTTATCTGGTCACGGCGACCATAAACCGGCGTCACTCTCATGTTACACCTTGTTACACCTGATTCAAAGTTTGTAGTTTGTGTTTACCGTTGTTTACTGATTTGGCTTCACACCGATGCTCCACACGGCCCCACAACTCTGAGGCGACCTGTAACTCTTCCTGCGACCAACTGCGACCACCGATTATGAGTGATTATATAATCGTCCTTTTACTGTAATAATCCGAGAGGGCCAACATAGAGTGAAATTATCACACCTACGAATTTATATTTGATATTCTAGCCATTTAATAGGGTGTTTCACGACGAGTTTTTTGAGTCTTTTTGAGATCTTTTTTCGAAGCTTTTTTTGATCATCATGAAAAAAGGATCGCAAAAAAACACCCACTTTTTTTGAACCCGTGCATAAAAGGCGTCCACCCCTTTTATGTCACAGGCCTCCTTTTTTTCAAGCCTTTTTTCAAGTCTTTTTTGTTGCGTGCACGTAGTGTTAGCTTACTAATACAATTCGGGATTTGTTCCGTATACTCCGACCTTCTCCTAACCTCCTCACACCAAACCTCCTCGCACTATGGGCCGTAAGGCTAAGAACCCTGTCCAGAAGGAGAAGACGCTACGACCTGTCAGTCGCCCGGCCGGCAGATCTAAAAAGAGAACGAACTCCGAGGACATCGTCGAAGTCGCAGACAGCGACAGCGGTGGGAAGGAAAGCACCAAAGACCGCAGCAACGTCATCCCATGGGCCGAAAATCCAGCGTGGCTCGGCAGGGCTATCGAGCACCTCGCCACCGACTCCTCTTTCCGCCTTAAACTCTTCAGTGACTCTACGGAGGATGCGAATAAGGAAGACCGCCAGAAAAAGCAAGCGAAGGAAAGCAAGATCAATATGTACAGCACTTTGGCGGATGTAGTCTTCAAGGATGAGGCCGTTGTTTCCGAGGAGGTTCGGGAGGACTACGCCCAGGACTCTAGCCGTTACGCGAAGTCGCTTCAGCAGCAGTTTGCACGGTGCGTTAGCTACGCAACACCATTTATCATGACGTATTAATTGCCTGCAGCTTGAAGAAGGGGTATACTGTACATGTCAAGACCCTATACCAAACGGGTGGAGGTCTCAAGCCTGCGGACCAACAGAGCAATCTCATCGGTGAGATTTTCGCGTCAATAAAGATCCCACTAACAGCAAGAGCAGAGAAGATTCAACAGTCGTTTCCCCACTGGGACGACCTTCATGGCTTCTGGTGTGAGCTGCCGAATTATAACCCCATCGGTGTGAGCAACGCCACTGGGGGTGTGAATCACGGCGCGAAGGCCGAGGCGCTCTTTCGGAAGAAGGGCTCGGATGTGGATGCGGGGAATACCAGTGGGATTGAAGATCCCCCTGGCTGGAACGAACACCCCTCCGGTCGTGGACAGTCAGCGTCATCTGTAGGCGATCAGGAAATCGATGAACTTAGCTCGGATGAGGTGCGCAACTGATTAATTGTATTTCTTTCTCACAGTCCATGTATAGGAGAAGCCTGTAATCAAGCCCGAGAAGAAAGCGGAGAAGGAGAAGAGTTCGAGTCGTGGCAAACCCGCCAAGGCTGCCGTCAAACCAGGTGACAAGCGCACCTTCGATCTCACCGCCCTCGATGAAGCGCACCGTCAAGATATGGCCGACACAGCCCATCGGCAGGATGCCCGCCTTGCACTCGAGGCAAAGCGCACCGAGTTACAGCTGGAACGTGAGAAAAACAAGAAGCGCAAACTTGAGTTTGATACCGAGCGCCTGCGCATTGAGCAGGAGGATAGACGGGAGCGGATGCGTCGCGAGGAAGAGCGCGATAACCGCCTCTTTGGCTTGATGTCAGGTATGATGGGCATGGGCGCAGGGATGGGCGCAAGCGTCGGCGCTGGAAATATGATGATGCAGGCCGGACCCTCTGCGCACTTTGGGATGCAGGCCAGCTCTTCATTTGGTAGTTCAGTGCCGTCGATGAGTAACGGTTCAACCTCGGAATTCGGGCTTGACAATGACTATACTTTTTCATTCGGTAGCAGTAAAGGAGCGGAGTAGGTACAATTGTCTTAACTACGGTCACCACAAGAACATCGTAGCTTTTCAACTTGGCAAAAATTGATATAACTGTTGTAATTAAGGACATTCACCAGCAATACCACTGACATACAAAGCATCCTTGACTTTGCGACGCTTTCGCTGACCTCGTGTCTCGCCGCGTTGACGAACACGGCCTGCATCTGCAGGGCCTTCATTGTCAGAGGATTCTGAATCAGACGGGATCCCAGTTGCAATCAGTTCCTCCTCCCAATCCGCATCCGCAGTGTCCAACTCAGACTCGATATCCTGAATCAAAGTATGAATAACAAGGCATGTACGAACCCATTCTAGAGCGCGTAGATGATCAGTCTCATTCTTGATCTGCTGCCGAAGCCCTCGAAGAGACTGAAAGCGCCCCTTGAGGAAGCCAACTGCATGCTCGGAGCGAATGCGCACCTACACATCAAATGAGATTATAATTTGTATACTAAACGAAAGACCCACATGTGAAACCCAATAATTGAATGTCTTGTTCTCTGGGATGTTGTTTGCAGGTTTCTTGAATGGTGTCACACACCAGGCCTCAACCGGGTATGCCGAATCTGCCCAGATCCATTCGTTCGGTCCGAGAAGCTGCTCACGATCTTTCCGAGTCCGAGATTCCGCAAAGGCAGTAGAGTCATGGGTACTGCCTGTATGGCCGATGACATAGTCGACGATCCGTAGATTTGGCAGAGTGATTAACTGCGGAGCCATGAGAAAATCACTCGATATGAAGGACGGCACATACTTGTACATTCAACGAGTAGTTTGACTTGCGGTCAAAGTATGTTTCCCCGTGGAAGGCAGGTTTCTCTGCGAGTGGAACAAGGGTACCGTCCACAAAAAGCCATCCATCTCGCCAGGCTGCACAAGAAGCGGCCTCGACCCATTCCTTCGCCTCCTCCTTCATCTGCGCATTAGGCCATCGGATAATTTTATCATGGTGATCGAGGAAGGCCACCATGACACGACGAGTAGCGTTGACCACCATCCCAGCCGATACCCCAGCCCATTGGGCGACGGACTCCACAGATGCACTGTTTCCGAAATGACCGAAGCGAAACAGTGCAATGGCTAGCTGCTGGTCGACGGGCATTTGGCTTGCGCTGCCCTCGCTCAAGAAGATGTAATGGTCCCAAATTTTTTCGACTAGGGAATCGAAGGTTTCGGGCATGACACGAAGGTTACGGCGGAAGCGCTTCGCATCGTCGGTTTTGTAGTCCTCCAGAACAAGATAAAGCTGCGAGAGCTTGTGGACTGTGTTCGGGTTAACAACGCGAGTATTCTCCAGCCGTTCGATGTGATGTCGGATGGCCTCATAGCGGATTTTATAGAGGGTTTCACGTTCAGTGTCCAAATCCAAATCCATGCTGTCGATATCGAAATCATACGAAGAGTCTGCAGAGGAGATCGAAGATATGGAGGAAGCCGAGGACACAGACGATACATCGGAGTCCTCGCCCTCATCTTGGCCAAGTGGCTGGTCATACAAATCATCCCCAATCCCCAAGCCAGTGGTGATTTCGACCTCCTCGGCCAGGTGTTGCTCCCGCTCTTGCTTCCGCCATCTTTGGAGCTTTGCGGCATATTTATAGGCGCCGCGGAGCAGCTTTTGTCGAAGGGAAACATGCGGCATGACGAGAAGTCACCTGCCCGAGGCAGAGGATGGTCGTGGCAAGGAGTAATTTAGTCACTTGTGACTGTGATTGCACGGAACGTGACCCCCACTGGTTTTTACGGGCAGGGGTTTCACGACGAACTTTTTTTGAGGCCTTTTATGGGCTTTTTTCAACATTTTTTCGTTCCTTTTTCATTCAAAAAATACTCGAAAAAAGACCCTAAAAAACATCAAAAAAGGCTCAAAAAACTCGTCGTGAAACACCCTATTTTCGAGAAGCTTATCCCCCATTTTTTGAGTAGAAAGCAATATCCGGAAATAAAACGGCACTACAATCGGTTGCACGGCGTCCTGCACCCATGCTTAACTTAAGCCGATGCTCAGTTTTTTCTGGGTCAAATATTCTGGAAATCTGCGAGGCGCTGAGGTCGATTAACTTTTGCGACCTTGGCCTCAGCCTCGGATCATCTGATGCACCGAGTGATTATCGATCAAGCAGCAAACCCAAGAGCAAACCTCACCCTTACACGGGTAGACTTTGATATCGCGGTGGAACTGCGAATAGTATGCATATGCGCAGGCCTGAGCGACAACAACACCCAAGAGAAACTGACATCGCTCGATAAGGTTTAAAGGTGTATTCGACACCGGTGAGCACCACGAGGTAGCACATCTCTGGATCGCATATGTACATTGATCGGAAATTGCTGGAGCAGCTCCACGAGCAGGTACATGAGACGCAGCGGCAGTAGTAGTAGGAAACCTGGTGCAGGCCACAAGGTGTTCCTTCCAGACTGCTCAACAGTTCCGTGGCACAGTGGTTATGACTCCTTTCCTGCTCGTCTCCTTCCACTACATTTTCCACGAGTCCATGAGTTCAAGCCCCCTTCTATTCGTCCCTTTGTGTGTCCATGGTTCACCACTGTTCGTCCCGGTTTGATCACTCCTCAAAATTGTTTAAACACACCCTATCAAAACACGGTTTACGTTACGATCACCGGTTCAAACATTGTTTAAACCATCGGCCATCTCTTACGGTCTGCGCCACCACCTAGAAAATGTAAAGGAGTGTTCAACAGAACAGTGTTTCAACACGGTTTCACGTTGAGACGCTGAGAGCTTAATCAAACTTTTTAGAGATTCATCGCGAAGAGCTCCATACAGCTGTCCCTATCGTGGGTGGCGGTAACGAATGTTCCGTGAAGGGGTACCGAAAGGTGCTCATTTCGTTTCCGTACTTGAAGACTGAGAGCGATTTCTCCCCCTCGATTTTGTCAACAGCCGATCCTCGATGTTCCGGGCTCCGAACGCTCTCGGAGTCCGAGCGGACCCGGACACCGGAGGATACAACAGTATAAATACCTCCTACTGACCCCTCCCCAATTGATCCAATTCAAACCAAAGGCAACCCACACAGACTCCAAAGTACCCATTCAAGTGGTGTCAGAAGCCAATCCAATCCAGACTGTCAAGCTCAAGGAGGACGCGACTGGATTCTCTAGTCTTATCCCTCAGACCTCCGCGGACGTGGGCGAAGCCACTCCAATCCATAATGTCAAGCTCGAGGAGGACGCCTCATGCGCAGAGGTGGACGAAGCCGTTGCAGCTGTGAAGGACGTTAAAGAGGTTATGAGCAGCTCAAACTGCCACTTAATGTTCCAGAAGGTTGCCATGCTGCAAGCCACGATCGACGACCGCGACGCCCAAATACAACTTGTCCGTATCCATCTCTCCACTACTCCAGCTCATTCTAACTCACCTTCAGCTCCGTGCGGAGCTCACCCAGGCGCACAAACTGCCGGGGGACACCAATTCGGTGAGTAGTTTCAAGGATTCCATTGATGATCCCAATACTACTTCTGCCTCGTTCAGTCCCTGGAAACCATGAGAACAAGACTCAAGCGTGCGAAGTCTGAGCGCCGCCGCCAAACCGCGGCGCTCACAAAAAAACACGAGGAGCTGCAATCGGTGCGTAATTCACATTCTTTCTTTCGTTTCCACGCCTTACATAGGTTTCTCCAGACGTGCCGCCAGTTGATTGCCTTCTTTGAAGTGCAGGATTCTGACGACGCGGTAAGTGAACAGCAAGAATAATTATTCGCTGCTGGTGCCGTAACAGCCTCTTGAGCTCCTCCGGCAAAAGTATTTGGAAGTGGACCAGCAGAAGCGGGTCCTGGGCACAGTACGTCAAGCCTTCGCGCAATCGGAATTTCAATTACATCCTAACGATTCTAGAAATTGGCTGATCAAGAGCGCGCAAATAAGCAGCGGGAGGCAGCGGTGGAGGCGATGCGGAAGCTTTTGCGAATCTGCACATAGCGGGGGTCCAGGCGGGAAACGGAAAGCGGAGGGATATGGAGGCAGGAGCGGAACCAGTACCGGCGAAGGGATCTCTGCCATTTGTAGCAAGAGGACCCATCTTTAAGTGCTATACCACTGCGGATGAGTGTCTGTCAACACGTCTTTAATATTATCTATCCCAGTGGAAAATGTTGATACACAAGGTAAGACACTTGGAATAGCAAGAAATGCCCATGTGTCTACGTACCTGGAAAGGCATTTCGCAGATGCGCAGGAAGTTAAGCCAGAATTTTCTGGTCGTACCATGTTGCGATCCGCATCGCACTTGTTTCGTCCAAATATACATAGAAACATTTCCGCAAGTCAATCCAGTGCTGGAGTCGACATTGACCAGATACATCTCTCGTGTCACTCACGCTACTCCAAACAAGAAAAAAGAAGTTGAGTTTAGTGGCGCGATGAAGAAAGCATCATCTGGATCCATGAAAGATCTCTTGGAGTTGGAAGCGTATGAAACAGAGGATTATTCGACCAACGATGAACGCAAATCTCAGTCTGAGGTATGGAGGGATGAAGCTGAGTCCGCAACAGATGAGAGTGAAGATGACTCGGCAGACGGGGATGATTCGACCAACGAGCTCCACAAATCTCAGCCTATGGAATACAAGGTATGGAGGGAGCAAGCTCCGTATGAAACGGATGGAAGTGAAGATGACTCGGCCGACGGGGACCCCGTATCTGAGGGTGCGGAAATGATCAGAAACGGATTTGGAGCGTCGAGGAAGAAATCGTCGTTCCGCCGCCCTGTAACGCCTGAGGATAGCGACGTGTAGTCGAATCCTTTGTATATCAGAGATCTAATACATACGCTATGCATCTCGGCCGCTTCCTCCGTGTTTTCAGAAGTGGCCTACCAGGTTTCGGCTTCGAGCATTACATCGTAGTCTCTCCTAGACAGACGCTTCAACAATATTTGAGGTCGTACCTCCGTTTGTTGAAGTCTGTTAGTAAGCGCGGGGGTTCGATCAGAGTAAAACCTTGTTACATAATCATCGGAGTTTGAATTTACCTTGTATTCTCGTCGTTTTGACAGCGCAAGGCATTTTTCTCATTTTATTTTGGTGCAGAATCACTATTGGGGCTTACCTGCGCTGATCTGCCTCCTAAGAATTTCCTGAAACATGCTTGAGTTGATGTTGTAGCCCATGGCTCAAGACGACGTGACAAGGATGTGACATTTACCCTTCAAGTTGACTCTTTTACAGCAGCGTCAAATGGTACTCAAAAATTCCAAATAAATTTGGACAATCACAGAAGATGCATATAATTGTAACTGTGGTATTTTCAGACGGGGCGACATGAAGCAATGTGCCCATTTCGTGATTATGTAATAATATTTTACTCTGATCGGACACCTGAGCTTAAAACAGGACTAATTACATCGTGGGTTTGGCAAATTCAGAACCCTGTGGCTGAAAAGCAATTTGACAAATAAGCAATGCCGCCACACTAAATCACTTACGTTACATGCTTCGCGTTCTCTTTGGCGGATGTTTGTAGGGTTCAATGTTTGTAAAATGTTCCTCTGACATTCTCAAAATAAGACATCGCCTGTTCCACAAGACTTGCGGGAGAACGATGTTTTTGAGATGTTGCAGTCAGAGAGTCGATCTTCAGCGTACTGGTAATAAAATCTACAGCAAATTAATCCAAGCCTGAGATGGACAGAAGAGAGCTTACTAAGAGAGCATACTGTTCATAGGTTCAAATCCAAGTCATGATCGTATTTTTGAGCTCGTGGATCTGAGCAATGGTGAGAGTGAAGCTGATGCACGACTTGATGATCCCAGTCAAGTCACAGAGATGATTGTGGTACTTGGGATTTTTGAAGCGCCCTTTGAGCATGGATGCATATGAGTTTTTCGATTTCATTGTCGAGGATGTCGCGCGTAAACTGCCATATCTTTGATGTCATCCCTGCTAACTCTATGAAGGTCCCGCAAATGAACCGATATCCAGACACCCAAAGTGTCCTTGTCCTCGACAACTGCCGCATTTGTCACACTGATCTACTGCAAGAGGTCTTGAATGAGAATGGTACTGTTCCAACTGCAATACCTCAACATTTACTCCAATTTCTTCTCCCAATTGCGATTTCAGTGCGATGAAGTCCCGAGATCTCAGGGTGGACCAATTCTTACGAATCTTGAGCATAACTTGCTTCCCGTATTTTCACTGTATGGAAATACCTCACACCCGTGGATAAGGTGAGAGTCTACGCGTGCCATATAAAGGGTTCTTAGTTGCTTTGGTGTCAGACGTCTGGTTGAATCTTCAATTCCGAAGACCCTGTGCGTGCTTTGGCTTTGTAATGATCTTCGAACATATTTCTAGTGTCTGTTCTGAAGTGCGTTGCGTATGTGCCTTTTCATCCATTCAATACTATCGCGGACTGGCTAGTCGGCCATACCAGCTAGTCGGCCACTTGGGACGGTGAGCCGCAACGGGGTTGGTTTAATCCCGAGTAGTAGTTGTATGTTGAAAGTCATGTCGAGCCGCCCCCCAAACCAAAATTTGATGGGCCGCCCTGATGTTGATCGCATGCTGTTGCCGATTTACGGCCGGAGGTGGATGCCGAAAACGAGATTTCTTATCAATCTCGTATAAAAATCGCTGCAAAGCTCCCTGGTGCCTGTGTCAATCCATGAGCTTGGGGTCTCATTCTGTCTGGGGGATGACTGGCTTCATCCCAGTCTCAATGCATGACCTCGGATCCCCGCCCTGTGTCATTAACTACTCCAAGAGCGCTGTTATGCCAAATTTAGCTTCGAATCCCCGTCTGATGGCGGCCACCATATCATCCTCCCTGGTGGTGCTGCAACTCCACAACTCAGCAGGGGCCTCGAATACGTCCATGGATCTCCCATAACGGCGTCCTAGCGACTTTATCGATCCTATTCTGTCGTCAGATGACGCCTGGCTAAGTAGCTAGTTTCGGCCGTTTTCGGACCTTCCCCCGAAAAATATTTGCCAAGTGATCAGAACGGCTTCTAAATCCGCCCGCTGCCCACACTTGACTCGTAGGATGCTAACCAAAATCCCCACACCGTGAAGCCCTAGGAAACTGGAACCTTCCGCCTCATAATCATGTAAAACCCTTAGGGTGGCTGACTACGTTACTGGCCGACTCTTTGAAAAAAGGATCGCTTCTAGTCGCCCAATCCCCACTTGCCGCATAAGGCTGTCTTGGTCCAGTTGAACCGCCTGCCAGCCAATGTCGGCGTCGTGCCTGAGATACGACGCTTCCATGCATGCAATGCGAGCGTCGGGCTTGTGAATGGCAACCTGCGCCTATCAGCAGTAGGATCGAAGGCATCGCAATACAACGCACTGCTGTAGGCCATGGAGAGCCTGGCTAGCTGGTGTGATCCCAACCACCTCCACGATAGTCTTATTTTTACCGATTGGGTTTGATTGGAGTGCGCACTTATTACGTAGTTGCGGACTTTTGAATTCTATGGTGAAGGACCGTTCTTCTAGAACCCGGTTTCTAATGGGGTTTTTGCATGGGTCAGGTTGCCATCACTACTATGTCGGATTGGGTAGTTGGCCAGCTCGACATTTAGAGCCCATGCTCCACGACACCATTGAGCGGATTCGGTCCCCGTGGTGTCCGAACGAAGGTACACATCCTATGAATAAATCCAAGTGCTTTGGACGAATTTAAACGGGGTATGATGGATGCAGTGCATATTTTCTTGGTGGCCACTTAACAAAGGTAAATAACTAGGCACAGGGTTCAATGCCATGGTGGGGCACGGGGTTCAAAATGCCATTGGGAGGCACAGGGTTCAAAATGCCGTTGTGAGGCACAGGGTTCAAAATGCCATTGTGAGGCATGCAGTTAAAAATGCCATTGTGGGGCATGGGGTTCAAATTGCCATTGTGGGGCATGCGGTTAAAAATGCCATTGTGGGACACGGGGTTCAAAATTCCATTGTGGGACACGGGGTTCAAAATTCCATTGTGGGGCACGGGTTCAAAATGCCATTGTGAGGCACAGGGTTCAAAATGCCATTGTGGGGCACAGGGTTCAAAATTCCATTGTGGGGCACAGGGTTCAAAATGATATTGTGGGGCATGGTGTTCAAAATGACATTGGGGGCATTGTCAGTTCCATTGTGGGACAATTCTGAACCCCATGCCCCACAATGGCATTTTGAACCCTGTGCCTCACAATGGCATTTTGAACCCTACTGGCTTATACTTTTTGTCTATGAACACTTTCACTGGTGTTCTTGAATGCAAACTAGGTGCATTTTGTTCTACAGGTATTACCCAGTCTGCAAAATTGCAACAAGCACATCTTTCCTGAGTAGTATGCCTTTTAGGTTTCTTTTCCATGCGGAAACTCTGGGCTGACTTTTCACATTCAGTCATACCCATAAATGTAGTTTCTGGCACAGCCTGAGCCATAAAGGTACTATACTGATTTTTCCTTGAGTCTGGTATCCCTAAATATTCCTGAAACAATGCAACTGCCTCTGGATCCTCTTTTCCAAGTTCAGGTAAGGCTTGCTCTGTATATAGAGTGGCCAACTGCTCTTTCGGAAAGGTGCCATCCTGAGATATTGCATGTTGTACCATTTGTATCCATCCCTGACCCTTTTCATCTATCTCAACTATTGCGGCAAACTCTTGTTGATCCTGGATCAATTCCTCGAGTTGACTTGAAAATTTCCAGCTGCAGTCTTGGTAGTATCCTCCAGAACCTCAGTAGCGCTACTCCACATCACACGTTTCAAAATATAAAGGAATGCAATAAGGTCACGCATTACAAAATGTAAAGCACTGAGTGCTGCTGGAGAGGTCAATATTACCTCCGAGCAGGATCTGAATATGTAGCTCAAAATGACCGGAATGATCAGGCTGTACTCTGGGACTGCGCTGGAATTGAAAGTGTTCGAAAATGCAAAGATTTGCGGCAGGGACATCACGCGTTTCACAATGTAAAGGAATGCAATAAGGACACGTGTTTCAAAATGTAAAGGAATGCAATAAGATCGCGCCTTTCAAAATGTAACGGAATGCAACAAGGTCACGCGTTTCAAAATGTAAAACACTGAGTGGCTGCTGGAGAGGTCAATATTACCTCCAAGCAGGATCTGAATATGTAGCTCAAAATGACCGGAATGATCAGGCTATAATATGGGACTGCGGTGGAATTGAAAGTGTTCGAAAATGCAAAGATTTGCGGTGGGGACATCACACATTTCAAAATGAAGGAATGCAATAAGGTCATGCCTTTCAAAAGGTAAGGGAATTGCAGACAGGAGTTAAATTTCGAGAATTTTCCTGCGCATCACCGGATCGAGGTTGAACACTCTCAGTGTGCCGTTGGCAGAACCTATAGCCAGTAGATGGTCAGACCTGACGACAAGGTTGGGGTTCAAGTTGGGTAACATCTTCATCGTTACAACCTACCTGGGCCAATTTAAGCAAAACGTGGCAGTCAAGCCGAGAGCCGGACCCAATACATTCATGGACCTCTGCGGAAAGATATGAATCCTCCGAGAGTGCACCCTCATGTGGTAGCGAGTTTTAGCGGTATTTTGGCAGGGTCACCAAAGTGTCACAAAAACTACTGTATTATTTCATTCAATTCGGCGGTCACGCGTCACGGGTGGGGTTGACGGCGCCGAACTTTGGTCGGTGTCACGGGTCAGCTGATGGGTTAATTTACATCAGCAAACCCTGATTTTTTCTGTAGTGGATCATAGTGCCCTGTAAGCCCAATTAATTCTGTAGTGGCCATAGCGTCCATAGTTCACATCCTGAGTCTTGGAACGTGGAGGGGCAGAGCAGGATGTCCTACATAGACCGCCGGTGACTCCGGATTTCCAAAGAACCAAAATAGTAACTCACCCACAATTCAACACTGTGGTCCACCAGGACGGAGAGTGTTCCGCCGCAGAGCTGCCAATCGAATTCGGTGTCTGGGACGACGGCAACTACGTGATAGGTAAGCAGTTTTGCTTAGCGAAATAAAAGGGATGCCCCCGCAACTGGTATGGGGTTACACCCCGACACGTCAATAGACGGTCCGGTTGCGAGACCATCAGAAAAGCAAGGGAAATATTATGTCGAAACTCAAAGAAGAAGGATCGAAGAATAGTATGCTCCAAGGGAACCGCAGGTTCCGAGCCCGCGCTTTCCTGGACAACACATTGCGATTGGGAACAGGGAAACATGACGGTGGCTCGAAGCGCTGGAGGCTATCGCTCGCAGTTAAATAGTGCTCAGCAGCCTCAGCTCCGAGCTGATGACTCTGATAACAAACTTGCAGTTGGTGGTCAAAAAGAATGAGCGTGCCTGTTTGAGCTGATTCCTGGGCCGAATGGCTTCAAATAAAATACTGGCATGATATTCCATTGGTTTCATGAATCCAGTTTTGCAATCACTGAAATTCCAAGACTTTCTATGTTCTCTGATTATTTTTCCTTGAGATACTGAACACGCAATGAGCGACTTTTGTGAGCACCAAGACACGCGTCAGAATCATGTGTCGTGATGTTTTGATGCCGCCCCAAAAGGCGAACAAAAACTTCGCTATAGATTTCTAATAATATTTCCAGCCCCAATCTTCAACCCTGGAGCGAAGTTTGAACTCGGGTTGGCACAGTTTTTGGCGGTAAATGGCCGATGGATGTGGCTGTGCTCGGCACATCACAGCATCTTGCCCCTTGTCGCGGCTACCATTGCACTACATACGCCGTGCAGCAACGCAAGGTACCCGTTTTTCCGCCACCAAGACATTCGGACCAAAATCCAATATCAATGAGTAGTTTAGTCCGGTTTTTATCGCTGAAGTGTCACAGGAACTCGAACCAGGGTTTAAACCATGGTTTTTGGTTTCACCGGCTTCAAACCAAAACCAAAACCGGTTTCAAACCATGACCTTGGTTTGGTTTGGTTTCGGAAAACCATGGTTTTGGTTTGCTGTTTCTTGGTTTGAAACCACCTCGATCAGCAATCTGAATGAATAACCCTCCAACACGGACTCTCATATGGCAACTTAAGTTAGTAAGTTGACCTCTGCTGATCTGACAGATGCTCAATTTGGACTTACTCTGAGACTTCATGGCAAGAAGGTCCCAAGGATCGAGGTTGTATGGACTGGGAGGCTGCGATCTCTATCTGGTTCTAAGGGATAACGCAAACTGCGCTCATTGTTTGGGTTCTAGGGACTCGAGGGCCTGGCAAGCTGCGACCTCTGTTTGGGTTCTGGGGGCCTGAGGTCGTGGTTTGGCAACCTGCGACTTCTGTTTGGGTTCTGGAGGCTTGAGGTCGTGGCCCGGCAAGCTGTAACCTTTGTTTGGGTTCTGGGGGCTTGAGGCCGTAGCCTGGCAAGCTGCGACTTCTGTTTGGGCATCAGGGGACATCTGGGTCGTCAGCTGGCAAGCTGCGACCTCTGTTTGGGCTCTGGGGGCTTGACGTCGTGGCCTGGCAAGCCATGACTTCTGTTTGGGTTCTGGGGAACAGATTGAGATTTGGCCTGGCCAGTCACAACTTCTTTCTGGCCAGTCGAGGATGCTTTGGCCTGATGGTAACAGGACAGCCTGGCCAGTTGTCTTGCCTCTGCCATGGCTTTATCGTGGGAAAAAATCTGCCAAATTGTTTGCGTGATGGTATGCTCAGTTGGTTGTGGGCTGTGTGGCCCACCTGATGAGTTCAAAGAAACAAAACCAACCAGTGGGAAAATAAAATGCCTTCATTATTTCATATGTACAGTCAGATCGCTCACAATGCATGAGGTCATAATGTATACTGCTCATAATGCATGGGTTTTGGGGGTCCTGTGGGGATGTGTTCATAATGCATATTGCTCATTATGCATCAGATTTGGGTGTCCACCGACGCTATGCATTGTGAGCAATAGTAGACTCGTTAGGCAACACGGTGAAGGGTATGGTGAGGATGTTTGCCGTAGGCAAACGACACCGTGCACTAAGGTATGCCGCGGCAGACTGGTCACGAGCCTAATGTATTAGAATTCATCTCGTCTTTCGTATGCCGCCGATTTGAGCCCCTCGCCGCCCCTCATGCGCGCTTCCTCGTCGCTAAGCTATACAAGATAGGTGCATATTCCATGTTCCAGAAGGCACTTCGCCGGTGGCCAAACTTCCTATAGATGCCAACTGAAGGCAAAAGTTACTTTTGCTAATGAATCCGATTTATCATCTAATGTTGGCGGGCCACGCTAACAGACATTCGGCTGTTCTTCTGCCGATCTTCCCATTACAACGCCATTGGATGTACTGTTTTTTTCTAGTATTCTCCCATCGAGAGCGCCGGTAGTCTTGCGGACTGGTCGGCAGGGGGTGGAGTCAACGTCGGAAAGAGGCCACAAAGTGCCGGCAAGACGGCGTGGGACGGGGAGGCCGAAAAAATGATATTTTAGAGGTGCGTATCGCGCATCCAGCGCGATGCAGGCCAGCGTTACGCTGCCGTGACTCGCACCTTTCAATCGCGCCTTACTACATAGTTCTGGACTGGATGCAAACCCTTGCAACCTTCTTCCTTCGGGGTGTAGATGTCGCCTCTATCCTTGAAGTGCCAGGGCAACAAACGAGGAACGAGTGAGAAATGTTGAAGCGTCTGTGTAGGAGAGACTAGCAGGGTAGTTGGGGTCCAAGACGAAGGCGCGAGAGGCTTGCGCGCGCTGGGATACTCTTGGGAACACAGTGTTCAGAGGCTGGACCATGCTGTGTATAATATTATCACTATCACTATCATTATCACTATCACTGCGAAGAGCCAGATCCCGTTTTCTGAAGTGTTGCCTCCGCCGTGGCTTCTGCCGAAGCGTATGGACACGGAGTCTTGCCGCCAAGTATATGGGCAATCCAAGCGTGCTTTTCCCCGCAGGTATTCCCCACAGCTTGACAAGCTTTCAAATAATCAGTTTTTGGATACTTTCCCTTCGCATAAATCTCACCTGCTTTAAAGGCTGCTGTGTCTTGCGTGAGGGTACTGGCCATCGCGCCGGTCTTCTCCAATTCCACGGCGACACATCCCTTGCAGTAGGACATGTACATAGATGAGTTTTGTTTGGCCCCGCGCCAAAAGTAATCCAATATCGGGTTATCCACCATGGTCCGAGTCGGAGACTGGAATGCCGTCGTCGACGGAGAAGCAAAGATGGGAAAAATAAAATGACATAATGATATACACGTGATGCTCTAAGGCTTGGCCAAGGGCGGAACTTCCGGCCGAAAATCGCCAAGGCCTTGGGCCTTGGGCGATCACTGGGCGGAGGGCCCGGCCACAATGAGGGCTTTGCTGAGGTTGAACTGGAATATTCGCGTGTTTTCACTGTACAATCAAACTGGTCACGCGCGTTTAAAAATGTAAGACCTTGTCTCCGTATATTTGAAACTGAATCAGTGGGTACCACTTCATCTTCGAAATAATGGACAACTCGTAGCTTGCTTACTGTATGCAGAGCTTAACCGAAAAGCGGGCAGGGGACGGTTACCCAATGGCAACAACATGGCGGAAATTGAGCTCCGAAGAGAAGGCAAGTTACAATTGCAGGAAATAAATGAGAAGAAGAAGATGCGGTGTGGTCCATTACAGCTAATTGCAGTACCGAAGGCGCGAACAAAAAAATTACCGTTTTGGGCAAATTTTGATCCTCGCGACCGATTTGCCCATATCTCGGTGAGCTCTGCACGGATTGACATGAAACCTATCTAGATAATTCGTACTTCATGCGCAATTGGTCATGAAAGAAATTCAAAAAATCTCATATTATGCATCTCTTGACACTTAAAGCTCTTTTGGGTGTAAATTCAGGCTAGTGGGTCCAGTTCAAGTCAGAAGGAGCTGATTTTTTGGGTGTGGGTACTTCGTGATGTTTCAGGTAAGGTGATAGAGCTAGAGAATCCGCTAAGTTTTGAGTGTGTTGGGAGTTGGACAAGGTCTTAAATTTTCAAACGTGTGACCTTGTATAGTGTGCTCTTACATTTCCAAACGCGTGATATTCCCAAACGCGTTACTAGTTTAATTATATAGTGAAAACGCGTGAATATTCCAATTCAACCTCGGCAAACACTGCGTTCAGCCCATCCTTATATTGGGGACTGGCAAGTGACGACTTTTGATGTCCCTTTATACTTTTTTGGTCTCCCTCACTGCGTTGAGGCCCTATGTAGTCTAAGGTTCGGAGTCGTTCAGCTACGGCGTTGTAGCTCGGTGTACCCCGGTAGACGAGGGGGGGCTACACCAGATCGATACACTTTGTGTCGGCGTTCAGCTACGTCAGTCGAGTCGGGTAGTCGCAGCCTGCGACTGCATTGGCCTACCCGGGCCAATGTTGGTGTACCTGAGTACACCGCCAAAGTGCGCACACGTGACCCCCCACCTGGAATCTCCACATGGGTAACGCTGTGATGAATCCTGGTTACAGCTGGATGTCGGCTGGTCTCCAGGAATATTTTTCAGCTTTATTTTCAGCCTGTCCACAGCTGGTCCCCTATGTTGCCGCCATTCGGTATTATATGCTGGATATCATCTGCATGCAGAACAAAATTTATTTTAATTAATTTGAGTCGTCGTCGTCAGACGTATCGTAAATATCACTGTCCTCGGTACCCGCCTCTCCAGAGTCCTCTTCTGAGCCATCCTCATCCGCCGCAATTGCCCACTCTGTGCGTGTTATGGTCCTCTTTCCTCGCGTAGCAACCATACCTCCACCCTCGACCAACTGTTTCGCGGGCACGGGTTGATCTGCCGTGCGACGGCCCTGAATAATAATCGGAGGGCACAGTTCGAACTGAAATTTCGCTGGCTATCAACCCAGAGGGATGCTGTCAAAATCGGCCTTGAAGTGGCTCCAAACCGTCCAATTTATTAAAACTCGGCACCCCGTGGCCGTGCTCATTTGCAACTCCTGGCATGAAGAGCTCTTGGCTTTCCTGAAGAGCAACGAGGGCCCTGAATAATAATTGGAGGACACAGTTCGAACTGAAATTTCGCTGGCTATCAACCTAGATGGACGCCATCAAAATCGGCCTTGAAATGGCTCCAAACCGTCCAATTTACTGGAACTCGGCACCCCGTGGCCGTGTTCATTTGCAACTGCTTGGCCTGGACTCCGTTTAACTTTTGCTTCAATTCCTTCTCTTTCTGTCGCTCTCTCGATCTTCACCTACTCAATGCCCCGATCGATCGCGGCTCATTTGAGTCCTCGCCATACATCTAATTTTATCGGATTACAACCCACATATTTATTAGAACGACAACCACACGACATTTTGCACTGCAGCGCAGTGGAATTGAAATGCAAACCCGAGATACTTTGGAAGGCACTGAGCAGGAAGAATGAAGGGCAGGGAGCTCACAAATGAAATCAATGGTCACTAAAGCAATCACAACTATTGTTTTCAAGGATAAAATAGAGAAGCTTCTGTGTAGCTGAGCTGGAAATCACGTACAGATATAGCGGCGGGACAGAACTCGGGCAATTTGGTCGCAAAATCCCAAGTCTCAAAGTGCATCAGGAGCAGGCTATAGTTGCAAATATTCAACTTGCAGACAATGCAAGTTGGAACTTGATGAAACTGAAGTTGCAAACCGGCAACACTGAACATGTCACACCTGGGGAAGTTGCTTCTAGCGAGTTGCTGAAGTAATGTTCTTACAGAATTCTTCAAAATGTCCAGGTGGAATGGGAATCTGCGAGCAGATCCAGGGTGTATGTTTTACCACCATATCCACTGGAGGAAAGAAGTCGTGCCTGAACTGCCCTCGTTCGGTCTCTTCCCAGGCGAAGACTTTCTTATGTTACATCATGAAGTGGTCCATAAATTTCTGCTCTTCTGGCTCCAGAAGTCCATCATCATGAATCTCATTGATTCTGTCTCGACCCGTTGGCTCGAATTCCGGAGGATTCGGGTTCAAGGTGGGCATGTCCTGTAAAGGGTCACCCGTAATTTTGTGTTCTATCCTGAGCCTCTGGGGTAACTCTCCTAGAACCGGCTTTATCTTATCCGCAGCCGGTTTGTATTTCTTGCCGAGGAAAGCAGATGTGGTTTTCATCCCTCCCCACGGCACGTTCGGTATGTTCGGAACAGATGTCGGTCATTTAGGACCAGTCATCAGAACCGGCCCATAGGTTAACCAAATTCATCTACATGGTCTGTTTACCGGCATGATATAGTTTCTTCGAACGGTTCGATGCTGGCGCTCCAGACCCACCACCTACCTCATTAAGCGTGAAGACTTCCATCCCTTCGTCTATTTTGGTAGTACCTAGATACTGTTGTAGTAGCGCGGCCCCAGGTTTGTCACTGTCGACTATGGCCTGTGATGCCGACAGATAAGCCTTCTGTCGATCAGCCTTGGTAGTCACTTTTCCATCACTTGGTCTTCCATATCCTGTACAGACCAACTCTTCTTGTTCGTCTATCTCCCAAGCTGCCATTAATTCTCCCTCTGCTTCGAGATCATTGAATAGACTTAAAAATCCTCGGGAACAGCACGATCCAGTGGGTCGCTGGTGGATACCACTCTGACTTCAGGAGCGTGTACATTGGGTAACCGCTGTGAAGTCGAGAAGGTCCCTCTCTCGTGACTTAAAATGGTCACTCGTTCCCCACTGTACAGTGTAAGGGTCTGTCATAGTAATGGTCTGGTGACCTTCCTTGCTGTTCCTGATTATACTTTTTGTCAAAATTTTGAAAGGTCTCCCCAGTAAAACTCTATACGGTGCGCGGGGAAAAATATGCACCTGCAAGTGAACTACTATATCACCAAAACGGACAGGAATATTCCGTGCGAGGCCCAGAGTTTTTTCAACTTGGCCGTTCGCACTCTGCATTAGAATCTGCACATCGGGATTCCAAGGAATCTTTAGTCGCCTATCGATATGATTTGTGAACCGCTGTCCAAAATGCACTCCGATTCTCCTCTCCCATTTATGTCTGGGTTAGGCTAGATTGACTATTCTAATACACCAGGAGCTAGATAATACATGTATGTATGACATATCCAAGAATTAGGTCAATCCGAGCACTATTACCAAAGCTACAGCTGTCCTACCTGAAATCGGGATTTTTCGGGTGAAATTTTCATTCGGGGACCAAAAAAGAAATTTCAAGAGCCTGGTGACTGCGGATTTTCAGCACAAATTAAATGAGATAACTCCCACGGGAAACGGGCAAGAATTGAGCTCGGGACAGCTGTTCTAGTGAAAACATTCCAAAAAAAAAAAAGCAGGCCGCGTCCTAAGTTCCGCAAAGAGCTGTAACCTAACAGATGCAATTTAATTGGCATACACTGCCGTTTGGCACGAATGTCTCTCAAATGTATTCCATTTAATATTTGTCAAGTGTCGCCTGAGACATCGTCGTGACATTACATCGGCTATCCCACGAGGTTTTTATGAGAACACTATTTCTGAGATGTTGCGGCCAACATCATCTCAAGGTTCCACCAGATATTTGGTGAATCTAGTAACCAACATTTGACAGTTGCATTCAGCACATGTTCTGATTTGAAAAAAACTTCATCTCAACACTACATAAGAACAGGACGGCAAGTGCTTCCACAACACCAAAAGGAAACCTCTGGTTTAGACCAGGCGAAGGACGTGTCGACGAGTCGTGTTGCTGAGTCTTCTGCGTGAAGGATAGAAGCACGGCAAATGGCGGGCAGCGCACCAATATTTCAGGTGACCAGA
The DNA here is from genome assembly GCA_029378395.1 of Mycena leptocephala. Lineage (NCBI taxonomy): Eukaryota > Fungi > Basidiomycota > Agaricomycetes > Agaricales > Mycenaceae > Mycena > Mycena leptocephala. Next base: position 26,302 of record JARJLF010000052.1, on the reverse strand, counting down.
CGGATGGCCTTGACATTCAGAGAACGCTTGCGAAGTCTTGCGGAGCAGCTTGTGTGAATGCAGCACGAATCGGCTTGTCTGGAATGTTGCACAACGGCCTTGCCCGCTCGAGACCGGCTTGAAGATGGTTTGGGGAGTGTCTTGGCGAGAATAGAGCAGACTTAGGATGCTTTCCACCAATTCAACGGGTTCCGATGTGCGCCAGGGTTTGAGATTTGCGCTGAATCGCAGCTGCGTGCGATCTTTGAAGCATCAATTTGGTGGCATCTTGGAGCGCCGTTGGGCATTGTCTTGTAGTCATCAAAGGCTTCGTTTGAATCAAATTCCGTGGAAGAGATGGCTGGCAAGGACATTGGGACGGGCTGGTGAACGGACGAGGTGGTGGGGGAAAGCAAGAGATTCGGAAAAGACAGCGATCAACATCCACGTAATTGGTGATGCTGTGCCAAACAATGCGCACGGACCTGGTCACAATTAAATCCAACCTGTTCGCGTCTGCGTCGCATGTCCTCCTACCTTAGATGCGGAGTAGGAAACTGTTCTTAATTCTTGAGTGGTTGAAATTTCCCCGGAGATGCTGAGAACGACCATTCCTCGTCTCGTCTCTCATGGGCACAGTTTTTGGTTTTAAAACAAGCTATTCACGCACATAAACTCACAGTTGCTCAAACTACATCCCAAAGTCTACCACCGCTCTCCACACCACAACTGAATTCCAACTTGAACATCATACAGTCTCGATGGCCGCGACTATTTCAAATATTTCTCGCCCAACTGCGCAGCCGAGGATATTAACGCTGTAGCACGCGGAGTGGATCCACCAACGCTATTTACGATTTTCGGAAGATTGTTGGGGGAGAGCCGCCCGTTCAACTCGGGCCACAACCCTTTTCCAAATCGGTCCTCACTTTTTGCGCTCTAATAATTCACTCCGATCAAATCTTTGTGCGTTTTATTATGCGCCTTGTCTACTTAGAAATTTCCCCTAACCATTATGCTGGAAATCGGAAACGTGTGTGCATACACGACACAACTCATCATCATCCCCTTTTCACTTTCTTTTCGTTCCCTCTCCTAGACTTGCGACTTTACTTGCCCTTGGTCAAGTGAACTCGCTCCATGACACTTCCGCAGCATGGATCCAGCGCGCTCAGGACGAAGTCTTCTATCTATTTCGGAGTTATGGAGAAATTATTCACTCATCCCATTCTAATCCCACAGCAGGCCTCCTTTCGTGAACCGGCAACCGTTTAACATCACTGTTCAGGGATACCGCTGCCGGGTACCAACTATCGAGGAAACTTTCTCAACGTGGGGCCCAATCATCAGCTCTCTTTGTATGACCATACGAGGTAGAACGTCGTGAAACCTGTACTCTCTGAGCCACGTGTCTTCATTTTGAATACCCGAACCGCCAGCTTTGAACGGTATCGAGAAATGGGCACATGGGATAGCTAATACTCCCAAAACCGTCCCATATTCACAAACCAACTTGTGGTTGCTTCCCAGATCTCGTCGCTTCACACGGACCGGGTCCGTCGCGGCCAAAGCTGTCGCGTCTGATTTTTTTTCTCCCAATGTTTTGGTTTCCGCCCTCACTAAAATGGACGGGGATAAGTAAACACTCCAATGCGATACCTGCTGGGGCTCTGGACTACCTCGACGACCTAAGTGGATCCTATCATCACGACGGCGCGGAGTGCGATGAGTTCGGGCGGTACGTCATCATGGAATAGATGGACCAACCGGATTGGTATCGCGCCGAGTATCGCCATCGAGGGTGGATTCTTGTTGAAGGGAGAAGATCAGGAGATGTAGCCCGCACGATGGGCTCGCAAAACCAAAACCCTCTATACACTGTTTCTCTGGGTGGCTCATGGGATTGTGGAAGAAAGATGTGTTGAGCACAAACTTGTACAAACAACCGCTAGCGACCTAAAAAGGAAACTTAAGAACCTTGAAATGAGTTACTCTTTTGCTTTTTGTTTAGCCTCCTTACAAATTTTTATCGATGCGACAGACGCACACGTGAAAAGAAATAAGTGCCTACCGGGGCGCGGAGCGCCCCAGCAACCCCTCGGCTGAGTCGAGAAAACACATTTCGTACAGTGGTTATGCGGGGGAAGAAACCGACGATGTTGAAGGAGGACATGAGAGGTGCATGGGAGGCATTTTCGAGGCAGAAGATAAGGGGCGGGGGTCGTCGTGTCGTCGCGGTGGGTACACGTAGTGGTTTCTCAAGAAGGGAAATGAAAGGCCGAAATGAACAGCTGTGGAGATGCGGGAACAATGCGGGAAGATGCGTATCCGTGTCGGAGAGATGCGTACACGGTTCATTCCGAAGCGGAGTTTAAAAGGCTTCGGACACACGCAATTTTATAAAGTGAGAGATTGTCACACCTACAACGACTCGTGACAATCAAGAAAACACGAAAGAGAAGAGCCACCACTGCAAAAACCGATGACCTTGCTGTCCACAAAGCTGTGAGGAACAGGTGATGCATTGTTTCGGTAACATAGGCCATTGCTACGGATGAAAGAGGTTTGTGCGTTGTCAACGACACCTTGAATTCCCTGACAGATTGCAAGTGATTGCCGGGATTGTGATCTGGCCCGTATTTTGCAACCCCAATAATCGCTCGCAATCCCCTCGCAACCCAGCTACAATCTAGCAAACAGCTTGCACATAATTGTGAGCTGTGCGAGATGAACACAACGTCCTTGCAAATGGGCTAAAAGAAGGTTAGATAAAAATCTTCAAAGTGACTCTAGTCAGACTAGTATTTACCTAGGCGAAATGAACCTAGGCTCTCCGTCGCCGTTGATCGCAGAAGGAACTTGCACCAAAGTGCGAGGACGGTGAAATATGTTGTTAAGTCAGTTCAAACTCTGATCTGATTGCTTGTAAGCGGCCAACTGTTTGCGAGCGGATTGGATGTGAGTTGTGGGACCAATTACATGTGGTGCCATAATCGGTTCCGAGCGTACCGGGGATCATAGAATGCACAAAAAGAAGATATATTTCACAAGAATGAACGAAACAAGACATTTTAAAGACGGTGGGCAAGAATACTACGAACATGCCCTTGAGCGTCGGCAGCCGAACCTCCAGCCTTCAGCCGCCGATGCTTGGGTGTGCATACCCTCCACGATGGGATGAATCCGTTTATCTCCCAAGTCGGCGCCGATACCGTCCTGCAAGACTGTGTGAAAAAAACTATGGAGGTGGATAGAAGTACGTACTCTCTATTGCTCGCCTTCGGGCGACGCTGCGAAACAGACGGGGAAGTGGAAGGGACGCATCATCAGTGGGGAGCATTGATGCTGCACACGAAGATACAGGGAAAGTTAACGAGCTTGATTCAGAGAAGCAGGGGGTTTGAAGCAGGGAGGGCTTGAAGCTGGGGCGCTTGCAGAAGGTTTTGAGGGCTTGAGGATACGAATTGCGAGACTTGACGTGTCTTGGGGAGTAGGATCTTGCAGGGTTTGGGAAGTTGTTGAAGGTTCTTGAGGGTTATCCAAAGATGGTACCAGCGACACCGAACGGACGACGAGGGCGAGCGTACAATGTTAAGTTGGGGAGGGAAGATAGGGGAAGAGAGAGAAATGTGATGTGACCAGATCAATGTCTTGTGATATTCACGGGCGCTATTTTTGGGCGCTGTTTTTGGGCGCTGTTAGTTACCATAGCAGTTTCTGAGTATCCAGGGCCTTGGTTTTGGTTCGAGAAATTTGATGCACAATCAATGAATCAGAGATAAAATCAACCATCATCTTGAGTTTTGCGGGCTCATCATGAAATCCATCATGATTTAGCACCATTAACATCATTACACTCAAAAGTTTGTGATAGGGCGCACCGGACCCACTACCTGAAGTTAGTGGGCATGGTACTAGACAACCTGCTCAAATACGAACACCTGCAACTGACTAGCTGACACCGAAAAGTGGGCAATGTAAATGGAGTTAATCGGACGCAAGGTCCGAGCAAAGTGCGAGTCGTTGTAGGCTGTGGGATTCAAAGCCCTAATGGGGTTTATACATCCCCATTAAAAAGTTTTGAATCATTACACCAAAAAGCTTTTGATAGGGCGGTACAGGACCCACTACCTAAAGTTAGTGGGCATATCTCCTGAGGTAAGCACCTACGAAATTTCCCCCAACTTTTACCGAAGTATAGCTGGACGGATTTACTGAGCCAGATTTCGGACATCTCGGGCACAGCTGGAGAACCACTTTGCTTTTACTTGATTATTTTCCCTGGTATGTTTCTCGCTATGTGGGCTGAACCCATTGTCTTCTGTTCTACTTCTTCAGCGGCATGTTACCCAAGCAATGTTCAATCCCATCATAAGTTACCAGCGGAGGCTTCAAATGCTCTCGGGCAGAGTGTAAATTCTGTGTAAGAGTGAGACTATAAAGTGCATGAGAGCTAGACAAGAACAACTCAGTCTTCGCGCACAAGGGTGATACGAAGTCTGTAATATTCACCTAGACAAGAACAACTAAAGTACAAGTCAGAAAGAGAACTTAAGTAAGTAAAAGGAGGCGCTCACCTCAGTCTTCGCGCACAAGAGTGATACGAACTCTGAGGGGAGGGGTCTCGCGTACAGAGAATATATACGAGAGGTCGAGTGCCTGAGTATAACTACAATTGTACTTCACTTGTGGCGGAACCAGGAACCGACTCCGTGGACTCTGTGACCTCTCTCCGTTCAATTATGTTTCAGATGAATACAGCCTTCTCATACACCGATGCAAAGAGGGGCTGCGAGGCGAAAACATGGATAGGATGCAGTCGAGTAATGGAAGCCGAGGATATAGGACGACCAGAGGGTGACAATACCAAGAAGGATAAGGTCCGGCGGGGATGACAGTACCGCAATGAAGGGGTAGAGTCCGGTGGGGGCAGTGGCGATACCTGGAGGAGTAAAGTTGCAGTGGCGAAAATACCCGATAAGGATAAGGTCCGGACAGGTGCAGCGTAGGAGAGCATACAACCGGGGGAAATGCAGAGATGATATGAGGACACGTGCAAGCAGAGGCAGAGAGCAGAGGCAGAGGCAATAATGCGTACAAGGCTAACGGCGTAGAAAGGAGGAATCATTTTGTAAGAGAAGAAAGAGGTAAATATATTCAACCAGCACCTGCAGCTTATATACATGCACGTAACTATGTGAACGGGAGTATAAAATATAAAGTATGTGTGATAGTCAACGAGACGGGGATATCTGAAATATAATGTGTGAAATACGTGTGTATGGCGATGAAACAATGAAATGGAAACGGGGTAGGTATAGTACTGCGAGGCTTCCGACGCCATCCTCAAGTCAAGTTGAGGCAATGTTTACTAATGTCAATAAATCGTCTGAGCCACAAATACCCTGCCCGCAACCTTGCAATGTACTACTTTGAATGAGTCCCAATTTTGAATTAAAATTTAACTAGATTCCGGTTATCTACTCAGTTTCTAGCTCTAACGTCATGGGAATTCACCCAATTACATTGTATTTCATGTTAAATGTTAAGTTATCAGTACCCAGAAGGTCAAATTCATCGTAGGAGATGGACCCAGGTGGTTGAATATGTCCTATACACACAAGTTGCATACTGAGGCATTTGTTCAAACCCTGTGAGCTATGTCTCATTCCTTTCCCCATAATTTGTGATGCCCTGGTGATCTTAGTTTTACATTTCCCAGTGCATTTGAGATGCTCTCCAACAACGAAATAATCAACACAGTGCCGTTGCGCACTGACACGGCGGTGGCTGTGTTCTGCCGCGGCAGTGCCGCGCAATCTCTAACTCCTTCCACGGGCTTTTTCTGACTTCAAACCAAGTTGGGGTGATATTTCTAAGTAAGAATACATTGTTTGGGTCACAAATACCCCACCTTAAACCTTGAGATGTCCCACTGCAGCCACCCCATTTCTTTTATACCAGTCTTTTAGACTCGTCACCAGTCTGCCATGGACGGCAGTTCTTCGTGCAAGCACGTTGCCGTAGGCAGACTGGTAGTTCTCGGATGCTGTGCAAGGGCTGCACGCGGAGTTTGAAAATTCTCCTTCCCTGCTGTTCTGAGCGCAATTGTCATTAGTTTTAAAAATTTCAAAGATACAGGTTGCGTTTATTCCACATATCTTGAAATCTGCCTCCTCAGAATAAGCAGAAAGTGTGCCAGAGTGCTCTGGGAAACAGACGAATTTTAGCAGGAGCTGCACAGCCCCCGTGATGCCGATGATCGGCACCACTCAAAATTTCAAACTCCACGCGCACAGCATTGACAACTCCCGAGAACTACCAGTCTGCCTACGGCAACGTGCTTGCACGAAGATCTGCCGTCCATGGCAGACTGGTGACGAGTCTACCAGTCTTTGACTAAATCCCGACTAACTGACCGCTTTTTAGCCAAAACATGGCAGCAATTAGCCCAATCAGCCTGTATTTCGAATCTACTCGTGATTAAGGTCGGGGTCGTAGCTTGTAGGTACGTAGATAGGTAGGAACATTGAATTGCTGTTGTGCACCAACGCTGCAGTGACTCTGTTCTGCCGCGGCAGTGCCGCGCCATCTATACTTTCTTCCATACGCTTTCTCTGAGGTGAGAGAATGTTTCAGGCTTGACTGGCCATGTAGTCGGCACGTGGGACCTACCCTGTAATCTGTAACTGTCATTTTAGTTTCCTTACTCATACAGCATATTTCACCCGTCTCCATATTGTATTACTTATATTCCATCGCAATACAGGGTCATTCCTCAGCCGTTCACCTTATCGTGCCTGTCTGAGGTTTGTCCCTTCTCTTCTCTTTATTTATTCACTAGCAGTATGCCCGTGCTACGCTACGGTTCGATTCTCGAAGACGCCGCTCGTCGCCAACCTTCAGTTGGCTCCTCACGGCCTCATAAGCAGTTCAAATAAGCAATTCTCTCATTGGATCTCACCAGGCTTGAACCACTCACCGACCAAAGTGTCTAACAAGTTTAAATCAGAGACAATTCGTTGTCTTCATCTTTAATGCCTAAGGCACCTTGAGGAGCTTGAAAGAGGCCTTCTCTGTAACTGTCGATTAATATTCCAGATGAATGAGACAGGAAAGGCATTTGCTTGCCTGTTGAGAGACCATTAGAGTGCTCACCATGTAACCTGAGATTTATTCTGTCCCAATTCTTGTATCCGTTCCCACTATGTGCTCGCTTGAACCGGGATACTATACTGTGCACCCTATTGACAAACATCATCTGGCCCTCAAATCAGTTGCAGTTAATGCCGGCCAATGAGCACTACTGCCGATCGATTGGCTTGCACTCGGCTACTGCTGCCAGACCGTTCGCATCAATGGGACCAGTGCGGCATCCCAAAGAATTTCCTACCATTTTGCCTGATTTTCTGTTCATTCTACACGGGTTAGTATCTGGCCACAGAGCTGAGAATTAGTGAGAGCAGGCAAGTAGAATCATCTAGTCTCACATAGTTGTATCCAGGGATCTGTATGCCACTAAGAAAAAGGCCGATTGAGGAAGAATTTAGAGGATTTGATCTGACCAGATAATGCCGATCAATGCCGACCATGCCGATCAGTCGGCTTGTGCTTGGCTCGTGCTGGGGGACATTTCGGCATCATCGGGTTTGAAATTTCCTCCCATTTTCTTTTCATTCTGGGCCAAGCACTATATGGCCGCTTTTTCGTGGCATTTTTGGCGGTGTTTGGAGTAGAGGCAGAGTACAACTGACCATCGTGGCATTATAAATAGTACTTCAACATTTAGGTGGAGAAATGGGCAATTCGGTAGAGTTGTGGAGTCACTTACCTCATTCAAGCTTCTTTGTCTCTCGGTGAGCCAATCAGAGTGTGTGGTCAGAGACAAACCACTCTTAATTCTTATATAGATTGCATGGCTTTTGCGCAACCTGGCTGTTGGCTAATGGCTACCAACGGTAAATTACCATACAGATTTTGGCCACTTTGCAGGTCAACAGACTTCCCCTATTGCGGTGTTTTGGCCACCTTTATCTCTCGGGCTTAGAGCTTGCTTTACAGAGAACGGGCCGGAACGCCAAATGATCGGGGCGGGATCCTTGATGCAACAGGGCGGCAGATGAGCCGCAGATGAGCTGCAGCTCATCTGCGGTATTATTTCAGCAAGGCTGAAAGCAGGACTTTCAACGGCGGTTTCGGAGACGGCCGAAAGTGAGGGTGAAACTTATTGTTTCGGACGTGCCGGAACCGTCGCGGAAACTTTTGTTTTCAGTGTCCATTTCGGCATTGCTGAAACCTAGACTCGTGACCAGTCTGCCTACGCCGTTCTAACAAGGCGGGCTTGTTGGCGTAGGCAGACTGGTACTTCTCGGAAGTGTCAATCGAGCTGGGGCGGAGTTTGAAATTAAGTCTTGACTTGAGTAAGACCAATGACGCAATGAGCCGCGGCAATTCCGGAGATCACGGTCCGAAGTCGATTTCCACTAAAACTATCCTCAAATTTTACGGCGTTCTGTACCATAAAGAACAAAATTAAGGAGGCCAATGAAAGGGATAATTCTTTTATTTATTAGCCCAGCTTCAATCAAAAAAATAAGTAAAAAAACTGAGCATAAACGGATTAAGATTGTGAAAAAGCCACTTAACTTTCAAACTCCGCCCCAGCTCGATTGACACTTCCGAGAAGTACCAGTCTGCCTACGCCAACAAGCCCGCCTTGTTAGAACGGCGTAGGTAGACTGGTCACGAGTCTAGCTGAAACCTATAATTTCACAGGCCGATACCGTGCCTGAAATCATCACTTTCGGGTACGCCTTCAGTGCTATCGAAACCACAGGTGAAATGTCTCCTGCAGGAGTGGTCTTGAATAGCACATGAGTTGAGCCAGAACAGTTGCGACATCAGAGTGCTCCACCAGCATCGCCACTGCGCCTGCCTCGTCCACCTGCCACTCTAAGCAGCGATGTCAAGAGTTAGACTGGACACCTCGAGCATCGCAGCAACGCAGAACGCCGCCTCTCTCGGAAGCGACGACCTCGCCCGCCTCTGGTCAGCACCGTGCGGTCTGCAGCCGCATCCACAGTCCCTGCCGCCAGCGACGGCATGGCCTGCAGAGCGTCCACAGTACACCCGCCTCAACCTCTGGCTCCGGCTCCGCTCGACCTCGTCGGTGTTCTCTCCGATGCCCCGCATCCAGTTTTTGACACCAATTCGCTCACCCCGCACTCTTCGCCATCCTGTATGTACATCGACACCCCCACCCGGTTGAAAAAGAAAAAAAAACTTGGGATCTTTCGGCGGTGCTTCGATTGTGCGAGAAGCACGAACGTGCGGCTGGAGACGATGATCTGGAAAGATTGAGTTAATTCCGGACATTTAATCTGGTTTGTTGAATACGGTAAAGATCCATTTCGAGGCATTTACATGTATTGCTTAGGTGAAAGTTCAAGTTAGCCCTTTTCACCAATTGTCCCCGATTCATTGATTGGACCATTAATTCACGGAAACCGGAATATTGCCCCCACGAGTTCAACCTCAGAGGAAACTGGATCTGTCCCGAATGTTCAGGGACGGGAAAACCATGAGAATAAATATCGAAAATATTCCTGAGACATCTAGGAGCCATTCCACAAGGTCCGCAAAGTTCTGAGAGGGCAGAGAGCTCATCAGTAAGGAAAACGGTGAAGAACGAACAAACAAAAAGCACTGGCTGATATGTCTCACAGCCACTGATGGGCCCCTAATTTTGCCAGATCATACGTTGGGATGCCCTCTGCAGCTGAGCAAAAGATCCAAAGCCGAATATCTTGTTCTATATACCACTAGCTAATGTATGAATATTTTCACCAATTACCGGTGAGTTGTGAAGGGTGTGCCGAGTTTCACATCAAATCAGTAATTTGGAGCCATTTCAAAGCGGCTTTTCACAGCACCTTGTTTGTGTGATTTCTCGAGCACAATTTCGGTTAGAACTGTCTCCTTAGATTTCATTCTAGTGTTCCAGGTCCTTTCTGGGAAAGCTTTGTGCTCTCCATTCCAGTGCAAACAAATGTAATTTAATGACAGCATGGTGTGCCTAGTTTCGGGCTGTGCACCCAAATGCAATTTAATGGCGGCTCGGTGTGCCGAGTTTCGCATCAAATCAGTAAATTGCCCCGTTTGGAGCCATTTCAAAGCAGCTTTTCACAACTTCCGAGAAGTTCTCAGGACTTTCAAGCTCAGTCAAAACGGACCTGCTGGGTTTGACTTTGAGCATACAGCTACTTGGAGCTAATCCCAGCACTCAAAATCCCCCCTACTTCATCCCTGAGCAGATCCCAGCAGGTCGGGTTTTCACTGGGTTTTTTTTTTTGTTTTTTTTTTTTGGAGCGTTTGGGATAATGAGTTTCAGTCTGCAGAAGCGTTCCAAAAGTCATCCGCTGGGTCTACCAGAAAATTCCAGTTAATGCCAGGGAAGTTGTCCAGGGAGGAAATGCCATTACGCACAAGTACCATAGTGTGGGACTCCAGCCTTCATAAAGTTATCCTATCCCATTTCTTGAATCATTCGATCTCAACGGCTGTATACCCACTAAAACCCCCACTGTGTATGTCCAGTCATCCGGCAGCAAGTCTTCGTTCATTAGTAGACCACTCCATGTTCTTAGGACAAGATCCTTATTCAGCGCAAGATTACCAAATTTCAGTTTATTGGTGAGGATTCGATCTCGTCCCAGTGCAGAATTAACAGATTTCAGCCATCTATTGTGAATCTCAACATCTGTAATGTTACGGTATGGGTTCTTCAAAATGTTATCATTCCGAATGTTCCAGATTGTGTGCCAAGCTGTGGATACCAGAATGGCAAATAATCTTCCCATTGCAGGTATAATTTTCCCGTTTGGGTGCTTGAATTTAACAAGGTTACAACCCAAGATGAGTCCCCAACTGAGGGGAGGCCATTTGGAACATTTCATGGCCCAGAGTTTCTCGGTCAGTCCCCAAATTAATTTTGCACTGGAGGCATCACATTCCATCGCTATGTGCTCGAGGTTTTCAGGGACACCACATGTTTTACAGACAGAAATTGCTTCAAGATTATCAATATGTGTCCAAAAGTCACCAACTCTGGAGATATTGTGGATTGACTTCCAGAATAATTCACAGTGGAGTCGTCTCAAATTTGTTGAATGTATAGATTTCCAAATCATTTCGTCTGTGGGAGTGTACTCAGAAATTTCATACACAGAGCACCTGATGCGGTCTAGATTGATGAATGTTGCCTTCCTCAGCGGTTCTGGGCGGCTACCCTTGATGATTTTTGTAAAGATTCACTGAGAGCCTTGTGAGATTAGAATGCCAGGGCAGTTGAACATTACATCGATTTAGGTATCAACCTCCAGTGAAGGGCATTCATCAACCCCTAAAGTGACAGGTAAAATATGTTTCGTTTGCTTGAACTGTGTCCGCGCAACTCGCTCGTTCAGAGCTGCAAACACTGCCTTGAACAGTAGGAAACTTGGGTCTAACATGTCATTTTCAGATTTTGTTCGCTCATTAATCAGTGTTTTGAGCAAAAAGTCAGACGAAGAACACAGTAGTAGGGGGCAGCACCCAAGATTCCCGATTTGAAGTTCATTTTTATGGTTGGATTGTTAAATGTGAGGCACAGAGTTTCATCCTCCTCTATCTTAGTTGAAACAATTCTGAATCTAGCCAAAACTTGAGGGTCGTACTGACCGCCACGCAAAACCTTGATATGCACAAAGGCTGTTATAAGCTCTGGGGGCGGCTCTAACCAGCCTTGTCGTCTTGCGGAGATCTCATTCATTGAATCATCTGCAGCAAATATCCGGAAGCCATTTTGGGCACTGGGCAGTCTGAAGTTTGGATCATAAGTCATTGGCTTGTCAATTTCAATCTGTTGCTGGTTAGCATTCATCTCGTCTGCTGACAGTTTAAGCTCATCACAAAGATCAGCCATTGGAATGAGTGGATTCCATTTCGGCATAATACAGTCTATTAGCATCTTAGCAGTCTCAATGCACTTGCCAGGGTTTGGGCAACCCAGTTCATTTCAATCTTTGTTGCAAGGTGGGCATCCACAGTTTTTCCGGCCAATGCCACTAGGATTGATAGTGTGTGGTCGTCTTGCCACCGTAGTTCCTCTCATAGCGATTATAAGGGCATCTTTAACCGTCCGAACCTCATATTGGTTTCTGAGGCAGGTTGCAGCATCTCGAAGGCAGATATTTTTGTAATTTGGATAGCGGACAGCAGGATGCTTCCATATCGGCATCTCAAGTCGCACATCACGGTCAATTGAGAGTGCTGTAAATTTGAGGTTGAACTCCTGGGCTACAGAGATCATACCCTTAAGGTCATCAGGTATTGCATTTGAGGGAACCTAACAGACTTGGGGCGCTCCATAGGCCGGAGATCGGTCCGCAGCCGGTCGGTCCGATCAGCCGCTCGCGCGGGGGTCTCTTAGATTTCGGAAGTTGATATTCCGGAGTTTTCCGTTGCCCACCTCTTGTGTGCTCCGCGGTCGTCCCGAGGTCAGTGATGTCATGACTAGGGATCCGCCGAAAGCGCGAAGTCGGCATCCAGACCGTGATCACAGCCACGTCACAGCCACACCTCCTCAGCCAAATTCAAACGCAATTTTCACGGGGCAGTAGGCCCAGATTGCGGTATCATTCGAAACCCTTGACAAAATGGAATCAGTTGGAACTGGTTTCAGGGCAATATCTAAAGAAATGGATATTTTTGAGGCCAATCTTTTCCTGTGCATAGCCCGCCCCTCCAAGTTTGTAGTGCCGCCTCAGTGCGCGGCCCTGCCGCGGCATGCGCGGCATGCGCGGCGATGATGATGATGATGATGGTAATTCAAATTCTACTCTACATGTGGCCGGGCGCGGCTATGGTAGAAGTTCTACAGGTGGTATGGCAAGGTGGTTATTTTGTTTCTAGGTAGCTACGCTTTTTAAGTGAGGAGAAAAATCAGAGTATGGTAAATTGTGGTCCGGATGTATCGCAAACGTAATAAGATGAGTCGTATCGCGTGAGGGGCGCGTATCGCGGGGGTCTGTAAGGTTGGGATTTGAGAGATATTAAGTAGATTGTATAGTAAAAGAGGAAATATAACCGTGTAGTAAGAGAGGAGGAAGGAGAGAGAGAACGGAAAAAGAAGGGAAGGACGTGCGGGAGATGGGGAGGGGGGACATACGGCGCCGCCTATCCAAAACGCTCCGTCGCCTCGATGAATTTAACGACCGCTTTGAGGAGGGGGGAGAGGTGGAGTGGACCGAAGAAGCCCGCCGTTCTGGATGCTTCATGGAGCGGTTAACGGAATGGTTCTCAGACGGGGCACTCGAGGAGGAAGTGAGCGCGAGTCTCCATCGCCGCACCGCAAGCTTCGCAGGCTGGTGAGTTAGTGAAGCCAGCCTCGTGCCGGTATTCATTGAGAGGCGACGGACCAGTCCGGAGCTGGGAGATGACGGAGGTGGCTTTGCGAGGGAGCGTAGTGGGCGAGTAAAGTGGTATTGGGATGGTGGAAGGAGACGTCTTGTCGATGTAGCGAGGCGCGGCGCCAGTTTTGGATAATCTCCAACGCGCAGTCCCCAGCTCCAAAGACAAAAGGTGGATCTGGTGGCGCACCGTGGTTAGGGATATGAAGGCGAGGGGACTGCTTCCATCGAGGTCGCCTCCTTAGCCGCCTGATCGGCTAGCTCGTTCCCGGTCGCCCCGATGTCGGCGGGCGTCCAGAGGTTGAGGATGGCAAGGCGGCGTGAACGTTGCGCATCCCGGACGATCTTGTCGTAGAGGACGGCCCTGAATTGGCCGGAGCGCGGTGCGGTTGGCGTGACCTTCCCGCAACGCCGTCGTCGCCGCCTGGACTAACCTCTCCATTTCCCCGTCACAAACCTCCCCGTTACCCAACGGCATCACCAGCTTCTCCTTCTCTTCCCCTTCCTCAACGCGCACCGCCGGCCCCCCCGCCCTTCCATTCAGCAAAGAGCCATCCGTGAACCAGGTCGCGGCGCGGCGTCGCTCGTCACCAAGCGCGAGGCTGAGAGCCCGTAGGACGTCAACCTTCGGCAGAATTGAGGTGGTGACAGGGAGAGGCTCGCGCAATGGAGCTGCGTACACCGGGAGGATGGGCTCCATGCCCAGGGAGGAACCGAATTCCACCAGCGGGTCTTCCAGCGCGCCTACAAGCCGCGGCGTCCCGCGCGTCCTGATGCGCTGGCCGCGAGCGGGAACGGTTGGTGGCCAGCGGATCCCGGGAACGCGCTCAACCAGATGGAGAGTCGAGCAACACTTGGGGTTTTTTGGGGGTGCGGCAATGGCGTCACGGAGAAGAGGGCGTAAGATGTGGGTGGGGGGAAGGGTTAGGTAGTAGGCGACCGTGTTCAGCGCGTCGCGCCCGATCCGGAGTTGCGCCGGGAGCAGGGCGGCCTCCTTCTCGAGTGCCGCCAGGCCTGCGGTCCGAAAGCTGCCGGCGATGCAGCGGGACACGGACTTGTTCAGCCTGTCGAGCGGCTTAAACGTACGACGCGACGCCGTAGTCCGTGGATAGGCGTGTGTCACAGCGATGGAGGCGTTAAGGGTTCTGGCGGCGACGCGGCGCGGGCCGCGATGTGGGCTCGGCCGGAGAGGGTTTTGCCGAGGTACAAGCCCACCCATTTGTCCATGTCCGAGGGCGAGAGCTGAGATAACATATTTGCGACGGTGGGCGGGGAAATGGATGTGGAGGAAAGGGAAGCTGAGTATATATGGGTGGAGGATAGACCAGTGATTATTTGTAAAGGTGCATATTCCAGCCTTTGACACTATCTATCAACGGCGTGGGACAGAAATAAGTATAGGAAGTGTGGAGGGATACACAGCAGTGGCCGGGGTATATAACAACGAGCGCACCACCGGGACAGAGGTAATTAGAGCGACGATTCTGGATATCTGAGACGTATCCACACTCCTCCGACGCCAACAACAGTCCCCATTGCAACGTCTCCCCACCTTATTGTGGCCACCCCGCATACGCGCAGCCGCCGACGAACATCGCCGCATGCCCACCGTAGCGCTCCTACAACCTTGTAATGCACCCCCCTGCACTTCCCATAGTATTCAAGACCAAGTCCAGCTAGAAATATTTCTGTCCAGCCGTCCACTAAAAATGGTGAGTGCGTGGTCGGTGTCGGATGCAGTGGGTGCACAGGCTCCTCCGCGAACGAGGAAGCGAGGGCGACGAAGTGCGCCTAGAAGCCTGAAGAACGGTTAGAGAGTGGTGGGGTGTGGGTAGCAGTTCATCGCACACCATCAAGCGTGTCGACCGTTTCCGAGCGGTGGCTTTACACATCCGTGGCTTGTATGAGGGAACGGAAGTCGCGCTGAAGTGCACGAGCATTCGATTTTGCCCTTAGGGACATTGCCTCCATTGACGTTACGAATCTTATATGCGGAATGAGAACAAGAGTGACTCATCGTTGAGGATGAAGGACGTACTGGGGGTTACTGCACCGCGACGGTGGGTCTCATTCGTGGGCCCGACAAAGCTATTACTAGTCTTCTTCGCAGTTATGACAGTGGCAGGGACAAGGAAGGGGAAGTCGTCTTCACGCTGGGCTCCGAAACTAGGGAGGGACCTCTAGCAATGTTAAGCCTGAATGATTCAATCCTGAATACGAGGACAGAATATTCAAAGCCAGTGCGCACCCATTTGGACGTCCAGCGCTTCTAGCGCTTGGTTTACGCTGACTCGATCGGTGTGAATAAGATGCGGGGCAGCAGCTGGTCGCGACTTGGTCGCGACTAGGACACGCGCGCTGGGGGATAATGTAAATCTTGGGGTCCCTGACGTGGCAGCGAGGGGTGGAAATCTCGAAGTCTCAGGGAGATTGGGCGCATGTATCTGAAGACCCTGCAATCGCGTGGAAGATTCTAGGATCTTTTACCTGATGCGTTTCGGTGCATGGAGACCATAGACCGGTAACCGGTCTATGGAGACCACTTCTCTGGGACCAATAGGAAGTGGATTCTGCGGATCTTGAATCAATTTTGCAAGGAAGGTGTGGTGCCTTAGGCTGTCACGGCAGCTGATTCAAATTTTGCCCCAGTGATGCTGGAATTCCACGCCAGGTGTCTTTAACCGCATTGCGGACCGTGGACCCCAGCGAAAAGGGATTCAGGGACAAAATCAATGGTTCCAGATTCCACCTGATATATACATAGCTGCTACGAACCAATTACTTAGGGCACATGTCGCCATGGCCCTGGCGACTCTAACCTTCGAGAAGATGCAGACCCCTGAAATCATTTTCTACTGCACAAGCTTCATTTGATGCCCGCCTAATTTGTACTTCTGGGCGTGAATTCTAGTACGGTTACTCTATAAATATGGATCCGCTGCCGTCTACAGAATTTTCCCTGAATCCAGTCTATCACCGTGGCTGACAGGCTCACGAGTCCTGGCTAAGTAGACTCCTTCAAAAGCACAAAATATTTAGACGGCCACGCGGCCACCGGCCGTCACTGATGCCTGAGGTTTGATTGCGGAACGAGGCGTCCTTCTGAGAAATAGGTAGGTAGGTAAGCTTACAAACCCGCCGAAGCCATTGACAGTCATCCCCTTGTGCCTATAAATACCGATTGCGACCGCCAAAAAATAGTGGGATCCAGATTTCGCTTCGAATTCTGCAGTCCATCCTAGTCGGGCGCGGTCTGAAAGAACAGGAACGCGGAGCAAACACACGCCGCTAGGCGGGAGGGAATGCTCGATGAATTTCGTCTTCTTATTGGCCGCTGAAGAAGAATGATACTATATAAAGATGTACTGTATGATGTAATAGGTACCATTCAGGACAGAGGGAGGGTGGGAGGTGGGAGCAGAAAATTGGATATGGACAAAGAGTTGAGGAACGGGCTAATAAAACGAGGTTACAAATGCCTGAGGCAGAGATGGACAACGGCGCGCTCAGCTCTGAGTCGACGGAGGAAACAGACCTGAAACAGACAGTGCCAGACAGAGGTGCAAAGGATGGAAGGCGATGCCGCTCTCCTCCTGGCTTCGCGAGGGAGCCAAATGGCATCTTCACCGAAGGAATTGCCAAATGACGTATTCCTCGTCAGATTTCCAGGGTTGCGGCAGGCATAGAATGGACATAAATACTTATGTACAGTGCGAAGCAGCGGAAGATTACGGAAGGAGATGCCACGGCCTCGAGGCGCTGATCCTGCCTGAAATTGAGGGTGACGGAGAATACGTCAATCCGTCGGGGCTTTGGCCTGGAATATCGTCGGGCCAGGCCAAGCATGCAGGCTTTGGCTTGGCCTTGGCCTGGCTTTGGCTTAAGCATGAAAAAAGCGATTTGTATTCTGATATCACGGGTGTGATCTTTGTTGATGCTGTCTCATTCGACCGCTGGGGCAAGCTTCCTTTCAAGTGAATAGAATAATTGTTCATTACATTCGAAAGACAAAACTAAGAAAAAAAGCACTATTATGTAAACGTATAAACGGTAGGTACATCTATACACTACAAGCGCAAAGCTGATCTGAAGCCCTGAATGAGTTCGCCTGCCGCGCAGCTCGCGCAAACACCCGACGTCAGAACTCTGGAACGCGTGGGCCTCAAAAGAGGACCGTACCAGCGCATGACTCCGCGCCATGCCTGCCTCGAGATTCTGAAGATATTGGCACCGTCCTGATTGACCTTTGCGAATGGCAGCACAGATATCTGCGTGCTTCAGCGACAGCATTGGCTGTGGCATCGCAAGCCGCAGGAGTAGGGCCACCAGCTCGTACTGAGGACGAGCAGGCCCGTGATGTCCATCTTCGGAATGGGGTCCTCGCTGGTGCCTGCGTCGAGTCACTCGAGTGTCGTGATCGAGCGAGAGGGCAATTTTCGTGTCGCCCGTTCCAACAACGCGCGCGAAAACCCAATGTAAAGGGGAGCGCTGCGCTAAGCGGATTTTGATCCTCGGTCGGAGGGGAGCTGCTGAAGGTAAGCACGCTGGACTGTCCATATATGGGGCGTGCACATGAGTCTGAAGTAGGAGGGCGCAATGGCAAGCAGGGGATTGCCTATGTAGGAGCCAAGCCACCCACCGCGGGCAACAGTCATGCGGAAATGGGAGGGAGAAGCCAGTCTTTCTCGTTGTCGCGGATCTCGTACAGCGCCCTGTCACTAAGGCCACATAAACTCGGGCAGGTGCGACGGGACAATGTCCGGGTGCGTGAGCCCAACGCGCCCAACCGACACTGCCGCGTTCTTGTGCCGGCTGCGAGTTTTGGGGTGCAACAGAACGGAATCAGCCGCTCGATCAGCGGGTGCACCCAGTACTTGAACCAGACTGTCGCAAGGACGCCGAGGGGTACTTGAGGCGCACGGTGAGCACGCCTGCAGCAGGTTTGGGTTGCTCGCCTTGATGAGCGGCTTCGGCTCCATGCCAAGCCCGTACTGCGTGAGGCCTGAGAGCAGCCCGAGCGCGACTACGAGGAAGGACCTGTCCGGCTCCTCCATGTTGGGGTTCTGCTGGAAGGCTTGGTACTTGAGCAGCGACTGGTGGATGATGTTGCTGCGCTCGAAGATGGGTCGAGCGTGCCGACAGGATTGACATGTTATGCTGGTACTTGTCGAACGCGACGACGAGGTTCTGCAGCACCAGCTCGAAGTACGGCGCGAGTTCCAGCCCCGCATCCTCCTCGAGTGTCGCAAACGCATCGGCCTCTTGAACACGCTTGCGCGCTTGTGGTTGTCAAACGCCCTCCGGAGAAGCTACCGACACGATCATCATCAGCTCGAGTGTGGCAAAAAAGAATTATGAACGAAAAGGGCTCACAAGGAGTCAAGGACTAGTTCTTGTGCTCCTCCATGAATCCATCGTGGCCGAGCGTCCAGCAGGTGATGGAGCAGACAAGAGGCTGCAACCCGTGTCAGCACGTGGTGTTGCGGTTAACAAAACAATTACTTACATTACAGTACTAGTGTAAGAGACTGTTGATGAGATAGTACGGTACGACGGTGGCTCAATCGCCTCAATACCTTCTCCGCCTCGTTTGAGCTGTCCCGCCCTTGTGCTGAAGCCAGAGGAGAAGGTGCGGCGTGGGAGGCGTAGGCGGGGGCGGGTGTGAGAGCGGGGAGGTCACTGGTTCCGGTGAGGCGCCGAGTCGGGGGGCGTGGGATGGCCTTGAGGTGGGTCAGACTGGGGGTGCCTGCCCGTGCCTAGGCATCGCGGGATGGAGCGCGCGGTGAGAAAACAAACGACCTGCGCTCAAGGCCGCCGTAGTGGGGCAGATTGATGTCCGCGGCTTTGTCTGGAGCAGCAGCATCCTCAGCGTCACCCTCAAGCCACAGCAGGTGTAGACCGTGCAATCGAGGAGGACGGGCGCGGCCCTGCCGAGCAGAGGGCGCAGGTGCATCGCCAGATCAGCGTCCTCGGTAAAGGTGAGCCAGAACTCGCAGGCCTCGAGCGAGATGTTCTGATTTGGTCCGTGGTGGGGTAGAGCGCGTACTCGGCAACGTTAGCCATCGTAGCCATGAGTTCCTGGCAGGCGAATCCAATGGCGATCACCCAACACTGGTTGTGCGCCAGAGTCAGACCATCAGCCATGCCAATAAAATAGGGAGATGCAACACACCTAGAGCAGGTAAATCAAATCCTCGCCATCGTCCTTCAGCAGCGACGGCCGGTTTATGCACGGCGGCAAGGATCTCGACATAGCACATATTGTGGAGCGCGCGGCAAAAGACCGCACGACAGCGATACGGTTCCCATCCGCGACATGTGCTCGACCGGGTGTGCGGCGTGCTGCCTGGGGAGCACGTCGAGTACAGAATCTGCGTCCCGGTAATGAGCATTTAATTGGATGTAAGGTTTGAGAATAAGATCGAGCAAGCACATTATTCTGATTGTCGACGCGCTCGTGAATGGAGTCGGACTGAATGAGCGCGAAGACCTGCTCCTCGAGCTTCACAACGCTCCATCCTCTGCGAACGGCTGGAAATACGGCATGACCACCCAGTTGAGGATCATGTTCATCAGCTCAGTGACCTGCGGCGCCAGGTAGATGTCGAGCACGCGGCGCCACGAGTAGCGGTTCAGCAGCTCGAGCACGGTCTTGAAGGTCCTGCTCAGGTGCGCGCCGACAAGCTCATGCACGTACAGTGCCAGCTCGACATACTCGCCAAAGGTCGAGTTCTCGAGGGTCTGCGTCTTGAGCGCGGGGCACGGGAGGATTGCACGTGCGCAGAGCACCCGTAGATGGCGATGTCGCCCCTGAGCGCATTGAGCTGTGTCATACATACTCGATTAGCCTCGATGAACGAGACAGCAACGAAGGCGGTACCTTGCCATTCCAGTCCCCACTGGAGCCGAGCCTGAGGAACGTATAAGCGGCCTTTTGGAAGTTCCGCTTGTCCAGAAGCGGGAGCGACGGCTGGGGCGGCACATCAAGTGCGGCGTCGGCTTTGAAGACGTATGTAGGGAGATGGGAGAAGGTTTAACTCCTCGAGGAGCTGCGAAACGGAAATTGCCCAGAGTGGGCCCCGCCTGTAACAGGGAAAAGGCTCGGCTACTGCGGCGTAGAGCCAGTGAGGAGCACGGTCGCAAACTGCACAGCGTCGGTTCTGGAACGGGATGTAGGACCGCGGCGAGGTATGCTCCGCCTCGCCGGGAAGGAAGGCGGAGCTCCCTGGACTCAGCCCTCGAGAGCCCTCGAGCGGCCGCCACGAAGGCTTGTTCCCCATGATCGCCAGGAGCCCATCAGGGGTCGGATCGTCTGGCGAGAGATCGTTGCACGGCCTTTTAGGAGCCCGGTGGTGGCGGCGAAGAGCTAAAGGAAGTCCTCCACGTCTCCGGTTCTGGTGTGGCTTCCACCGCCTGTCGAGGGCGTACAGATGACCGGGTCTCACTCGCGATCCCGAGAGGTCTTGCGGCCTTGGGCCCGACACTCTCGCAGTATCTCAATGGCCACGGCGAGCTGCTTCGCATCGTTGCCGTCACACCCAGCGCAGTAGCAGTTTACGCCAGAAATCTCGGGTGTTAGTTACAGCGAGCGCAGCCGCTATCTTCTCCATACCCTCGGCCCCACAGATGGTAATACGTGCTTGGAGTCTTTGATCGTGTTGGCGGCGCGCTTGATCTCTCCGTCGGAAGATCTTCGGCCAGGCGGGAGCATCGACAACGAGTTATATGAGGAGCTCGAGGCGCAGGTGCCCGAGGTCTAGGAGCGCTTCGAATCTATGGGATGGAAGCAGAGAATGGGTGATGCAGGATGTCAACTTGAAGGGCGCGTAGTGATGCGCAGAAAAGGCAAACATCACACAAGACATCACATCACCCTTTTCTTTCTTTCTTCCCTCCCGTCTCATCTTCTCACCTGCAGCACTTTCCCACTCTCTTTGCCAACCACGGCGGCTGCCAACACACTCATTTCTCATTTCAGGGCTTAAGCGCTTATGCCTCGCCTTACTACCCTCCCCGATCAGTATGGTGCAGATGACATTCTGCAGGCATATATCGCAAATTATGTCTTTTGTGGGTTCCGTTTATCTCTGTCCCGTATGCACAAGTGATTTTGGACTATGCAGGCGCTTCGGCCTGTCTACTCGTGTATGAATGGGTTATCTCCCTTGACGATGAAATTCCCCGCATGTGGTCCCTCAAGTGGGGGCTTCCCAAGCTCATATTCGTGCTCAACCGCTACATCATCCGGGTGCTTTTGGTGTATGTTTCCGTTGCATTCACTCAATCCTGTTGGCTCAGTCATTTAATCAAATGCAGATGTCTCTGGATCGTAGTTGACCTGCCCGGCACCAACAAGGTACGCCAGCCCTATGTCCTCTCCACAAAGGCTGATCCAGATGCAGGTGTGCCACATATATGGCTACGTTCAAATTATACCATTGGCTCTCGCAATCCTCGTGGCGCAGGCGTTAATTGTAATCAGAGTATGGGCCATTTGTGCGCCATCCACCATTATGCTGTTACCTACTTCTGATCACGACTCACTGAAGACTGTAACTCCAGACAGATGTTTTGGTGTCTCACATTCCTTTACACATGTACATCACCCCCACATCTGAGGGGTATTCGTACTGAATCTGTTGGACCAGTGGAAGTTGTTGCGGTTGTTATATGCGTCTCTGTCACCACCGTTGATACCAAAGGTGGGTCAACATTGTCTTCCTGCTCTCTGGGTCTCACTCCTCGGAGGGGTAGCGCAACCAGAGCACATCACCTGTGCCCTTATCTCCCGATCGGATGATTTATTGCAGAATTATGCAAGTGGAATTTGGTACGCGCCACCGCTTCTGAACATGGACTACCGAATGTTAAACTTCTGGCTGTATTCAGGGTAGCTCCGGTTTGCTTTGAATGTTCGTTCCCAACCCATACGCCAATCGAAGAACCTACTAGTAACTTACACCTAACCACAGTGATTATCCTCCTCATCACCTTGGCCAAGGTTGTTCCTTGGGACGCTGGAGTCCTCGCCTCAGAATATCGCCCCACGTAAATATCTGGCACTACACATTCTTTAACATCCAACCGAATTTGAACAATACATATAGCCTGAAGATCTTGGCACGAGATTCCGTCGTCTATTTTGCATTTATCTTCGGTCTGTCTACCTATTCCCATTAGCCGATACATATTAATTGCGAGTAGCCTTCACGCTTGCAAACGCCATCATCTACAGTCTTGAGTCTACCAGATACTACCGTTCGATTCTTCTCGGGTATGTAAGCGACTGTTTTCTTGTCGGCTACACGGACTAACTTAATACTTGCGCCAGCCCTACATCAACTATCCCTTGTATTGCCGTCAGTCCCCGTTTGTTTTCTTATCACATTCAATAACCTTAGCCAAGGTCTCGCGCATGATGCTGAACGTGCGGCCTCTCTGCGAGTCGCCGTCATTACTGGATTTGTCGTCAACGTTGGAAATGGGCTTTTCCGATGACACTATTGACCCGGAAGAATGAAATCGGGGGGTCACATATCTATGACTTGCGGAGAGGACTTTCCCGAACATTGATGATTTCTTGAACAGCTTGCCCGATCCCATATACCCCACAGTATTGCGCTGACCGAAGCATATCGAATCGACCTGAATTTAGCTTGTCAATTACTATTCCTACTCGGATACGCAGGTATTCATAGAACAATTCGAGACATAATGTACATATTTTGCAACCACTTGAGCGTAGTGCTAGGAGGGTTCGGTTCGACCACGTGCCAAACCTTGAACCTGAACGCCGCGTTCAGCTTCAATGCATTCAGTTCGGCGTTCAGAAGCATTCGAATGCAGAACCGGATGCTTTTTTTAACCTGCAGACCTAATATAGTTATTGCGAAAGAACGGGGCACAAATGTATTCTGCACGCAATTAATGGCGCTCTCTTCATCTTCACCTTCATTCTCAGCTGAATACCCAAAATCCTCGTCAAACTCGGCAAAAAGAGGGTCGATATGCTTCGCTGCGATGGCCCCGGCACGGATATGACCATTACAATACGCACTTCTCAAGAGTTGAAGTGCCTCGAAGAGATCAGTAGTGCGCGAGTTCCGAAGCTTCGTACCCATTAAGCTGCCGCTTGAAAAGGCCGGTTCCAACCAACCGTTCCCTACGAATATCTACCGTGAGCAACCGACTAACAGGAGTTAATCTTCGTTAGACGCAGTAAGTAAGAACCCATAAAAGGAAATCAGTTGATGGCGAGTGTGCTAGGGACTGAGTTCCGTCACAACAACTGTGTGTTAGATTATTTGCTCTGGGACTACATGCGCTTCAAGTGTCACCGGCCTCAGTTTGCAATGGGAAAGGTTGTGCAGTGCTAGAATAAATACATAAACATTGAAACAGAACGATAGCCAGTATACGAATCGTACCTGGAACTCTTCTTCAGAAAGCCGCTGCATTTATGTGCGAAGGTGTCTACTGTATAAGACAAAGGGCACTCATTGAGGACAATGATACGTTCAGTGGCCCTAACCAGAGATTCCCCATTACGATTTCGTGAAAAACATAGATAGACAGCAATGACGGTATCTGACCAGTCAATCGTGCGCAGTAACGAATGTGAGTAGATGTGAAGGCAAAGGAAGAAGCCCCAACGAGTTATTACGGTAGAAAAGTCTCGTAGGGTTCGGCAGGCAGGTTCCTTGGATCTCAGGGCAGTGTGAATTTACAATCGCAGCGGTGGAACAAACAGAAAGAGACGCGAGGGTATATCATATGCTGGAGAACTGGAGAAGAGGCCGTCAGAAGAAAGAGAGTGCCCGAATAAATAAATAAAAACCACGCGATAATTTGTTTGTCAAAGACACATACACGCGCCACGCGCCACGGAGAGATGTAGCTCTGGGACGGTGGTACCACGGCGGAGACGCAACAAAACAAAAAACACGAAGCAAAGATGTATGCCCCGGACCCGAGTCGAACGGGTGCCCTGAAAATAAGTGTTTCTTCGACCTTGGGGCTGGATGCTGGGGCTCCATGCGCACCGTGAGTCAGAATCGCCTTATTTGGGGGGGTAGGTCCCCCGTGGGAATTTATCCGCGATAGGGAGATCGCACACCTCTTGCGATCAAGTGATTGCTCGCCCCAGTTATTACAAATCATCACACTCGGTCACGCCTGTCACAAGCGCCGACGACGCGTCTTTTTGCCTCTCTGCGACGTTTATGGTCTTTATTCCGCTTCTGAGACGGGTCGGAGCACCCAGAATTTCCACTGGACTTGACTCGGAGCTCCAAAAACGGATCAAAACTCACAAGGCCCCAAAAGCGCTGATTTTGCAGGTGAAATTCGCCTTTTCTTCTCTCAAACATAGCTACTCCCTCTGGCTAAGCCTCTGCGCGTCAGTCATCCAGACTCGAATAATTTCTAGCTCGAATTTATGCCCTCTGACATTAAACAATATCTTCTGCATGGGCACATATTCAAGAGTACGGAACACGACATTGGATTGTACTATTTCGCTACAGAGCCATTGCCGGAGTGATTGTCCAGCCCAGAGAACGCTCGTACCCAGGGGACGAGGGAGGCATGGCAGTGGGGGCAGACAGCGAGGAATTCGGCCGTCGACGGCATGCGCACACGGAAAACAAGGGAAAGGGACAAGCGAGTGACAGATGGATGGCATGTGCTTGCATTCCTCCAAGAGACAGATGGATGACATGCGCCTGCATTCCAAGAGAAAGATGGATGGCATGTGCCTGCATTCCTCCAAGTGTAAACATCTGCCACGAAATGCTTCGGCCTTGCCATAAATGGAAACCCCCAAGCATTTCAGTGCAATCGAAACTTGATGTGTCGGTTCAAAACGAAATGTAAGATTTCGACTTACATATTGTGACCAACATCGAGCAGGTCGAAATTTGGCTAATCCCGATGTGACTGCATTCAAACCGCAACCCGAACAGCATCACTTGATGTAAAAAGTGTCGCGCACTATCAAGAACGGGGATTGTTTGGCGAGCATCACACCAGCGACCAAAATCCGACGCAGCATACATCTGTTGCTAAAATTTAGCTCAGTTGCGCCGCCCGAGTGGAAGTCTCATAGTGTGTTGGACCAAATAACAGTGCAAACTGCTTCCCAAATCTTTGTTTAAATTTCAAGGAAATGAGTAAAATAATATCTCGAGTTCATGGAACATAGAACAATGAGCACACTTGTGGAAGATTTTCACGAAATTCCACGAAATTTTCACAAAGTATCGAAATTTTTTTGACCACATAAAAATTTATCGAAAAATTTCAGGGAAGGTTTTCCTGACGTAGATTTAGCTGGCAGTGTAAGTGTAAGTGTTCACTGCTCATCGCCTATTTCTTGCTCATGCTTCAAAACCACCAAATTTCATTTGCACATACACATGGATTTGCGCTCTGTGCTTTACACCGCAAGCCATTCAGTCCACACCCCAATCTCACCCATCCTACATGGCTGGAAAGGGAAATAGTTATGGTCCCGTACGCCTCAGATTTGGGTTTTGAGTGTATACAATAATGTAAATAATGCAGCATCCCCGCTTCTCTCCGATCCGCGTGGTCAGCGCAGGGTTGGGGCTGGTACGGTCTCGCGCTGGGGGTTGATCGTCTCGAAGGCTAGGCGGAGGGTGGTGTTCGGCCAAATCCTCAAAATTTATGCATTATGAGCCATTATGCATTATGACCTTACAGAAGTTTGGCCCGATTTGTTACTTCCAAACCATATCTCGGGTATTTCGGGTGAAGGGTTCCTGCTGGTTTGGAGGTGTCAAGGCATTTCATCACGATGCGCGTCCTTCGCAGTTTGGAAATTGACCGCTTTTTCTTTCCTTTCCCCCCCCCCC